>JBAJMU010000006.1:7417148-7534824 GCA_037952995.1 Hyposoter didymator | reverse complement strand
AAGAGCGAGCGAGAGAGAGTTATCGCCGTTCGCACATTAGTGTAAGCGAGACAACACGAGAGGAGGGGTGAGGCAACAACTTGAATGTGTGTGGCACACCGACGTATCGCCGCGCGCTCTGCAGCCGAGAAATGGAACTACCTTTTCTGTGCCAAAACTTAGCATGGGCCCTGTTGTTCCATGTAAATCTCTGTTCTCTGCTAGTACACAGTGTCCTCTCCTTTACTCTAGGCTCCCTGGTGACCGGCTTAGACCCCGAACACCCCGAATCACTCGAACGCGGTGTTTCGTAATGGCCGAAATGAACATACGATAACCTCCTTTTGTTCGGTTCATCGTGCACCGCAACGTTATTTACAATTCCTTGATCATTAATCGTTGACAGATTCCGGCATTTACAGTAAACTGTAAATAATCAAATTCCCGTGATTTCAGTATTCAAAAGTGCAAAACGAGACGATTATAATCTAATTCGTATCATTGTCAGATCGAGTGCCCAGTTCTTTTCCGCATTTCGTTCGAATAATGTTTGGTCAGTAATTGACGTTGTTTATCCAAGTACAAGAATGGCATCGCTCTTTAAAGGTCATGGTGCTTTGAGCATCGTCAGCAATTTCCTCAAACCCAGGTACATATGAAAATAATCATTAAAATCGTCTTTTCAAAAATCGTTGGTAAAAAAAAATTGGATCTACAAATTGTCCGATTCCATGCAGGTTCGATCTCACAAATGTACCTAATCGGGCAGCAGGACCTCGATTAAATATACCGAAGAAACGTTATCCACCGTGGCTACCGAAACAACACCGTGTGGTATGAACAATTATCATCGCTTTCTCATTCTCCGGCCACTCCTAAAGTTGAAGTTGATTAACTCGAGAATAAAATCCCAATTATGATTCGAAAAATTCGGGCATAAATATGAATTATTCATGCAACAAACATTCGGAATTGCAGATCCACAGGGAAGAAGTTACTCGGGAAAATAATAAATTTATCCAAGAAGTGATAGAATCCAAGTGGGGGCCACGCGAGGTTGGTCTCGGTATGACGAACCACAATTCGCCGTTGAAAGTTGAGCCGATAGAGCCACAAATGGAATGGACCGAGAATTCCACTCGAACCGGCGTCATAGCCAAAAAGATTGGTATTTATCCGATGTGGTTAAAAAACGGCAAGAAAGTTCTAGCCACATTGTTACAGGTAATTGGAACATGAATTTGAAGCGCTCGTTAATTTTTTCAATATTGCTGTTATTTCCACACATCCGAACTTTGGAAAGTAGAGAAAAGAAAAGCTCAACGTTCGCAGCCCGAATATTCAAGTCAATTTTAAGGAATGCTAAAAAAAATCGTTTCAGTCGTTTCAACCTCGACTAACAATGTTTTCCAATGCTTTTGAAAAATTGAGTTTAGCACCGGTTGAGTAGCTCAACCGTTTTACGAGTTTTACGAGTAACGAGCATAAAATTCATTTGGAATGATGGAAAGACGAATTCCTTGAAAAGAAAATTGTTGGTTTCAGGTTGCTGACAATCATGTAATAAAATATATTCCACCGGAAGATTTTAGGCCGAGAATCGGAACGAAACGCCCAAGAACGAGACTGGGTTGCTTGGTCATTGGAGCGGAGAGTACAGATCCACAAAGAGTAACTAGAATTTCGTACAAAAGTTGCCAAAAACGAGTTTTTGTCACAACTTCTTTTTGGACTAATAACTTTTTTAACTTTCCTCAATTTCGAACGTAGTTCACGAAAGAATATTGTGGAATGTTTTCGGACGCCGGTGTGATGCCAAAGAAATTACTCGCGAGATTTATGATCACGCCTAACGCTGCTTTACAGCCTGGCACTCCGCTGTTTGCAGCGCATTACAAAGCAGGCACTTACGTCGATATAAGAGGAAAAACGTACGTACAGGAACTTGAGGTTTTAGTCTTGTCCCATGTTCGCAACAATTTGCCAAGAGAAAAATGCAGCGATTCGGAAACCAATTGCAAAATTTTAAAATTGCATGGTTCAATGAATTCTTTTAAAAAGTCGTAAGAATAGAAAATTCTACACTCTATGTTTGCGTCTTTAGTGTTGACCGAGGTTTTCAAGGAGTCATGAAAAGATGGGGATTCCATGGCATGCCGGCGACTCACGGTGTAACGAAAACTCACAGAAGACCAGGAAACATCGGTTCCGGTGGTACCAAAGCGCGTGTAATGCCAGGAACAAAAATGCCTGGTCACATGGGCAATCGTTATCGTATCCTCAGAGGAGTCAAGGTAATTATTGTCCACGATTTATTTCACACCGTTCGGACGAACAGTGTCGAAGAATTTTGTTTCCGAAAATTCTAGGGACTGATCCTGAGTGTTTTCCATTTTCGTGTCTAGATCCTTCGCGTGAATACAAAGTACAACGTCATATGGGTACAGGCACAAAATCTGCCGGGTGAAACCAACACCTTGTTACAAATTTACGACACTGTTCTGCCCACGAAAAAGTTGAGAGAACCTTGTAATTTTCCAACGTACATAGCCAAGCCTGACGAACCTTTGGCGGAGGAATGTTACGCCGACGACGTTCATCCCTTCAACGCGCCCTCGATAGAATACAAAGAAGCATAGCCGTGTACACGAGTCGAATAAAAAACATTTTCTTCGCTGTTAAAACTGCGACCCTTTCTATTCCCAAATGCTCCCAATTATTAAGCGACAAATAAAATTTACGTCGACGCAAAATTGTGCTAGACTTTGATCGAAAAAAAATACTCACCAATATTTGAAACGATTTGGAAAAGATTTCTTATCTCCAGAATTTCTCGGTCGTGAAAAAAAATGATAAAATTAAATGAAAACTGATTCGACAAAGCAAACTACACTTTACGCAGCCAAAGATACAATTTACCGTTACTAAATTCGTTTTTCTCTCGTTTATTGTTGTCGCTTGTTCCGTACAGAAGAACGTGTTATCATAGTAATTAACTGCCGCTAATGAAGAAGTAGTCAATCGATTCATTTATTTAGTAATCCAATATCACTATAAATTTAACTCGCCTAAAATATACACGAAACGTATCTGTTCTTAATTCTTTTGTTTATCTTTCTTTTCAAAGTAACACGATTAACCAAGAAACCCCGATCGCTCGACAAAGCATCATCGACAAACGGAAAAACGTATTTTTTATCATTCTCTAGCGTGCAAGTTGAAAAATAATTAAAATTATTGATAATTACACGTTTTTTTGAAATAGGAATACACGGGTGTCGTCATACGTCTAGCATGAGTAGTTTTTTTTTATTTTTTTTTTCTGCAGACTTGTTACTTCGATAATAATATGCAATAAAAATGTAATGTTTATCAGTAAATTAAATGGAAGAAGAAGTAGAAGAAGATGAAAAGAACAAAAGACACGGTCGATTCGTAAAGTTTATGATAACTTGCTCCTTTTGTAAAACTTGGCGTTCATACTTTCTCAGGGCTTTTATCTCGACTGATGGCCACGGAGTCTCGTTGTCGTTCTTCTCGGTGATACAAACGTTCAAGAAGGCCCCCGATTTATTATTTTCGATTTGTTTGTTGTGTGTTTCGTTTGTTTGTTTACCTATGATTTTAGTCGTTCTTGCTATTTATTCCCATAATTATTTCATGCGTCGATGCATGCACCGCACGAAATGAAACGATGAGATTCTTCAATTCTCAATTGTTACGATGCCCGTGGCCGTCACTTTGTCATATCATCGGAACAAAGAATTCGTATCGGTGGAGGAAAGAGGAAGCAATATCGCTTCGTTGTTGTTGTTGTTGTTGTTTTTTTATGTTTGTCGGGGGACGGCACGATTGGATAGGGAACGATGAGGTCCTCTCAGAATTTAAAACCTTCGCTTGGAATAGTCGTCGTGGGATCGAATTCGAAGGCTCCTTCTCCAACCGGCGGTGCAAGATTCGTATCGTCAGCCTGAAAATAAAACGACAATTCAGTTTCACTAGCAACGCATTTTTTTTTTAAATCGACTCAAAATTTTAGAACGCTCTACTGAGTCACTAATTCATTTACAGAGTTGCGTTACGCGTCGTTTTTCCGCAACAAAACGAGGACAAATTTTATCGTCAAGAAAGTTGCAAAAAACTCGAATTTTCATTTTTTTTTTTTNGAGTATGAGTGAGTGCTGGTCTTACCTCTTCCGAAAAGTATTGTTCAATGATATCGTAAGCTAATTTGTAAATTTCTACGTTTTCGTGGTTCTGCAATGCTTCGATCTTGTCCAAACCTGAAAAAGCATTATTAGGTTATGAATTGATAGTAAAAAAGAGACTGTAATCGTTGGTAAGGTTATTGAAAGGTCAACTAACCGGAACACTCCTCGATCATGTTAGCCAACTGTTCAACTTCGGGTCCAGCAAGCTTGAGCATGTTATTGATGCCATCGAGTACGACCTGTAAGACCTGAACGTCTTTGCACGAGAGAAGCTCGCAGAAAGGTTCGATGACGCCGAACTGTATCAACCGTGCGACCTGGTCCCTGTTGCCGCTTATCGTCATATTGCTAATTGCCCATGCTGCCTCCTTTTGAGTTTGGAAGTCCGACTGTTGCGAGAAATTAAGTTGATGGAAAAATTCGTAATTGCCTTTCAGAGGTTTTACAAAAAAATTTATAAAAACAATCGAAAAAATGTTCCTTTACCTTGGATAAGTTGCGTATGATGAGCGGCAAGAGACCGGCTTCTAGTACAGCCTCAACCTGCGATTGATTTCCCGCTGTTATGTTCGAAAGGAACCAGACGGCTTCTTTGCAAATTTTGTCCTTCGAGTGCGTAAGTAAATTGGGGAAGTGCGAAAGTGCTTGACAGTTCAAAACTGTTTGAGTCTGTTCGTCAGTGCCGGTCACGATGTTTCCAACTGCTCTTAGCGCAGCGGTCTGCAGCTTTACGTCCTTGTGCGATAGCAACGGAATCAATTGTGGAACGACTCCACTGTCAATGACCATTTGAATTTGCTCGTTACCGCCGTCAGTCAGGTAACTCAATGCCCACACCGTGTCCACAAGAATCTGCGCAAAAAATTTCATGTTTTAACATTTCTATGTAAACACTAAACTAATTATGACAATTCTTCGGCTATAAAAGTAAAAGATTGAATTTCAATATCGCGTTCAAGTATCTACCACAAAAATATTGTTGGCTGCTGTGACTCACGAGCCACTAAATTAATTACCATTTAATAAATCTTGTCGATCAGAGTAAAACCTCAAAATTCCAATAAATTAATTTTGGAAATAAAAATTACCAAAGATTTTGCGAATTGATTCAAAAGAACTGTAAAATTTTGTCATTTTCGATTAAGTAATTTTCGGCAATTATTACTAAACTAATTCTGACAATTATTTAGTCATAAAAGTAAAAGTTCGAGATTAATATCGCGTTCAATCGCGTTCAAGTATCTACCACAACAATATTGTTGGCTGCTCTGACTCACGAACCACTAAATTGATTTTCATTGAATAAATCTTGTCGATCAGAGTAAAAATTCAAAATTCCAATAAATTAATTTTGGAAATAAAAATTACCAAAGATTTTGCGAATTGATTAAAAAAACTGTAAAATTTTGTTATTTTCGATTGAGTAATTTTATGCAATTATTAATAAACTAATTCTGACAATTATTCGGCCATAAAGGTAAAAATTTGAATTTTAATATCGCGTTCAAGTATCTACCACAAAAATATTGTTGGCTACTCTGACTCACGAACCACTAAATTGATTTCCATCTTGTCGATCTTGTCGATCAGAGTAAAACTTTAAAATTCCAATAAATTAATTTCGGAAATAAAAATTACCAAAGATTTTGCGAATAGATAAAAAAAAACTGTCCAATTTTGTTATTTTCGGTTGAGAAATTTTAGGCAATCATTGCATGATCGCAAGTGACTTTATTTTAACATTTGCGATTTTCAATCAGTCTCACGAATCACAATTATAGACTCACGTTGACGTCCGTATGATGAATAAGGATGTTGAGAGCTGGCAATATTTCCTTTATCGTTTGAACCGGTGGTGGCGGATCTTTATTTCTACATAAGTTTACGATTACCCACGTGACGTTGCGTAAAAACGTTATTGGTATGTCAGGCTTAATGAACGTTAACAGAGGTTCTACGACGCCAAGATTAATCACGTAATCTCTCGGCGCCGGCCCATCACCGATAATATTACCTAAAAAAAAAAAAAAACGATTTTCAACATTTTGTCTTTGAAGAATTAATTTTTCAAAATTTTCATTCATTGTCACAATTTCTTCTTTAGATCCTTGAGAAAAAAAAAGAGAAGAAACTCAAAAATCAACGAATTTTTTTGCTATAATCATGAGCTTTTTTCGACAGAATTGCGTTTCAACTTTGAAAACTGGGATGACGACGAATCGAAAGGAAGCGAAAAATTTACCTAACGCCCAAACTGCCTGTTCACAAACATTTTGTTGACTCGATAACAGCAGATGGAGGAAATGTGGCACAGCACCAGCGGCTACCACTGCTTGCGTTTGTTCCGATGTCCCACTGGCAATATTCGTCAAAGCCCATGCTGCTTCAAACTGCAGGGAAGGACTGAAATAAAATGACGAATTTAAGTCGTAATTGCATTTCTTGAGAACATAGGATTGCAGAGAAATTCAAATCCACGAAAATCATCAGATTGGCTGAAAAGCTTCATTTTCCTCGAAGCTTGATGGAGAAAAACTCAACGAAAATGTAGCTGATTAAAACTTGTAGAAAACGATGAAAATGAAGAAAAGTTTATGATACTGAAGTTTGCATCGTAAATATATTTTTAATTCAATATTTTGATATTTAATGCACTCGTTCCAATTTCAAATAGTCAATTCTGTTTTTGAATGAAAACGAAGACTCTCTCACATTCGTTGACAAATACTGGACCAAATTTTGATCCTTGCCTATAAAAAATAATGAATTTTCGTTGTATTCCAACGATGCAAATTTCAGAGTCGTAAAAGTTTGAGAATCGAGAATCAAATCTTCCCACCTATTTTCCTGTTCAAGGCAGTGTACCAAAATCGGCAATATTCCACTCTTGATAAGGGGTTCGATTGGTGGATTCCGATCTGACGAAAGTAACTTTCGAACCGATTGTACAGCTTGCAATTGTTCGGTCGGGTTGGAACTAGCCGCTTTTTCAACAAGTTCTATCAAGTTAATCTTTGAGAGTGTTCTCTCAATGTCGTCCTCATCTGTTAAATAACGTCGCACGTTTTACTTGCAAAATGCTCGAGTCGATAAATCCTTGCGAGTTGTATCAAATACTTAATATGAGTACGTACCCGTCGAGTCTGTAATAGGTACGTTTCGTCGCTTTTGTAGAGTCTCCTCGCGTTTGTTTTTGCGCAATTCGACAGTCACTTCGTTTCTCCTTCTTCTCATTTCCTGCAAAATTGACATTTTTCAGAAAATTATGTTTCCGTCATTTTTTTAGAGGATCTGAGATTTTTTTTAGTGTTTGGCGGCAATGCTCGGATCATCATCTTGCCCAGTAACAAAATAAAATTCATACATGACGCAAACTTCCTCACCACAATGAAAAAGCCATTTTGTCATTGTAAACTTTTTTTTGTTACAATGTTGATATTTGTGTCGTTAGAGTTTGACAAATTTAGTTTTGTTGCATGGAAAAGTTCAAATTATTTATTTGCAGAATTTTGCCGATCGATATTGTACACGCAGCGTGATTACTAGAATGGATGAGCTTCATTTGTAATGAAATTTGAAGAGTTTTGACGTTTGCATTGTTGGATCTGGAATTTTTTTTTTTATTAACATTAGAATTTCTTTGTTAATATAGTTTGTCATTTCGGCAAGATTCTTCTGTTAAATCTAGTCATTGAATCACGAAAACGCCCGTTTGAGCAATTTTCAGGGATGCGAGCTGTAGATAACTCGAAAAGTTCCATTGTGACGGGATGATACAATTCATTGAGTCGTTGAAATTTAGTCAAATGGATATCGAATGATTATTCGTCATTTATTTAGGCGAGGAAATTGCAGAAAAATAGGATTTACATGATTTTTTTAATGAAATGGTGTGCAATCAGTAAAAATTTTGAGTTCTGGCAGAGTTGATTGAAATTTTTTTCATAAATTGATGACTGCTCGAACTTTTTAGCTTGGAAAAAAAACAATGTTAAAAAAGGTTGACAGGAGGAGAAATGTGTGCTGAATTGGAGGACGATAATGAAAATTTTGGGCGAAAAAGTGCGGGACACATGACCGTGGGCATCTGTGGCATTACTCAAAATGGCACACGATTTCGTGGATGCTCGAATTTTTGTGTTCTCAAATGCCCGGGAAGGGATCAGCAGTATCCCGAAAAATGGGTGAAAAAAACGACGAGTGCAAAAGTAATGAAACAAAGAATGTAATGGAAGAGAAAAAATTGCTGCAAAGTTTAATATTACGGATGGAAAAACGTGGGCTCGAATAATATTGAGGGTGAATCACACGCCAAGTGCGTATTCAATACACGAGCGTTGCGTGCTATAACGAAAACGTGAGAATTGTGTGTTGCGAACGCGACACGGGAGAGTTTGGCGAGGAAATCCAAGGGCTCCTTTGGAAGGATGTGGAAGGATAAAGTACCGCGGAACGATAGTAAAATAAGCGAAATTTGCAAAACTTACATCCTGATCTTTCCCTTTGTTCTTGAAAACCATCATACGATTCTTGTTTTGCATTTCAGCCGCCATTTTTTTTTCTTTACAATAACCAATGTCGTACTCGAATATGTGAATTGATACGCCGGTTACACCGGAGTTTTTGGGAGAGCACGCACGTCTCCGTTATAACGAACACCACCTCCTTCGTCGATCGCTTCGCGCACTATATCCGTTTCGTAGTTTTGGAATACACACGCGCGCATAGACACTTTCGTTCAACGACGTATATTTCTATTCGTTTTTTTTTTTGTTACCTGCGTGTCGCGGTTTACCGTGCCGTTTTACCTGTTCCGCGGCGGCTATTCCCTGCTTCGATTCCCACCTATTTTCGCAACTGCATAACTACCACAAAGTCGTAAGTGATATTACGGTTAGAGTGTCAGCTCGTCTAAGGGACAATCTCATATGCAAATATGATGCATACACGCGTTTTTATTTAAACGAATTTCTCTTGTCATTCACTTATTTGGCGAAATGGTTTTTTTTTTTTATTCGAGTCACGCACGTTTTCTGTCGCTGTGTAAAAGAATCTCCCGGAAACCGCCGCACGGTTTTTAGCCCCACGAGCGCCGTGGTATCGAGGAAAAAAAAAAGACACCAGACGCAATGAAAAAGGCGACTTTCCAACGAGACCACCGATGTTTCTCGACGTTATGCCCCCCTCTGCCCTCTGCTCGTCACCATCGTTCCTGAACCGTTGATGGACGATGGAACGTGCCCTATCGTCTTTCCTTCTTCCACATGTTCACAGTTTATTCGCTAGAAAAGAGCACATGAATATTTTCGTCGTAACTAAAAAACCGCGAATTTCCCAGTAACGTTCGCAATGCAAAGCGAATTTTGTGAAAGCGATTCGTCCATTGGTGGAAATTCACGAGCCCTCCTCCATTCGTTAACTACGTTGATTTCTTGGACAAGTTTAGTTCAAATATTACCAGCTTCGTTACCTAAATGTCTTTGTTCGACGATAAGGCACTCTTTCACGCGGTTATTTGACCGATCAGGAGAACGCGTTCGATATAACAATATAAACAAGATAAAGAACACGTACGATCGTTCTTCAGATAACGATATAAGATAACGACGGTGATATATCTTTTGCGAATCAATGCAAATGCGATTTGTTTTCGAATTCGGCCGACAGGATACTGGATCAAAGTTCCAAAACATGATTATTTGAACAATAAATACAAGTATTATTGAAGCTTTAAAAAAATTTCAATCATGCCACTGACACGCATTAAGGTCTTAGAACTTGCGGGTTTAGCCCCAGCACCTTTTTGTGGTATGTTACTCGCCGATTATGGTGCTTCTGTCATCAAAGTCGAAAAGGTCAGTTCCCATTTTCAACACGATTAAAAAAAATTCATTAAAAATGGAAAATTCATTAAAAATTAGACCGGAAATGCCGGTGCATATCCTGATGTCCTGGCACATGGGAAAAGGTCCATCGCACTCAATTTGAAGACCCGTAGCGGCGTTGACATTTTCAAAAAACTGAGTGACCGCAGCGACGTCATCATCGATCCATTCAGACGAGGTTTGCGTTGCTCCCATTAATCAAACCAATGAATTTCAACTTGTTTTCAATTTGAATCCTTTTTCTTCCAAAGGTGTTATGGAAAAATTGAATTTGGGCCCGCAAGACTTAATGGCCAGAAACAAAAATTTGATTTACGCCAGATTAACCGGATTTGGTCAAGATGGACCGTACGCGGATATGGCTGGGCATGACATCAATTTCCTGAGCTTATCAGGTCCGGCAACTCCTCATTTTCCAACTATTCTCGATCACCATGCAAAATATGTTGTACTCATCGAGTAATGATTTTTTTTCAAGGATTACTGTCGCTTTTTGGAAGACAAGGCGAAAAGCCAATACCACCGGTAAATTTGGCTGCAGATTTTGGTGGCGGCGGGTTGATGTGTGCCTTTGCAATTGTCATGGCTCTCTACGAACGCTCCCACAGTCAACTGGGACAAGTTATCGATTTGTCTATGACCGAAGGCGCAGCTTACTTGGGGAGTTGGCTGTTTCGGTCACAAAAAATTGCAGGGCTTTGGGGAAATCCCAGAGGAAAAAACATGTAAATTGAATTCTCTGTACAACTGGATTTGACCCCGAAAATCGATTCTTTGCAAAAATTCGATTATTCAAATTGTTTTGTTTTATTTCAGACTAGACATGGGCGCACATTTTTACGATACGTACGAGACCGAAGATGGAAAGTATATGGCAGTCGGTGCGCTAGAGCCACAATTTTATAAAGTGTTGCTGGAAAAGCTCGGGGTGTCGGACGACGACGTGCCGCAATATTCCGAATTCGATGAAAATCGTGAAAAGCTCGCAGCTCTTTTTAAACGGAAAACACAAAAAGAATGGTGTGCGATCTTCGATGGCAGCGATGCGTGCGTCACGCCGGTATTGTCGTTGAACGATGCATCCGCGAACAAACACAACAGGACGAGAAAGAGTTTCACATTCTCGATCGATGGAACAACCACTCCGAATCCCGCTGCACGTTTCTCTCGAACACCTGGCTCTTCCGCGGCTCATCATTTCAATCCGACCACCGGCGAACACTCGAGAGAAATTCTAACAGAGTTTGGATTCAGCGCAAAAGACATTGATGATGCTGTCGCATCCGGCCTCGTTGAACAAGCTAAGAAACGAGCCAAACTGTAATTCTCGTGAGACAATCACGAAGAACGTTTCCTCGGAGAACGAGCAATCCTACAGAGATATTCATGGACCGATTATGTCCAACGTTGAATAGTTCTGATAGAACCCTGACAAGTTCAATTTATTTTAGAAATCCAGTCTTCCCAGTGAGCTTTACGACTAATCGTGGCCTTCTCAATCCTGCAACGTGGACGAGATTTTTAAAAAATCCGAGGCCTAGAGGTTCTTTCAAAAGAGCAAAAAAAAAAAATTTTATTCGAACGGACGTGAACGATCGTCATTTATGAATTTTGTTCAATGGAGTAAAAGCCGAATCTTGCTATTTCGAGAAAAGTTGAAATGTAATGATTCCAGTCTTATCATTCGATGATTTCTGCCAACAAGGTCGTCAAGATTGAAGGCTCGACCCGAATCGTTTCCATAATTCAGTCAGAATTTTTTATTATTGTTTAATTTTTTATAATCAGGATGTTTTCGCGATTCACCGCGAAAGGAACCCCTTGACGACATTTTCTCATATAAAAAAAGTCGAATGTACAACAATGCAGTTATTTTGTTTGCATGGCAAAAACAACTATTGTTGAAGGAAATTACGAGAATTTAGTACAGAAAGTAGTATTGAGAAGCCAATTAAAAATGTGGCGCCCGTTTGTCTCGTAGCACAGAGAAACGAGTAATTTGATAGAAATTTTATCAGAGTTTATAATTGTTCTATTTTCAAAATTATTCGATAGATTGTAATCGGCATGGATTTTTTTTTTGGGTAATGTAATTGTAATATTTCTATAGAATATTGTTTATATCTTTTGAATAAAGATTTATATTGTTGTTATAGAGCAAAGAAAATTTCCCACGAGGTTGTAATTGAGCATGAAAAAGTGTTGAAAAAAATGCTCCAAGTTCGATCGTGGGCTTATTGAATTTCGTATGAGAGAATTTTTTATTGACAAAAAGTCGAATGGAATTAGCAATTCGGTCGAAAATTTAGCTCGAGATGACGGATCGCTGTGGTAGTTTAACTTTTTCATCTTTGAGATAATCACTCGACCAATCTTACAACGCGGTCAACGGTAGAAATTGTCGCCACACATAAAAACTGGCTTGGTTTACACCGCGAGCGCGAGAAAAAGGCCATTGAGAACTCACCACCCGGGTCGCAGTGAATTGACAACTTCCAACTGTGTAGAGTGGCTTTTTTCGGCAATTGAGGATTTCAATCGAAAAGGTGATGGTTCGAAAATTCATACTAATCGACTCGTACGAATACTGATTCAATTTGGTTATTCATTTCTTCATATTTAGTTCGGTGCGATGAAATCCAAAGGTGTTTTTAAAGTTTCACTTTGAGGTTATGTTGTTCTGGCTCAAAATTACAAAAGTCATTCGCCCGAAGCATTCGATCTTTCAACTTTTAAATTTACTCCGATCTATCGCGAAATAGTTGGGAAAATTGGAGTGGTTGAAACTTTTCTATAATCTCCACTGGCAATAACGAATCGTTGTGAATTTACTAATTTGTAGAGAAAAAAAGGAAATCTGAATCTCACCTTCCCTGTCAGGTGAACAGTAACCCAAGTAAATACTCGAATCAATATCTTTGACTTTGAAATAAATTTTTTCAATAAAAATCAACAACGATAATCGTCTTAATTGGTATTAATAAAATTATAGAAAGTAAACAGTTGCGGGGTTCCAAGTTTTTTGCACTGTCAAACGTACAACGTAAAGTTTTTCTTTGGCTCAAGTTGATACGTGAACGATGGACAAAGTTTGTTAAGGATGGAATTATTGAATTGCAGCTCGAGCGATAATAGACGGTGGAAGAGAAGTAAAATCTGGAAAGAAAAATGGGTGTGCCAGGTACGAGAAATCCAGAAGCAATGGAGGTTGAGGTGGCGAGTACGGACGTGGCGAACGGAGACGGAGACACGGGGGACAAGAAAGACACGGATTTAACGACGATTCACGATTTGCGTGAGCACACGAGACAAATAGAAAAGGCAGTTCAGAACAAAGAGCCCAGATTTATTTTGAGAGCGCTGAGAGCGTTGCCGAACACGCGTCGCAAGTTGAACGCGACTGTTTTGCGCGGAGTGATTGGCGGATTTTACACGAGATCTGCTGCAGAAAGGGAGGCTTTGTTAGCTTGGGTGGAGGATCCTATAGATATGGAAAGAACTCAGGCTGCTATTCAACGTTTCCGCAGCTCGGCATTGCCGCTTTTGCCGGAAATCGACGCGTACATTCATCTGCTGGTCCTCGTGCGTCTGATAGACGAAAGAAGGTACAACGAAGCTGTCAAATGTTCGGAGGCTCTGGTACAGAAGATAACCGCTCAGAATCGTCGGACGATAGATCTCATAGCAGCGAAATGCTATTTCTATCATTCTCGTGCTTACGAGCTAACGAATCAACTGGATAAGATTCGTGGTTTCCTGCATTTACGACTACGCACGACAACCCTCAGAAATGATTTCGAAGGTCAAGCAGTGCTGATTAATTGCCTGCTGAGAAATTATTTGCACTATAATCTTTACGATCAGGCTGATAAGCTCGTGCTGAAATCGACTTTTCCTGAATCCGCGAGCAACAACGAATGCGCAAGATTCTTGTATTACGTTGGTAGAATAAAAGCAGCGAGACTGGAATACTCTACCGCTCACAAGTATCTCGTACAAGCGATGAGAAAAGCACCGCAAACAACCGCCGTTGGCTTCCGTCAAACCGTCCAGAAGTTGGCCGTCACCGTTGAACTTTTGCTCGGCGACATTCCCGAACGTCAAATATTTCGACAAGCTGCTCTTCGTCGTGCTCTCGCTCCTTACTTCCAGCTGACTCAGGCCGTTCGCCTTGGAAATCTTCAACGTTTTGGCGAAGTCCTCGAAAACTTTGGCCCACAATTCCGCTACGATCATACTTTCACCCTCATTTTACGTTTGCGACACAACGTCATTAAAACTGCTATACGATCGATCGGACTCTCGTATTCAAGAATATCCTCTGGAGATATCGCCAGAAAATTGGGCCTCGATTCGGGAGTCGATGCTGAATTTATCGTCGCTAAAGCCATTCGCGATGGCGTCATCGAAGCAACTCTCGATCCTGAAAACGGCTACATGAGGAGCAAAGAAACCACCGATATTTACTGCACTCGCGAACCTCTTCTCGCTTTTCATCAACGCATCACTTTCTGCCTTGATCTTCACAACGAAAGCGTCAAAGCTATGCGTTATCCGCCTAAATCGTACGGAAAGGATCTCGAGTCTGCCGAAGAACGCAGGGAGAGAGAACAACAGGATTTGGAGCTTGCCAAGGAGATGGCCGAGGAAGACGACGATGGATTCGCTTAAATAACCTTTTTACGTACCTTCTTCTAAATACACACACGTCAATCACAGACACAGTTTATTTCTATCATCCTCATACAGCACTGCTCAACTTGAAAATTACTCTTCTTTGCTTGCTGTATCGATATTAACATATTAAACAAAAATAAACATTCATTTCGATTATATTGCCTTTTACATTGCAATCGAAAATTTCAACATTTCATTGAATTCTTCATACAATTACTTCGACCATTTGTTTCAATGTTGCCAATTGGAAGTCAAGGAACAAGATCCATCGGATAATTGTGGCGAACAAGGCGAAGCGTTGCCGGGATTTGGAGCATCGATAACTTGGGAACTCGATGGTGGAGTCTCCTGTGATTTTTTTCTCGGCCAAAACGGAAATTTCAGCAAATAATCAATCTTTCGACGATTCGTGGATACCGTTCTTCTCGAATCTTTTTCCTGTTGGTTTTTTTGAATTTATAAATTTCCTAAAACAATATCCCCAAGAATCTACTTTTGCTTCCTCATAGAGGAAGCTATGTGAGGGTAAAAATTTTTTTTTTTCAGTTTCCAATGTCAATGTGCTTAAAATGTCCCAAAACGTCGAAAAATCATATCTACAAAAAATGTCCGGATGTGTGTGTGTATGTGTGTGTGTATGTTCTGGCACTGTAAAATTCAAATGTTCATAACTCGAGAACGGTTTGAGCTACATGGCTCCCGTTTTGCACAGATGTTAGTCTAGACCAGCTCTTCGTTCACGGACAATTTCGTCAAAACAGCTCAAAAAATACGAACTCTACGGCATTTTGAAATTTTCGAAAAAATGGTGTCGGCACTCTAACTTTCGCAAATTTCGAGATTTATTATCAATTTTTTTTTAATAAATAGAGTATCTTAATAGGAAGGTTGGTATTGAATTTGGGAATAATCGGTTGGACGGTTTAAATTTTATGGGTTTTCGAATTTTTCGAAAATCTTAGTTTTTCGAAAAATATCGAAATCTTGTAAGATATTATGTATAAGTCAGTACTCCCTCTGTACTTTCGAGCAAACTTGTCGGAATTATTGAATTTAAATGCAAATGCAAGAACGTAGAAGAATGTTGCAAATTGAAATTTGCAAATGGCTTCCTCAAGTTGCTCAAGATGCACGATGCTCAAAGCTTCCTCTATGAGGAAGCCAATTGCAAATTTCAATTTGCAGCATTTTTTTTTCTTGCTACGAAAACGAATTTGTCTTGTTGCAGTTTACAACAAGCATTTCATCAACGACTGCGTGCAAGATTAAAACTATCGCGTCGTTACCTCCAATCCACATCTGCAATTTGAAGGAGAAATAGTTTCTTCAAGCTTTAGACAAGCGCTAATGAAAGAAAGATCTTTGGTCTGTTCGTTCGAATCCTGGTCGACTTTGCCATCAGTTTTGGTCGACAGCATTCGGGGTGAAATTACATAAGTTCGTTTTAGACGATTATTTGCGAATTCCTCGTCTCTCTGTAGTTCGCTCGATATCTCTGTGGGTTTTTGATCATTCCAGTCCGTAGAATAAACTTTTGGTTGCTCAAGAAAATTGATTTTTTCGCTCCCTTCGCTGACTCGTTTCGTTTCCGCAAATGTTATTTTTTCATGGTCAGCTCTCGGTGATTTTTCACTTTCCAAGGTGATTATTCTTGGCGAACAGGAAGTCAGGGATATGGAATTCATTTGCTCACACAGGCATTTTGTCTCGTTTTCATATGCATTGAAACTTATGACTTTAATTTCTTGGAATTTTATGAACGTCTGGGTCTGGGTTTCCTGACACTCCAGCTGCTTCGTCCGATGATTATTTTCAAAAATTTCATCTGTAGCGAGATTTTGGATAATCGTGTTTGTTGACATTTCTTTTGGGTACAATTTTGAGCCGTTGGCATAAAGGCAGCCTGGAGAACACTGAGGCACTACTAATTTTTCTTCTTTTGCGTTATTCTTCATCTTATCGTTTGATTTTTTCTTACTCTGTCGAAAATTCGTTTTACGAATCGGAAGATGATCGATGGACGTTTTGCTGGTCAGTATGCAGGAACTTGTCGACGAATCCTCGCTCACAGCAGCAACGTATTTTTTCTTCTCGATATAATTAACGCAGGGTAATATTCGCGAAGGAATATTTTCACAATTTTCTTCTTTTTTACACCAATATTTCTTTGACGTCAAAGTCGCAGCAGGCTCAGTGGTTTTTTTCCTTTCCCTTCTACGCTGATGAGATGGTTCGTACGATTTAGCGATTCCGCAGATTTTGTACGAACAACAAGATTTCTTGGGAATTGAACTGTCCGTCGACGAGGTCGTCGAAACTGTTGTAAATTTTGTGGGCTTTATACATTTTCTGGTTAAATTTGACGACGCTTGTTTGACTCTGGATTCAGCAGTTTGGCAAGAAACGTTTTTGCGACAATTTGTTCTAACGGACAAAGGGGAAGCGCAGCGTTGACGACGAAGGAAAACTTCTCGCGAAGAGAGTCTCGCCGCCGAGCACGGAACGGTTTGTGGTGATTGAGAAAAAAATTGTTGGCACCTTTTTTTGACTCGATATCGGGTATCCCTGGAGATAATAGGACTAACATTTCTTTCCAGACACTTTTTCAATCTTCGGATTGGCCCAACATTGTCTCTTTTATTAAAACTGTCACAATTTACTAAGGTCTCGTCGTCCGAGCTCTGCTCGACAAAACATGGCTTGAGTAAATCGATTTCTTCTCTGAGCTCGTCGACAGTCGTCGAGAGTGCTTTCACTTGATCGAGGACTCTGTTCAACTTGACCTTGTCGCAGTGGCACAGCTTCAATGGCATTCCTATTCTTCATCATGGATTTTATCAACGACCAGATAAAAATGAACAAGTTATAAGTTTCGGCGTGTTTCCACCATCGTGTATAGTCTTGCATGATTTTTTCCAGATAATTGAGTATTTTTTCTTCAGAGGTTGAAAAATACGTCAACTTGACGATTTTTAGGAGACTGACTATTACTCGGACGTCCTGAACGAAGCCTCGAGTTGCATCGTATCGAATTACGTATCCTCATTTTTTACCTGATACGAAGAAAAAACAAATATTATCACAACGATCACAATATCCTGATGAATTACTTACGCGTTTTTTCTTGACAGCATTTTGGAACAAGGATTCGTCGAATTATCTCGCAATCAGAACGAATAAAACTCTCATTTTCATGTATCTTTTTGTTTCTTTTGTTTATTATCAATTATTCTTATTCATCATACGTTCCAAGGTACAATCGTCATCAGTCGTTGTCGTGCATCATTCAGACTGTCTAGCTTTTTCGTTACTTTTCTTTTCTGCTATTTATAAATCCGTAATACTATATATTAATCCTTCGTCGTGCGATTATCCTTTGATTCATCAAATGTACAGAACATTCAAGACACTCGGCATTCGTCCGGCGTGTTAGGGGAACGTGGAAATTTCATTTTTTTCGCTTCTCTCTTATTTCCCACGTTTGGGTTGCTGTGATTTTTTTTTTACCTTTCAACTTCCGGAGCATTCATCAGTAAACACAAAAGACAAGAAATCACATGTTCGCATCGACCTATCAAAATCATTAGCTAGTATTTTCGACTGAAACAATTAAATAAACGACGTAAAAAAAATCTTGTACACTCGCGATTTGATTATTTATTTCGGGTGTTTTAGAGCTGTACACGAAGAAACGTCGCGGTCAACACGATTCACGATAGTTTCAGCTTTTTTGTCACACTCTTTGTGACCATTTTCATAGCAATTACGATCGACAGCTCTCGTTTCTTTGGAAAAATAACTTTCATCATTTCGTGAATCTGATTCGTAACTGTTTTTTTTTTCAACTGCAATTGAATAAATGTTTTTCTATTTTTTTTCGGAACGTTATGCATTTTAATTGTCTCGTTAATCAAGTCAATTTCGAAAGAAAAATCGCCTTCTCACGATACAATGTTAAATTGAAATGTTGGAACACACATTATTATTACAAATAGCTCGAAAACAAGAGAATCCCAATGACTGTTTTTTCGAGCTGAGAAAATGTTTAGTTCCAAAGAAAAAAGAGATGAAAAATCGAGAGGTCGATTGATTCGAGGGAAGATCGAGTGCTCATGATTGGATTTCACAAAGTGTAAAAAATTATTATTTTGCCTCATTTAATCGAGGAACCAAGCTCTTTGCTACAATGGAGGTAATTGGGTTGCTCTCTTATCGTTCCCGCAGCATCGTAATAATTATGATGGTTCGAACAAAGCGTTGCACGTCCCGTACAAGCAGACGCGGCGAAAAACCATTTGTTTTTTCTTCAAATACATAATTTTTTCCAAATCCCAAGTAAAATCAGCAAATTTTTTTTTGCTTGCACTCGTAAGCACGACAGTTTTTCGTTTATTTTCCCCTCGTCGATTCGATCCTTAGAACGTAAAATAAAAAATGATAAAAAATCAGAAGTAATACTGTCTTCACTATGCAAGTTCAAAGGCCCCGCAAAATGGCGTTGTTTATCTTTTTCAATATCACAACACAATACAACAAATTCAAATAACTAGCACCGTGAACGCGCTGCGTCGAGTTGCAAAGGAGAAAAATATTTTGTCATCCCTCAACTAGGCAGGAGTAAAGGAAATCGATTATTTTCAAATTTACACAATCTTCCATGAAAAATTCTTAATAACTTAACAAACTAAATAAAAGAAATTCTTAAATTTAAATTGGAGCCAAAAGCGAGAATTTTGAAAAATAGGACTTTGCCGTTATTGGATGAAACGCTTACAACCATTGCCACGTTCTGCTCGACGACAGACGCCAACTTTCCGTCTCGTATATACAGATTTGTTTGTTTGTTTAGTTTTTTTTTTTTCATCGCGCAGATGTCAATCAAACGCAATCATTTTTTTTCTTGCAATCATTATCTCAGCTTTTTTCGTTAATACTTGACGACGAATTCTTAAAGTACAGAGTCTCGCGATTTATAAATTAATAAAAAGAGAGGAATGGATGTGACGACGTTAGGGGGGGAGGATCGGAAAGGATCACTGGTAGAAGATATCGCGAAGGGATTTGGAGGGAAGAGAGAATAAAATGACTAATAGTATCGATGGATCAACGATTCGTCGAGTATTTTGACGAGAACGTCTTTCAAATAGATTACAAGTTAAAAAAAATATATTTTCTCTTGCTAAGTTTTGGAAAGCGCGCAAGTCACAGGGGCTTTCGATGAATAATCGTGAAAGATCCATTCTTCGTCTCGGGCATTTCCGGTGTGAGGTCGGAAAATGAGTTTTCGTTTGGTTTTGTTTTGCATTTTTTGTTCTTTTTTAATACGCAGATGGAAAAAAATGATCGGCACACTGGACACAACAACAGCATCTCCCTCGCAGCAGCATTGTCCTTGGTCACGAAGAAGGAGGATCCTCTCCTTCGTTACAGCTGCTGTCGACCGATTCTGTATTTTCCATCCTCGTCGGGACACCCGCTCAGATTTGCGGCTTCTCCCCTCGTAGACGTTGGCGTGACGATATTTTTCGTTTGTTTTTGTTTCATTTTTTTTTTTTTTTAATCTGTCNTTTTTTTTTTTTTTTTCAGGCAGGCAAGCTAGGTGCGGTGTGTGCTAGCTCAGTTTAGTCGGCCGGAATACGGTCTGTCAGGAATTCGGGGAGGAACATTGGGTACGGGGCGCCTACAACAACATAGACACATTATAAATTCAGATTCAAAGGAAAATCTACTGAAAAAATGACAAACAAAAATTGAACTAAAAAATTCAATCGAAATAACTCGGAGATCGAGAGATCGGATAATTACAACGCAACAACGAAAACTAAAGCAAACGAATTTGACGTATACAAACGTACAAAAACATAACACACAGTGGAGACTAAAAACTTCATCAACTTTAATTAGATTCGGAAAGTCTGCCGGATACTTTTCCACGATAACCCACGGAAATCAAAATAGTTCGACGACAGAAAAAATATGCTAATATGTATGCAATTAATTAACGAGCTTCACTGTCGTATCGAAAAAGCAATGAAAAACAAATGTATTCATAAAAACATTGGTTTCTCTTGAGATCGGTGTATTTTTCTTTTTCTTTCTCCGCCAGAAGTAGCGAATTCCCTAGCATACACGAATCCGCATATTTTTTAAATCGTTATTCAGTGCGAAATAGAAGAAAATAAATAATCAACTCATGCACAAGCGATCACAGAAAGATTGAGAAATTTCGAGTGAAACAAATTTTCGAGACAATTTACAGTTCCATCCCCGCTATTTGAAAAGGCTCTTTATGTTAAGTCGGTTAAATTTTTAGTTTAAAAATCGGAAAGAAAATTGTTAAGTAACCACAAACAGGAAATAAAGAACAGCTGGAAAATCAATACCCATTATTCTCGAAAATTTTTTATTCATCTCGTGAAGATGTGAGAAGAAAGATTGAGAAAATTCGGAAAAATAGGGCAAACCGACTTGATTATCATCTCCTTCAAATTTGTCTATTCCAACAGTCTCAAAAATGGTATTTAACAATGAGGATACAATCTCATTACACCAGGACCTTCTCTTTTCGGCACGTGCATTAACGTAATATCCACCGATATCTCGAGCCATAGCGATAGCACTAGCACTAAGTCTCCGGCCCAACTTGGTCCCCCGAAGGGTGAGCATGCAAAGCCGGAGAGAAATACTATTTGCAAAGCCATTCTCGTTATCGTTACGAAAAACGAGGTCCCAGTGTATTTTTGATTCGCATCCCGTCTAAATACAACGGTTTGATTATTCGTCCACGGATTGATCGGTTTACCCTATTCTGGTTGTGTGGGAGGGGCTTAATTACGTGGGGTTCAAGGAGTAGCCCGAGGGAACGAATATACAGGTGATAACTATAATGAGAATTTAGAACGAGGAGACACATTCTTTCGAGGCAAAGCTGAAGAAATGTGTGTTCCTTCGTGCTCGCTGTCGTCTTTATATATTTTTTTTCATTTCTCTTATTCTTATTCATTCGTTTATATATATATCTATATATATATATTTATATATTCACTTATATATGCAAATATATATATACATACATATACGTTTGTATATATATATATTATTTTTTCTATAACATGTTAATACCTATATACACATTTATATTGCAATAAACAGTGTGTACCCTTGATACATGATGCGGATGAACTCTTGCATCTTTTTTGTTCTCTTTTGAATATACGTCTCAGCAAGAGATATTTGGCGTGCCAAGCAACCCCGAGTCTGTAGTTACATTTTGTTTGTCCCTTCCATTCGTTTCGTCTGACTTTGTCGCCGCGAGCTATTTGAGGTTCTAACATAGGAGGAAAATTGCCAATGTGTTTTTCGTTAATGGTTTGCAAAGATTTTGGTCGCACCTTCTGGGAAAAAGAAATAAACGATAAATTAAAGTTGCAGATTTTTTCAAATCATTTTTCAATCGTTCCTTCGAAGGGTTACTTGGCTCGCTCGGCATCTCGGTCCTAAGCCAAATCTAATCGTGCTACAAGTGCTCAACTTCCCTATTCCGCAATCTCTTTCGATTTTCTTTATTTTCCTTCTCCCTCGACTATTCTGTTTTTCTTTTCCATTGCATCGTGTACAATTTTTCATCACGATTCGTCAATGCGGTTTCGGAAAAGTTTATTTCTCCTTTCCCTTTGCTTTTCTTCGAGCTTCGTGTCTATAGAATCTTTCGAAACATAAAAGGCTCGTTAGATGCTGGAAGCATGCGTACGTGACGTGTCCTCCGAGGAAGATGTACGTGAATTTTTCATTCTTTCCATTTCTACCTTCGACAAACCCAAGCGGGCATAGAACGAAAATTTCCATATCGGCTCCTCATTCGCGAAGGGATTTTAATAACTTTTCTTTTCCTCGAACACACGACTCTTTACGCACAATTCTACTTCGACTGATCGAAAATTTCCTTCGTTTTCTTGTCTCCGAATTAAAATCACGATTCAATGAGTGTATTCGACAATGAGAAGTATCGATACTAATAATATATCGTAATAATAATAATAATAATAATATTGATGATATTATCATAAACGACAGTAAATATAATAATATATTTATTATCATAAATCGTGAGTGAAACAATTGGTACAACGAATAGCACTCAGGCTGAGAGTCTTGTCAATGTAATCAGCCACGAATCGCCCTTTTCCGTTCTGTTGACGCACTAAAAACTCGTAGTTATGTTGGTGTGTAGTCAGCTAAACACTAATTTTATTTGAGATTTTTCAACTCTTTGCAACTCAGCCCACGACTAAGAGTGAGACTTTAGTGAGTCAGTCACTCTCTGTAATCTTAAGAACTACGTTATTATCGCAATCGACGCATCTTCTTGTCAGGGTAACATTGTGTTTTTCTTTTTTGTTTTTCGTATATCGTTCGGACAACGTGAGTTTTTTTGTCGTCACCGAAGTGAGCGGCGGTATGAATTTTCGTGGCGATCATTCCGGTGC
This sequence comes from Hyposoter didymator, assembly GCA_037952995.1. NCBI lineage: Eukaryota > Metazoa > Arthropoda > Insecta > Hymenoptera > Ichneumonidae > Hyposoter > Hyposoter didymator. The sequence goes on along the minus strand of JBAJMU010000006.1, from coordinate 7,511,586 downwards.
GTCGACAACGTGGCGATTGCAACAAGGCCGGCTGTCAATGTCACCGTAACGTGTTCGGGAAAAATAATCATTTCGGAGCTCCTTATCGATTATTCTCTTTTTGCAATTTGCTCCAAAGAATAATCGTAAGAAAGAGATTCATTTTTTGTTGGTTTCGTAATAAAACATGTGTCTCGAACATAATCATGGGGAAAATATAGATGTATTCTCTTTTTTCCGAGAGAGAGAGAGAGAAAAAGAGGACAGTTTCGATTAATTGACTTGCGATTATCGCGACAAGGGAACATATCTTTACTGTCCATCACAGACACGTTCCTTGCTTTATTTCATACAGGCGACGTGTCGCAAGAAATTTATATATATATGTATATATTAGCATAATAATGATAATAATAATAAGCGACTCTGGTAGATTTAAATAACGAATCGCGCCCGTCTTGCGGGCGAATCGTTGTCCAAAGCTTTGACCAACGATTTCCATATTTTTCTTCTTTTTCGTTGTTAATTTTCCTTCACTCGCGAGTCCCGTCGTACCAAATAATGAAATCAAAGATCCGAGCAAGATATTTGTCGGGTTTATTTAAACGCAATGACGAAAATGTGGAAAATGAAATGTAAAATTAATGCGATGCGCTGTTATTATCGGAAATAAAATAAATAATTCGCATTTGTTTGTTATTTTGTTTTTGGAAAAACGAAAATAATTACGACCGTCAACCTCTCCTCGTCGCACGCTAAATGCAGCTAATTGATATGCTTCTCTCAGGCTCGTTCATGGAGCGCTGAACAAATGATTAACTTTACGTTTTTATTCTTTTATTTATTTGCCTCGTCTCGTAATTCAATGTTTTTAACATCCACGTCGAATGGCTCGCTACGATCTACCGAACGTTGGACGAGGTACAAGCTACAAATGAGGCTACCAACTTATTTACCAATAATGATCAATAATTAGCAACAATAATCATAAATAGTAGTAACTATATTCTTGTTTTTTTTTTTTCCTTTTTTTTGCTTGCTTTCTTGGTTGCCGATCTTCTACCAAATCGGGCGGTTACAGTGCATGGAATGATTAAGTATATACGTTTACACTGTACAGTAACAATACAATAACACCACTTGTGGCTGTTGGCAATTATTCTTCATATTAATCGTTTGCTTTGTCTCTTTTTTATTCTCTTGATCTCGCTCAGTCGTCATGTTTTTAATTCCTAGCACACGATGTCTTGTTCGTGAATAAAAAATAAACCGGGCACAGAGAGACGGGGGCATCGACCGACGTGTTGGTCTCTTGAGAATCAACTAGACATTTTAATTTTTCATTCAAAAATTCTGTAGGTTTATAATTTTTCGAGTTGAAAAGGAAATTGTTGAAATTCTATGAAAAATACTTAGGCCTCGCTATTCGTTTTTTGAGAAAATCTCCTTCGGCAAACGAAGCTTTGCACCGATTAAAAAATGAAAAGGAGCAACTGAAAACGTAAGCCGTAATTAAAAGCGACAGTTTAATCGTAAAAAGTCGATGCCCGCATCGCGTTCTCTCGACACTTTGCTGCGACTCAATGTTTGCGTATGATGTACATTATTTTTTTGTTTATATTCATATATATAAATAATTTTTTGTTTAATAACATTTTGACACGGTGCATGTTACGAATTGGAATAAATTCGTAAATAATCATCGTATTTACATTGTATATTCGATTCCGAGTCATCGAGGATAGGAATGGTTCGAAAACGACTGAAGCTTTCGGGGTTGCAACTTTATCGAAAAATCTCTTTTTATCTTTTCGTATGTACAGGGCAATTTAAAATGGCTGTGAACAACAATTCGCAAAAATGTAAGAGACAACATGATTTTTATCTCGTCGCACTGATTATTTCCAAAATTTTCAATTTTCACTCGACGCAGAGAACAATTTGTCAGGATTTGAGAGAAAAAAATGGGCTTTGCAATAATTTCGAGCGAATCTGAATGTTCCTTTACCTTTTCGTATGTATAAATAATTAATACATGTTCTCTAGATTACAATCGTGACAATGTCTAAGTTATCACTGCATAATACGGTACGTACGAATAAAGAGAAAAAGAGATGATTGGAGGGGGAGCAAGGAGATTCACCGGTTCGTCATCTTTGTGGAAAAATCACTCAAGCTTTTCTATCAGCACCCTACGTTTTTATCCTTTGCGTTGAATCGGAGCACGTTTCCTCGGGATACATCTCACTCGAGATATATTTATATATATATTTATTTAAGTATGTATATAGGTAACGTTTTTCTATACGGCATTTGTGAATCGTAATACAGGAGACGAATCGTAATACAAATAATTATCAAGACGAATTCTTGTTTTTTTTTTTGTTCTTTTCAACAAAGACATTGACGATTTTGCTGATTTTTCTTTAAGCGCGTGCACACATTTGTTGACAGCTATTTGTGTGTGTGTGTTTCGCAACGAATTTGAAATCGTACAACGAGTTTGTAACAACGTCGATCATCCAACAGCATGACATTTGTCTCTCAAACGTCTGGTATGGTTTTTTATTCGTAAATAGATTGTAGGTAGAGTAAATGTAAATATTCATATTCGTTACGTCTTAGAAGAACGGTGGTAGACTTTTCAGGTAATTATCAACAATTTCCCGAACGCGTCAACTGTTTTTCGTACTTGTTTTTGGTGTCACCACCAAATGAGTTACTTATTGGAGTAATAATATAAATAAAAATGGTAAAAGTACAAAATTCGATAGGGTTTTGTTCATGGAGAAGAAAACAATCGGACTCGTTTGTTCTTTTGGCAAGTACCTTGGACAATGGATTAGAAGCGAGATATGGAAAGGAGAGAAAATACCGTTTCAAGTTAGCTCGAAGAACATGCGGAGATAGAAAATGGATAAAAATCTTTTGGCAAATCCGTTGCAGGGAATGAACGAAGGAAAACAAAAGATTAAGTTTTAGCCAATCATCGAACAATCCATTAGTATTTGCATTCTCAACCCTGAACAGTCTACCGTCCATCGTACTACGTGGAAAAGTTCATTTCTTTCTTTGTCGAGGAAATCTGAGGAATGTTTTCGTGTTTTTCCTTCACGACATAGGACACGAGACTTTTTGCACATAGAAAGCTACAGCATTGTTCTCTTTTGCACGTGTTATGTTCGTGTAGTTTTGCAAGTGAGTATAAGTATTATTTTCAATGTGTCGTATTTACTTCATCCTGAATACATCCATGAGCTCGTGCGTGGCGGCATTTACGGCGGCCTGTGTCGCTGCCTGCGTCACTCTCTGCTGAATTGCACCCCCACGACTAAACACACCACGTATACACTCAGATTTTACCAATCATCTCAATAATTTAGTCTTTTTTTCGTCCTTAATCATTCTAGTACTATTATTATCATTGCATTTACGTGGTAATTATTATTTCGACTCGTAAGCATGACAAATCGACACGTACGAAATTAGGCTCTGCACCACTTAGGTCCTCATTTTTTATCCATTATATTCGATGATTTTTTTTTTTTTTATAGTCAATGAAAAATTAATGCCTTTTTGTTGTCCAGAATGCTGTTTCGAGCTGTTTTTCAGGATAAAATGAGATTTGAACTCTTACGTTTGTGTTTTTTCAAAAATTCTGTAATCTGCCAGCAGTCGTGTTTATTGCGAGAGTCCGTTTGTTGAAAAGTTAAAATGAAAGGATTTTTGCCACTAAAAAAATCATTTCGAGAAATGAAATAAGAATTGTGAATTTCTGTTCAACTCTTTTGTTACGCAGAAGAATAAATTTCTTAAATAAAAAGAGCAAATATCTTTTTGAGACCGCGGCCCAAAAGTCATTGAGGTTTTTTTTTTTCTTTTTTTTCACTTAATTTAGAAATACTTTCGAAGAATCAGAATATGTATGGAAAATATTTTACAAGTCGAACTAGAATAGTTTTGAATTTATTCTGCCCTGCTGAAATTCATCTCGAAAAACAGGATTTTAGACAACAAAGCGGGCTTGAGTGAGAAGCGAACAGGCATGGAGAGCTCGGCTAAGTAAACTTCTAGTTTTTGCAGCAGGCACCGACAAATTTCGTACACTTTAAATCTGTTGTTCTTTTTTTTTTTCTGTCACTTGCCATCACGAGTTTTATTTGGAGAAAAGTGAAATATAAGTTAGTGCAACGTCACGGACGAAAAAATGCTTTACAAGTTATTGTCGATACAAAAAGTGGTAAAAATCAATTGTGAATGAAATTCTGTACTAAACGTTGTTGGTCGATTTGGCAACGATCAATCAATCGAGGAGGACAAAAAAATTGGAACGATCATCCGATTTGGCATTTTTGACACGTGTCATCGTTTGCTTCGATGGAATTATTATTATTAGACTCATGATTCCGCTTTCCCAATGAAACTTTTGATGGATGTTAACAATGAGTGTTTTCGAAAGAACCTGTGACAGCTTTGATGACACACGAAACTACGATAGAGCTCGATCTCTGAACTTTATGAAAATTGAACGTTTTTTTTTGCCAGTGAAGAGAATCCACTGACGTAAATGGAAGAGAACGAAATCTTTCATATTTACATACACCATCGCATTGTTTTCCGTTAAAAAAAAATCAAACAACACAGCAGATAAAAAAAAACATTATGTGAAGAATAAGATTTTCAAGAGGTTCAGAAACTGAGTCAACAAGATCGATCGACGAAGCACAAAAGCGATTTTTCGTTTTTTTTTCTTCTTCAAATATTCAAATGATATTGTAATATTTCGACAATTGATGAAATGTCATGCTGTTAGTGAGCGCTATTTTGTAATCAACATTAAGGTCTGTGTTTCTTTCGTCTCCCAATTTCTCTTTATAGCGACAACTCAAACAGCATAATCCGTTGAATATTTTCTTCATAAATATTATATACAATTTGTCATGTACAATATAAAGTACACCGGATGTTACAGAGTGTCATCGTGAAAATTCGTGTACAAATTTATCTTTTTTAATATGCAGAGAACAGTTAAGAATTTCGAGACCGAGAATGAGAGATTTCTCGTTAAAATACCGGCGCAAGAATCGTACGATTGAATGAAAAGTAATGAAACGTTTATTTTAGCAGCATCTCAAACGAAAACAACACGAAGCAATATTTTGGTGAACTTTTCGTTTCAATCGTAGCTAGCAATTATAATTGGACCTCGTTGTAATGCATGAAATGTTACGTCAGACACTAAGAAAACAGGCGTCGATGAAAGATGAACGAATTTTAGTTCCTGCATCGAGGCCTATCGGAAAATTCAAAGGAAACTCAAAAAACAAAGTTTTTTCATTGTTGCCAGGAATGCTTCGTGATACTTTTTTCTATGACTCGCTTAGAATAGACTGGTGTGTGTACATATATGTTTTTTAAATATATATTTATACTTCATAATCAACAATATCTCATTATACGTAGGCTTTTGGGGGCGTGCCAGATAAATCGATAGTTCGAAATAGAGAGATAATAGAGGGCAAGAGAGAGAGAGTGAGACGATATACAATTCTCAGCGAAAGACGTCAAACTCTAAGTATGTTAATTAGGACAAGGTATATACCGATTAGTTAGCGAAAGGGTGCTTACGTGTAAGTGTTTCTCGTGTATTATGTGTTTTTTTTTCTTTCTTATTCTTTCCCTATTCTGTATATATGTATATGTTTTTGTTTCTTTCTGTGGTTAGTGCGAAGACTTATTGTCGGCGCCTGCAATAAAAAGTGAAGTTAGCACCAAAGCCCAAATGACCCACACACACGCACGCTTAATATCGAAAAATTCAAAGTTTCTATAGGTTTTTCGCTTTCGTCGGTCCAGTAAAGAGGACCGGGGGCTTTGCGGTTATTTACAATTTAGTCACCAACAAAATGAAAGCGGTGCTGATTTTTCATCTTTTTGTCTATGTTCAGCGTTTTTATCATCCTCGGGAGGCTAATACCCCGAGCTCACATGCTGGACTTGTCTTTCAAACGTACTGCGAAAAGTCGATCGTCCAAAGGACCAATTTTGTCAATCGAAACGTCAAATTCGTTTTCAAATTTTTTCCCTCTTGCTGCTCATCGAGAAATTTGATTTTTAACTCAGTTTTGCATTGATTTATGCGAATCTGACGGATTCAAAGAAACAACAAACACCACCACACACAATTCGTGAACAAATTTAAGCGAAATTGATTCAGCTTCCGATTGAAATTGTACGATTTTTTAAATAAATTCGGAGGATCGACTTTTCCCTGTAATCACACGATAAATTCGGCAATGAAAAATAGAGTTTTTTGTACTTACGATGGGATGAGAGGTGGGGGAAGGCCTGGTGTGCCTCGTGCTGGTGGCGGTCCACCGGGTCCCGGTCGATTTGGAATGGCCGGAGCCGGTCTTCCACCAGCTGGGACTGGAGGTGGTGCTCGGGAACTCGCTGGTGGTGGAGGTTGGGACATCCCTCGTCTTCCGCCGCCCGGAGACGGTGGCGATAACCTAAAACAATTTTTTTCCACCCGTCACAAATCGAGATTCGCCTTGCATCCTGCATTAATGGCTGGATAATAAAACGACAGAGAAATTTCAACACGGAAAATACAAGTATCAAGCTCAAAATTGACCAATCAATTGAATCGAATTTGCTGCGAGTTTCCGCTTGTAATTTCTGTGTCGTTTTCCCTAGAAACCTTCACTCCAGATTGCTGAAACTCATTCGGTTTTGTTTCGTCGAGAAATGGCCTTTATCAACAATTTTCACAAACATTAAAAATTGTAAATAGAACCAAATGTCGGTTTATTGAATTGGCAAATAATACCGAGGGGACCGAATGAAAATATTGGCAGATAATAATTCTTAACACTTCGTTCGTAAACGTGTTTTCCGCACCTTTTGTCTATAAACCTGGACACACCGTTCTTTCAGGCTGACCAAAAATTCAAAAAATTCTGAAAAAATGCCTACGACAGTTCGAAATCTTCAACTTGGAATTTCAATTATAAAATTGTAGAAACATAATTTTTTCTCATCAACTTTTTGGTCGAATAAATGGACCGATCCGTCGTATTTGCTCAGACACGAATGACCCAGGTTTATAGACAAAGTGTTAAGATAATTCACGTACAGCAATCTGGTAGGGAAAGTGTTGAGAGAATGTTGAAGATGAAATAACATGCTAATGCTGTGCTGCTTGAATACGTTAATCGATGGTTATCGAATCTCATTCAAGCGTCTAAGGAGAACCTAATATGGGTACGATCTAATGTGCTTAATAATCGATACATTTTGAGCTGCAAAATTAGGGCAAGGAAGAAAGGAGCAGGGAGGGTGGGAGTCAATACAAGATTTGATCTTACCCAAGACTGTCGCATTGACGTTTGATTGTGTGTGGTAATCACGCGTAATAAAGAGTTTAGAAGATTTTTCATTAGTGATAGATTGAACCAAACTTAGGAAAAGTGGTAAAATTCTTCATTTATTAAAATGTTAACTTTACCTTGGATTTTCACCCGACGCTAACCAGTCGTTTTTCACTGGCGGAGGAACTGGCGTCGAGACTGTAGCCATCGATACGTCACCGATTATTCGAAGAGCCTCTTTGCAGGCGTGATACATTCGCAACATTTCTTCGCGCTTCTGAGCCTCTTCCGGCGATTCTTCCATCATGCTCGACTGTTAATTATCATCAGATTTCAATGTACTCCAAAATTGACAAATTTTCGTCATAATTAATCAATAAACTCAATTTACTCCATTGCTTCGTTTCGTAAATTGATTTGGCAAATTTGAAAAATTAGTCCCAACGACGATATTTAGCGCGTCTTGTGTCTCAATACACGTTCGTATCAAAAATTATCAATAAATATTTTACTTTGAAGGAATAAAAACCGAAAAATTGTTTTTTTTTTTTTTTGCTTGGGTGAGAATTTTCTATTGAGTGCAATCGTTTATAAATTATTCAACGGGAACGCAGTTCTTGGTAATAAAACAAATCAATGGCTAGATCGAGTTGTCGAATTTTCTCAAGTCCGTTGAATTATTGGCAAGTTTTTATTTTTGTAACGCAAAATAAGAATATTGAGATTTTTCTATTACCTGATCACCGCTCGCATACAAATGAGCCAGGAGTTCACCATTGATGAAATCCTTGGCATTGTTGATGATCAGATGCATGATAGTCTTTGGAACAAGATCACGAGTAGTTTTCGTCACGATCTTCATGTAAGAATCAACGAGATTTCTTATCGTCTCGACTTGGCGTTCCAACTGAGGATCCATCGAGGACTGGCCTTCATTGCCGCCCTAGAAAAAAAGTCGCGATTCATTAAAAAAAAAAAAAACCCGGTCAGAGTTTAAATCGACAAAAATTTCACAATATCAAACAAACGTGTGCGTCGTTCGAATTAAGAATGAGAGTATCGATTTCGAACGATCATTTTTTTACAATTCATACAACTTTTGCTTTTAAATGATTGGCAAGGTTTTTCATTCCCATAAGAATGACGCACAGGATTGTTAGAAAAAATTGCCACTACGAAAAACAACACTGCCTAGGAAAATGTTGCACTTAATATTCCGCGTTTGCCTCGTGTCTGTGTGTAAGTGGGTGCGGGTTGTTTCAAGTGCATACTGTTATTATTATAGTAAAAAAATTCGAGCAAGTTTTTCATCGTGTCTCGTGTGTTGAATTTGTTTCTCATGAGACCACTAGCGAAATTCATTCAATTGTACAAACCTGATATCCTTCCTTTAATTCGTTTTAAAATTTGGGGAAAAAGAAGGAGTTTTAATATTTTTACGTCTGTCAGAATAAGAAAATGAGAAAAAAAAATGTTTACGTTAGCGAGAACCAGCGTTAGTTTTGTTAGGAAAATTCTCAAGATGTGAATATTCACGGGAGCCAATTTTACTTTTGACAACTTTCATGGGGAATTATTGATTTTTTGTCTTTGAGGACAAAAGGAAAGAAAATATTATCTCACCACACAACTAACGGGACAAAACGGAGATTCAACTTATCTAAATAATTCGCTAACTCACCCGCTGCTTATCCTAAAAATAAATGAAAAAACGAAACTCGTAAAAATTAATGAATCTACGATTACGTTTCAATCCACGAACCGATGATACCATTTTTATTTCCTTCAAAATATGTTTTTTTTTGTCAATAATAAAAATATAAAATTTTTGAAAATAAAATTCGATGTCGCTGATTTTGACACGATTGATTGCTAGATTTTTTCGTTTTCTTACCTCGCCTTCACCGTTCGCCTGCTCCGTTGATTTTTCCGGATATACACCGGCTCTAAGGAAGGAGGCTTTCCACGAGTCAACGTCGTCTTGGGTTTCGCAACTCAACTCGAGCTGCTTGTAATCTTTGTACACGTTTCGGCCTTCTGGGTTGAAAAGTGCAAACAAGTGTCGTCGCGACATGAAACCCTGCTCGAGATCGCGAAGCTTCAAACCGTCCAATGGTAACATATATTTCTTCTCGCGTTCCTTAAAGAAAAAAAAATTAATGAATATATTAATTTCTGCTATTTTAGAATCATCCATTTCGAGGATTTATAATTATTTCGGCCATGATCGTATTAAAATTGTATCCTGACCGAAGTAGTATTTTTTTAAATCGTTTCAACTCATTCAAGAGCACAGTTTTGTGAGAAACGCGTCAATTATTTTCTTCAGTCGCACTATTTCTCAAAAGTATGGTCACGAGTCTTTAAAAATATAAATTTATGAAAAGTCAAAAAGATAAGGAAACCGTGACAATTGTTTTCACTCATTTCTGGTACCATGTCCAAAAATTAGTTCAACGATCATTTCGAATTATAGTTTGGAATTTATCGTAATAAGTAATTGGGATAAAATTGAAGGATTACCTCTTCGTCCTTGAACCAGGAAATGCTTTCGGAGGTAAGAACGAACCAGTAATCGCGAGATCCTCCTTTCATAATACCCAAATTGTGTATGCACATGTAGCCTTTACGAATGACCTGATTACCAAGGGTGTGACGTCCAGCCTTGACGGCATTTTCCGAGGACTGCTGGGCGCTGCAACAGAGAAGACGTTGTACTATGAAATCCCTTGTGATATTGTCAAGTGTGATGTATAAATCTTTTCCGTCTCTTTCTCTTTGTTTGAATTACTGTACACATACGTCACAGTAGCTTTATCTATTCAACCAAATTGCCACCGAGTATGTCTTTTCTTTTATTTAACATCCTTCACTAAAAGAGCGTAAAAAAAAACAAAACAAAAATGAAAAAATCTGTTGAAAAGAGAAAAACGTAAAAGATGACTTAATCCTGGCGTGTCTAGAAATCTCTCTTGTCATATTGAATAGATTCGATATTAAGATGGCGCAAAATCGAGCAAACTGTTGCTTTTTTGGCTCAAAAAAAAATTCAATCACTTGGAAAAAGCAATTTTGTCTCTTTCTCTTGCGTTTGAAAATTCATTTGGTTCAAGGTGATTGCTCGGAGCTGAGATCTAGCGTCATCCCAACACACCATGATGCCTTTGCCAAGAAGCATCTTAAAAACAAAAAAGTGCATTTTCGAATCAATAGAATGATGGAAACGAAAAAGTCAAAAAACAACAACGAATTGCTAGAATATTTGTTTGCTTCGTTAAAGTATCGAAATGATAAAAATAATAACATTTCTTTGATACTGGACGCCATAACTGTCATGCTAATTAAAAGCTTAATAAAGGAGCTGTAAGAAAAAAAAATAAGCAAATAAAAAATAGTAAAATTATTGAACAAGAAAAAAGAGAAATAAAGGATCAATATTTCAAAGACCAATTTGATTTATTGTCTTTCTCGAGCGTGTCTCGTGTGCGTCAAATGAAATTGCCTTTTTTTTTACTTTACGGAAATATTCAAAAAAAAAAAAGACCCTTTCGAGGGTGAGATATTTGCCTGATGGCATTTTCCGTTTTTATAGTTTGTCCATTGAGATGCACTCGCAAAAATAATCGATAGAAAAAAAGCGTTTTTTTTTCCTAACGAATTGGAAAAATCGTGGCCGAAGCAGAAATGGTGAGATTTAAAATTAGCCTCGACAGAAAAATGTATACAAAAAATACGAATCGTAAAAAAATCACTTTTCCTTTTGGATCTCTCGCTGTTATCGCAATCAAAGCTTTTTTCGTTATTCGATTAATGAATTTTTGAAAAATGCACATATCAAACAGTAATAACACTAGACATCTACATTTATACAAAGCAGGCATGAAGACCGGTCGTTAAACTAGACTGTGAAGCATTGTCCAATGACACCAGTGATCAGCAATGACTTGTTAACAACACTATGTTCTCTAAATGTGTGCAATGAACTTTATGACGTCACGAATTTACTCGTATTATGTTCTCACACAATACTCATCGCAAACACAGTAAATAGACATTTCCTACGAAAATAGAAAGAAAACGAAAGAGAATAAAAATTGAATTTTAACGAATAAACGCTCGAGTGAATAAATCATTTCGAGTCGAGTCATTTTCATCCGATTGGGCCCTAAATAATAAACATTAGAGAAAGGCCTTTGACAATAGACGCTTGATTGGGAAATATCAAAAAGTGTGAGTCCGTTTTTGTGTTATTTGTGTCTGTCTGTCAGTGCTCGTCGAATTTTCGTTTTTGTTTTTCCTTCATTATTCTTGTTGTATTCTTATCTGTTACCAATGACAATTCACAGAGACTCGAATTTAGTATTTTTATTGTTGCACGCACCGATTGGCATCGATCGAATCGCCCGAACAGCTCATTATGGCATTGATGAGATGGAATGATAATTTAACGAAAATAGAAACGAGTTAAGAAATCGTTTTAGTAGCGCAAAAGCATACACAAAAATGTATATTAAAAAAGAAGAAGAAGAAGAAGAAGAGAAGAAAAAAACGTTAGAAAAATAAAAAGAGAAAAGAAAAACGAAGAATAGATTTTTGGAAGCATTAGAATCAGGAGTAGAGTCGAGTTTGAAAAAAGATTATATAATAAGGATAAGCAGCGAAGGTAAGAGAAGAAAAATTAAGAATGTAGTGTAAATTCTCCCTTTTTTTCGATGTATGTTGATGCTCTTACCTTGCATTATGGCAACTGGCCGCCGCGCTGCCGGTATAATTAAATAATTGTTTTTATTCGTGAAGTACAACATAGTTGATTCATGGAAATAGAAACATAGAAAAAATAAAATGTTATGCCGAGAAAGGGGGGCTGAGGGGTTTTGGAAGGGCAAGGCGTAAATGAAGCGCAACGATCAATAGCGGATTCTTTACTTTTCTTTCATCCGATAATCATTCTTTCTTTCCTTTCGTAATCCAAACACATTCAACATTTTAAAACTTCAGTCTACAAGAAAAAAACCATTTTATTTCGAATGGACTTTGACTCGTCAATTTGCTATTACGCTTTGCCCAATTTTTTCTCTTTTTTCCTTTTAGCATCGATAAACGTTTCGTCTTTTAATCGTTGTCATTTATTTTGTTTCTCGTGTCATTTAGGTAGATTGAGCGACTGCGGATATCTATGAGAAAGCCTCTACTAACCAACCAGTGCATAAAACTAAGTTTTACCAATTAAGCTTTTACGATCGCACGCATATTTTTTCCGACAGATGTGAAAAAATTAAGAAAAATCAAAATCCAAGCGGTTTGTGTTATAGATTTATGCAAAGGTTGTTCGTCATCGTTCGCTTGATTTCGCACGATAAAGAAAATACATTGAACATGAATTACGTGAAACTGAAAGAAAAGAAGTGTAAACAGTTTTGCGACGATTCTTATCAGCAGTTTTATCTTTTTTTTTGTTTCTTTTTCATAGTGATAAGTATATGAGAAAAAATGCGTCAATGGGGCGAAATAAATTCTTTCCTGGCGAAAGAAAAATTTGGCGGACGTTAGGAATGCGTCGCCGTGAATACTAAATCATGGAAGTTCTCTGTGTCATTGCACCGAACAATTGCAACATTTTATTGAAGTAATTGATCGGATGGAATTTGGCTAAAAATTCGTTGACCAAACGAGAACTAAAAATTTTGTGGCAATTAAAAGTTGATCATTTCGCGGATGGAATTCTTGAAGAATGATTTTCAATTTCCTCGTGCTTTAAGGAGGTAGTTGTCTCGCCAAGGCATTTTTCTAGGAAGAAAAATAAAGGTCAGAGGACATTTTTCACGCCACTGTACTGCGAGAATGAAAATTATATTTTCACTTCCAATGTGGGAATGACTTGAAAGATTGCAATGATTATTCGCGGGATTCAGAGCTTTTAGAATCCTTTGCAAAATTTTCACAGTCTAAACCTTAAAACCGATGTAGGGGATTGTTGCCGAACTGTCATCGTAACTGATTAACTCTTGACTCAACGTTTTTTATCACCGCATAGGAATAGAGTGGTATGTACAGTTGAAATTTTTTTTGAATCGTCGTGAGGTGAATGCCGAGGCGAAAAATCTTATTATTCCAAAAGAGCGCGATAATTTTCTCATTTCTACTTTCTCCGTGATTCTACCGTCCCGTTCGCGCTCCCCATACTATTCGAAAATTTCGAAAATTTAACAAAAATTTGTTATCAAAGAAATGTTCGTTTGTAGGGTAACGTGTTAGTAATATAGTCGAAAATAGTGATGGAAAGTTGAGAGAATTATCAAGAGATATGAAGAACTTTGTTCTGGGAACTGTTTTTCCATGAAATGTCATGGCTACCATGATAAGGATTCCCGAATTAATCGAAGATTAATCGTTAGCGAGACAATTACGTTAAGTAGATAACACAATAAGGCATTTGATAAAAAGTTGATAAGCGAAACTATCGGTTTATTGGCCGGAGCGTAATTTTGACGTTTGGAAAATGTGCAAATAATAATTCTTGGTTGATATGCGTCGAAGATTCGTGTGTATTATTGCTATCGTAATTATTTTCAACTCTGTTTGTCGCGAGGGAGTCAAAGTTGGCAAACATGCACAGAAATAACTGAAAATAACTGAGTCAATACAAAGTGAAAGGAAAAAAAACCATAGACCCTTTTGTTTCATTTTCGAAATCGAGCGACCGTGACGAAGGAAAAGAAAAGAAATGGCAAATAATACACAAATGCGGAATAATGTTAACGATGAAGAATAAACTGACCCGTCGTCATAACGATGTAAAGTGTATTAGAAATCGTGATTTAGTCGATTTGAAAAGAGAAAAAAAAACAGTGATTCGCATGCGATCGATTTGTTTTCGATACGTTTTTTAAACGTAAAGTAAAAAAAATGACGTGAATTGTTAAGCAGCAAAAAGAATATTCCAACTTTGAAATCTTGAGAGTAATTCTACGCGAGAAACACAAATGATGAAAAGTTTATGGGAATTTTAATTGTCGAGCGTTGAGCAACAAAAACAAGAATTTTCTCGATGTGGAATTAATTCGCAGTGAAATGGATAAATCGTTGCAATCTCTACAAAACCGGGTAATTAACCAGTGAAAGGGCTCAAGCTCGGACACCGTGTCCGAGAAGAAAAAAGCACGTTGGAATTGGCGTGAATTGACAAAAACGAACAAAATGTGTCTCGCGTTGTGGGAATAATTAGCAACAGGGATTCAAGTACTACAAGCGATCACCAACGTTCTAGGACAATGAGCACATTTTCGTTTTCTTCGTTTCTCAAACGGTGTGTGTGTCTTTCACTCGGTGCAAAATACATTATTTTAGTGAGAAAAAAACGGACTATTGTGCATAGCTGTATGTGCGAGGTATCAAGCGTGAGAGGATATATATATATTTGTTTTTTTTTTCATCTACGTGCAAAATATGCTAGAAATATTCTAATGTATAAATATAAATGTATATATTTATAGTTGTCGTAAAGTTGGTAGATTTCAATAGTCATGTGAGAATCGGAGGTTTTACGAGAAATGGGGGGATTCGAGTGTGACAAAAACGAGGATAAAATGATTATTTGATTTTTATTTTTTCGAGGGTGATTTTTTTCAAGTTATTTTTCTTCTCCCAAACGTTTTATACGAATTTTTCGATGGGGGAGGGGGACAAAGTGAATTTCTTATAAAAATTGATCAAGCCGAAAGGGGCGGTTGATTATACTGTTTAGCGGAAAAGGTTACTTTCGTTTTTTTTCGTTCCAACGAATGTTTCCCACAAAGTTTTGGTTTTTTTCTTTCAGGATTTTGTGTCTGTTTTTAATTGCTTTGTTAGAGTGTTGTTACCGTATATTTAATTATCACATGTTTATGTGCGTTATTTATACACCGTTTTTGGCATATATCACTCGTGAGATTAATAAATAAATGTTTGTCTAAGGAGATCATGACTTACTTGGCAAAACCAATGAAATCTTCGTGATTAGTGTTCATGTAAGCGAGCTCGCAGTCAACCAATAGTACCAGTTGTTCCTTGCACATTTGTTCACGCTGTCTAACGTATGTCGTTATAATACGTTCAGTCTCTTCTCTTAATCTAGGATAACGCGACATCTGTAACATGAATGTGGATTCGGCCATGTCAAAATGGTCTGAGTAGTCGGTGATGATTCGAAAATTCATAAAATCCATTCATTCAGACTTTGGATCATGAGCTCGATGGAGAAAAATATTTAGTTTTTCCTCCAGTTCAAAAAAAATTATTTTTCCAATTTTTTTCATCCACTTTTACAAAATTCGTACATTTTACCGGTCGACAAAGGAACAGGTGTGTTTAAGGTAGTTCCCCCACCAGGCAGTTTAATTAGGAAATTGTTCAAATTTGGCATACGTGTTGTTTAATATATGAACAACAACTCTGTAAAATTTGAACAAGTTTCACCATCCCGAACCCGAGATATTTAGAATTGGAGTTCACTCAATTAACACGTAACATGCGGACCATGATAGGCAATCAGCACATTATTAATTTTACCATTCGTACTAAAATTAAGAAGTTCGTGAAAAACAAGGAGGGGCTAGAGCAGGATATCACAGATATTGTGAAAAAAAATCAAGGTGTTTGACCATCTAGTTTGACAGATATAATCTCGAGAAGTTCTAAGGTTTAGGCTGCATACGCTATTTTGCAAGCGAACGAGCGAATGGTGGGGGACGGAACGAACACGCACACATAAGAATGCGTCGTCCGTATAGGCGACCTTCTGTGTATTGGGGCGGTCGCTAACTTTTGGTTGGGGCTGTCGCAGGGGAACTACCTTAAACTTGAATTATCGAAACCTTCAACTTTCGTAAACGTCGCCGATTCATTTAAATGCAAATCTTGATTTTGCCAATTTTCAAAATTTTTGAATATTGTAAATTCCGGTGAAGAAAAAAACCGGCAGTCAAGTTCGTTTAGAAAATTATGAAATTTTTCAATTTAAATTGCACGCTATGACGTTAATTTGACGGTTTGTTGTGACGAAAAGAAAAAGTTTTACTCACTCGATCTGTACAAATGCGCACGACGTTGCTTAATTCCTGTACGACTAGGTCCACACATTTGAGACTCGGCTCTTTAAGCCGATTGATTTGTTTCTTAACTATGGCCTCGAACGCCATATCAGGGGTGAAGAGACCAACCCTGATACCTATTGTTGAACGATAAGAAATTTCATGCCCAGGATATTTCAAATCGCAAACATAAAATAATAATTATGCTGATTTTTCCTGCAGTACTGACCATGAATGTTCCTAATAGCAAAAGCGATTTCTCTCCGCAATTCTTTCTCGTCGAATTCCATTTTGACAATCTCGAAAGGAAAACGTTCGTGGAACAATCGATTTATTTTTGCACCACCGCTGAGTTCGTTGGTGTTTATTTGAGCGGATCCTGAGCCCTCGATTGTCCGTTCAAAGTCCGACTGCAATGACTGGATCATCCTTCAAAGAGACTTTTCGTTAACGAGCATGTTCGACGCGAACGGAATAAAAAAAAAACAAATTAAAAAAAAAACGATGGCAAATTACGGAGCAAGCTTGATTGTTAGAAAAAGTGGGTAGAGAGCCTTGTACTTTGTACAATTAACAATCAAACACAAATGGGGCGTGTTGGTCGGTTGAATTTGTTTTCCACTTTCTGCATTGCGTGCGTTGTCAATTTTTTTTAAATTAGTCACAACCGTAACGTCTGTTCTATAAATAACGAGCAATTTTTCAATGAAAAACTCTCAACGGGAAAAAGACGAAAAGCCACACTCGACCTGCGCAACTTGGAGGAAAAAAATGAATCGATAAGCCGTATTCACGGCGAAGCTATAAAAAAAAACCAAATCTTCACTCGGTACGAAGCACAAAAAACTGTTAAACGATAAAACAAAAATTTTAATGTAGAAAAAACAAACAGAAAAACGAGTTACCTACATATATAATTGTATAGATCTGAAAGCAGAAAAACAAAACAAATACAAACGTTCGAGGGTAATGTATGGAAAATATTGTTTTCGGTCTCTCTACCCATGACGAATTGCATTTGCGAGAAAAATGTAGCGTGGAAATTACGTTCGATCGCACAGTTGGAACGAAACGTCAAGAAATTAATGCCAGTGACGTGAATTGTGTAATTGCGCAAGTGAATGACTTGCGAACTTTGGTCATGAAAATTCTCCTCGTACTTTCGTACGTCGAGGAATTTTCATTTTTCACTTCCCAACGGTTGGAAATGTAACGAGCATTTTTTAAGTCGCTACCAATTGTTTGATAAGCGTTAGAACGTGATAATGACTTACTGTAACATTGCTTTGGTCTTGATCGCTGGATCATCAGGCCTGAAATGTTTGTACTGCTCGACATCTTTCTCAAGGGTTAACAACTGCTTTTGTAATCTGTCACGAAGCGCCGGCAGTGTGTCTCTTATGTGATTAGTTAGTTGCTGATTGAGTACACGTTGTAAATACGGCGTTCCAAGTCTGTCCGCTAAATGCCGGTACGATGGATGACTGCAAGTTATACAAATTTTTTCATTAAAAATCAAACACTTTTTCCGTTCATGCAGCATCAAAAAACAAAGATGAAAACACAGTTTTTTTTCGTTGTGTTTCCAATTTAAGAAAAAAAAGGAATTAAAATCAGAAAAAAAAAATTATTCTGATTCCAGAAACATGTAAATTTTGCCTCGTGAAAAATGTGTTTCGCTCGGAAATCTGCTGTTGATTGGTAATTAACACAAAGGAGATGGTAAGTTGAATATTTGTTTGTATTTTTTCCTCATTCCTTTGCTTTCGATTATCCTGTTAACTTTTTGTTTGTGAGTCTCGGTGTCGAGGAATTCGTAGTACAAACACTCGATTCGATCATTTTCTAGTCTCCTTTGGGAAAGCGCGCTATCTGTTTGCATCGAATATCGAATTCAAAAGAAATTGGAGTATGCAAATTGTATGAAATTTAGTGATGTCCGCCAAGGGAGTTATCGATCGGAGAGAGCAGTTGCCTGTCTCTCGCCTCCGCTCCCAACCTAAATATTGTCTCTATCGAAAACCATTGAGCTGTCGATTCAAGTGGACTCGGCTTTCTCGAACAGTTCTCGTTCAGTTGGCCCCGTTATTTAGCAGAATCATTCGAAGAACAGAACATTTCTATTCGTACCGCGATTCTGAAACTTTGTTTCAACATCTCAAGAGCTGTTGTCATGCACTGTGAACGATCAGAGATACAAGTTTCGAAGCCCGCGTGGGTTGATTGTCGTTTTGCGGAATGGAAATATCGTTACAAATGAAAATGCGAGAAGATAAAAGGAAAAGTATGTCGTTGGAGTTTTCGGGGTTTGAAAACTCCGGAAAATGGGCAAATTAATTTCGTAAATTGTGCGTATTCGTCGCGAAAAAGAAATGCTTATGAATTTTGGGCTCTTGTGTAGCAAGTTTCCGTGCAGTCGTGCGAATGAAACTTCAACGTCGCTCCAAGTCTCTTTTTACCTGAGGAAGAATTTTCGTTCAGCAGCCAGCGCGTTTTTGATGTCCTTGCGACCTTCAATGTCCCTCTGGCTTCTGTTGACCACGCCTATGTAACCTCTGCGTAGCGGAAGTAACTTGTTCTCCAAAATGTCTCTGGCGTCGGTACCGTCATCCATAAGATCGAGTTTAGTGATGACGCCAATGGTGCGAACGCCTTGGAAAGAGGGTCGAAATAATTTATTGAAAAATGAATTTTTTTTCTCATCAAAACTAACGCGAATGCGATGATTTCTGAATTTTCGTTAAAGACGATTATTTACCCTGTGGATCAACTTCCTTGGCAAGCTTGAGTGCATCGCTGTTTGCGAGATCAGTGTTAGCCGGGGTTACAGCCAATATGAGACAATTCTCTTTCTTGATAAATTGAAATATCATTCCTTTGATTTGCGCCTCAATGTCAACCGGCTGATCGCCAATCGGTACTTTTGTCAGTCCGGGCAAATCGATCAAGGTCAGATTCAAGACTGAAATCAAATTTCAATATATATTTTTGTATTTTTTTTTTTTCAAAGATAAGACGAGAAACGAAACAGATACGCGACTCATATGGTGAATATTCAAGACTCACCATTGGGCGAATATACCCTCAAATTAATGGGAACATTGGATATCCCTTTGTTGCTTCCGGTCACGCGATCTGTCTCGGCTTCAATTTCCTTCCTGACTTCGTCAAAGTCGACGAATTTTTTGCCTTTGCAATGTAGAAATTCGGCGGATTCTGTGAATCAAAAGAAACAAATGAATCTCATGGATCATGATTGTAAAAACAATTTATCGGAATATTTATAATTTCGTGGAATTCCGAAAATTAGAGCGTATCTAGAGTTCATAGACCCTCCATCGCAAAACTCGAATCACTATCGCAGCTGAGCGTTATCTTTGGAGCTCGGAGGATGCAGGATGCAAGATAAATTTCGAACAGTGATAATTTAACGCTTCAGGACAATCCCGTACGTCGTGAGACGTAATGCATGTTTTTTTTTGTTCATTTTGTACTCGGATATCCATTTGAAACGTCTGTCAAGTTCACAAAGTGTATGGAGCTTGAACTTGGGTCCATTTAATTCGTATCAAATGAGCTACGTATATCGATGAGATTAAAAAGGTAAATTAATACAAATTGAGAGCGAAGGACACGAGTTTAATACGAGGGACGTGTAGGGTGCTCTGGGGATCATATTTCTTGACCGCGTGGGTTGGCGCGGTGAGACGCGACAATTATCGATCATCGATGTTGACTCTTTTTTCTTTGCTACTCTCGCACTTGTCATCAGCGATAAGATTTTCCTGCATTGATAATCGATAACCACGCTCCTCACACGTCCAGCCATTGGTCAAGAAATTGGTCAATTTTCATGACTCACCAGTAACGCTGTTGATTAGCTGTAAAATGAGTGGTCTTCTCGTAACGATGCCTGAACCTCGAGGCAAAAAGTCCCTGTGAACAAATAATCGATCGTATTTTCAAGTGGAACCATTTTTTTCATTCGTTACCAAAATTATGCAACGCAAACAACGGATTGTTTTTCAAAATCCTATCCAACATTTAGGAGCAACAATTATTGTTTATTTTCCATTCTTCAAAAATTTGCATCATCATTTATCGCTAAAAATTGAACCAAAATCAACAATAGCCACAAAAGGAAAAACATCGTGACAAAAAATCGAGAATCACTAATTGAGGAAATATATTGAACCAAAATAAAATATACACTTTGTAACTGTTTCAATTTTCTGTCCATTTTTCTAATCGATCGACCAATTCTAATTGGAAACTTTTGGAAAGTCAACATAATCGAACGCTTCTAAATTTTTTTCAATCCATTGATGATCGAACAATAAATCAATGAAAACGTTTTTGATCATTCCGTCAGCTTGAAACGAATCATATGTACAAAAGACTAACTTTCGGAAACTCGAGCTATTCGATTTTCGAAAAGAATAAGAACGATTATTTTGAATAGTGTTAAATAAAGTGGAAAGATTCGAAATTACGTAGACCGGACGTTTAGTTACGAAATCTCTAAAAAATTTATTATGACCAATCGATTCAGTTTTTTTCCTACTGAGTAAGCCAACGCGAATATTAGACGTTTCGTGTCCACTTAGTTCTCTAACTTATTGGGTGCAATTAAGCGGCCACGTGGAGAGATTCTTGTCGGGAAGATTGATCGAATGATTTAACAGGTGATTATAGAGCAGCCTCGGCTTCGAAGATGGTAAAAGAAAAAAAAACGTTGGGAGGTAGTCATGTCATAACAATGTATATTCTTGAAACGAATAGGTGCCAGTGTTGTGATGTCACTGGTTGTCTCAAGTACATCACAGCATACTTTGATTGAGAATTTTATTGGCTACCCCAATGCTCGATATAAATGCCATTGGCAGTGTCTGAATAAAATCTCAACAAACTCCACAAACTCAAGTGCAAACAACCGCAAAATTGCAAATATTTTTATTATTTTGCTTGAGAAAGAATTTTCTTTTCGCTAAAGTTAGTCGTTGTCAAAATTATTGTAAAATCATTAATTCTCATTAATTTTACATTTTTTCTCAACATAATGGAATGAAAACAAAAATGAGAAATAATTTATATCGGCACTTTGCGCGCAGCCATTTTTATCCAGGATTCAAGTTTGCGTCGGTGTGACACAACACAAAATTTTTTTTCCCTTTCATATCTGTTCTTATTTGTAAAATTGTCTCCATTTTCAGGAAATTCGAGTCGTAGGTCACAATCAAATATTGCATACGGATTGCGGGCTCTTTAGGAGAACGAAAAAAATTTTCTTCCGATCCACCTTCAAAGTCATTTTGCCCATTTACTCTTTGCACAGAGCTCTGCGAAAAAACTTGGGAACCCATACGGCATCAAAGGTCACACAGAATAAAAGAAACTAAAATTCGTTTCTGTTCTGCAGTTCGTCAATGTTTGTTTTTCGCATTGGATCGATTGGCAAATCTTTTATTTTGAGAGACAAAGATTCGGAAAAATGTTAACAAAACATCCTTTTCTTTGGTATTGCGACGGAGCTGCTCCATTTTTTTGTTCGTTCAAGCGGAACCAAAGATTTTTGCACAGCGTCAAGTTTTGAGAATCAGTCAATCTGTTCGTTCGATCCAAAGCCAAAATCCGTGGCAACGACGGAGACAATAGGGCGAACAATGAAAATTTCAAGACCACTTTTCTGGTGCGGCTTCAAGGGCGAAATTTGTTCAGAGAAAGTAAGATTTCTAAGATTTTTTTTGTGTTTTTTTAAAGAAATGGGGAAAAACACGATGAGATTCGACTACGTCGCGGCCCGATGTATTATTTTCTCGTTGAGAGCATCGAAGGAAACATTTGCCAAATGAGGATTCAGCACCGAATGTCATCGAGCAAGTGTCAGGGGCCAGGGTTTTATTGGAATCGTTGTAGCTCGAGGATTTTGGGGAGGAATGACCCAATTACTGGAAATTCCAATTACCCCGAATTGGTGGGAGGGGAGGAAAAATGTGGGCGAAATTGGGAATACGGAATGTAGAAATGAGGAGGGGAGTGATCAAATGGAGAAAATAGTCAATATGGGAGAGGATGAAAAAAAAAAACAAGAAATACATCTCGGGTTCCATTTGACAGCTCGGACTCGTGGCATGACGTCACGGACACGACAATTTTTCGTCCGGATATTGCGAATGGTGAGTGAAATAGAGAAAAAAAAAGAAAAAAGTCCGAACGAGTGCGGGATGTGTGATTTTTCATGCATAAAACGAAAGATGGGAGTAGAGGTAAAGCGGAAACGCGATGTATTTTCATCGTACGTAAAAGTGACAAACTGTCAGATCGATATCATCGATCTGTACGAAGGCTGTACAGCAGCAGCAGGCAACGAGACGAATCGCGTTGCGTTGAGTATTTGATGAAAAAATAAAAATGTAACGGTATTTAGTGTGGGGTAGAAAGAAAAGAGTATGCGTGATTTCCAGTGAGATATTTGTCGCCACGCCTTGAATTCAATCTCGTAACGACATATTATCAAGTTATTTGGCATTTTTAGGAAAAATCCGCGACAGGAAGAGGTTTTTTTTTGTTGGAACGGGTGGAGCGGATGGTTCGAAATTAATATCGATACTTGTGCACATGTACACACATTGCTATCTGTTGTGTGATAATTATTATTATTGTTTTATTTTCATTACTGTATAGACATATATATATGAATACTGCGACGGTCTGAAAAAAAGGAAAAAGGAAGCGCGATCTCGAAGGACGTACTCATTGTTGGTTTTTCAACGGGTATTACTCACTTGCCAACGAAATTCTCAAGCACGGAACTCTTTCCCGCACTCTGACCGCCCACAACAGCGATCTGTGGAAGATCGAGTTGCATAGCCACACCAAGCTGGGTGAATGCATCCTGGAGTTTGTTAACGATCGGGATCAACTGCTCCATTCCCGTATTTCCTGCCATTTTAATCGGGTTTCTTTATATTCACTGTTCTTTCCGGCGGGGCTTAGCCTCGCAAAATGTGCGTTTTTTTTTTTTAAATAACTATGATTATTTAGTCAATTTGTTGTTTCCGCGATCTCACTGGCACGCACGCATCGACCCGCGGACGGCACACGGGACGAGGAGGTTTTCTTTTTTTCGTCTCTCTTCGTCCTTTCTCGCTCGTATATCGAAATTCTCGCAACCGTTGCGTCCCGTGGGCAACACCGAACTGCCACCACCTCCTATCGACGGTAGGGGTAGCTGAAGCAACCTAAAGTACACCTACTACACGATATCTATAGAAACGCAAATGCTTGCGATCTTGTGTGTGTCTGTGTGTGTGTGCGTGTTTATGTACCGATGTATGTATTCTTTTTCTCACAATACTAAAATGGCCGATTTCGCGGAGGAGTGCGCGTGCGCAGACTCACACACGCGCGCCAAGATGCTCCATGTTTACGCGCGCATGTCCATTTGTACATGGATGTACCGTGTACATGTGTGCAATATAATATCCATTGTATTTAACCGCATTTTTTTCAAATAATTATTCGCTACCGACGCGTGCCGGGTTTGAAATTGGCACCTGAATGGGAGAAAATATTAACGACGATGTCAGTATGCTAGGCGTGGATGGGAGAGCTATCTGCTGGTCGTTTACTTTAAAAGACACGAGACGGCGGATATAATTGAGCTTCCGAGCTTAGCGGCATAAATGAGATCCAGCGGCAAGATTCGCCGAGTGGGAGTCGCGGCCCCAAGAGCTCGGGGATAGAGGGAGCGAGAGGGATATGTGTAACGTTGTAATCGATAATCGAAGCTTGCGCACTACCGCCGTGACCCACTTTCAGGACGTCTTGTACACCCCCGAGATAAAATCCATATCGTTGTAGTTACATACTCCTCTCTCGCTCCCTCGACCTCCCTCCTCTCGCATTCGTACTGCTATAACACACATTGCACACAAATACTTTTTTCACGCGGGTGGACCACGAGTCCGACCCCGGAAGCAAAAACCTCTATATGTATATACGCCCGTACTAAATAAATTTATTGATTATTCATACAATCCCTAGTGCTCTAAAATCCTGAATGTGGAACAATCTATTTTGCACCCGTGAGTGCGAGAGAGATGACCGAAAAGTAGATACACTTTTTTCTCAGAAACCCTTCATATTTTGAGAAAAACAAAAGTTACATCTTCTTCTCTGGTGTGAAATGGGAACAACGTGTGACTAATATTTCTCTTGAAATATTCAGTCACTCCGCGGTCACTCCAAATAAAACGTGTAGGGGGATTTTTACCGACCGAGCAAGTGATAGAGCGCCAAGCCAAAAGTCACTTTGTCATCGACTGCTTTTCAATTAATCGAAGTTTTTCATTACTTTTGTTTGACCACGCTGTTACTCTTTATTTAATTAAGAATCATAAGTTCCTGTCATTGACGAATAGCAAGCGGAAATAAAACACAAAACGGATATTCCCTACTTATTAACGAACATTCCAAAAAAAGAACTAGATTTTTCACCATTTTCTGGACGCGTCGTCAAACGTTTTATTTGTTTTTTCATTGCAACATGTTTTTCACAGATTTGAATTCACTGCGATTAGTGAAATCAAGTTTTGCATTAAATCATTCAAATCATAGTCAGACTATATAATCGAGCACATGACCGTTAAAAAATCAGCGAAAGTTTCGTAGAAACATTATTTTCCCGCATTTCTTCGAACGTCGGAAATGAGACTTGGCGCTATCTGATGTGAGAGATGTCGAGGGTATCAACTTTAGTCATGACGGCATGTCCAGAACTTTAGTTCTCGGCTAGCGACGCTGACGCTGTTGATCCCCACCACTACTGTGATCAGCACTGACAGCTGTTCGCTCGTTACGCCGCCACGCGGTAATCTGGGTCTCGCAGCAAAATAAAAAATAATCCACTTGTCTCCGTCCGGGCCGCCCGGATTATTAGCCGTCTCATAGCAATTCCAAATCTGTTGATGACAGTAGTCAGCCTGCCACAGAACTGATACGAAAGTATTTCAAATATTGACAAACTCCCAGGTGTTCTTAATTCAATTATTTCAAATAATAAGTTAGAATTCGACGAGGTTACGAGCAACTTTAACGTTTGGTAAACTCCAAATTGCGTCGCTCGTTGAAATTTCGTGACAGATTGTTTACCTTGGATTATTATCATGGCTGAGGCTACAGCAGCCGAGGAGCAAATGTCAGTGAGGCATAAAAAGGAACGAAAGGATTTACAAGGTATGATTCCGAGGCAATTCCAACCTCACGCTGCACATTCACGAAAGGCGTTAAGACAATGTCATTTTCGTGTTCGCCCAGTACGAGTTTGTTTACGAACCCTCTTGTACTTATAACTCAAAAAGAACATTTTCTTCGTAGCTTGAAATACTAATTTTTACGATTAAACGTGGACGGGAAATAAAAAATAATTCATCAACTCTCCGACCGTTATAACATTGTTTGGAATCGAAAATTAATACCGAGAACTTTTCGAGTCGTCCAGTTGTGAATAAATTAACTTTATCTCGATGTTTCAAAAAATAAAAATGTGTTATACAGAAAAAAAACGATATATCGGAGCAAGAAAATGAGGCTTTGGATCTAATTGCTTGTGGAGCAAATTTTCAGATTTATGATTCAGAACATTTTCTCTACGGGCAATAATGACAAATGTTAATGTTGGGGGAAGAAACTTGAGTTTTTCACGTTAGCTATAATAATAATTTGCGTCAAAGTAATTTTTCAAACAATGTTGTACAAAAAAAAATCGTTTTTTGACATTCTAGCACAAATTCAAATCTTAAAAAAGTCCATTTGCAAAGGGGATAAAAAAAAGAAAAAAGAAGTCGGCGAGGAGATAAACCGCTTGGAGACGGAACTGGATACGCGGCATGACCAAGAAGTGGCAAATTTAAAAATGGCTCAGGTCACATTGTCAGAAGCGACTGAAGAAGCAGTGCCAGAGCAAGAAGAATGCGTTGAGAACCAAAGCATAGAAAACGCTCCCAAAGTTTCAAAAGCTCAAAAACGTAGGGACAAAAAAGCAAATGCGGAGAAAGAACGCAACGAGAGAATCATTGAACAGGAGGTTTTGAATGTTTTTGGAAAAAGGAACGTTGAAACTCAGGCAATCAAGAAAATCCTGGCTGCCAGAGGTCTCATGATTTACGAAATTCCCAGCGACGGTCACTGGTAAACGAATAAGCAGACGTTTTTCGTCATAATTATGAAGAGAATGTTTTTTCAAGCCTAAGCCTTTTTTCCTAGTCTCTACAACGCCGTGGCTCATCAGCTCAAAGTCCTTGGTGAAACGCCGTTGAGCTACAAGGATCTCCGGGCAAAAACATCAAACTATTTGCGCGCACACATGAATGATTTTTTGCCCTTCTTGTCGAATCCTGATTCCGAAGATTTGTTTTCGCCCGAACAGTTTGAAAAATACTGTGATAATATTGCCTATACGAATGCATGGGGCGGAGCAGTCGAGGTACGAATTATGAAAACTCTAGCGCCTTAAATTGCCATAAACAAAAAAAAAACTTTTTCTTTTTCGTTTGAAACAAAACTGATGCATTTTTTGTTGTCGATAAACAGCTGCAAGTGCTCTCCCATGTTCTTCGGTTACCTATCGAAGTTGTCCAAGCAACCGGAGCTCCGTATCTCATGGGGTCCGAATACAACACGACAGGTAAAAAGGTAATTCTCACTTATCATCGACACATGTACGAATTAGGCGCTCACTACAATTCAGTCACAAAATACATCAAGGAGGAAGAAAGCTGATGAGCATTGACCAAAGTGAAGGAACAGAAACATGAAACAATCGGCGTTACTTTCTTGGAATTTCAAGTTTTCAAGGCTGACTATTTTTAAACATCAACCAATCGAATTAATCAATTCATTTTAATTGTAACGAAAACCAGAGAATTAATAGTCGGTTTCCCACAATCATTTCGCGCACAAAACTTAGTTCCGGCGCAATTTGTAATGAGAATTTGGATTCTTGTCCTGTATTTTTTAACTGGTGAAAAAAAAAAAATCTAAACGCGCGGATTGAGCGAATAATACCAAAAGAAAAACTCCAACTCGAAATAAATATACGCCATATCTAATAGGTGAATCAATAATATACAAAATTCACTTTACTTTTTGATGAACTCTACACATAATCGGAGAAGCCTCATGAAAAAGAGCCTTTCTCTTTTCAATGCTCGTGAAAAGGTTAAAAAAATCCCTGACAAATTCAATTTCGATTATTTCGAACGCATAATTTGCGTGTATCACCGGATAATTAACTTTTCTTTGATTCAATTTTTTAAATCGATGAAATATTTACAACGGAATTGTATGAACCGAACGAACAGATTCTAAACGTACCTCTGTACAAACGATAAATAAGCTGCCGCATCAATGAATAAATAACATTCGATGTAACGTATTATCCAACGATTGTTAAGAAAGACTTACCGACAAGTGTTTCGCGCCGTTAAGTAACGAATCAATTTTCTTCAGAGGAAGAAATAAAAAAAAATAATAGAAAAGTAGACGTCGAGTAATTAGTAGCTACGTGGAAAACGAATTTTTCTCAGATGGAAATCAATGTTGGATGTTACGGACGATTTTATTTGTGATTGTAAAAAATTAACTGCCAAAATTAACGCCATCTCATTTCCGTTAGAATATAAAAACGAAACTAGAATTGTCGATGGCAAATTGAGAGTTTATTGAGATTTGCTGCAAATAATTGTAACGTGTGTTTGACGAGTGGGAAAATAAACGGAATTCGGGTGAAAAAACAATTTTTCTTATTTACCGAACCGTCAATAAATTCCGGTCTATCCTGAAATCCAGGGGGAACCCCAAAACTCATGTGGGCATTCGATTACATTAATTTAGGATGTTGAGAGAACCTACGACCTTTTTCTGACAATATTTTCGTCTCTGGATGCAATTATTTCACGAAAACTAAGAATTAAGAATGAATGCGAAATGCAACGACTCCGTATGAGTTATGTTTTTGTCCGATCGACTTTATTGGCGGTCGTGACATTCGTTTGTTTTTCTTTCGGAGATTATTTCTCTACGTTATTAGACATGGTCGATTTTTCGTCTTCCGGTGTATCCTTGCTCTTGTTCGGATCGTCCGGCTTCATAGCTGGGAATAGCAATACTTCCTGCAAAAATGGATCCAAACATTAAATTACAATCGAGTACAGTTTGTTTGGATTATGAAGAGAAATGTAATTTGTTGAATTTTTGACTATCACAGTCTCGAAAGAATTTTCGAGTAATTCAGTCGATTGACCGATTTGACTGATGCCCAGTTGTTTGAATAACTTACTTTAATATTGTTGGAGTCGGTGAGGAACATGGTGAGACGATCGATGCCCAAACCCCATCCAGCAGTCGGAGGCAAACCGTATTCCAATGCCGTGCAGAAGTTTTCGTCTACCAATTGAGCCTCGTCGTCGCCGGCTGCTTTGTCCTTGGCTTGTTGCTCGAATCTAAAGATTGAAGAAATGATGCTTTGAGACTTGCTCGAATAATTTCAAAGTTATTGCAATCGGTGGATAATCTGTTGCTCTGACCTTTCCCTCTGCACGAGAGGATCGTTGAGTTCGGTGTAGGCGTTGCAAATTTCTTTCTTCATAACAAAAAGCTCGAATCTTTCAGTGAGGCCTTTGGCTGATCGATGCCACTTGGCAAGAGGAGACATAACTTGCGGATGATCGAGAATGAAAGTTGGATTTATACAAGTTTCTTCAATGAATTCGCCGACCAGCTTGTCCAATAAGCGAGCTCCGGTTCGGGGTGGTGGACACTCAACGTCGTGCTTGGTACAAATGTCGCTTAGGATTTTCACAGCTTCGGGTGTGTTGAGTTGTTCAGCTCCGGGCAATTTGACCTTGAGTTTTTCTTCGAGAGTTTGCATCATGCTGACTCGTTTGAAGGGCGGCGTAAAGTCAATTTCAACGGGTTCGCCCTCTGGTCCGTCAGGGTGATAAATCACTTTGTAAGTCCCGTGAATACTTTTCACCATACCGGCCACCATGTTCTCAGTTATGGTCATGAGATCGTGATAATCGGCGTAGGCCATGTAGAATTCGCAGGTTGTGAATTCCGGATTGTGGGTCATGTCGATACCCTCGTTTCTGAACTGTCTACCGATTTCGTAAACCCGATCGATCCCACCGACAACGAGCATTTTGTGGTACAGTTCCGGAGCGATTCTCATGAATAAATCCATGTTAAGGTCGTTGTGATGAGTGACGAATGGCTTGGCCGTTGCACCACCTGCGATCATGTTCATCATCGGAGTTTCAACCTCGAGGAAGCCCCGCTCGTCGAGGAAACGACGCACGTAAGCGATTATCCTGGCTCTGATGTGGAACTTTTCTCTCACTTTGTCGTTTAGAATGAGATCGAGATAACGCTGTCGAAAACGCGTCTCTTTGTCCCTCAGCCCATAATGCAAATGTGGCAACATGTGCAAACAGGGACTCAAGAGTTTTATACTGCGTGGCATTATCGAGAATTCGCCCTTCTTTGTTTTACCGGGATTACCGACAACTCCGATTATGTCGCCTCTTCGAATTTTCGCAGTGTCAGCGAAAAATTTATCCTCGCTTTCGTAATTTCTCGCGTTCACCATCACCTGAATTTTAACTCCTTCGCCACGCAGATCATAGAATATCAGCTTCGCGCCGGATTCTCGAATCGCGTGTACTCGCCCGGCGATACTGTGACTCTCCTCCACAACTTCTCCATCTTTCAACTTTTCGCTGTATTTCTCGATAAAGTTTTCCAGCGACGTAGACACGTGGAATTTGTGCGGATACGGATGATCGCCCGACGCTTTCAATTGGCTTATCGCTTGCGTGCGCAGCTTGAAATATTCCTGCAGCAAAATTGAATTCATCAAAAACCATAAAAATCGACGATTCGAATTATTTTGCTATTTTTGCTGGAAACTAAAAAGAAACTCCCTCCATTCCCGATATTTGAACAAATTCCGAAAGTCCTGAAAAATGACTAAATGCAAACAAAAAAAATTTGGGAGTTCTCCGTGGGCGAAAACTTAACGACTGGATTTTGTTGAAAATGTTGAAATTTGCACAATTACAATTGAAATAATATTTGTTTACTTCCAGGTAATGTAAAAAATTGATTGGCAATTTTCAACCGAGAAAAACGATCACCTATTTCCCAGCTTTTTGTAAACAAAGTTGTTGATAGAGTAATTCATGAATTGATGAGCCGTTCAGATTTCTGATTGCAATTGAAAAATGTAATTCATTGTTTCTCTACTGGGAATGACGAAATATTTATCGCTAAGCAAACAAGTGAAATAAAAAGGATTAAAAAATTACATGAGGACTAATTTCTTCTTCTTTGATGACATCCTTCTTTTCTTTGGACTGATTTTGGGGTTGAGCGGCGGCTTTAGCGGCATTCTCTAATTTTTCTTTCTCTTTTTGTTCAGCCTTGAGTCGCCTCTTGAGCTCACTGGAAAAAAATCGAATTTTGAATGAGCCCCTTGTTGTTTTTTTTCCATGAGAAAATTGCATAGACGCAATTGGTTTTTTTTTTGCACCACGTAGCCGATCGGAAAGATACGCACGTATACGTACGAAATGCCGATTTGTGAACGGAAATGTGACGCAATTTCAAGACTCCATTGGATGTGGATACATGGCAAAATACCGGGCGTGCGGTAAACCCAAAACTTTTGGTTAGAAAAGCCAGCATTCTTTCCGTCTAACAGAGCAATCGTGCGAAGCACCGCATTAAATCACTGAGCTCCTTCGAGATATTTGACAAATGGATACAAGCAGAGCTTTTAATTGGCGGGAGAATTCATTAATTAAAAAAATAGTTAATTGTTTCCATACGTCAAGAATAGAAACATGTGCAAGACAACGTGGGAGGGTGACCGGGCTGAATCGCGATACATCGTTTTTCGAGGTTATGTTTGTAAATAACCTAACAGTATTTCATAATTATTGATTCATTAGGAGTTTCGAGTTAAAATTCTATTGCTATTCACCTTCCAACACATTGTTTACTTACTTTTTCGATAGTTTTTCACCCGCTGCCTCGGCCATGGTGATAAACTTTTCTTAGAAAGAACACGGCAGTATCGTCGTGTTCTGTTGGTACCACGGTTGGTACACCTTTGGTTTGGCTTCATATATCTTCGGAGCTGTTTGGTGTACTTGGCGCGTACACCACTAGGGTCTTGGCGGATAAAAGTTGAATTATTTTTTCACAACCATGATAACTTTTATTTTATAACAAAATAGAAATTTATGAACCGCTTTCTATAGAAAAATAGAATTTTTCGAAGAATGTCACGGTTATTCGAAATTTTCGTTGATTGTCTAAAAATAATCGGGCAGAGCTCTCCAGAGCGGATTTTTTAGTTTTTTCGGAAAACACTCGGGTCGTCGATTGCTACCTCACCGATGATTTCCCACAATATTCAAGTCTTTCAGCCGTTCGTGGTTTTTTTTTTTAATTACCCCAAGACGGTCACACCTCATGAGAATCCCGTGGTGGTCACATCGGGTGTGTCACACCCCAAGCACTTTAGAGCGCTGTAGCATTTCGTAGAAAAATTTTGGAGGCTCAAAAAAAATTGGAAACATATTTCAAACGTTTCTCTATTATCCTATTCAAGAACGGAACGAAAATTTTAGTTTGAAGCCTGTTTAAAAAATTGTTGAAAAAAAATTCGCGAAAAAGCCCTTTTTTTACAAAAAATGCTGTATTTTTTTTTATTTTTTTAACAGCAGGTCATATCCACGTTCGATTTTAAAAACCAATGTTTATTTTGTGGAGAAATATTTTGCAACGAATCAAAATTGCCAGTGCATAGACGAAAGAAAATTCATTCGGTGGTAAAAAAATCGATGAACGAAAAAGTTCTGGGATACTTGTCTGGACGTGACGATGAATTTGCCACTTCAATTATCGAGCGTATTCAGCGTGTACCTGATCTCGTCGCAGTAGGAGCTCGATACCATCGAGCATGTATTTCTCATGTATACCATCCACTACCTGAGGAGAGCATTAAGAAAGGACGACCCACGGGGGACAAAGTAGACGAGGCAATGGAGGGGATTTACTCTTTTCTGAAAGAAAATTCCGACGAATGTCAATTTTCTATGAACGACTTAATGAGCCAAATAAATGGAGTTTTCGTGCCTGACATCAGAACGGTTAAAACACATTTGCGAGCGAAGTATGGAGACGACATTGTCATAAACGAGAAACAAGGACGTGATTGCGTGGTTTGCTTTCGTAATACCGGGTTTAAAATACTTTCAGAGCAATCGTATGGAGAAAAAAAGAAGGACGATGATGATGACGATTTTTCCACCGGCACTGCATCATTTTCTGCGATTCAAGAGTCTTCACGACTTGAAGAGTCTACCGAGGAGCAACGTCCTTAGCTAGGACCATCAAAGCGACAAAGAATATTTCAAGGAAATGACCTCCTTTAGTTATCACATTTTACTACACAAAAATTATTTTATCAATAAATCTCATGTGTCTGATTTACAATTTGGCTCGTTTATTAATTTATTTTGTATTGCAAAAATTCCCTGAACAACCTTCCATCCATTTCGACGTGTGGCCACAACCGTGCGAGCGGCCAAGTCAAAACTGGGCACAGTCTTACCGACTTTGCGGCGCGCCAGAGGTAGAGCTTGGGGTAACACAGACATCTAATTCCTGTCACATGAACGTTTCCATAGCGATCTCTTCTTGTTGATATGGAAACGTATAAACTATCTCATGGTTGATCTAGACTAGAAACTTTACAATAATTTCTCGTGGGCCGAAAGTGTTATGAAAATGGACGGATGTTTCAGTTTTCAAGACCTTAAGGCACTACAACAATTGATAACACCTGCCAAGGATGACTCGGATTCCGAAGACGACTTGCCACAAGCTGGTGCTAGAAAATTGGGTAAGAGCACAAAACTGAATGAATCAGTGTGTTATAAAGAACGCAGTGGCTAGTCGTCCGGGTAGTCGGATGAATAATATTCGTCCGGACAGACTTTATCCAATGATATCCGCTCTATCCGGACGAGCAAGGGCTGCTCATTCGTCCGGATGTGCTTTCAGTGTTCGAAATATCGCGGCGAGTAGCCACAGCCTATAAAGAAACGAATAAAAATATAGCTTGGAAGGCAGTTTCTCGCGAAGCTGTGTCCGAAACATCTGCCTCACAATTTTACTACTAAAATGATAATTTTTTTTATTAACAATGAAAACTTTTCTTATCTCCAACGAATTTACACTCCGGTCTAATAGGAAAGTCGATAAACCGAGTGCAAACCTTCTACGAGTTTATCGTGAATTAATTTGACCAAAGTTTTTATTGACGAAAATGAAAACGCCAAAGAATCGGTGAGAGAAAATAGTTTGGGTCAAAACGACCCAGTATGCATTCGAAGGAGTAAAACAACTTTTTTAATACGTAAAACATGACATCCTCGAGTTGCCATTCATAAAATTTTGAACTGAGCTCTGAGCATGAAGAAAATGGAGACTCTGTGAAAGTGGATAAGACATGAAATTGCGATTGGCGAAAAAAATTGTTAGCTTTTCACTTTTAGGCTATTTTTTTCCTGAAATGTCGTCGAGGAAAAAGTGTGTACATTATTCTCTTGAATCTCTTGAGATTTCATGAATTTTCGGACAAAATTAGTCGAAAACCAAGTAAAAGTTATGAAAATGCATTGAAGAAATCCATCGGTCTAAAAAATATAAAGTAACAATGAAACATGACTGTTGAAGGACCTGGAGATATTGGTGGACCGAAGGGAAGCACGCAGGATCACGCAGGACCTCACGCCCCCTTGAAGGGCCAAGGTGATGAAATTTGGCATCCATCGGAAATAACAACAGCCCCGACTACGGAAATTCTTGATCCTCGAGCAGCCCCGGAATATGAGATGAAATTTAAACAATCCGTGAGCCCTGAAGACGTTTATCTTGGCGTGAGTTGAATAAATACGTCACGTAAAAAAAAACTTTTCGATGGAAACGACAAAAGATGAGTTTATGGTTATTTCCTAAATTTCAAAGTTCGTCTTCGTAATCCTGCAGCTGGCACAAATGATACGGAGCAAAAACCCTTTTTTCGTTTTCTTCATTTCATTAAAAACCAATACTTTTTGATGATATTGTGCAGCCTGAAAATGCGAAAAAAGAAAATAGTCAAACTTAAAAAACAGGAGTTTCATGAAAATTCTAATCATGCACACTCCGATATCGTTTTTTTCCCAACAGATGAGTTTCAAAACTCCCGGAACAGCGTCCTGCGAGTGGCTAACGGTACTCGTGAAACTCCCTGGCGAGACAAGAGAGAAGGTCGAGCTTTCGGTCGAATCAGAGTTCATCGACATTCGCAGTCCCAAGTACCGAATTTCTGTATTTTTGTGCTTGATTTCTCCCCCCATGATAGTGAAAGACTCGAAATTCTTTATTGTCTAGATTTAGATTACATTTGCCGACACCACATCCCGTAGATCCGAACGCCTCCTCGGCAAAGTGGAACGCCGATTCGTCGACGTTGGAAATCACACTCAGAATAACGCGCGAATTGGACGCCATCAATTTTTAATATCGCCCGAAAATGCTTTCGAAACAATAAAAAATCGTGAAAAGAAAAATCAGAGTTTTTTTTTATACGATCGCAAGGTACGTTGCTTTTTGACGCGGAGCATCTGAGTTTCTACTTTACATCACACATGTTGGTCCATCACAGCTCATGCCGTCTCCGAACCGCTGTCGCTGTCCACGAGGTCGATGATTTCTAGACATTCCTGTCGTTCGAACGTTTCCATCTCCTCGTAATATTTCAAGTAGCCGCAAGCCAAATGAGCTCTCTGACACTTTCGAATGTTTTGAATCTACGAAAAGACGCATTGATCGAAAATCAAGACTTTGTCGATTTATTTATTTAATCATGGCAAAATTTCGATAATTGGGGCAGTTTTCGTATTCTATTCCCAGAGATCTTTTGCTTTTCCCCCATTTCGGCGATACTGTTTGCCATTTGGCAATTATATAACTCTGCTATTTTTTTTAACCTTCAGAAAATCTATTTTCCACGTGATTTCAATGTTTTCATTGTGATAATAATTATCGCATCTGAACTTGCTCGATATTACATTTTTGTTACGTACCGCTGCAACGATATCGTGATTGTACTTTCGACGGCAACTCGCGCCCATGTACAATGAATACTCCAGTGTACGAGCAATCTCCGAAACATCCTTCAACTTGATGCTTTTCTGTACATCCGACTGATTCTTGCTGAAATTGTTTCTCAATTCGACGAGCAATCTTTTGTACGAACGTTCTCGTGGCTTATGAAACAAAAATTACGAAATTTGAAAAAAAAAGAAAACTCGAAGTCGAAAGTTGGAAAGGCTGAATAAAGTCAGTTTATCTTTCACGTACATAAACATATTGCCATTACAAAACGACTTTATTTAGGATTCTTTGAAAATTTTGTATAAACGTTCTTGACACCAAAACTAACAGTGTTTTCCTCTGGAGAAAAATTTTCTGACGTTTAAAATTGCTGATATTTCATTTCCCGTTTTCATATTTTCCCCATCTGAACGCGTGTAAATTGAAATATCGTTTTTTTTTAATGAAACGTCACATCGATTCACACGCGTTTCGATGGGAAAAATTGGAAATTAAATATCTCAAATTCCTAACGTCAGAAAATTTTTCTTCATTGGAGAAAATTGTTAGTTCTGGTGCCAAGAACGTTTATTCAAAATTTTAAAAGAATCCTAAATAAAGTCGTTTCGTGATACTAATTTCTTAAAAACCGCCGAAAGCACCAAATAAGAAGAAATAATGATCACCTGCAGCGACGACTTGAATGAGTCCGTTCTGCGTTGTGAAGAATTGCTGGCGTTCGACCGGATCGTCGATGCAGTTTGTGGGCCTTGAGTTTGCTTGAACTCTCGTTGGCGCCTCATCGTTTGGCGCGATTTAGAAAACAATTCGGAAAACTGATCGACCCGGTGATGCAAGCCTTTTGGATCGCGACAAGCGTCGCAGGTGGAACAGGGCCGGGATGTATATTGATCGAAATAAGCCAATTGCGTCGCAACTCGACAACTAAAATGTAAAAAAAATTGATCACGATTCATTTTTTAGAATTTATTTCGACACGAAAATCCAAGACGTACTTTTTTTTGAAGCAGTAATCGACGAATTCATTGAAAAGACGATATTTTCGTGCAGACAAATCCACATCGTTTTTTGGTCCAGCCAATAATAACGATTTAAGGTGAGTTCGAATGTTGTCGACTTCCTCGATGCTGAAGTATATTCGGCTCGAAGTTCTCCATCCGTCTTGTACGCATCGTCCAACCTCTTGACAAAGTTGCTGGATACTCATAGGCATTCCCCAATGGACGACGAATCTGTGAATTTGTAAAATATAGCCTCGCTGAATGTTCCTTTACAACCGGTTATCAATTCATTCATTTTGATGTCAATCGATTGTGGTCCGAGAAAAATTCGTCACCTCACGTTCGGTCCTCGAAGTGCCAATCCAAATTTTTGCGTCGTTGCAATTACTGCGATTTCACCTGCTATCCATCGATCGTAAATCGATCTCCGAGCCTCCAACGACAAATCTGAACATTAAAGTTTGAAATATTTATCGAAGAAAATCAGATAAATTAAAAGGTGAATGCATCGAAAATATAAATATTTACCACCGTGATAAGAAACCACTGGGATCTGCAAAGCACACAATTCTCTCTCGAGTTTCTTTGCTGCATCTTTCTTCCTGCAGAATACGATGCCACATTGTGGAGCGTCCTGCAATAAAATTGAATCAGAAGTTTGATGAATACTGGTGACTTCGGAAATTCCTTCAAAATTCTTACCCCTGTCGATCCATTTTCCACTAAGCGAAAACATTTGTTGATAAAGTCTGCCAGATCTTGGAAAGGTCTTTCCATCGTATCGATAAAACGGATATCTTGGCACACTGACAACACGTTATTTGAACGTATTAATTTCACGTCGTCCATAGCCAGTGTCTGAATTATATTCCCTATAATCTAAAACCCATCGAGTCCCTCTTAGTAAATTATTTTCCAGACTCAAACTTCATTCACGCTCTCGTTTCTTTCAAATACCTCTAGCGTTGCTGTTCCTGTTAGAGCGATTTTTCGAATTTCCGGAAACTTACAAGCGACCTTATTCGCAACTTCGTTGTAAGCAGGCAGGTAATCGTGACTAGAACGGCTTATACAATGCGCTTCATCAAAGACCAGGAATGACAAAGCATTCTGCGCAACTAGACTCGATAGCAAATCCTGACAAAGAAAAATTTCATCCCAACTACATTATTTTGAAGTTGAATTTCCAATTATTTTCAGTCGCTTTTCTTTTTCAAATATTTTATGGCAAAAAAACTGATTTATATTTAAAAGAAAACTAAACCCATAAATAAACGGAATCAGTAACAAGTTTGATCGATATTTTAACAAAATACCATGCAGCGTCATAAAGTTTGATTGTTTTTGTAAAATCACTTTATAGCAACAAAGAATATTTTCCAAAAATGGTGTTTTTTTTTTCTATTCATAGTACAAATTATCGTCAATGCTGGAACATTTTTTTTTCTTTTACATGAAAAACTGAGCATTTTGAATTCAAGTAAAAATTTACATTTGCTTTTGTAAGCTTGGAAATGATTCAAATAAAAATGCGGATGGACACGAGGAAAGCTCCTCGTAGGGCTACCTCCTGGCCTGATGACAAGTTCAAAATAAAAGCAAGAAGCTGTTGTGTTACCTCAACGTAATTCGAAAGGGTTGTATCTATCGAAACATAAAGGAATTTCAACTTTGTCGCCTGCCATGAAAAATCTTTGAAGATCGTTGTACTGAGTTTTTTGAGCGTGCGTGGGCACAGATATTCCGCATCGATATTCCTTCTTTTCAGCAAATCTACATGGTTCTGGAATAAAGAAAACAAAGAAATCAGAAAAAGCAGGAATCAAGGAATAATGTGCTCGATGGGAATCATGCATGATGGGGTTTATCCACATGCGATGCAAAATGCGGATTTTCCAGCAACCATCCACGGGTCTATTCTGAATTATTTCGAGTCACAGTGATTAGTATGAGAATTTTGGGATTATTTCAATTATGAGTAATTTATAAATTATTAGTTAATGTAATTAATATCGGTAGGGCATGAAACGTGAGATTACAGACCTCACCCATAGCGTTGGTAGGTACGTAAACCACCGTGACGGAATTTCGTTTAAGGATAGCCGGTAATTGAAAGCAAATTGATTTGCCAGCACCAGGTTGCAGATTAACGAGTACATCGTTTTTGCCTGTGGATACAGCGAGCGGTTACGAACAGCATGCTGATAGATTCGCGAAATCATTCGGTTCGAGTTATTTTCTCATTTACATCAAATGCTTACCGTTTAAAATTTCTTTCGTGGCTTTTTTCTGATCAGCGCCAATGAATTCTTTGTATCCGAAAAAAAATTTCAACTCCCGTAACAATGCTTGCTCTTCTGTTTCCATTTTTCGGCAGAACAACAAAATATCAGTTTGGTCACGTTTTTTTCGACTAGACAACGAGTGCGTATAGACCGTGGAATCAAATATAATAGCCGGTTCGACTAGTTGAACAACATATCGCGTTGTTACATTACAATGAAACTGGCAGTGCAGCTTTTTAGGTTAAACAATTTGATAATTTATATCGTTGGGTAGTTAACTGGTGGTTTTCGGTACCTTAATTACAAAGCTCGGTGGTTGTTACTTTTTTTTTTCTTTCAACAAATCATGGAAAGTTTTACGCGGGATGGCTGATGACATGCATGGGCTCACTTCGTCAGCTGACCGAGAGCCAATTTTCTTTTAATGGTTATTAAATAAACTACCGATTACCAAGCATTTCAACTTGTTTATTTGCGACCACCAAGCGATGTTAATCATTTTATGTAAAATTGACTTTTTCCCGGCTAACTTTATCCTAGGCGTGCTGTTGGTCAAATAACGACCGCGAGTACTTTCCACCGTAGTTTTTCAAATAATTTTCAGACTCAATTCGAAATTGTTGGATATTTTGATTTGTAGCGATATTTCCGCACGATAGCCGAAAAAAAATGAATGAGGTTGGGAAAATTGTGAAGCAGATGAAGAAAATATTTGATGAAAAAATAGAGAAAAGGACAATTAATTTATTATACATTTCGTCAAGATTATGTACACAGAAAATTCCAAGATATCGAAGAGATCCGACTCTTCAATTCCTTCTTCGACGAACTCTTGATATTCGCCACGCGTTGGGCTCTTCGTATTTATTATACAACGGTTCGAGACGTTGATTTTTCTTGAATTTACTCAGTTTCGTTGGATCGCTGAATTTGAAGAAAGCTGGTGCGAACTCGACGAGCCATTTTGGATCTATGGTCGTTACTTCTCTCATGTATTCCTTCGTCGTTTGTACCAATTCGTGATAAATCACCTGTCAATTAATTTCAGCGTATTTATACTTGAGCATAATAAAGAAAATAATAAAATCATTTTGATATTGAAGATTCATGAAATTTACCCATTCTGGTTGTCTGTTGAAAAGCGCACTGCTGGGATGGATATAAACCACTTGACTGTCGACTAACGTTCTGTAACCTTCTTGGGGATCCTTTTTTGCTGCGTTTCGGAAAAATCCAGAACACACCGCTTTCTGAATTCTCACGTTATTCTTACCGGCTGAAACCACGTCGAGCTTATGCCTGAACAACAAAAATTGTAATTATTGCAAATGCAATGACATATTTTCTCAATTTTGACTTTTGGAGTGCACTCTTGACACCAATTTTTTTTTTTTTCAATGCAATTTTCGTCAAATTTATTTTTTGGCGAATTTTGACAGAAAATTCTTGGGGTCAAAACGACCCAGTGTGCACTCGAAGGAGAGAAATCGTGACTGGTTGGAATAAAAAAAAGGCCCTTGCATATTTTAGGAAAAAATCTTGAAATACTCGTGTCTTCGCGAGAGGAAATAATGAAAAAAAATGGTTTTTTGAATAACAATTTAGATTCAGATTGCTTTGAAATTGAAGAAAAATTCTTACCTATCCATAATTCCGAGAAGTTGTTTCCGGACATCTTGCGCACGTTTGAGAGTGCGTATCTGTACGAAATTTTCATAACACCAAGCGTTACTGAATTTGTTGTTTCTCCAGGAATTGTAAACGGCCAAGAGAGTCAAATGATCGCCTTCGGCTTGATTGAATTTGGCTTTTTTCTGGTCAGCGAGAGCCTGTTTGTCTTTGGGTCTGTAGAAAACGTTTTGGACCGAGAGCATGCTGACTATAGTCAAGATTTCGTCGGAGCATTGTAGATGCACGCTCATGATAAGCATTTTTGATAAATTGGGCTCGAGTGGGAATTCGGCCATTCTTCGACCGAGCCTGGTGAGCAAACCCTCGTTGTCGAGAGCGCTCAGGCTGTGAAGAGATTCGAGAGCCATAATGAGGGATTCGACAGGTGGAGCGTCCATGAAATCGAAATGTAACAAATCGTTGATTCCCATGGTTTTTAATTGAAGGACCGTGGTTGCTAGATTAGTTCGTTGAATCTCGGGCACAGGAGTCGGCAACATTTCGTCTCGGTACGCTCTCTCGGTATAGAGTCGATAACATTTGCCGGGTCCGGTTCGACCTGCTCTGCCAGCTCGTTGTTTAGCGGCAGCTTGACTGATGGGAGTGACGATCAAACTGTCCATCCCCGTTTTTGAGTTGTAAACTTTTTGCTTAACGAAGCCGGGATCGACGACGTAATAAATACCGTCGATGGTCAAACTGGTCTCAGCGATATTGGTGGCAATGACAACTTTTCGGGAGCCCGGTGGAGCCGGCTCGAAGATTCTCGTCTGCATTTCCGAAGGGAGAGCGGAATAAACCGGTAAAATAATAAGTTCGGGGACATCGGGACCGAGGGATTTCATACGTTCGTATAGGATCTCGCAGGCGGTGTCGATTTCTTCTTGACCGGTAAGGAAGAGAAGAATATCGCCCGGAGGTTCGCGCAAATGGATTTGCATAACGGTGATCAAAGCTGCGTCCAAATAATCAGTCTCCGGTTCCTTCGTGTACATTACCTCGACCTCGAAAGTACGTCCCGGAATGGTGAATATCGGAGCTTCGAAGAAATACTGTGAAAACTTGACAGCGTCGAGAGTGGCGCTGGTCACGATCAACTTTACATCTGGCCGTCTTCCGACAGCCTGTTTCAAAAGCCCGAATAGTACGTCCGTGTGAATCGTCCGCTCGTGGGCCTCGTCCAACATAATGACTGAATAATTCTTCAGGTCGAGGTCCATCAGACATTCCCTGAGCAACATACCGTCCGTCATGTATTTTATCATCGTTTCCGGTCCGGTGCAATCCTCGAAACGAATCGTATAACCAACTTCCTGGCCGAGACGACAACCAAATTCCTCAGCGACTCTCTTAGCCACGGACATTGCTGCAACTCTTCTCGGTTGAGAGCAACCAATTTTTCCGCGTGCGGTGAAACCCGCTTCGGCCAAATATTGCGTTATTTGCGTAGTTTTTCCCGAGCCCGTTTCTCCGATAACGATGAGAATTTGATTGTCAGTAACCGCTTTTACGAGATCGTCTCTGAGCTTGTAAATCGGCAGACTTTGTCGCTGCTCGAGCAACGTCAGGTTCGTTTTCTTGCCGAAACTTGATTTTTTACCGCCTATAACGTGTTTCTTCCATTCGGGCAAATCCTGAGCCTGTAGCCCGATCCCCCGCATATTCGAGGCCAGTGTACGACTCTCAGCTTCGGGCAGAGGATCGATCCAATTTTTATTCAACCCCGTCGGGACTGAATCCATCTCTTGCTCTCTCTGCAACATTTTTACTTCCCGTCTCTCTTTCGCCAGGGCGCTCTGCATCATGGCAGCTTGTGCTAGGGATCCATCCGGATTTTTCACGATCCTTACGGGGCTTAAATCCCCGAGAGCTCTCCCGTGGCCGTGAAGGAAGGGAGGCTCTTCCTCGACCAATTCAATCTCCACATCCTCTTCCTCGTCGTCCTCTCGCGGCAAGATCCCAGTTTCCGTGTCAAATTCCGGCAGCTCGCTTCTGTCGATGCACGACGCGGCCAACATTTGTTTTATCTCCCATTTCTCTGGCGAGGATAACCGCTGTACTCGTTTCCTCGAGTACGTCTCGTCCTCGTCGACATTTCCTTGCAATTCCAGCAGCGAGGTCGGTCTGTCGGGATTACGAAGATGTTTCTCATCCTCCTCGTTCTTGATCATTGAAATCACAGGATTCAAGTCCCTCCCGGTTTCCTGATCGACGTCCTTCATACTCAGCGACACTTTTTGTCCACCGACGCTCAGAACTTTGACCAAAACTTTTTGTCCTCGTGCAACAACGTCGTTCGCCGTCGCCACACGACCTTCCCGTCGTAACTGCGATATGTGGACCAGTCCTTCCCACCGTCTTCGCAGGCCTTCCAACTGTACGAAACAGCCAAACGGCACGATGTTCGCCACTTTGCCCGTGTAAATTTTACCCACTTCCGGATCTGCCGAAATATCCTCCGGCGACTGAGACTTTGATTTCGCCTTTGACTCCTTACTGCGGCTGCTGTACTTTGAATCTTTACGATCGCGAGATCCCCGCTTACGGTCACGATCACGATTCTTCGATCTCGATCTCCTTCTCTCCCGCGATCTGAACCTTTTCCTCTCACGGAGACCGTCTCGGGACCCGGACCTTCGCCTTCTTCGCGAACTGTGCCTCGGCTCCCGCGATCTGCTTCGTCTGTCTCTCGATTTGCTTCTCCTTTCTCGAGACCGACTTCTTTTTCGTTCTCTTTCTGTATTTTTCTCAACAACCTCAGTCGCTACCGTTTTATTCTCAATTTTCGATTCACCGCCGCCTCTGGAATAAGAAGGAGCGGAAGCTTCCAGAAACGCCATGGCATCCTCGTAGTCATTCTCCTTCTTGTCTTGGGTCGCCGACGCTTTCGCCTCGTTAGGAATCGCCAAACCTGGGAACTTGTTTGCCAAATCGTCGTGCTTGCCGCCGTTGCTCTGAGCCTTTCCGGACGACGATTTTATCGGTTTCATGTGTTGTATTATTCTCAGAAGATTTGACACCAA
Organism: Hyposoter didymator; assembly: GCA_037952995.1. NCBI lineage: Eukaryota > Metazoa > Arthropoda > Insecta > Hymenoptera > Ichneumonidae > Hyposoter > Hyposoter didymator. The sequence goes on along the minus strand of JBAJMU010000006.1, from coordinate 7,467,950 downwards.
AGAATCCTGAAGGCGAATAGAAAACAAAACAAAAAACTGGATATTAATTTCTTAACCCTTTGAATGCAAACTTCCTATATGTGCATTTCGGGTAAATTTGACCCGAGGCGTGTTTGGTTGTAAATTATTCACAATTTATGATCCTGAATTGATTTTTTTACAAAAACGTAAATTGAAAGCCGAATTGGAGACAAAAAATTGTTCGGGTCAAGTAGACCCAGTATGTCCTCCAAGAATTAATATCAATCAAGGACACTGAATACTTACGGAAAATTCAGCTCCATTTTCTCCAAGCACCTTCTTGAAGTCTTCAAAATTATTGTTCTTCTCTGCTAGATGGATTATGAATTCGGCTGAAATAATCAAAGTTAAATATTGTTCATAAAATGATCGAGAGGAACGGGACTATTATTCGTAGAATTTAATTCATGAAAAATGCTGCGAGAATAATTGATTGCGCGACAAACAAAATTGTATACGTATTTTGAGAGGTTATGGTACACTCACCTAAATCTTTGTCGTTGAGTGACAAATGATTTTCCAATTCCGTGCATATTTTGGAAACTAGAGAAAGATGTTCCAATTTCGTAACTTCATCGATTTCCATTTTTGTAAACAATCTATTGATCGTTTGGTTCGGTTATTGTAAAATGTAAACGTTTGAGTCAACTACACAAACGACAATCACGTCGTTTTGTCGACGGCTATACGATTGAAGCAGACGGGGAGAAAGGAGAATAGAGAAGAGCGGGGACAGGGCATAGGAAAAACATTCGTGGTTGTGGGGGTGTCCGCGAAATCGCGTCCGCAATTAGTTACTATTTCTGCCACTGGCGCAAAATCCAAACAGGCAACTGCGCACGTCACGTCACGTCTCTTCACGACGAATTGTTCGGTGGGTGTTCGGAGTGCAAACAACAGGGAGCCTAGAGTAAAGGAGAGGAAACTGTGTACTAGCGATGTGGCCCCAAAATCAAGGAAAATAGAGTTTGGGTGTAGGTGGCGTTGAATCGGCAATCCCTTATATATAGATATGTACTCATGCTTAACTTTTTCCATATATACATCGGGGAATCGCGATCGTAGCGCCTCTTGCGGTCGCTTAAAAGTCGGGATTTTGGGGCCGTCTTTCGCTGTTTATTTCCTATTGAGTGTCCACTCCTTAACTCTAGTCNCATTTTTGTAAACAATCTATTGATCGTTTGGTTCGGTTATTGTAAAATGTAAACGTTTGAGTCAACTACACAAACGACAATCACGTCGTTTTGTCGACGGCTATACGATTGAAGCAGACGGGGAGAAAGGAGAATAGAGAAGAGCGGGGACAGGGCATAGGAAAAACATTCGTGGTTGTGGGGGTGTCCGCGAAATCGCGTCCGCAATTAGTTACTATTTCTGCCACTGGCGCAAAATCCAAACAGGCAACTGCGCACCTCACGTCTGACGTCACGTCCCTTCACGACGAATTGTTCGGTGGGTGTTCGGAGTGCAAACAAGAGAAATGAGCCTCGCGGTTTTCGAATTAAAAAAAAGCGATTGGAATCTTTCTTGCAGTGGTTGTAACTCGAACGGAATGTTATTGAACTAGAGGGAAGAATATTCGAGACGATGGCAACGTGTATATTATTTCAGGAATCGATCTATTGAGAAATAACGGTGAATGGACGAAAATATCACGATGAACCCTATTGGTTCGTTCATTATAACGGAGGTTTTGATCGGGTTCTTGAAAATCCAAGTTCGCATCAATTGAGTATAGCCATTGTTTTTTCCAAAAATTACGAGTGTGCGAGACACAGGTTCAGCTTGCAGGATTGATTTAGATTTTAGTCTAGAAACGTAAACACCTAGGATGTTATATTTCAATATCAAGTTCCTTCGAAGAAAGACTGATTAAGCAAAAACGGTACACGATACTACGGTACGCGGAATATACTAAACAGAACGTTCGTTTGTAAACCCTCGTTACAGCGAAAAAATGTAGGCGACCAAATTTTTCTCAAAATTCATTTTATATAATTGCGAAAACATTCGAATGAAATGATGAAAACTTAACATTTAAACAATTACCATTTTAATAAATCGAAAGTACAAAAAATTTGTTTCAAGAAATTGGCGTTTGATGATGTTTGGGCGGAGACTCTCGGCGTTCTGACCATTTCGCACGAATCGCACGGTGAAATATATAAACTGCGAACATGGACGTGTTCTTTGTTAACGGTTGGGCCGCGTCCGCGCCGGGATTGCCAATATATCTATGGCCCAGGCGCCATTAGAAAAGGCATGCAAGCTGCTAGGCACACCGTGTATGCAGCGGTGACCCCGTAGTGGTGAGTGCACGTGGTTTGGCACACCGCGAATGCCATGGGCCCTGCAGCAGCTTCGCCGGAGAAATTTGTTTTGAGATCGTGATTGCGTCTTTTTAGAGAGAATCTGAACAAACAACCTACCAGAGCTCATCAGCAGAAATCCTATGATGACGCCCAAAAGTGCACGACGTCCCATTGTCATCTCGATGAAGCCAAGCGTTCGAACTGTAACGACGTCCCATTGTCATCTCGATGAAGCCAAGCGTTCGAACTGTAATGAAGGTTTCTGAGCTTATCGCGTTTCGCACGTGACTCAAAGTCCGCGAATCTGAGAGCAAGCACCCCGGCCCCCGGCAGATTATTGTTCTCTTATTTAATCGAGTGCAGCACCGCACTGTACCTTTTCCCGACCGTTTTTAGGCTGAGGGTAATTTTTTGGACACGATTGAAAAAATGGCAGCAATTTTACGAGCTTACTGATCGAACGAAACAACGCGTACAAGTAAAATCGCGCCTGCTCGATTTTTATTATGGAACATTTTACGAGCAACGAAAAATCTCACGTTGAAACTATGAAGATTTTGCCAACTCCAGAGTCATCTATACCACGATTTCTGCTAATCGTCATTCTTCGTCGGTATACAGAACATTTGTAGTGTAAACATTCTTCAAGCTTTTCGGTTGATTACCTTGCGGGATTGGGAGGCTCCACGGTCTTACGTAAAGATCGGGGAACTCCCGTCTCGCGGCTAGTTAACATGAAGACCGAGCGTCGCTTTCAACGCACTGCTAAAGGCTAAAGTGCTAAAATTACAAATGTAATTTACGGAAGTTAGAGCAGTGCAGTGACAGACTTTTCTTGAAAATATCAATATTCCCTAAAATTTGTATTTTTTTAGCAATTCCAACAAAATTCTCAGAGAATGAAGAGCTTTGTTTAGATTTAAATCTGTGCAAACCGGGAGTCGTGCAGCTCAACTCGTTCTCCGTAGTTATAAACGTTTGAATTTTACAATGCGCAGAACATACACTCACGAGCATCGGGAAGGAGGTTGCCTATATACGCGACCATATAATAAGAATTTAATAAAATTTAGAATCAAATACGATGACTCTATTTTATTCAAATTTTTCGTCTATATAGTAAATAGTTGTCGAATATATTTGGAGTTTACAACATCCGAAAGATATTCCTATATATATCTCATTCCTATGCTTGTGCATGTAAACTCTAGTGTTCAATTACTCGAAAACTACATGGAAGAAAGATCTTTAAAAATTCGGATGTTCATATTTAATACTAAAGAATATACTCACCAATTTTCATTAAATTCTAATCATTTCGAATTTCCCTATGCTTTTACATGGCAACATTATTGTATGTAACGTCCCTAAGCACGTTGATATTGAAAACTGAAAAAAAAAATGTTCCACCGTCACAAAGCTTTGTCATGCGAGGAAGGAAAATTGAAAAGTTGGGCGGCCCGCTTGAAAGCGATCGCAGAGTCATCTCGCGGTCAGAATGGTAAGTGGACCCGCAACTCGCAAGTACACTGGGGACAGTGTCAACTGTGCAAGCACATCAGTAACAGTAATCAGTACAGCTCTATTTTCGTTGTTCTCGTAGAGAATAAACTTTTTCCGAAATAAAAAACATGTTGAGAGCTTTCGATCGAATGGGGCCCGGGTGATGATCGAATGGTTCCCATGATTTCAAGCGTCAAAACGTGATGATGAATTGAAACAGACTTCATTTTCTCCGGAACGAATTTTCGTCAGTAGATGAGAAAAAAAACTAAGAAAAAATGCAGTGTGTAATAGACGATTTGCCGGACGAAATATTGGAATATATTCTCAATTTAATTCCACCCTATAAGGATCTCCAGGAATGTATGCTCGTGTGTAAAAGATGGTGTCGCGTTGCAAGAAGTAAGTTTACCTGCGAATGTTCTTCGAAATTTCATTGCTTATTTTCCAAACAACACTTTCTCGTTTATTTAATGAATTTTTTCTCTACCCTTCGTACGAACAGACATGTTGGAGCACAAAGAGGCTCATTTTCAAAAGTTCGTAGCCTACGGTTCCCTGAACTGGAACCCTTGTCGGCTCGTACATCGAAATCACCATCGCATAAGCAAAAGACACTCCCATTCTGCCTGTGCTCACAAAAACTCCATGTGGGTTTTTGGTGGATGCACAGCGACTTGTACGACCTTCAACGATTTGTGGAGGTTGGATTTGCACTCCAGGGAATGGATCAGGCCGGTACCTTTAGGAAATTATCCGTCGCCAAAATCTTGTGCTACTATGATGTTCCACAAAAACAAGCTCATCTTATTCGGCGGATGGTCCCATCCGTCGCCTTTTCCTCATCATCAGGTTTGTCGCAGAATTCAAATACAATTTTATTCATCAGTCAAGCTGGTTAACGCCCTTCCAATCCACAATTTTCCTTCTTATTCTTGAACCCTTCGTGCATGCACTGGGTCATTTTGACCCGAACAATTCTCCGTCACCGATTGTTTGTTATTTTTGAATTTTATCATCGTTTTCATCAAAAAATAAATTGAGGGCTACCACAAAGAACGTCTCCACAAACAAAAAAAGAAAAAATGCATATTTACCGGAATGCAATGATTTGAAAAACGCCTCGGGTCAAATTGACCCAATGTGCACTTGTAGGAGGTGCACACTGCAAAGGTCAAATGCACGAATTCAACTCAGACAGTGACTTTCCATAAGAATCCTCTGCACACGTTCCCCGTGTTCCAGTTTTTTTTCACGCCTCAATGAGCAATGATTTTTTTTTTTAATTCACCACAATTTTTGCAGCAAGTGAATCTCTTTGACGAGCTTCACGAATATTGTATAAAGTCGAACACATGGGCGGCGATTATTACTCCGGGAGGTCCACCACCGATGTCTGCGCATTCCGCAACCATCCACGGCAACCTCATGGTCGTTTTTGGAGGTGTTTGCAGAACGAATGTGTAAGTATTTTGCTATTTCAACCCTTCGAGTGCATACCGGGTCGTTTTGACCTCAAACCTTTTACCAATTGTTCGGCATTTAATGGCAACGAATGTTTTTAAACTTAATTTTCCTTTTCGTCAAAAAATAAATTCATGGACTCTGGATATGGATGGTACAAAAACGTCGCTACAAAAAAAAAACAAAAAATGCACATTTATCGGAACAGAACGATTTACAAAACGCATTGGGTCAGGTTGAGCCAATATGCACTTATTAGAGGTGTGCACGCAAAGGCTTGAGAAAAAACAATAAATGAATAGTTTTCAATGGAAAAACTAACGATTGTCTGGATTTTTCTCGACGCAGCTCCAACGATATCTGGTGCTTCAACCTGGACACGTATTCCTGGCACAAGCAAACAGCCTCTGATCTCAGGCCGCATCCACGATACGGGCAATCGCAAATAAAATTGAGTGAGAAGCATCTTCTCATCTTGGGAGGATGCGCCGGTCCGAACGACGCTATGAACGACGTTTGGCTGCTCACTATGGAGGGCATCAGCTGGACATGGAGAAAAGTCAATATACGTAATGCCCAATGGGCACCGACGATTATATGGTGTCATCAGTCTTGCAAAGTAATATCTCAGTTTTTTTTCGCCCTCCCTCAATTTCTCGCACGAATTTTATTCTATTCTTTTTTTTTTGGTTTTTCACCAGGTAGGAAATTACGTGATTGTTCTCGGCATAAAAAAACGTCAAATCCGAGCTAGTGACATGTGTATATCAACGAAAATGGCTTGTCAACGACTCACACCGGCTCAAGTACAAATTCCCACGCCCCGAAAAGAGCGGTTCGTATTCTTCTCGCCCTCCAGTTTATTTCGACAAGTCAAGCTGTTCTAAAAATTAAATTATTCCATTTTTCTGCACTGAGAGAATTGACAATGAAAAATTAGCGTTACAGAATAGAAAGAGAGGATGAACTTGAACCTTAGTCCATTTTTAACATGTGGAATATTAATTTCATGAAAATATAATATTTTATTTTGCATGCACTAAATTTTCCTTCATTTTTATGGGAATTTACATTTTGCTTAGGAAAATTAACGGTTTCTATCCATTTTTAATTCTCTCCATATGCCAATTCTTCATTTTTACACGACGTCGAATCCTGTGAAACTTTCAGACAAACTCATCAACCGCTGATCGACCGCGACGAGAATGTCAACGGTCGTCAGGGTCTCTTTAGAAGATATTCGCCCATTGTTCCCGAGGCGAGTGTTCCAGTTTCCAGTCCTCCTCCCGCTCCAACGGAGCCGAACGTTTCAGTTCTGCGAACTCCCGGCTGTCCTACCGAGGCGAATGGTCAAAACTTACGAACTTTAACTTCGCCCCCTTCGCCAACGGAATTATCGTACATCAAATATTTTCCACCGAACATGCACTTGCCCTACATCGACAATCCTTTCAGCATGGCAGCGTTTCGCGACGAGCCCCTTCGCATCGATCCCACGCTCAATCGTCAGCGACAATTGGAGTCGCTTCGTCGTATGGAGGAAAAAATACAAAGTCGTAGGAACAACCATCAAAAAGTAGCGAGAAAGCGAGAAAACACGTTGGCGATATTCGTACTCGATGTCGCCAAAGTTTTGTACGACGAGTGTATCGCTTCGTGGGTAAAATTGCAGCAAAATGATCGCACGGCGCCCGACGAACGGATACTCTACTCCCTCGTCCTTGGACGTGGTGAACTCATCGTTTTCGGTGGCATTAGAAAAGAACAAGCCACTGTTCAAGGACAAACCGATACCGACGATTCTGAGGTTTTCAACGAGCTTTATTTTCTCAATCCACCTCGATACATTATATAAAACGATGCGAAAGTAACAAAAAAAGATTTTAAAAAATAGAAAAAGCACTAAAAACCAAAATATCGAAATCTAAGCCTTGAAATTCCTCAAAGTCATTTTCCTTCGTTATAGCCATCGTCCGTCGCTTTTTGTAATTTTATTAAATTGTTTAAATAGTATTATTTAATTGAGCAACTGCTTGCTAATGAAAAGAAATAAATTACGAAAAGAGTTCCATCGATTACCATCATTTTTCAGCGTTCGGCAATTTTTAACCCTTCGATGCATATGGGTCAATCTGACCCGAAGCGTTTTACAAATCATTGCATTCCGGTAAATATGCGTTTTTTTTTTTTAATTCATTTTTTGACGAATCCCAAACAATCGGTGCGAGAAAACTGTTGGGGTCAAAATGACCCAGTATGCACTCGAAGGGTTGAAAAGCAAAACAATTTTTCGAAAGATCAAAATAGATGCGATTCTGCAGGTGAATTGAATATCGGAAATGCCTGCGAGCCCGGATTCGAACTTGAGTGGACGTCGCACGAGATTCTGAGATTGAGATAACGGTATAAATACGAGAATGGCGTAAGCGGCCAAGTTGTTGGCGTTAGGTCATTTTTTTACTTTGATCACAACCGCTAGGTGCGCAAACTAGTTGAAATTATATTTCCAGGCACTTTTATTATTTCGATTCGTTCGCCGTTCTTGAAAAATCAATATTTTCCGATATTTCTTCCTGAAGGTCGTTTTCAAATTGAGAAAAAAGTCTCGGAATGCGCGTGCATGATTTTTGGAGAAATTTTATTTCAGATATGGAACGAGGAAAATTTTTCTCTTCCTACGACACCGAAATTATTTATGTTCTATGATTGCTAAGAATATAGTCGGAGATTAATTGAAGATAATTATAATTAGTGCACAATTGGAATTGCCATTATAGTTCGGATTGAGGAAGCACAAAAGGTGCAGTCGTTGCTGCAGCAGCAGTCGACGAGTAAACCTGATAGCAGCGACACCTGGTGACCACGAGGCCAGAAATAATCTTATTCCGTTTCTTATCTATGGACGTAATCCTTAATTCCCCCCACCTCTGAAATTCGATGTCGGTTTTTAAGCATGTATGCAGCAATAGTGACCTCACGATTACATCAACAAAAACCTCCGTGACTCTTTCTCTGGCTCGCGATTGGTACTGGCTGTACCAACGACGAACCATTCGGAATGGAAGAGAGTGTATTTAATTTTTTGTCCTACGTTATACGTCAGACTGTGTACGGGATGTTACGGTCTCGCGACGGTGATGTCTCCGGTTCTGACAGCCACTACGTACAAGAGCGTACGATTATTGGTGAAAAACGAATTGCAACGAGAGTGTGAAAAAAATGAGACATTTATGAGGACAAGAAAAAACTTCGCAGATAGCGATTTTTTTCTTAAAGTGCTTTTACGTGCGAACCCCGGAGCTGAACACTGAGCGCGAAGTAAAGGAAAGGTGGGTCTCTCTCTTCTTTTCTCTCTCCCTCGCTCTATCGCCGTCTCGCTTTCTCTTACCCGCTTGCTCCCGAGAGAAGATAACTGTAAAATGTCATCGACGACGAATTAAATGTGTGTCATCGCACAAAGCGGCTCTCGGAGATCGGCTTTCGAACAATCCTTTCACCCAAATCTCTTCTCCATTTTTTCTCTCCTTCATCGTTCCAGTTTCCCCCTTTTTTTCACTCTTCAAAAAGCCTGTTTTATTATAGCTCCCATTTTTTCCCACCATTCAACAACGCGTTTACTCATGCCGGCAGACAGTACGCATATGTCCGGTAACAAATACCATTATTTATCGTATATAATTATTGAAACTTTAACTCTTTCCAACAAGATATTCTCGTTTTTTCATTTTCAATTCAAATTCGCACGTCGTTTCAGTTATTATTCCATTTTTTTTTCCAATCGCTCTAAATTCTCGATCTATTGACGTCACAGTATTATTGTTATTGTCGTTATTTATTTATGTTTTTTCCTCCCAATCTTACCAAACGTTATTCTAATTATTCCCGAAAATACTTTCTTTCGTTATTTTCATTCTTTTATTTGCCTTGGTGACAATTTTTTTGCCATTTTCACGTTTGTTTTTATTTCAGAGTTTTAGATAGTTGAAAAAAAAAAAAAACAATGGAGGGACCAGAAGTAACGTTTCTCTTTCAATTTGGTCTTCTTCGAGACATAGTTAGCGTGGAGGCTAGTGCCTTAACGTTAAAAACCCTCAAGGAATATGCCTGTGATTTCATAAACACCAAATGTCCGGACCACGGCTTGACCCAGCTTTTCGAGAGACTGTTGTTGTTCAAGCATGACTACAATTCAACAAATATTCTCCAGCTCATAACAAATGCCGCCGAAGTTGTTGACGAAACTCTGGTTGAAATTGTTTTGACCGGTGAGCGTTTAAATCTTTACAAACATCTCCTTACGACTAAAATTTTTGCTGCTCTTCCATGCAGGAGTCCAACAATAAAACGAAAAAATAATTTGACATTTCAATCTTCACGGAAACTCGATAAAAAAAAAATTAAAAAAAGTTTTCAGTTTTTTGGTTTATTCTTACACCATCGAGAATAGAAATACTTTGGAAAATTGAATTTACGAAGGATCCAAGCTCCTTAAATGTTTGTTCAAAGGTGGAGAATCAAAAACGAACAATTGTTGTAACATGATTGAAACATTAGTCAATTTTATTAAGCAGAATGAAAATTCTCATGAAAATAACGTAAAATTTCTTCTATGGAAAATAAAAGGATTATTTATGTTCGACTTAGTAAAACAAAATTCTCAGGGCATTGATTTTATCATTAGTTACGGTTCATCATGATAACTCGATTTTCAAATTTGTTATTCAGCCCAAGTGCCAAGCGAAGAAGTAGTAATACGTCCTCATGCTCTGACGGTGCATTCCTACAAGGTGCCAACGTTTTGTGACTTTTGCGGTGAGATGTTATTCGGCCTTGTGCGGCAAGGTCTCAAGTGCGAGGGATGTGGAATGAATTATCACAAGAGATGCGTGATAAAGATACCGAACAATTGTCTGCAAGACGCGAGCCAGAGGAGACGCAGCTCGACGCTTTTGAACGTTCCACGTTCACCGAGTCAGGGCTCCACGAGCAGTTTGACAAGCGCCAGCGACGATAATCAGAGTGTCAGCACGACCAATACTACGAGCCAGAACAACAGCACTCTGGTACGAAATAATTTTTGGACAAAAATGAGCAAAACGCTTCCGAAATGATTTTTTTTTCTAGGATGTGGCTTTCCACGTAAACTCGGAGAAATTATTTTCTTAATGATGGTGAATTTATTAACATAGTTTATTTTTAATATATTCATTTTGGCAGGGCCTACGATATAGACAATTATTCATTCCATTTTAAAACTTGACGAATGTATTTTCTATTTTAGAATTTATTTTTATTTATAAATTTGATTTACTAAATAAATTTCAAGCATTGCTACCCAAATTTCGACATTTTTTCCCTTTTCACAAAGTCTAACAATTATTATTATGAAAACTAGGGATATTTTCGTTACTAATCAAATATGCATAGTTCCGTTCAGTTCAATTGCTCGGTAAACCAATTGGGGCTCGAATACTTTGTCTTTGCCCTCAAATATTAAAAAATGACAAAAATAAACGTTTTTTGTACTTTTGTTCATTGTCGCATCGTTCACATTTACTGAACCATTTCGCAGCTCATTCCGGCAATCATAACACCGAAACAGTCGCGATCTCCGTCACTTGGTGGCCGACCAGTTTGGGTCGAGCGTGAGCTGGCAACTCGGATAAAAATTCCTCACACATTTGTCGTTCATACTTACACGAGACCGACGGTTTGTGGACTGTGCAAAAAGCTCCTGCGTGGTTTGTTCAAACAAGGTTTGCAATGCAAAGACTGTCAGTACAATGCGCACAAGAAATGCATCGAGAAAATACCGAAGGATTGCACGGGAGAGAATCCCAAGGACGCGGCAGGTAAATTTTCAACTCGAAACGCAATAATAGCGTTTTTCTCGATTGTCCCATGAAGTTGTTGAAATTCTTGGATTTTGTCTTCGTCCAGGAGCCGAGTATCCTGACAGTGATGTAGGCAGCGAGCACGAGGGAAGATTTGACGGAAGGAACGAGGATGGCGACGGCGATAGCGACGCAGAATCACCGCCTCGGCCTTCCCAGCTTTCCTACGCTCTTGAAGAAACCAAACTCAACGGAGAAACGGTGCGTTCATTTTTTCTAAAGATTTTCCCGACCCTTTATTTTCAGACAGAAATGAAAAAATTAATTTTCTCATTCGTTGAATTGATCCGAACCGAGAATCTTCGATTTTGAGATTTTCGCCCAAATCCTCGACTTTAATGACCGATTTTGCTCGTCGCAGGATTTAGTGCCAATCCGGGACGATGCGTCTTCCGACGATTCTCGTAAATCCCGGCCATCCAGGTGAGAACTCGGACCAAATTCCGTCAATGTCTTTTCTATACACGCGAAGAGAATTGAAAATGAAAAATTAGCGTAACAGAATAGAAACTAAAAATTGCATGACGATCGAGTTCATCCCCCGTTTCTATTCCGTCACGGTAATCTTTCATATTCAATTCTCTCAGTGTACCTGCGTTATTCTATGTCGTTTTTCTATACGATGTTCAGTTGCAGCTCAAGTCCAAGTAACAACATTCCACTGATGCGAATCGTGCAGAGTGTCAAGCACACCAAAAGACGTGGCTCGAAGGTTCTCAAGGAAGGATGGATGGTGCATTTCACAAATCGTGATCGCACGGTAAGAATTTTCGATTCTTGCAAATCATTTGAAAAAAAAAACGGTTTTTTTTTTCATTAAACGACAAAATTGCAGAAGCGGCGACATTACTGGCGTTTGGATTCTAAAGCGATCACACTGTTCCAAAGTGACAGCGGATCAAAGTATTACCGAGAAATCCCTCTCGCCGAGATCCTGGGAATAGAGATCGCGAGGCCACCGCTGGCGGGTGAGTTTCCGCCGGAATATTCGAAAAAATAACGATTCCCAATGGTCCAAGCTTGTTAACCATTTTCTTTCAACTTTAGCAGAGTCGACGCACTGTTTTGAGATGCGAACGGCGAATATTGACTATTACGTCGGGGAAGAAGTTGCTGCCGGAGCCGGTGGGCAAATTCCTGCTCCGGAGAGTGGAGTCGGTGCTCATTTGGCGCGAACCTGGGAAACGAGTATTCGGCAAGCTTTGATGCCGGTTACGAATGCACTCGCCAGTGAGTTTCACCACAAATTTCATCTTTGTCGCATAACGAATCTGTTTGACCTTGAAATATTTTTTGGCGAAAACGATAATTCAATGCCATAAGATTCGTTGCCATTAAATACCAAACAATCGATGGACGAAAATTTTTGGGGTCAAAATGACCCAGTGTGTACTCGAACAATTGACTTAGTTTTTTTCAAACCCTTTTTCCAATTGGATGTGATTTCGATTAATTGCGTGTGTGCGTGTGTGTGTTTTTTTTCGTGCAGATCAAGAACAATCGACCGAGCCGGAAGAAAACGTGACGGACATGTCGCAGTTGTATCAAATATTCCCCGACGAGGTTTTGGGTTCCGGTCAATTCGGAATAGTGTACGGAGGAGCTCACCGAAAAACTGGACGAGCGGTAGCGATCAAGGTGATCGACAAGTTGCGTTTTCCGACCAAGCAAGAAGCTCAACTGAAGAACGAAGTTGCGATTTTGCAGAATTTATCGCACAGCGGCGTAGTGAATCTCGAGAGAATGTTCGAGACGCCCGAGAGGATATTCGTCGTTATGGAGAAGCTGAAGGGCGACATGCTGGAGATGATTTTGAACTCGGAGCGCGGGAGGTTGAGCGAGCGAATAACAAAGTTCCTCATAACGCAAATTCTCGTGGCTCTGAAGCATTTGCACAGCAAAAACATCGTGCACTGTGACCTTAAGCCGGAGAACGTGTTGCTGAGCAGCAACAGCGATTTCACGCAAGTGAAACTCTGCGATTTTGGCTTCGCGAGAATAATCGGTGAGAAAAGTTTCCGGCGCAGCGTCGTCGGGACTCCGGCGTATTTGGCGCCCGAAGTTTTGCGCAACAAAGGCTACAACCGTTCGCTCGACATGTGGAGCGTTGGCGTCATCGTCTACGTCTCGCTCAGCGGAACTTTTCCGTTCAACGAAGACGAGGACATAAACGAACAGATTCAAAACGCGGGCTTCATGTATCCCCCGAATCCATGGAAAGAAATATCCTCCGATGCTATCGACCTGATCAACAATTTGCTCCAAGTTAAGCAAAGGAAACGTTACACCGTCGACAAAAGTCTCCAGCACGTTTGGCTACAAGATTATCAAACTTGGTGCGACTTGCGACAGCTCGAAGTCCAAGTTGGCACGCGTTATTTGACTCACGAAAGCGACGATCCCCGCTGGATGGCTCATGCGGGTCAGCGCACATGACACAACTATTTGCCTAACCTAAACATCGAATCACCGACGAATCCCCAACCGCTGCAAAAAGGATGGGCCCGCAGCGCTCGGGCCACGTTACGCCGCTTCATTCGTGCCTGATAAAGAAAATAAATGCGAAGGAAGGAGCAGAAGAAAAGACGCGCATTCGTGGGGCTTTGATCCGCGAGAACCTTCCAGAAACTCGCATCCTCGTTATCACGTGAAACAAAATCTTTTTATTAGATATTAAGGGCGTACGAGATAGTGCAGTAAGCAAAAAAAATCGGCCAAATCGATACTTTTAGATCTGAAAAATTACAGTATCTCAGCTAAACGGTGATTAGTGGCTCGTGCGACGTGACAAAAAAGCTCTCGCTTCTCTTTTTTCCGTCACGGGCAGCCTCTCCAAATTCTTCACTCAGAAATTAATCACCTTTGCAGCTTTTGCCTCTTTGAGAAAAACAACACACAAAAATCAACGGGCAACAATATTTTATTGATAATAAGAGTTACTCACTTTGATCTAGTTATCTTAGAGACCATTTTTACACATAATTAGATATTAACGAGGGCCTTGGGCGTGCATTCTTCGAGTTGACGACCCGCACGTCGTTGAATTGCATTTTCAGAGATGGACGAAGTTCGGATATCAAAAAAATCATTGAAAATTTCGATTTACAACGAAATAATTATTGTAAAGAAATTTTAAACACACGGGTCAACGGGAATAATCGTAAGGCGAGACTTTGAAAACTCTCATAGTAAAGTAAGATTTAACTAGAGGAATCCTCGTTTCTTAAGAATCACGAAATCTTTCGTATTCTGTAATTATTTCATTGAAAAATCAAGTGGACAAGTTTTTTATTATTTTCTTGGTGGAACAAGCGCCCATCTCTGTTCAATTACTTTCCACAATGTAAGGCGCCATCACTTTTGGCTTCTTAGTCTTCCGATAATCGACTATAAGATTCCGTTATTATCCTAACCCTTAGAGTGCACACATCCGCTAAGTGCGTCTTGGGTCCATCTGACCCAAGGCGTTCGTCAAATCAAATGTATCTCGATAAATTTTCACTTTTTTCTTTATAATCGAAATTTGATGGCACAAAATTTATTTTTTTGACAAAAACGAAAATTAAATGCCAAACGAACGGTGACAGAAAATTGCCGGGGTCAAAACGACCCAGTGTGTACTCTAAGAAGGGTTGAAACAAAGGTGGTGTGTGCTATACGCGTTAATGTTGTTCCAGACATTCCCCATTGGTTGAAATCGATGTGTATCAATTATTCAAAACAAAATATCGAGATTGATTTTGGAGTTAACGCGAAAAAGCGAATGTTGAAAAATCGGTTTTTTTTCGTTGGTCCACTGCCGCGGTTGAGCAAACGCATTCCAACTTTTTGTTGCCTTTAGAAGTTTACCGTCGTGCCAATTATCGTCGACTGAAAGTAACGTTTTCGCTAATCGTTATGACGTGCATTTTTTTAACCTGCCAATTCGTTTTCAAGCACAAATCGTTGCTATTTATTTTAAAGAAAAAAAAAACCTGCTCAGCAGTGACTATTAAAAAAGAACGTTTCGCGTAGAAACGCTTCTCTAATGAGTAAGAAACAAAAAATATATAAATAGATTAATGAATATATTTACGTCACTCTCAACCAGTGAGAATTTTAACAATTTCACTTCGAAATAGCAAATACGACTTGAAAAATCATAAATATATTATTTGCGCCGAAATTAAAATCAAACATCTTGAAAAGTGAAAAACACAGGAATTGACCGAAAAGTAGTCAATACGATTGCTCTATGATTAATTATTGCTTCTGTAACATCCAACGATTATCGGCGACGATGAAACGCTGTGAAAAAACATTTTTCTCGGAATCGAAAATCCGATCTGCAGTTGTCGAAGAATTCTATCGGCAGACTCAGAGGAAAAACTTGATTTTTCCTCCAATCTTTTAACTCGATCGTCGTCGCATGGACGTTGGACGTTCGAACAACATTTTTACGTTGGGCGTGTACAAAAAGAAAATGTAAAGAAAAGTGAGCTCAAATGTTGGACGATGCAGACCAAAAGTTTAAACGAGTCTGATCGTGGCAGACGAATGAGAATATTTTTCAATTAGAGAGACCCGTTCAATCGACGTTTGCTCGACAGAACGAGGTCCGCATAGACCGGAGGCCAATTTTTAGAAGAGTCAAAAAAATACGGAGAGAGAAGGAAAAATATGAACAAAAAAACGAACAAAATCCAGTAAGAATGCGAACAAAAAGCGCGTAGGTTAAAAAAATTTATTTTCCAGTTATCAATTCCAAGGAATTGATAACGCGACCTATAATATGTGACCTGGTTGTGGGATCTGATTACTTTTTAAATACTCCATTTATTTAGTGCAATTCATTTTGTGCTTTTTTATATTTTTATTTAAACGTTTGTTACCACAGAACGAATCAAACATTTATATAGTTAATTGTAATTAAAGAAATTGAGCTTTAAGCTTTTTTTGTTTGTTAACACGAGAATGAGCATCACGATTTATTAAAATGCGTTGCTTCGTAAAAGGATTTACGCTAACGTTAAACATTGGAAAATCCTTGCACAACCGTTGCTGTACTCTGCGGTTTCCGTGTCTGATATTTTACCGAAAAACCATTCCGAACGATTTTTTATTCGTTGACCTAGAAAAAAATCGAAGAAAAACATTCCACGTAACTTTTTTTTTATTCTCGTTGGCGTCACACAACAAAACACAATTTTATGGTTTGTAGACCGAAAGATCTGAATTGAAATTAGTACAGACTCTATATATATATATATAAACAATATGAACGGGTAATTTTCGAGCTCGAAATCTTCTTCGACTTTGACACGAAGCGTCTGAACATGGTACTTCGGACACGGATTAGTTTTTAATTAAATGATAATAAATTTTACGAGATTATTCGATTGTATTGAAATACACGCAACGTACATGTTATTTACTTATTTCTATGGTGTCGATAATTCATTCGTTCCGTAACGTGATAAGAAAATCCCAACCCAAGGAAAATCCGTTGGGTTTTGTGGTTCAAAAATTAAGGCGATCCAACACGAGCGGTACCGTTCGTCGAAGGGGAAATATGGGGAAAAATTGTGGGACACTTTAACAGCAAAACTTGTGCTGGAAATAATGACGTCCAACAAACCGTGTCACAAAAGTCACACGTACAATACGGTCAGTAGTTTAAATCGGACTTGACAGCGAGCACCTTGTGCTGTATTTTTCTTCGTCCTTGTTTTTCTATTTCTTTTTTGAATCTGAGCGAAAAATCGAAATGTTTTCGAAAACGAGCATTTTCCTCGTTCTATTTTTTTTCGTGCAGAAAACAACGTTTGCCGAATGGGTCGAAGTTCCTCAATTTTCTGACGACGCCCGAGTCTACAGAGTTCCATTCAACAAGCACGATCGTGACCACAAGTTTTTTTTACCCAATCGCGAAGGACCCAAAGTTTATGGATACGGGAATGCGAGTTCCTTGGATGAAAATCTGCGCAGGAAGTTCAAACAACCCTACGGAATCGTTACGACAACTCCATCGACTTTGAGCATCGTTGAGCCTTCGGAAATCGTCACGACACCGAAAAACATTTATTTGTCGGACAGCAGTGCGATAATAATAAAAAATACTCACACTTATGAGGATCAGGCCGACGACGTCGTCGTCGAAAATGAAGAAGAACCTAGTGTCACCGTACCCACCACGTTTCTCGACGACAAAATTACTCTCGATGGTGATCAACCTTTTCAACCAACTCCCGACCTTCAACAATCCGAGGAAAATACCGCTCAACCGGAAGTTGACGACGACGAAAAACAACCAAGCTTTTTGGCCTTCATTCCCATCGAATTGTTCAAAAAAGTTCACGCTATTCTTCAATCTCAATCCACTACCGTCGAGGGAAAAATTCACTTTTTGCAAAATTTCGAGAAAACTCTTCTCAGTGAAATTGGTAAGAAAAGTATTTTCAAAATTTCCTGTGATCCATTTTTTCAAACGCAAACCCTACGAACCGGTTGACAACGACCCAAATATTCTTTTTACCGTAAAGTGTTCCTCGTACGGGATAGTGACGTGTTTCGTACACCATTCTCTTCATTTTTCGATTACAAACAAAAAAATCTATTCTTGAGTCGTTTTTGATGAAAATTTAATGACGAAAACTCTATAAAGCAAATTCCTACAAGTCTGAATATTCGTCATTTTTAGTTTGCCAACAATTTGACAGACGATCGAGCAGCCTGGACCCCATGTAGCTGCTGTTTTTGTTTTTTGTTTTTATTTTTTTAGAAAAGAGGCTCGTACCAGCTTTGAATCCTGTGAGAAAGAAGCGTGAATCTCGAGGTGACCACGGATGGGACGATCACGAGAAGGGATTAGGTTTTCCCTCTCTCGAGGGTGCATTGATGGCAATTGCTTTCTTAACCTTTGCAGTTTATCTCGTCCAATTAGTAATGGTAAATTAATTCATTTCTCTTGGCAAAATTGATTCTTTAATAAAAAATCAAATAAAAAAATATTAAACGTTGAATTTTTCTTTTTAAAGTTGCTTTTTCGAAATCTGGGCAACGGGCCTGCTACCGGGACGGCAACGGTTTTGTTCAACCGAAACAGAAGATCGGTCGATCAGCTGACAGAAGACACTGCCAGGATTCTCGGATATCTTGATGAATATGCAAAAAATCAAAATCTTCAATAATTATTTCAAGTTCCGTACATATCAGAGAAAATTCTCAATAAAATATTCATCGATCAACTCTGACTCTTGTTGTTTCAATTATTCTATTTACTGCCTCCGAACGTTTTATGGAAACGTTAAAAATCCCAGCACCCTACAGCATTTTTTACAGTTTCTGGCAACGTTTTCATCATCGGTAAGTTTTTTTTTTTTTGTTAATTAATTCCTTATCGAATGTTGATGTGCGAAAATGAGAAAGAGTAACTTTTTTGGCTGTTCGTTGATTTAGAATTGATGTTTTTTTATGATGTTCAAGTTTGCATCGTTGGAATGCAACGAAATAATGTTTTTTCTTTAGCATAAAACTCACAATTATTATTAATCTTTGGTCCGGACAATAAAACGGATCTTCTCTACGACCCAAAAACTTAATCGACACGAAAAATTGCCAGGATTTTCAAAATTCAATAAATAATTAATTAGAACAAATATATTTCATTAAATCTCAACGTTGCAACCTTCAGAGTCATTGTTTTTTCAATGATTCCATCAATGAAAAACGTAAACACGGAATCATCGTTTATTCGATGTTTGGAAATAAAAGTTTCCGGCACATTCTAGTCATGTCGCCCCGCGTCGATTTTTCTTCCACACCGTTGCGTCTACAGTTGCGTAGTTAGTTCGCGCATGGTCGTGCACACATCACACATACCAAAAAAATAATGGTCGTGCCGATGGAGTCTGTGCTGCTGCGATACCGCGTGAGACGATTTTTCCATTAAATTAGGGAATAAAAAAGTTGACACGAGCCAGAGTGTAAGATCGTTGAGTAGTTAATAAAGTAACGCGAGAGATTGTAAAAAGATCAAACGTCAAAATGTCTCTCTGCATACGAACGATTTCTAATAAATTGACGCCTTTTGTCGGCACGAGAAAACCGATAAGGCAAATTGATCGCCAGCTGCCAAAACATGTTAAAGAGTCATCGGCATTCCTCCAAGACGTGAGTTTTATCAATTTTTAATATTTTCTTCCGAATTGATGTGTCAAAATTGTTCGAGTATTCCGAATCTCGAAAAAATTACAGATTTTTCCAGTCGCCCGGTTATCGTAGACGTTCCGTACTTTTCACACTCTCGTTATATTGCCAATTCCGGCTAACCTCACTTTCGCTTATGTAAGACGTGTTTGCTGACCAACTTTTCGGTTATGTGACTCGTCTTTTTTCAATGAACCTCAAAGTGCCGGCAAATTGAGAATAAACCCTTTCCCTTACGCCCCCATTTTGCCTCGTCATTTGCCAAGAAACAGAATCCCATAGATCGATATTGAACATGAAAATTTTAACAATTTTTCAACGATTCGATCGTAATGTTAGTTTTTGGCTGGCGGAGTGACTTTCAACAGCCAACCGCGAGAGCGAGCAGCCTCGTTCAACTTGATGGTAAATCCTTCAAGAACGTCCGAAAATATCGTCACATGGGACTATAAACTCAAGAGAGAAGGAAATTGGAACATCGGGAAGAGCAGGAAACAAGTTATTCAGGATGTTAGCACAAAATTTGCCGCCAAAGTATTTACCCAGGAAGCTGGTAAAGTTTTCTCAGTCGCGGAGAAAGAAAACGTTTTACAGGCGGAAAAGGAAAACAACGGGCCCATGGAATCGTCCGGCGACGGACAGGGCAAACCGTCGCAGGAACAATTGAATAACATCTACGAGGTTCTCCGAGTAGACGTAAGGATTTCCCTCTCTCCAAACTCCTTGCCTTTCGCTCAACTCGATAACGGCAAAGCAAACGTTAATGGCTATTGAATTTTTTTCAGCTTTCTCAATTCTTCATAAAATCCGTTGATTATTCAATTTACCATCAAATGATAGAGTTTGAAAATAACATCAAGGGAACCATGACAAAGTGAGTAAATTTCGAACAGAAATAAACAAAAATTTCTATGGTTGCAATTTTTTTAACTGCCGAATTTTCCCATTTTTTCTCTTGCTTCAGAGGAATTCACGAATATGTTAAACAAACGGCAATGCTGAGAATACTAGGGCACTTGAAATTCGCCTACGTCAAGTTCGACGTGCTAAAAATAACGATTCACCCTGAGGACAGCTCGATTAAAGTTCGATGGCGTATACGAGGAATCACAGGATATAAAATTTTATTAACTTTTTGGAAATACAAATTGTGGGACCTGCAGTCCACGATCGATCAGCTGGAATCGTGAGTTGAAAAAATGTATTTTTCACGAATTGGAACAAAAAGCTCAGGGCAGACGATT
Organism: Hyposoter didymator; assembly: GCA_037952995.1. Classification (NCBI taxonomy): domain Eukaryota; kingdom Metazoa; phylum Arthropoda; class Insecta; order Hymenoptera; family Ichneumonidae; genus Hyposoter; species Hyposoter didymator. Next base: position 7,447,325 of record JBAJMU010000006.1, on the reverse strand, counting down.
TTTGGCTTGGAAATCCGCAGCACTTTGTCCTCAAGGATTCGCGATTTATTTCCATTGGAAAATGGAAAGTTTGTAAATTTCCTGCTTGAAATTTCAGTTGGCACGATGGATTCTCGACTTTTTACGTGGACGGGAGTGGCAAAGTGATAAAGCACGTGGCAGACAAGATGATGCCGGACCAAGACAAAGAAGAAATCTCAACAAAAGAAAAGTCCGGAATGGCAGCGAAACTGGCATTGTTTTTAGGTCTTTTAATACCTCGAGATTTCGTGACGGACATATCGCCACTAATGTCGAAGAGCATCAAGCTCAAAAGGGACGGGGGGGAATGTTGAAAAACGCGAAGAAAATTCACGAAATCGTCTCGTTAGAGTAATTAAGAAAAAAAAAACAACCAAAACAACACGCTTAACAATCGATTTTCTACATGTCGACAAGTCCACTCGATCACAGTAATTCCTCAATAAGATAAAAATTGCGTCCCGAGCTTGAGCATTGGAGATGAACCGAGAAATATATTTAGAAAAAATTTCAATTGTTTCGAAACTCGAAAAATCATGAAAAAAATCAATAATCCCTAGAAATATGAATATTTAATGAGATTAGTAATAAAAGTTAGCGAATAATTGAGATATTAAAGCTTCAATAGTCGTCACCATCGAGCGCTTCTCGGGCCAGTCAGATATAAATGAATAAGAGACGAATTTTCGATACTAATTGGATCATCAAATGCGTGCTAATGTGCGTGCTAATTACACCGCTTTATTGAACCAGCCGACCCTCTTGTAAATAGTAGATAATTGTTGAAACAATAATAAAAATAAATAAACGATTGTTACTGATTGTAAACGACGAAAGCAATCGCCTGTTGTGTTTTTTTCCTCTTCCACCATTCAAAACCATTCACACCGTAGTCCTAATAATGCGATCATTAGCTTATCAATCCCAAGAAATCGTCCATTAACGTCCCGATGGCAAACTGCAAACGAAAAACGTGAAAATTATGAAAAATTGATCCAACCGAGAATGAGTTTCGAGTCAAGGGCAAAATTCTTACGATCCCTGTCGCGTCCACTCTCGTTCCAACGATCTTCAATCTGATTTCGTCATCCGCTTGGATCACAACGTCCTGCAACAATAAAATCAATCAGTTCATTTCCTTCCCAACATCCTCCTCAAAGACTTACCTCTTCTTTGGATTTGTAACACGCCGGATTCACGTTTGGACAGAATTGCATTTCAGCAGGAATTGACTGTGGAAATAAATTCACCGTGACTCTTTGAATCAAACAATCAACAATTACGAGCAACTCTTGCGACAAATACTCACGTGATGTGAAATGAAACACGACAAGGGCCCGATTTCCGCAAACATGCCGACCTAAACACAAAATTTGAATAAATGGCCTGGAAAGAATTTTTTTTTTCAATTTTTTCGGAATTATTTCCAATTCTAATTCACCTTGTTTACTTGCGTCACGACTGCTTCCAAAACTTCTCCCTTGAAGGGCCTGAACACTATTGCCTTATATTTGACAGGATACACGACGAAGCCTTGACCCGGCTGAATTATTCCAGCTCCGATATTGTCAATCGTTGTGACAGCGACGACGAATCCGTATCTGACGCAAAGTAATTACACAAAATTGCATAAAAGGCATAATTATCAAAAAATTTGTCATGTTCGATTTCATTTTATTTTTTAAAATAGTCATCAAAGTTTTTTAAGAAATTCGTAAACATACTTTCCGGTACACGTTCCCTCGACTTCTGTGTACAATTTTTGTTTGACCGTGTCAAGTAACTGTGGCCCGAAATATCGCGGATGCAACAAAATCTCATGCTCCAGGGATATCTACGCAAATGAAAAAAAAAAATGAAAAAATGTTTGGAAATGCAAACAAGCGTCGATGTTTACATGACAAAAAATCGCAAGTTGGACAGTGCGAAACGGAGCAACGGTTTTGTTCAAGATTTCGGAGAACTTGATTTTCGTTTTGCAATTATTTTTTCGGCAATTTTGTACCCGAGGAATATTGTTAAAGGAAATAATTCACGTACGTGGTAGAACATGATGGAAAAACTGTAACGTAAACAACGCGGCGTACTATCGTAAACTTACGAAATTTTAGGTTATGTCTCCCCGGTGTTATTTTGGCGGGAAACTCTGCAGGTGGCGCTGCAGCTCTGAAAAAGTACGGGCGCGGGTAAATTCCAATGAGTTTCAAGATTCTATAGGAGAATAATCCGATCGTTGCATCAACTTATTTATTTTTCAACTTATTCGCGAACTTTACAATGTCATAAAATCTCCAACGCGTAACAACAACATTTATCACTCAAACTATAATTTACAATCGACAATCACATTTTATAATGAATCAACACCTAACACTGGGTTCCCCCTAAAATACTAATAGGAACATTTCGGCTCGTTGCGACTACGATTACCCAACGCAACAATAAATATTACAATTCTATTAAGCGTAACTTTAGCAAACCGGGCTCACATGGTTTTTTTCCACTTGCAGGGCAAGACCCGGTTTTTCCATCTGATTCCAGTAAATCTGCTCCTTCTCTCGAACGTTTTTCCGTTGAAGATGAAACCACCGGGCCTCATTGGCAACGAGCAAATGTGGCCCGAATTTGCTATAGAAAATCGGTACTGATCGGTATAAAGAAAATGCCCTAATTAACCGGCCTAATTAGCCGCAATCTCGTCGAGTATTGAGAATCGAGTTTTTAAGTTCAAGGGCCAGCTTATAGCCGAGTTCAGGCCTGCGATCTTTGCCTTCGATCATGGCTTTAACTTGGCTAGAATTAACGATAACGCCGTTACTCGAGATAACCGCAGTTTTGGTTTTCTCGATGTCAACGAGGTCGACACCGCGACTACAGTCATCGATGAGTATCGTGCGATAACCGCTCGTAAGAGCATCGACAGCAGTCGCTCCAACACAAACGTCATAGGCTAAACCACATATGTAAATGTCGGTTGCGCCTTTGCCCTGTAGCTGAGACGAAAGTGTCGTTTCTGTGAGTTTTTTGTTGTCCCAAAATACCGAATAGGAATCAACTTCGGGATTCGTGCCCTTGTAAATTTTAATTGCCTTATCAACGATTTTAAGATCTTTGTGAAGTTCCGCGCCCCAGGAATCTTGAACGCAGTGACGAGGCCATAATCGTTGCTTCAAGGTCGGCGGTCCTCGGAACGTAACGGTGTCGTAAACTCTCGCTTCCTCTTTCGAGATTGGACTCGACTCGTCGACGTCTCTGAAAATGTGCATTTTTTCTTTTAAACCAACGCAATAATAACCCGGTTTGCGAAAAACGAAGTTTCCTTTTTTCGAAATTGAAAAATAACAAATCTCAAAATCTCCGAGTTTCTCGTTTGAATACCTCAGATGCAAATTGTCGATGAACGAGACGTGATCGACGGGATGCCAATCGAGGGAATAAAACACGGAATCGAATGCTACCGTTTCGAGAAGTCGATTTATTGGCTCAATTACTTCCGAGCCATCGTGTTGTGCTGCACAATTTTTTATGTTCAAAGATCCTGAAATGAAGTCATTCTGGACGTCGACGATGAGAAATGCGCTTCTCGGCCTCGTGCATACTTTGATCCAACGATTCCAGCAAATCTACAAAAAAACACGATGAAACGCAAAACAAGTGTCTTTTTTTTCTTTCATGTTTATGGTAATTTGTCCGGCTTGAGGTAGCGGACACCTCGCGCGATTACGTATGCAGAAAAATAGCTGTTGCGTGTATTTTTTTACTCCGAATCATTATCTTCACGCAATGCACCCCCCTTGCCCTTCCGATGTACAGACGCCGCTTACGACCACGGCGTGAGACACCAACGAATCCTTTTTTATGGTGGTGATAAAATAATATAAAACGAAAACCGATAATTAGATAAAAAAGCGTATTCGAAGAAATATTCATGTGAAAACGTGATAAATATTGTATTCGTATTTTTATTGTTTTGCGAATAACGCGGAAATTGGACTTCCGTGACTATTTTTACGATTTTGACCCACCGAGTAACTTTTGACATTCGAAATGAGCGAGAGTTTGTGTTTTGTACGCTAAAGAGCGAAAGTTGATTGGTGATTGAGTTCTCACCTCGAATTCTTCGCGGTCGAGTTTGCCGTCACCCTTGAAATCGAATATCTGGTAAATCTCGACCAATTGTTTTTCATCGAGACCGTAAATCTTGCCGCGATCGTTTCGAAAAAGTGCCCGGCATATGAGCTCGAATTCGTCGATGGACAAAAAACCGTCACAATCTTTATCGAAAGCAGTGAAACACGCGTCCATTCTCTCGCCGCTCTTAAAACTTGCACTTCATGTACACACGTACGTTTCCAAGATATTTGTTGAATCGATATTCACACGCTTTTATGGAACTACGTGCAGCTTTTGACGAGCGATTTTATACGAGCCGGCTCGCGTTAATACCGCTGCGGTAATAACGCCGCAATTTTTCGACACCTCGCATGCATGGGCCTCCGATTTCGCCCTCCTTCCAACACACATGCTCGGACGAAAGACCTTGAAAAAGGAATAGAGGAAGGGAGAGCTTAGAGTGGGGGATCGAACAGCAACAAGAGAAACAGAGAGGGAGAGGGAAAACATAGCAGCTGGGAGGGGAACAAAATTGTACTATTTGTACCTGGATAATTCGAATAAAACTACTGAATCAATAAATTTTCGGCAAAAATTGAAAAAATATTGATTGCTTGGCTGAAAATTGTGAAAATCCTCTCGGTGTACACATTGAGTCCATCAGAGCTAGCGATTGGAAAACATCAAATCAATTCAAAGGCTCGATTGAAATATTCGCGTTGAATAAGAAATCGAGAGGTCTGCACCATCCGAGCGGGTCTCTCGGACCCAGGCTTCCCGCAGGATCTAAAATATACACCAGACACCAGTTTTTCATCAATTTTATTTTTGCCTTAAGAAAATATGTCTCCCCGATACACTATTGGATCAGTCTATGATGCGTGAGCGTCGCCACGTCCATCATGGGTTCCGGTTGCAACAACTCGTTGGTCTTGTATTTAGAAGATTCCTCAAACGCGTAAGTGACCGAAGTGTCGGTCAGAACAATGTTGGACTCTGCCAAAATTAGTATACAATTGCGCAGCCTCGCACACACTTCTCTATCGACTTGTGGCACCCTCGACAAATCTTGAGTGAAACCACCTTCGGAACGATCCACGCCGGAACTACTCGCGCCGATCCACACGTACCCGTTCGTACCCAGAATCAGGATTGCTCCGTTGGCGAGATGGTGGAAATGGGTTTTCATCGGCTTTATCAACGCCGGCGGCACTTTCAACATTATTCCTTGCGACAATTTTCCATATTTCAATACACGAGTGTGCAGCGATAACGAACCGTCAGAGTACGTGTTTTGCACCTCCGCGCAAATCAAATCTCCCTCTTGCAAATAACGTCTCATAGTTTGCTCATCTTCCGCCGAACGTCTCCTCTGAAAACGTGGAAAACATGTTTTTTACTCATTGATCAACAACAAGATGGATCAGTCCCCTTAATGTCCAAAATCTTGATAGAAATTTCTTGAAATTGTAAAAAAATACTTGATTCGAATTGGTAGGACTTACGAGTTCTCCTCCTGGAAGATTGACACTGGATAATAAGAGAACTGAATCGAGTTTGGAATTCGTATCGACTTTCCATCTACTTTGTTGCACTTCCGTTATTCTCCCGACAACAACGTCACCAATTTCTCCCTGGTATCTTGTTTTTAGAGGTCTGATGGATATTAGTTTGTTGACTTTTTCAAGGACACCAGCAACGGAAGCTCGTAAAGTTTCTTCTTCATCCACGTAAGTACCGTGACCTCTACGAGTATAGAATACATCGAAAGTCAGTTACACGAATGGCATGGAAAAGTTGAACACGTATAACGTATACGAGGATGAAAATTCGAATTTCCGGGTCCAATCGTTCCAATAACATGCAACTTTGGCGCAAGAGCATGTGGTTTCTCATTTTACCTTAAAAAATCCGGTTGGCCAGTAATTTCTTCCCCGGGTGTGTAAAATCGCGGCTGAATACTGTCCACAGGTATTAAATTCATATCTTGACGATGAATCGCCAGACGCACGTTTATATCGGGATATTCCTCCATCCCAAAGTCGTTTGATCTTGTAAGAAAATTTAATAATAAACTTGGCACAGTGAGTGATTGCGGTAAATATCGTATGAATGAATTTTGAGGTTATGTTGATTCACCGGATCAACACGCGCGTTGTTACTTCAAAACTATGAGCCAATCGGTTAGGAGATCTTGGCGCCTGGTGGGAGAAGCCGACGGAACGTGGACGACAGACCTCCGAGGGTCGAACATAACCCCAAAAAAGAACACAACATTGACGACCCGCCACAAATCGCTGCAAAAAGTATTTTCTAAAAATCCACAAAGCGCGTGTGATTAACAAAACCTCGGGAATGTCGTCGGAATTCATCGAAACGCGTTGTGCCAGAGCAAAAAAGAAAGTGCCCGAAAATTTCGTAGCTGTGGAATACATAGCATACAAAAAAAAGGTTCGCGTGCCAAGAGGCGAAGATGCAAGTGCAAAAGACCCTAAAACTCGCGAACCAAGTGAGAACCACGAAGAGGAAATGGATCCTCGTAAGAAGCAAGAATTGGAGATGAAGAGAGCTCGCCACGACGTAATAAAATTCGGTATGTCAGGCCTGGGAACGATAGCAGCTAAAAAAGCAAAAATGGAGAGAGCGATAGCTCTGGGAGCTCGACCCCCTAAGAATCGAAGATCCAATTACAAAAAAATGAAAGAAGATCGAAAAACAATGAAGGAAAGGGCGATAAAAAAAGAACGAGCCTCCGGTGCTGACAAAAGTTTAGCCAAACGCAAAGTCAGGAGGAAACCGAGGCAAAAAGATGGAGGAATCCTAGGAGTCTATGGAAAAGTACAAAAAACCAGCTCGGCGAGTCGATAATTCGACTGAACCAAAGGTGAAACTTGGAAAACGCTAAAAACACAAACGGTCTGTTTCTCTCGCGTCTGTAAACTACCGCAAGAAAAACCAGTAATAAAATAATATTTGTTCTTTATTACTCTTTACAATGTTATCTTTTTCTTTGCCTTAATTTAAAAATTAATCTCCGAAACGAATCGGAGCTCACAGACAATATGTGGAAACTTGTATCGTTGTAGTTGTTTCTGTAAATGTGTATTTTGTCATTTTACATGGTAAATAGAAAATAAATATATTGATTTTTCTTCTTTTTTCTTTGCAGTGACCGAACGCCACAATGGAATGATTCGGCGTGTGGTTCAACTGCGTGTGTGTGTATGTGTGTTTTTTCTGAGGGTATTTGGATGTGGTTCCATCGATAAATCAGCAGCACCAAACAAAGAGCAGCTCTGGGGGGTTGATATTTACGACAAATTGTCATCAGTCGTACGCCGCTGCAGTCGGTGCAACTTCCAGCAACATTTGGAGAAAAACATTAACTGCCTCTGCAACAAGAAAAGAACAATTACTCAGTGCGCGGCAAAATGTAAAAAATGGCAATTTTGTAGTCGTTTTTCGAGGATTATATTTATTTTACATCAATTCTCAATCAATGTTGTGGTCATAATTATTTATTTTCAAAGAGTTAATCCTTCGAGTGCACACTGGGTCCTTTTGACCCCGTGAAATTTCCGTTTTAGCCAGAAAATGTATTATTTAGAGGAATACAACGATTTGAAAAACGCATTGGGTCTGATCGACCCAATGCATTTGTAGGTGTGCACTCGAAAGGTTAAAATGGTCGAGACTGGCTACGATTCAACTTACCCATAAATTTAGGTACGTATGCGTATTTAACGAACGGCAGATAGAAGAACATTCCTGCTCCGATAAATCCGGCTGCGTACAAATATTCAATTTGTGGCTTGTCGATGATTGGTGCTACTATCAGGTACGCTGATATGCCCAACACTAGTACGGGTATTAGGAGGGGGCATTTGTAGGGTCTCGGATGATTCGGTCGAGTCCGACGCATGACGAGAAGGGCGAGCATCGAACCGCCGTAAAAGATCCAAGCGGTGAAGGAGAAGAAATCTATGAGAGAATCGATGTTTCCGGAAAGGACCATTCCTCCTAAAATGCCAATAAAAATAAAGAACAATTATTCGAATCGATAAATTGGTGAGTTTATTGCTTTGTTCTTTTGATATTTAACCTGCGACCAACGAATGGAAAATGAGACCAGGTGCCGGAGTGAAACGACGCACGTGCACGTAGCTCAGACAATCGAGGAGATGGCCTTGTCTCGAAGCTGCGAAACACAAACGTCCCGCAGCAAAGAGAGTCCCGTTGGCCGAACCGAAAGTGCTCACAGCCACGGATAAAGGCATGAGCCACGCCATTACTCCCAGGATACGGTTGCCGAATGTCTAGAAAAATTGAACAGATCGAGAATTGATTTTTTGTTACGAAACAAAAGGAAAAAAAAGGTCGAGGGCCGAAAAATTGGTCCGATTGGGATGGCTCACCACGGCAACGGCTTCGCTATCGATCATCTCACTGGGTGACATGACAGCCAAGTAGGAAACGTTGATGAGAGCGTAGCAAATGGTAACAAGAGGAATGCCAATCATGATGGATCTTGGCAAGTTTTTCGACGGGTCTTTGATCTCCTCGGTGACATAATTGAGATTGTTCCAGCCATCGTAGGCCCATAGGCCGGTGTAAAAAGCGGTAGCTAATCGGCCGATATTGACCGTCTCGGAGCCTTCCATGGTTTTGAAAGCGTGCTGAAGATGCTGAGTGTTGCCTTGTACGAGTTTGTACGAGCCGCCGACTATTATAACCAGAATGGCGATAAGCTTAGCCGCGGTAAAAGCATTTTGAACTCCCGTCGCTAAATTAACGCTGTAACAATTAACGAGGAGTATAAGGACGATCGCGAGGAGTGCAACGAGCTTGACGAGTTCCTGGGGCGGATCGCACTCGGCGGCAAAGGCCTCGACCGCGTATTGAGAAAATGACAAGCATATTATTGCCATTTGCGATGGTTTTAATACGAGGGTCGAAACCCATGAGAATAAAAAGGCTGGAGGTGCGCCGAAGGCGTCCATAAAGTAGGCGTACTCGGCACCGCTGCTCGTATTCATCGTACCCAGCTCGGCATAAGCGAGCGCACCGCACAAGCTCAAAATACCGCAAGCCGTCCAGACGAGAAAACTAACCCCGATGCTTCCGGTTCTAACGAGCAAACCCGAAGGCGATACAAAGATTCCAGAGCCGATCATCGTCCCCACGATTAGAGCCACCCCACTGACGAGTCCCACCCGTCTCTTGAGGTGAACAGCGTCGTTCGCCTCTGGGTCCGGCCCCTCCAACCCTCCGTTCCCTCCACACCCGTTTTCGTCATTCCCTCCCCCCATACAACCATTGAACACTTGTTTCTCGTATTTTTTTTGCTCCTCGAGCTGCTCCTGCTCCCTTTCATCCTCTTTATTCGCATTCGATTGATTATGCTCTTGTTGTCCCTCCTGCTGTCGTCTCGGCCCTCGGCTTTTGCAAACGTTCGAATCGTTCCTCCTCGCCTCTCCTGTCTCGTTGAGCCACCTCGTACTTCCGTTTCCCTGCTGTTGCAACTGGCTACCATTGACCGTTTCCGGATCATGTCCCACGGTAGCTGAAACAATTATTTTACATTTTTTATCAACTCACTCCTTCCGCTCAATACATTCGAGACCCGCATCTCCACAAACTGCCCAAGAAAAATAATAATTCTAATCGACTCGAAAAGTTTTTCGTTGCATTTTCATTTTGCTACCGGAAATCTAACAATTTTATTTTCTTCTTTCAATTATTCGTTCTCAATTGAAATTCTCGAGAAACTTTGTATGCAAATACGCTCTCGAAGCTCGAAACTGCATTGGCCAGTCTAGCTCGAATTCTTCGCCCTCAATATTTACGTTCCGTTATCCCGATAACTCGCTCGCTGGTAAACGTTACAGCTAAAACAAAGCCTTGACGATACAAATGGCTCTATCCATAGGATCGGGTTACGTATATTCGATACGGAATAAAACAATAAAAAGTTCGTCTAGTGTGTTGCTACGTAACGATCGTAGAGTTTAATCGAATTTGAATGAAAAATTCCACAACTTCCACACGTTGCGTGTGGGTCTCTGAATGTTCGTTAGCAGGTGTGAAAAAAAAATTTCACCATTTTTCAATAAAAAGAAATTCCGCACGAAAAAAAAAACAAAGTTTCCAAAGACAAAACATATAAAAACGCTGACGCTAACATTTTTTAGAGATACATTGATTTTTTTCAAGATCGTGATAAGCTCCAGGAATAAACACTTGTTTTTATTTCCAGCCGGAAATCGAACGAATGCTCGTGAGCAGCGACGTAAAGTTTTCATCAATACAAGCAGGTGAAACTTTTGTTCGTAGTGCAAAAGTCGACGAAGAGTAGCAGAGGTGGAAAGAAAATCGACTGAGAATTCGATCGCGTTGAGTATAATTATATTAACGGTGTGTTGCCGGGTGACGGGTGTGTTGTATTTTATATCCAACAGCCCGCGCGCACCAAGTTTTATATGTCGACGCGAATCGTCACCGGAGACGTTGGGACAAATGACGACATCGCACAATGACCCGGCCCGAGGCGTGAAAATACGAATTTGTCAGTGCGAAATGAATTTAAGCGTTTTTCCGATCGATTGGAACGAATGTCCCAGCGAAATCGTCATTTTTGACTGCACTTTTTCATTTTTTACGAGAAACCGTGAGAAAATACGAAATGGCGGGAAAAATTCGATACTCGAAATAGGCACGACCACGTGATAAATTGCCGAGCAGCGATTTTCCAAAAAAAAAANTTTCAAATTTTGAAACGATTTTTTTTTCACGTTTTCCAACTGCGATTCGAACGAGCACGCCCTTGAAAAAAACTTTTTTCGAAATCGTAGCGACTCGAAAGCCATCAAGCAAGCAGATCGAAAAAAAAAGATTGAGAGACTCGTACGGAGCGATGGAGAGAGAAAGAGAGGAGAAAAGAAAAGAGACCGAAGGATATTTAATTACTGGCGAGACGTTGCGGCAAACGAGCGCTGAGCGATTGAGCCAGCTTGTATCGCATCCCTCTGAGGACTGACCGACCAAGTTCTCTGGCATCGTTGCCCCCGAGTGTCTCCACGAGACACGAATACAAAGCCAGCAGCGTGCGAATACAGCGCTCCGTACCGATTCCCAGCAATTTTCATAGCGTGGTAAGCAGCGAGCGAGAGACTCGCTGCCAATACGACAATAAAACTCTCACCCACGCACACACCGACAGAGGGCCAAGAAGAGGAGGATGTCACGAGACAAAAAATTATGACAATTATTGTATTGACTCGAAGAACGTCTTAGCGTGGCGCCTCGTGCGATCTCTGTGGCCCAGTGTCACAGAAATAGATCGTGTTCGAGAGTGCGTCTCGACGTTTGTGAGAGAACGATACATGTATGCAGCACGTGTGTGCACGGGAGTATAAAAAAAAGGAGGATAAATTAGAAAGAGGCTGAGAGCCAAATACGAGTTTCCGGCTGATTTAAAATCGAGGGTTATAGACTTTGAGACACGACGATACGTGTTCGAAAGCACGTAGTTCAAAAGGGCTTCTTGAGCGGGACCTGTTCCGAATCACGCAGTCCAAAAAGGGACATTGAGAGAAATGCGTTGACCAAAAAGTCATAAAGAATGAACAAAATTTATTCGAAATGTTGGAAAGATGATGAAAGGGGAGGGGCAACTATCGTAAGCCTCTTCAGAACTCAAGGTGACCTTGCGGAGGGTGGGATGCTATCGATTTTCTCTCACGCGTGGTCCAACTTGATTTTCTTCGAGTTTCTCGTTCGATTCAGAACTTTGGGAAGAAAACGAAAATACCGTTCGAGTTTTTTTTTGTATTCTCGTTATTTCGTGGATTATGCAATGATGCGCGTCTCGAGGCTCGGGAAAGAGGTTTACTGTGCTCAACAAATATCTACACACACGTAAAACGTTCCAATTTATTTGTTTTCTCGTGACAGTTGAGCAGAGCCTCTCTGGCGAGACTCGCAAATTTCACGACGATATTCACTCTTTCTCTCTCGGGCTCGATCGTAACAATAAATAATTCTCTTCGTGTACAAACGCTTTTTAAGTGGCGCTGCTGTCCTCAATACACTTTGTTGGAAACGCGAGGATTCGCACCGCTGCAAGAAACTGAAACTATGAGCATCCACATTCCTGGGCTACCACAATTTGTACTGAATTGTTCGAAGAAACTTTGGTGTCTTTTCAAATATCGGAAAATTACATTTGTGCCAAAAATTTATAAAATTTGTTACATCTTTCCGAAACCTTTCACTCTGATCCACAGAAATAGATGGAAACATTTTATTCCGTAGTAAAAACAACATTTCTGGAAAAATGTACGATTTTCAATTTTTGTTAAAAATCAAAATAAAAAATAATCGTTAAGAGTTTGAAAAAGCTCGTGAATCGATTTTGGAAAAAGTTGTCATGTCGAACGATCGAAAGGATAAAAAGTTCGCGAAGAAAAACATTCAAGCGCGAAGACGCGATACGTTAGTTGACAAAGATGGCCACGGCCATCACGTCGTGCGTATTTGTAACTTTATATCGCGTTGATTGCCACGCTTGTGGCAGACAAGTATTGAAGACGAATTGGATTACCAATTAATCACTGGACCGTCGTATACACGGTAATACGATCTGTTCCCGAGTCGCAATTTCACACTTATCCGCCAAGCATTTCGCCCCCCCGCACCGCCACCAGTCCGCGCCATTTTTTCGTTCGGTTTGTGTTCCTCCATATTCATCATAATAATTGTTGGATGTGTCAGAACGTTTGAACTTTTTGAATCGACATCGAGCAGAAAGCTCCGTTGGGTTTCGTGACGAGAGAGACATTTTACTGCACGAAAAATATTCTCGCCGTTTTCGTGTTGAAAAAATGAATTACAAGCCTATTATTTGTCTCTCTGCAACAATTCATGTCATAAAATGAAAAGAAAAACGACTTTATTGGTAAATTGAATAATGTGAGTTCGAAAACGACATATTCGGCTGCCCGACGCCGTTTCCATGTTTTCTGTGTCTGTATAAACGGACCGGTAGTATAGAAATAACATCGAAACGAGATATTCTCAGAAGCTGGGATAGAATGAGACAGTCTGGGTCTTCGTACGTGTGAGGCGGTCGCGGGAGAGCCGAGTGAACGAGAACACGGAAAGACACCGGCAATATGATGCAATATACGCTAGCGCGAGGGTAGCGAGCGAGCGAAAAAAGTGTGTAACGATGCGTAAAGACTACGTGGATCATGCGAACCGTATACACCAAATAAAAACACGAGTTTACGGAGAGAGAGAAAAAAAACAATTTCTGCCAACACCAAGATCGATTGTTGTCTCGTTTGCCTGTTTCCACAGTTTATATTTTACATCGTAGCGAGCTGATTCCTGTTGAAGGTCATTGCAAACGAGCGGCGTAAATTTAAGAGCGTTTCCCAAGCTAATCAATTGTCTCGGCTTCATTATCATTATTTTTTCTTCATATTCTTCATTTTCACATTGAAATTTTCATGGATGGAATTGTCAGGTTATCGTTCGGGGTTCCGCGGCTATTTTTACTCAAGTTTCTTGGAAATATTCTCAAGAAATATCATTCGAGCGATGAATATTGTTTCGGATTGAAAAACATGTTAAATATCGATATTTACCGATATCCAGTGACAGTTGGCGATTTACCGAAATTGATGGATTACGTAACGCATGGTCTTGAGAGCTTAGAAGATCCGGGAGATCGGGAGGGAGGGAGAGTCGTTGAGCACGAAATAAATATACACACAGAGCGTCTCAAGAACAAATGTTTGCACGACGATTTGACGAAGAGACCCTAAAATTTCGAGACAGGAAACTGGCGATTTAAAGGAGACGTGCCAATAAGTTCGGTTGTCAAATTAAAAAGAAAAGAGTGTACACAATTTTTGCTACTGGAGTCGAATCAACTGGACGAAAATTGAGGAGCCCTTTAGATCCTCCAGAAATCACGTATATAATCTTGCAAATGCTTGTCTCGAGCTGTCACTCTTCCGACTCTCCGAGGACGAGAGCTCTTGCGTCAGAGTACGAAACGTCTCGTCATCTCAAGACCGAAAGCCTTTCCTTTTAATTGCCAGTTTTGTTTTTTCATTTTACCACGAGGGGCAATAAAGCAGAGAAGAGACAGTTTGCTCGATTGAAGGTAAGAGTCAGGTCTCCCTGGGTCTTTTTATAATAGTCTCATCGTCTTCGTCGTCGTCGTCGTCGTCACGCTGACACGTATACTCGCTCGTACAATAAACATTAACCCTCGTGATCCCACGAGTGGATTTATAATTAGCTCTCCAATACCAGCCCACGAGTGTGTGATCGTCACGCCACATACAAGGCTTTGCAACATTAAGTGTATCAAAATGTTTATAAGTTACGAATGGCTGCTGCCACTCTCCCTCTCTCTCGAGCACGTTAACGTTCGCGCGAGTTAATGATGCAAATTGAATGATATAGAAAAGTGTGCTTGGCACACGTGCTTACCCGAAGCAACGTTTTCAGCCAACGAGTTAACGTCCAAACATTTATTTCGAGATATAAATTAAAATTAACCACCAAAGAACGCAGAAGCAACTCTCGTCCATTCTCAATCTTCTTGAGCTCATTGACGCGACAAGGGCGCTTCGAGCATGCGGACAAAGCGTGCACTAAACTCTGTACTCTGTTGGAGCGTTACTGCGGCCTTACTCGCAGGACTCGCGTCATGCTTCTTCGCGTATCTACCCTTTACCACCTTGCGATTCATTCATCGCCCACGGAGACCTGCTCGAAGCAGATAAAACTGCAAGTTAATCGCGTTCCCATTCAACCCCGAGTGTCGGCTCATTTAGACCCTGCCCTCAAGCAACAGCTATTATTTCGCAGGATCGAAGTTAAACTACGAGTTTCATTATGTCAACTGTTTTATTGTTGGAAAGACGTTATTTCGGAAATACCACTCCTTGGAATTTTTGTAAATATGCTAAGGATCGTAGAGGCAAAAATTCACGACGCAGCAAACGATCCTGAGGCGATAAACGATAAACGATGCTAATTTTCCGATGCACGAGAAAGTCGATCGCGAGATTTTTTTGAATTTTGTCAAGTCGATTATTCCGAAGGTAAAGGGGCCGCGATTCGAAATCCTCGGACGGTCCTATTCCAACGTTGGTCAACGCGCGCCATGAGAATTGAGCGTTTGTGAGATCGCGACCGAGGACGAGCAATAATCACAAATCTTCATATTTAACGCGTGCCTCTCACAAATTGATGTCTCCGTATAAAGCCTTTCGATCGCATCATCAATTGGTTTTGATTGGATCGACCCGCAAAACTCTCTTTAGAGAAAAAAAGAGACGGACCAAGATCACGCCGAGAGAAAAAATAAAATAAAAAATAATAAAGCCTCTCGATCGATGCAGACACGATCTCGGCATCACTGTCTTCGACCTGCCTGAGCTATCGAGCAGAATTGATCAATTATTCGCATCAATTTTCGAATTATCGTTACTTTCGTCCACCATTTCGAAATCGCATGCTTCATAATTCAATAAATCATTTTTTTTTCTTCACTGGAAACCGAATCGATAAACTGAAAATTTTTAATCATAGAAAATAATTATTAACTTCGTTATTATTCGCGATGAAAAATTTGGGAAAAACGGGGGAAAAAACTGAAAAATTATCGTTACAAAATAGCATCGGCCGATGACCTTGAATCTCGAGAAACTTTGACATTGCCGAATTTATCCGAAAATCAAATAATGAATTCAAATAAATACAGACAAGTGCGTGTGTGTTTTTTTGTAACGAAATTTTATACAATCTCCGTAGCGAGAATCGCCCGAAATTCAAGGTCATCGTCCGATTCTATTCTGGATCGATAATTTGTTGATTTTTATTCTCTCCGTTCGTTGTGCATACGAAATTGCGATAGAAAAAGTTTGTCCGGTTGTATGAATGTTTGATAACCTTAAAACGCGAGTACTACTGAACGCGTTGTTTCATTGAGTCTTTCACAAATAGCTTACGATCCATAATTGGATGGGTAAAGAAGTTGGCGTCGTTGGATTGCGAAATTTTTTTTTTTCGCTTAAAAGAAAAAAAAACAAATTATCAATCGTCAAAATTTTTTTTTTGGATTTTCGAATGCCAAAAAAAAAATTACCACGACTATCGATTGTCAGCGGATGAAATGAAATTCGTCGATTCATAAAAAATTGAGAAAAGAAAACGAAAAAAATGTGCGCGCTCCTCAACGGTTAATTTCGTTCGATTCCAGTTTGAGACGAAATTTTTATCATTGAAAACAAAAAAAAAATTGGATAATGTTGTGAATGTTGAACGTACCTCGTTTGAAGGGCGCGACATGCATGACTCTTTCAGGGACCGACAAGAAGAGCGGATCGTGAAACCGCCTCTCATGACACTGTAACGACTTTTCAGAGCTTCCACTTCGCGGCCTTTTATCTCGTCTATCGCTTGATCACCCTTGATTTCCGTTTATAAAAACGAAAAGAACCTCAAAGTTCAGAGCGTACTTAACTGCTCGTACACGAGGAACGAGCCGAAGGGCAAGAGAAACTGGCAAACTTGATTATTCTTTCTTGTAGATGAGGCGAGAGCTTGTTCGTTGAGTCGTCTCTCCGGTACGAGTTCTCGTTCACAGCCTCCCCTCGTGTCTAGCTTTACTGCCGCGTCTCCTGCGTTCTTGAAAAAATCGCTTTCCGTCTACACGTTTTTTTTTTCTTTTCTTTATCTTTCTCGTGAATCGTCAATTTTTTCTCGCCCTAAAAAAATCCTCTCGCGCTCGACCTTACGAAAATATGGAAGCACACTTTGTGATACTCTTTCTCCTCCGACTTTCCAATTCCTAGATCTGCTGCTTCTTTTTTTTATTTATTAAGAAAACTCTTCTCCTAGTCTAAGATGCTGAGATTCGGTGAAAGGTTCCCATCGATATTTATTTTTCTATTAAATCGTATTCCTTTGCTCTCTATGTTCGTTCTTCTGCGAAACGATTCGAAACACACGAACGATCCAAACCTGACAAACACTCGCGGCGTACTGCCAATTTATAACAAGCTCCTACGACTGCCCCCTCCACCCTAGCTCTTCCCTCCTAAGGGTGTGTGTTATAAACTGCGCGTGAATATGCCGGGAGAGCGAGAGACTTTTCGCAGACAGCTGAGAGAAAAGCTCTCGTATAACAGAGACGTGAATACTGCGATTGCCAAAGACAAATTCTCTTACAAATGTATATGTCTCTTTGCTTTACATATGCTTGAATATATGTATAAAAAAAAGCACAACGCCGCGAGCATCAAGCCACGCACTGTCTCATCGGCGTCGGCGCCCAATGACGCTCGATATTCCTCCTATTCGCCGCTTCGACTTTCCGAACATGTACAAGCGACTCGCGCCTCGACTAGGACGAATTTCGTACTAGTATTTATTTCTCTACCTGTAGCTGTGTGGGTCCGATACCAATAGCGATCGCAACGTCGCTGTTCGAGCTAAAAACTCCGGGCTTTTTCTCATTTCAAAATAATTCCAAAAAACCAGGCTTTTTGGCGATTAACCATAATCCACCAAATTTGGCGAATAATTCGCTCGGTAAATTCAATGAGGGATCAAATTTAATATTTCAACTAGAATATCGATATCAGCGAAATCGTCCCAACTTTTTTCGTTCCTCAACGTCTCGAGAAATTACAATTTTTTTTTTTTTACTCGAAAATTAGAAAAATTTGTTTTTGATGCCAAAATGCGTAACTGCGGCGCGGCTCCACGTTGCCGGAGAATTTTCGATTCTGATGAAATTCAAATTCGGGAAATGGTTCTTTTGGGGATAAATTTTGATGTTTCTTCTTCATGGCTTGGATCTTCGTCACTCGATTTATTTGGGTTTTCTTACCGTCGGAGGAACATGCAACGAATAATAAAATAAATCATTTTAATTAAATTTCTTTATTTTCGTGAGTTGTCAATATTCTATACATATATATACACACACATTAATATGTTTATATATATATACAATAATGAATTACGATTAATCATGATTCCGTAACAACAAATTCGGTACGACGAGTCGGGAATATAGTTTTTCCAGTTTAGTAATAATATATCTGACCAGCGTCATGGAATCTCGATCAAGTTCTGTGATCGTGGCCCCGCTCACAATCGAGTAGGAAAAGTTCATTTCCTCATAAAATCTTGTAAAAATTGATTTCCGACAGTAAATTGGCTTCATTTTACATAAAAATAGTTTTTCGGTGCGGCACTAACAATCGCGTACAAAAAAATGTATAACTAACGAAATAGAAGGAGAAAAAAAAAGAAAGGTAAATAAACGGAAGGGAAAAAGACGAGGAAAAAAAATAAAAAATTGCATTTTTTTCCCTGCTTTCTCGCGGAATGATTGAGGCCTAGTGAGCAGCGACGAAGTAGCGGTAGATGAGGGTCGCTAGCACACCCAGCGCGACAGGAATCAGCCACGACCTCCAAGAACCACTGGAATTTTTCCAATTTCACATCACCACGCAGCAGCTAATATTTTTTTGCGTCATAACATTTAATACATGCGTTAGAAAAATTCTCATGATCGCTATCTTTTAACTTTCACTTTTTTCACTTCCATGCAAACCAAATCAGGATGTGACGATCGAACAGACCAAACTCGGGCTTTCGTCAAGCTTGGGAAACTTTGTTAGTACGCTCAGAGCGATTAGTAATCGATAAACCACAAAATCCAACGATCTGTGTTTATTTTTGTACCTGGAATTGTCGTCATCCTGACTTGCCCCGGACCAGTCCTTTCCTTTCTTATCCTCTTTCGTCGAGACGTTTCGTTCTTCCTGCACAAAATTCAAACAAAAAGCCATTTGAATCAATCTCCACAGATGACAAACGCTTTCTCAAGGTTAAACGCTTAACCATATGATAAGAATTCAATCAAATTTGGTGATTACATTCTGTAGAATCAAATACGATGACACCATTTTTTTCAAATTTTTCGTCTACATAGTTATCGAATAATTGGAGTTTGCAACATGCAAAAGATATTCCTACGTACATATTGCTGATTCCTATGCTTATGCATATAAACTCTAGTGTTCAATTACTCGAAAACTATGTAGAAGAAAAATCTTTAAAAATTTGTATATTCATATTTAATACTAAAGAATATACTCACGAAATTTCATTAAATTCTAATCATTTCGAATTTTCCTATGCTTTTAATTTGGCAACATTTCCGTGGGTGGCCACCCTTTTTAACACTCCGTCTCCGAACGTTTTTTATGAACCTCCAGTCTGTAAACCTGGAAACACCATTCTTTCAGCGTGTTATTACATTCCCAAAATTCTGAAAAAATACTCAGGCTACTGTTCGAAATCTTCCACTTGGAATTTCAATTGTAAAATTGTAGGAAAATGAATTTTTTCATCCATTTTTGGTCCAATGAATGGAACGATCCATCGTGTTTGCCCGGACACGAATGATCCAGGTTTACAGACAAAGTGTTGATAATTTTGTATGTTTCTCACTAACCGGCTTCACTTCGCCTATTTTCATTGGTTCCATCATTTGTCTAGCGTCGCTGGAGTGCCCGACATCCTCAAACGCCTGCGTCGCATCATCTCCCGCTTCCGCCAACAAGACCTCTTCGCCACCGGGATGCTTAAAAAATTTGCCGTCAAGGTTAACAGTTTCTTCCGAATATTGCGCTCTTTCTGATCAATTTTTTACGATTTTTCTTAGCATATCGGCTGCGGGACTGTAAGACCCCAAACTCCAATAAAGTCATTACAGAAATCGTCGCTGAGTCGTAAGGGATTGGAAAGTCATTTCTTTCTACTAAGCAGCAATTTGCCTCATTTCGAGATAATAATTAGACGAGAGCTTTGCACTTTGAATACGAATCACTTGCATCAGAGACCGCCTATTTAGGAATGTGACTATGAACTTTGGCCAAAGTACACAACGTTCAATGTCAAAGAAAAATATTCGTTACTTGCATGATTTTGAGAAGAAAAAAGTGTTGGAAAGATCGTGCATGATTACAGAGAGAGAGAGAGAGAGAGAGAGAGAGCGAGAGAGAGAGAGAGAAAGCGAGAAAGAAAAATTTTCAGTTGGAAGAATAGATAAGAGGATGACATGCAACAAATGGTAAACATCCATCGATGAGAAGGAAAAAATCTCGGTCGCGCGGCGTCGATTAAAAGTGGAAGATGCCATTGAAAGTGACTTACCTCGCTGAGGAATCCAGTGACATCGTAAACGTTGTCGTGAATAATAATCCAGCACAATTTCTCGTCTTTGTGCTCAGCGACTTCGGCTCGGCTAAAATATTTGATGCTAGGAGCAGCGTCCGTCGATTCAGAAGACGCCATTTTCAACAACGTGGAATATAAACTTGTTTGTAGTTATTTTAGTTTTTCAGGTTAATACTGATTTTAATTTATTTTCGATCAAGTTTTAGTACCGAAATTCAACTGTTTATTGTAATTTCGTTAAGTATTGCACGACCCGAAAGAGCACAATGAAACCACTTGCGGCGGCGAGAGCTGATCGCCGGGCGCTTTCCTGTTATGCTAGCCCATATGATGTCGCAACTCACAACTCACAACTCGCAACAGCCGACCTCTGGCAACAGCGCAACAGCGACATCGACCGTAGAAAAACTTTTCTTCTCTACCGACCAAAAATACTATCCATGAGGTTATGTTTCTTGAGAAATTCGTTAGACGCTAGCGCCGTAAGCGTCCGCGGCACGGTCTTACATACAGGTCTTGCGACTCTGAGTTTCGACGTGGGCCTCTTAACGTGCCAAGCCGCTAGCGTCGCTGCGATCGAGGGATGCTCGGTGCGACAAGAATGACGATAGTCGCGCTTGCGTGTCACATGGCCACAGTAAATTACACGGCACACGCACGTCAAAGGCTTCAAACAATGTGGGTTATGTTGATGCATCCCTCGATCGCAGCTCCATCTGGATTTTTCTTCAACAGTGGAGCCACTCTCTACCATTGGAATTCCGTTGAGTCGCAAGACCTGTATGTAAGACCGTGGTCCGCGGTGAAGGCACGAAAAATACGCATGCGCTCACCGCGACCGGCAAACGTCGAACGCAAACGCGCTAAAAACATCCGTGTATTTTTCTATATAAATGATTTCATTTTATTAACGGTAAGCACTGTTTCGAATTATCGTATGGATTTCATTTCGTAGTGAAATATTGTTATTTTTTATTCAGCGTTAACTCAACCGTAAGTTCGCCTGACTGGCTCTTGAAAAATCTTTTTGATTTTGCAGCATTTTAGGTTAAGGCCATTCACTTGTTTCGTTGTTGTCGCGAGCATGTTCATTGTTATTTTCTATATTTACATACAAATTACATTTCCGTTTAGTTCTTTTATAAATCATGGACGCCGATCTTTACGACGAGTTTGGCAATTACATCGGACCCGATCTAGCCTCCGAGAGCGAGGATGAAAATGAATATGGCAATGTCGGTGACGACGGAGACGATCGTGATCGATCCGACGAAGAAATGGAAGAAGACAAGGATGAACTCCGTGATCAAGCCGAACAATCCTCCATGGCTGTTGTTCTCCACGAGGATAAACGTTACTATCCCAGTGCTCTTGAAGTTTACGGCCCCGACGTAAGTTTCCCTCTCATTAAATCTAATTCTGTTTACAGGAGGCGAAACGAAGACTCGCGACTGTTGCTCAATCTTAAAAACTCAACAAACGTCAATTTTTAGATATTATTCACAATTTTTCCAGTTTCTCAAACACCCAGTTGCGTAAAGTAATTTGTAGAGCGCATTTCAGATTGAGTTTGATTGGCTGGACGTTGACAAGTGGGAATGATGTTCGTTTGTGATAAGAAAATGCCACGACGAACGTTCGGTCGCATTTCATGGTTTGAATTTACCAAGCGACTTGAAATTTGCAGGTAGAAACGCTCGTACAAGAGGAAGATGCTCAGCCACTGGACAAGCCTCTCATAGCACCCGTGCGAAAACCAAAATTCCAAATAAAACAGCAACAGCTGCCAGGCACGACGTACAACATTGAATTTTTGGCTGATATGATGGACGCTCCGCATTTGATTCGTAACGTGGTGCTGTTGGGTCATTTGCATCATGGGAAAACGACGCTTGTGGATTGTCTCGTGCGACAGACCCATCCGAACATGCACAGCGTAACGGATGAAAAACCTCTTCGATACACAGACACTTTATTCACGGAGCAACAGAGAGGCGTTTCGACGAAAGCCACACCGGTAACGCTACTTTTGCAGGACGTCAAGTCGAAATCGTATCTCTTGAATATTTTTGATACTCCGGGGCACGTGAATTTTTCGGACGAAGCGACCGCGGCTATTCGAGTCTCGGACGGTGCAATCATCGTGGTTGACGCAGCAGAAGGTGTGATGCTCAACACAGAACGCCTTCTCAAACACGCCCTCCAAGAAAAACTCGCTCTGACCGTTTGCATTAACAAAATCGATCGCCTCGTGCTGGAATTAAAATTACCACCTCTGGACGCTTACTACAAATTGCGCCACATCGTCGACGAAATAAATGGCCTCATCGCCATGTACTCCGACTCGGAGAATCCAACTTTCCTCTCACCAACCACCGGAAACGTTTGCTTCGCCAGCTCCGAATACAACGTTTGCTTCACCTTGAAATCCTTTGCTGCCCTCTACGCACGAAGTCACCCATCGCTAAATGCCACCGAATTTGCCAAACGACTCTGGGGTGACATTTACTTCAACTCGAAGACGCGCAAGTTTATCAAAAAACCGCCCCACAATACCGCGCAGAGAAGCTTCATCGAATTTATTCTCGAACCTCTCTACAAGATTTTCGCTCAGGTCGTCGGTGATGTCGACTCTACATTACCCGATGGTAAGGAGCCTCCAGCTTATTCACTCATATTTCATTAACGGATCTACTTTCCAATAATAACAAGAGTTTGTCGATTTTACTCCAATTTTTCACGTACGACTGTCCATTTTGTTTTTCAAGAAATTCCCAACGAATACTTCGCGTTTATTTCAAAATACGAGAACTTTCCGATTTCTTTCCATTGAATGTGTCAAAACATGAAATTCCTTCAAAAGTTTTGAATGTTACTCGTCATTGAAAATGCTCCATTACACCTGTTGCTATAATTTGAAATAAATACTAATTTTCATGATGATTTCAGTTCTCGATGAGCTGGGTATCAGGCTGTCATCGGAAGAGATGAAAATGAACATAAGACCGTTATTGCGATTGGTGTGCACACGATTTCTGGGAGATATGTGTGGTTTAGTGGACATGTGCGTATCTCACGTGCCCAGTCCTCACGCACACGCGGCTACGAAGGTTCAACACGTGTATACAGGAAGCATGGATTCACCGATAGTGCAGGACATGATTAACTGTGATCCGGAAGGACGATTGATGATTCACAGTACAAAAATGTATCCAACGGAGGATTGCACGTTGTTCGTTGTGCTTGGGCGTATAATGTCGGGCACACTGGAAGCAGGACAACGCGTAAGAGTTCTCGGGGAGGCTTATTCGCGAGCCGACGAAGAGGACTCGAGGATATTGACAGTTGGAAGATTGTGGATCAGCGAGGCTCGTTATTCCATTGAGCTGAACCGTGTGCCAGCAGGCAATTGGGTTCTGATCGAGGGAATTGATCGGCCGATCGTTAAAACGAGCACCATCACTGATCTCAGTAATTCCGACGATCTTCATATCTTCCGGCCACTGAAATTCAACACTCAGAGCGTCATTAAAATCGCAGTTGAACCTGTAAATCCATCAGAATTACCGAAAATGCTCGACGGTCTACGAAAAGTCAACAAAAGTTATCCTCTCCTTGGGACTCGCGTCGAAGAAAGTGGCGAACACGTTGTTCTCGGTACTGGCGAATTGTACCTCGATTGCGCGATGCACGATTTGCGAAGAATGTATTCCGAAATCGATATCAAGGTCGCCGACCCCGTCGTCGCTTTTGCTGAAACCGTCGTTGAAACTAGCTCGCTCAAATGTTTCGCTGAAACTCCTAACAAACGCAACAAGCTCACCATGATCGCAGAACCTCTCGAGCGAGGATTGGCCGAAGATATCGAAGCCGAGCACGTTCGGATCACGTGGAACAAGTAAGATTTTATTTCACAAACTCCTCCACTCATTTCGTATCGAATTTTCCAAAATAATTCCTTACTCCATTGATTCTCCTTGCAGAAAGCGATTGGGAGAATTTTTCCAAACCAAATACGACTGGGATCTCTTGGCCGCCCGAAGTATCTGGGCTTTTGGACCTGATTCGACGGGACCTAATATTTTGGTCGACGATACTCTTCCATCCGAGGTCGACAAGTCTCTCTTGAGCAGCGCAAGAGACGCCATTACCCAGGGATTCCAGTGGGGCACGCGTGAAGGCCCTCTTTGCGAAGAACCCATTCGTAACGTGAAATTCAAAATTCTGGACGCCATCATTGCCCAGGAACCACTTCACCGTGGCGGTATGTATTTCCTTGTCAAATAGCTCCGAGGATATCGATCAGTTACTCTGACCTGCCTCCAAATTGCGTAAACAACGTTTTCCATACATTTTTGTCGATCGGGAAAATAAATTTCGATCCACGTGGCGAAATCAACGATTGTCTTCCCGCTCAATGGACACGTTTTCTTGTTCGCTCACGCGTTACAAATGTGCCGGAGGAGAGTTCAATTCCATACGAATTCATATTGATTCCTCTCACCTCAGAGAAATTACACGTTCCATGGAAAGTTGTTTCTTTTTTCTACATTATTATTCGATGAATTTTCTAACAAGATGCAACAAATTTCTCGGTAACGATGTTCATCGTTTATTAGTTTACCGTTACGCAGAATTATGGATATTTCCAGCCTCCCGCACGATGGAGAGCGAGAGCGAGATCAATCGTTGCTTTACATACAATAGAAAACATTTTTTAGGCAATCAAGTGGAACATATTGATAGCAACGATAACTATCGTTAAAACATCGTTTAGTGAGGTCATAGAAAGTTGGAAAAAATCCTATTCCCAGGAATTAGCGATCAGGAGCACTCTATTGATACGTCTTGCTTCCTTAACCATCCGCATTGTTTTGCGTTTCTCCCAGATTCACTTTATGATCGCGAGGCCCACTCTCGACCGATTAAAACTCGATGACGGAACATGAATGGAATAATATCAAGTTTTTTAAGGTTTTCAATGAATCGTCAGCATCGAGTTCATAATGTCGATTTATTTCTGTTTAGGTGGTCAAATAATTCCCACAGCACGACGAGTCGCGTATTCGGCGTTTCTTATGGCAACACCCAGGCTAATGGAACCATATTTGTTCGTTGAAGTGCAAGCTCCCGCGGATTGTGTATCCGCCGTGTATACAGTCCTAGCGAAGCGACGAGGTCACGTCACCCAGGATGCTCCTGTACCTGGAAGTCCCTTGTACACCATAAAAGCATTCATTCCGGCGATCGACAGTTTTGGCTTTGAAACTGACCTCCGGACGCATACTCAGGGCCAAGCATTTTGCCTCTCGGTCTTCCATCACTGGCAAATCGTACCTGGGGATCCATTGGACAAAAGCATCACCATAAGACCCCTCGAACCTCAACCAGCAACGCATCTCGCCCGAGAGTTCATGCTCAAGACCCGAAGACGCAAAGGACTCTCCGAGGATGTCTCGATAAACAAATTCTTCGACGATCCCATGTTGCTCGAGTTGGCTAGGCAAGATGTTCTTTTAAATTATCCTCTCTAATGAAACAAATATATTCTCTGCGGACTATTCCTACAAGAAATAATCGTGTATTCAATTTTTACTATTCCATTGTTCACAAACCATTATCAAAGCAAACGTATCGATTCGAAATTCCTTGTAAATCAACTGAATCTCTCGTTTATTGACATTTCCTGTTGATGCAACATCTCCAGATTCTCGAAAGCTCACAGGATCTCAGTTTTGGATCGACTTACTGTTCAACACTGAAAGAGAAAACTATCGGCACGAGATTTAGTGTTGAATTTTTTCTTCCACGATCTCAAAGACTTCACAATTAACTGATCGTTTTTCACAGGGAAGTGAAAGGCGAAAAACACATTCATGAGTGTACGGTGAAGTGAAACTTCTGTAATAGGAGTTCTCCACTACACGATGTTTTTCCCTTGTGTACACTTAAGCAATGAATAATACAAAGTGGGTAAACAATTCGGGATCGTTTCGTAATTGAGAAGAAATTGCAGGAAATTTGAAAAAATGTTTAGATTCTCAGTTTTTGTAATTTCTCAAGCTCTGGAACGAACATCGCTAATCCGAATCGCCCAAATTCAAGTCTCGAAGGGTCTACTACTCAAGAATTCGCTCGGTATGTATCGATACTTTGTTCAGTCGGTTTTTCGGCTCTGCGGACTGGTCTAGATGGTGTGCGATAAGGTGCAAAATTTGTCCGACCGCCAGCGCTCCGTCTGCTCCCAACTCACGGGCGTCCACACGTCCGAGAGAGATCGAACATGCCGAAAGAGTGGGAGCAAGGCGGATCCTTCCGTCTCACACGCTACTCTATCTAATGAAACAGAAAACAGACCTGCACGCATGCGCCACTCATACACTCTTGCCTTCTACTTGCCCCTCCCCAAACTTATTTCTTTCGATTCCTGTTACTAAATTTTGGCCACACTCTCGAGTTGGATGGTTCCCTTCAAAACATTTCGTGCAGTCGTCAGGCTAATAGCGGCGGAGAATCGAAACTTCGACTGTTTTTCGACACATCAACTTTATCGGATGGATACTAGTTCCCCATCTAATGATTCGTGAAGTTTTTGATGTTTTCCTCGATTTTTCAGAGCCCTGTAGATAATTGAGTTGAGGAAAAGCACAAGAGCCAAAATTTTCCGAAAAAAATTACAGTTACTCCAAAACTTTGTAAACAGGATCGAAATATTGAGACCATAGAAAGTTCCGCGAGTGGGCAGGAAAAAATTTGTTTTCGCTTCCTCATAGAGGAAGATTTTCTCTGAAATTCCCATTGAAAAGAAAGAGAATCATTCGCTGGGAATTTTTTTGTAATTGCTTGAAAAATACTAATTCTACGGCATTATGAAATTTACAAAAAAAGGGTGTAACCGCTCTAGCTGCCGCAAATTAAAAAATTTATTACTATTTTTTTTTTAATAAATAGAGTATCGTGATAGGAAGGTGTTGGTATTCAATTCGGGGAATATCGGTTGAACGGTTTAATTTTTATGATTTCTCGAATTTTACGGAAATTTGAGTTTTTTGAAAAATCGTCCCACCGTGCTAATTTTTGCAAATTTTGTAAAATATTGTATATAAGTCTGTGCTTCCTCTTTACTTTCTAAAAGAGTTATCCAAATTATATAATTTCAATGATCCTGAAGTTCCCAACGTTGGGCCTCAACGAAAAATCCGTTCCTCAATCAATTGTTTGTTTAATTTCAAAAACCAGAACAATTTTCG
Source organism: Hyposoter didymator (assembly GCA_037952995.1). Taxonomy (NCBI): domain Eukaryota; kingdom Metazoa; phylum Arthropoda; class Insecta; order Hymenoptera; family Ichneumonidae; genus Hyposoter; species Hyposoter didymator. Next base: position 7,419,660 of record JBAJMU010000006.1, on the reverse strand, counting down.
TAACGATTTTCTCTTTGGACCCTAAAAAAATGTCCTGGACAAATATTCAATGAGAATCTTGAGANTCCTGGACAAATATGCAATGAGAATCTTGAGATTGGCCCCAGAAAAATAGGAATTTTGTTGAGTTCCAACGATGGAAACTTCAACATCGTATAATTTCAAATGTAAATACAAAAAACGCTGCAAATTGGTTTTTTTTTATTAACAAGTTCGAGGTGAAAAGATTAAAAAACCAAAGTTGGTTCCTTTAAACGGGCTCGTAATGTCACAACAATATAATTAATGCAAAATTACGCGTGGTCTATTTGGCGTTGAATGCCCCATGTACTTTGTACTGGTCGTGTGTTACCACGTGCGACGTTGCCCACAATTGTACGGGGTTATAAAATCGCGACGTGTCATAACAATTTGCTGTCATTGACTGGAAATTTTTAATTGAGTTGTTCTTCGATCCGTTATAAGATTTTTATGTGCTTCTTGAATGCCCGATTCAAACGGGCTATAGCACAAAATAGCGGCTTCGCACTAGTCGAACGAGTGTTTAACTTTGAGGATAAATGTGTGCCGAGTTTTATGCAGAATTTGGATACGTGGATAGTAGACCCGTATGTCGGTGGGTCGCACTTTACGATCGAAAAATGTTGACGATAAATTTGCGAAGAGGACGATTTCCTCTTGAGAAGCTTAATCTGTAATTATTTAGCAATTTTTATTCGCATCGCCCTTCATTTCGTGGCTCAAAAAACTCTTGACGAAAAATAAAAATTTTCGGCGAACCTCGATGCCGCGCATGTTTTTAGCGAGAGATCGAGTGCCCTTGAATGAATTCCCACTGTGCACTGTATTCGAAAACGTCACTTGAGCAAACACACGCACGTAATGTCGAGTCAAGAATTCTAAAATGATGGAAAATAAGTTTCTTCGGTGGTTTTTTATTTAGTCGCGTTCCAAGACGCGAAATAAACATTTCGTACGATGTTTGTTGTGGGACTGATTCTGCAGCCACCGGACAATCGCGTTTCCCCTACTCCAAGATGGCCGCGATCGTTGCTCGCTTGCTCCGCGGCTGTCGCCACCGTCCGCGCGTTGGCGCAGGTAGGTCCCAGCCGTGAGTCGGGGTGGGAAAGGTAGAGAGAGGCTGTGCAGGTGCCGCCATGTCAGTGCATGCCTAACCTCGTAACCGCGCGGAACGAATGGGGCTTAGGCTCGAAAACGCATAAACTGCGAATCCGCGAGTATCGGGGGGGAAAGATACATTTTTCCGCACTATTTCTCAAAGTTTCGAGGCTCCGGGAGCCGTAGTCCAAGTTTTACAACATCCCTGCCGGACTATCGCGATTCCTATACTAAAGTTGAATAATATTCACGAGAGAACAAAGCCGTGTGTGAACGCGTGTACAGTATCGTATGTGTGCGAGAGAGCAGAGGCACGCTGGGAGATCGGTTGGAATGCGCTGGAAATGAGGAAGAAAGCAAAAGGCTGTGCTGTGTACGAGATATAGACACCTATGCGCATACTTATCTATTGAACTTGTGCAAATTCCGAGGCGTCCTTGATTCCCACTTTTCCGCCATTGTTTTTTAAATTCCACCGGTCTCTCGCTATCGACAGTTTTGTTTCTCGCTGGAAATCGAATCGATCGATATTGCCTGTGAACGATTTCAAGCAATTGAACAAAAAATAACAAAAAATACTCCAAAATGACACAAACGAATTGGTCGATAAATCCAAGTTTTTCTCGTTCCTCCCGGTCGATCGATGAACTTTTCAAACGATAGTATTATGTTTTCAAAACATCGAAATTCTCGTGCTGCTCTCCGTGTCTTTCTTCGACCTTCGACGACACATTTCCTCACATAAAATTGCACAGATTCATTTAAATATCGACTAGTGTGTTTGCCGTGACTCGTGTTTCACGTAATGTGGTATTGAATAATACAAACCAGTGATTGTGTGTGTGTGTTTATTCGTTTCAATGTGAGAGCAACGAAGTGATTTGTGTGTTTTTACTCCTGTGTTTGTTTGTTTTCGTAAATATCGAAATAATTGGTTGAAATTTCGAAGTGATATGAGAAAATGGAATTCGGGACTGTTCTGCTCCCAGTCTCAGGGGAGTTTCGACGCGAATGACGTTTTCGTACAGTTGACGGAATCGGCGGCGAAAACATCGCGTTCCAAGAGTTTATTGCGTAGGGAAAGTAACTCGAGTCAAGTTTTTGAGATTCGAACGCGTAGATAAAGTTGAGCGATGAGAAATCTTTGAATATTCAGGAAACGATTAGGTTTTTCCATCAACATAGAAATCCCTGGAGGAATCGGTGAAAGCGTTGACGAAATCACAGACGCGCGAAGGAATTGAGTGCGAAGAAGAATCGAAGATAAGGTTGATTATTGAGAAGTAAATCGCGAATCTTCGGGCACGTGAAATAAATCGTGTGCGGCTGGAGGGAGAGGGTGAATTCTTCGGACGATGGGAGAGCTAAGATAATAAAAGGAGAGAAGAAGGGC
>JBAJMU010000006.1:7078691-7417082 GCA_037952995.1 Hyposoter didymator | reverse complement strand
GAGAAGAAGACGAAGGAAGAGGAAGAAGGAGGAGGAGGAGGAGAAGGAGGAGGAGGAGGAGGAGGAGGAGGATCAGGGTCACAAAAGCACACGTCGGGTGTACAGTCCGAGAAAAAGGTGGTCAGCGTGGCGGGTGAGAGAAAGAGAAGAATAAAAAGTGGATGGAGAAGAGGAATAAGATCGGCGGGGCGACAACAGTATGCGATCATCATCGAGAGTCCTTCTGCTGGTTCACCTCGTCCTTGGGGCGTCAATAGCTCCGGGTACGAGGTCCGAGCTCGTGAAATATCTTGAAGTACGAGAGAACGCTCCGGCTGGTACAAGGATTGGTTTTATCGATGCGGATAGTCCGCCTTATCTCGTGGTGCCGGTTCAGGGTTCGGCGGTCAAGGCCGATTTGATAGTGGAGGAAGCGACCGGGGAAATTCGTACGCGAGTTCCTCTCGATCGGGAGACTCGTTCCTCGTATTCGCTCGTCGCGGTAGCTCACAATGTCCGGGTCGTCGTTAAGGTTCTCGACGAGAATGACAATGCTCCTAAATTCCCAATTTCGCACGTTGACGTTGAATTCCCGGAAAATTCACCGCGCGACGCCAAGCGAGCTTTGCCACCGGCCAAGGATCCCGATCTCGGACAGTTCTCGACACAGCGTTACGAAATCGTTTCGGGCAACGAGGACGATGTTTTCCGGCTTGCCCAACATCGCGCTCGCGACGGTGTCTTGTATCTCGATCTACAAAATTCTGGCTCTTTGGACCGCGAATCACGGGCTCATTACGAGCTCGTCATCGAGGCCCTCGACGGTGGTACCCCGGCTTTGAGCTCGAGGCTGCGCGTTAACGTCACCATACAGGATGTCAATGACAATCCACCGACTTTCAATCAAACGAGATACGAGGCTAGCGTGCCGGAAAACGCGACCGTTGGAACTTGCATACTCGCGGTTAACGCGACGGATCGTGATATCGGCGATAACGGGCGCATCGAGTACTCGATCAATCGCCGACAGTCCGATCGCGAGGAAATGTTCCGCATCGATCCCGAAACCGGCATCATTTACGTTAACAAAGCTTTGGACTTTGAATCGCGAGAACGCCACGAGCTCGTTATCGTTGCTCGTGATTGCGGCGCTCAGGCCCTCGAATCCAGCGCATTTTTGTCCGTACGCGTTACCGATGTCAATGACAACCAACCCACCATCACCGTCATATTTCTCTCTGACGATGCCACACCAAAAATCAGTGAGAGCGCTCAGCCCGGTGAATTCGTCGCTAGAATTTCCGTCAGCGATCCCGATTCCCGGACCGAGTATTCCAATGCGACCGTCACTCTCACCGGTGGCGATGGACACTTTGGTCTTGCCACCCGTGATAACATTCGCTATCTCGTCGTTGTCGAGAGACCTCTCGATCGCGAAGAAAAATCTCTCTACGATCTTTCCATCGAAGCTACCGATGCCGGCACTCCCCCTTTACGCGCTGTACAAACTTTCCGTCTCATCGTCACCGACGTCAACGACAACGCTCCCGTTTTCGAACACGAACGATACGAAGCACATCTCCTCGAAGCTTCCGAACCCGGCACACCCATATTAACCGTTTCTGCCAATGACCGAGACCAAGGCGACAATTCCGCCATACGTTATTCCATCATAAACTCCACTTGGTTCACCATCGAACCTCATACCGGATTGATCACCACCCTCACTCACGTCGATTGCGAAACTGATCCGACACCCACGCTCCTTGTCATTGCTGCCGATTCTGGCCGACCATCCCTCACTGGCACCACCCTCGTTCAACTCACCGTACACGATCTCAACGACAATGAACCTATTTTTGAAAAACCTCTCTACAACGTCACCATCGCTGAGAATTTACCTGTCGGACGCTGTTTCATCAAGGTAAACTTTCCAAAAATCTTACACTTTTTTTTTCAGTCTCTGCACACTGGAAATTTCATTTTGGTAAAAATCGTCGATATTCTGTTGAATACGGTGAACCAAATATTTTTTCGTTATTTCAAAATTTTCGTTATTATTTGACAGTATTTGGTTTCTAACCGAATTGTCAACTTTCTAGAATATTTCTTGCGGCAATGACACCATTTTTGGGATTATTCAAAAAAACGTTTGGTCGAACGTATCGAACAAAATATCGATCTTTTCCACCAAAATTTTGTTCTCGGTGTGTCCAACAATGCTTACCGATCGACGATTGCGATGGACACCACAGTCAATAGACTTTTCTGGTGAATTTACGATGTTGAAGTTTGCCACGTTGGAATGTCGCGAAATTCTTTTCTCGTTCACTGAAAAAAAAACTCAATGAAAAAATTGATTGCAGAAATTTTCAAGTTTTTCCTTGAGCAGATCTCAAGATTCTTATTCAATACTCGGTCAGGACGATAAAACGATATATTTCGAGGATTCAAACATCAAATCAGTATGAAAATTGTCATGGTTTTTAAATATTTGAACGAATATTTAATAAACAATTATTTTACAATGTTGAAGTTTGCGTCGGTGGAATGCAACGAAATTCTGTTTTTTCTTGAGCAGAGTTAAGGATGCTCATCTAATATTTAGCCAGGACAATAAAATAATCATTTTTCAGGATCCAAATATACAAATACGAAAATGGAGGTTTTTGAAATTCAATAAACACTAAATGGAAAAAATGATTTTTCCTTTGACCCCGAAGGTGCGAACGTCAACACTACCTCCTAATTCGAGTGGTACGAATTGTCCAAAGTTTATTCAAGCCTCGCTGGTATTCTGCAAAAGCAATTGACTCGTGAGCTAGACGATTATCCTTTTGCCATAGACGATCATTTCTTTCTGATTGAGTAATCATCATCAATGGTTCGAAGACGTGCTCGACTGCTGTTTGCTTCTGAATGAATAAATCTTTTCAAGATTCAATATGATCGTTTGTATCCATAAAGCACAAAGTCGTGCATTATCTTGTGCAGCATCGATTCACAGTTGTTATTAGCAAAGGAGGTCTTACCGCTTTGTAAAACACTCATTAGTTAGTAAGTGAGGAATGCAGTTACAAACGCATAAGGCGATTATGTGTTAGGATACTCGCAAGGTGCTCACGTATGCGTGTGCGTATAAATATGCGTAAATTGTTGTTGGTCGTCTCCGCATGAAGTTGGGGGCAGAGTGATGATCGTAATGACTCGAAACAAAACCGTCCCCGACATCTGGCGTCAAAGGTCTTTCCGTACGATTGCACATTGGGAAAAGAAAAAAATGAGAATTTCTTTGGCCTTGGTCTAAAAAGTCAAATAAAAAAATGAAATTTCTATCAAAATATGGATAAAAAATGAAAAACACGATCGAGCAAGTTTTTGTTGTTGTTTAAATTCATTTTTAATACTAAAACAGCCGAATCAGTCCGCAAATATTTTATAAATACTGATGACAATGTGCGTAACGAGAAATTCAGGACGTAATCGCTAAGTAGTTTCCGAAAGCGTTGCGTTTCGCGCGAGGATTTGTTTTACGTTTGAATTGAATATTTTGAGTGGGCACTTTGAAAACAAAATTCACCCCGAAGTGGCGTGCTTTGGAGTGCGTGTGTGTGTAGTGGCTACAGAGAAGCGATATCACAACACTTGGGCTAGCGAGAAAGGAAAATAAGAGGCAGGAAGAAAAAGAAAAAAAAAAAAAAATAGACGAATGCAGGTAAAAGAATTTGGCGAATCGTTTTCAAGTGGATTTTGTGTGCGTTAGGGCAGCCCGGACCGAAGAACGAGCTCGTAACAGCGGGTGGTTTGCTCGGGTCAAATGTCTTCACCGACATCTGTTTATTATCATAACCATAAGTATATATATATATACATACATCCATGTATCTGTATGTGGAAGAGTCTTCTCTTCACCGACACTTGAGACCGATCGACTCAATGAGATTATCCAAACAATGCGGAAATCTCTGCCGGTCTCAACGACCGCATAAAACTTTACACATATAAATGCATTTTTTTCTCATAATTCGGTAACTATTAGTTAATGGTTATTATCTCACTTATGCAAGTGTTGAGAAATTCAGTGGTTTCCTCTCGCTGGATTTTACGCTCGATAGTAACCTAAGGCCCTTGATAGAATGATTTTTTTTTGTTTAATCGACAATTGAATTTCCATGCGATGCCAAATTCATGAAACTGAAGTTCGCAACGTTGGAATCCAACGAAAAATATTGATTTTCATTGACGATTTGCTTATTTTTCCGATTTGCAAATAAAAACTCAATCGACACGAAATATTGCCATGATTTTCAAAATTCAATAAATAATGAGTATTCAAAATATTTTTCTTTGAATCTCAACGTTGCAAACTTCAGAGTTATTTCGAGCGGATATACTTTTGTTGGGTCGCGAAAATCGATCGATTTACATTTGTCATTGAATTCTGCATTTAAAAAATAAGCTTTGCCACAGAAGAAATAAAATTTCGTTGCATTCCAACGATGCAAACTTGCAACGTCATCCAAATTCATGGTTTAGGGAAAAATCAGTTATTTCTATATTTTTGTTCGTTCCCTCGGATCGAGAATCCTTTCGGCAATTGAAACTTTATACCTCGCGAGCGAGCCAGTGGAATAGGAAAGCATGGGCAGTGCGAGAAGGGAAAATAGCTACGAGATTGGTTGCGGGATAGCACAGATTCGAGGCTCCTTCTACTCTTATCTCGCCAAGTGTGTGTCGGCCGGTATAGGAAGAAGAGGTAGGAAGCAAAAGATAGAGCGAGCGGGCTTGAAAAGTGGCTTTGGAGCGTATGCGATCGCGAGAGAGCCCAAAGATGCCGTAGGGGAGGACGGGAAAATGAGAGGGAGAGAGAGCGCGAAACGTCAGACAGAAACAGACGTCTCGCGAGACGAGAAGAGCGGGAGAAAGAGAAAGATGAAAACACGAACAAGACGAAGAGCGATATACACGTTGTGCCCGAGTGAGGCGACCAACATTCCACGGGGTCCGTATTAATTATACCAAGCTCCGTTGATGTTGCGGGAGTGCGAACGAGAACTCTAAACTCGCGTCCCTGAGAGACTTAACCATCCACCCATTTAGAAGAGACCTATATAGCCGAGGTGTCATCAAACGGATTCTTCTCTCATCGTAATAAATGGCCCTTAGTCCTGACCACGATATCGGAAATCCGCACATGTTGCTGTCTTTATATGCCACAACTTTGGGTCATCGTGATGGCTAAAGCTGGTTTAGGCCTTCATCGCAATGCATCTCGTCAAAACAATCACGTCTCGATCATTTTTACATTTTCCCTCGATCCTCACAACATTTTTAATCAATTATTCTTCATTATTTCAACACAATTATCAATCCTCCAGTTTACAAATATTTATCGATACTTTGTAATTAACGAGAGATATTCCACTTTCCACGTCTCACTCTCGATCTACGAAAACATTTTTCTCTTTCATTGCAATGATATGATGAATTTTGCATCGTTGGCATGCAACCAAATCATGTTTTTTCTTCAGCAGAATTCACAATTATTATTGAATATTTGGTCCTGACAATAAAACGATCTTTACTTGCGACCCAAAAACTCAATCGACACGAAAAATTGCCAGGATTTTCAAAATTCAATAAATAATTAATTAGCACAAATATATTTCGTTCAACGTTGCATAATTCAGAGTCATTAGATTGCAAGTTTTGCCTTCGTCGGGTATCTGGGAGTTTGTCCATTTCGTGCGGAGAAATGAAAATAATAGAAAAGAATTTGATAATAAACGTAATGATTAATAAATTAAAAAGAGGGAATGGTAATAGAGAAATGATTTCTCGTCGTGGATCAAGTCGGAGATAACTCAGTTTGCAAAATGACTCTTTATGCTGCGGGATCGGGAGGCGCACGTGTATGACCGGAAAATAAGAGTGCTGTTGTGCGCTACTTTTGTGTTATTGAATATGCGTATCAATGACGTCAGAGGAGAAGGGGAAAGAGAGGGTATGGGAGGAGGAAGGAAAGTCTGGTGTATGAGGAGCAGAGACCGATTTGTTTTACGCGATGCTCGTGTAGAGTCGAATGGGCCGCGGGGGCTTTTTACGATCGACACCCAGTGTGTGTACGGTGTATATGCGCTCCTACCAGCAGCTTAAATGCATCAAGCTTAACAGCAACGTCATATATACATATATATGTAGCGGGTACAGCAGCCCCACAGGCACACGGATTGGTGTGTGCGAATGTGAAATGAGAGAGAGAGTTTACTTGTGTTGAGGAAGAACGCGCGCGATCTCTCTCGGTTCTCGGTTATAACGCAGACTTCGAAAGTTCAAGATACTAAATAACGAGTGAGATAGAGAAGTATACTGGCCCAATTGCCCGCGTAGTCGTACGTCGCGTTTCTCGATATTTCTTTTGCTCCGAAATTTAATTAGACCCATGCAGCAGCACAGAGTAGGCGCCGCTCTTGATTTCAAATTACTTTTACAAAAGTAGAGAGAGGGAGCCGAAGAAGCCAAAGAAATAGGACACAGCAAAACGCGAGTCTCGTATTTTTTAGTCGTCGAAACTCTTTCCGAGCAGCCCTTTTTGTCCTCGTGTGCTCGTGCGTTCCTGGTAATGAAACACGAAGCTATAAAGAGCTGGAAAGCGAGAGCACGACCGAGCAATTTTTTCTCTGCCTTCTAACTCGTATATATTTTCTTCTCCTCCCCCCCCCCTCTCACTCTCTCTCTCTCCCTCTCTATCGCTTTTTCTCCGTTTCTCTTGCTTCTTTTATTTTATTTCGTGAATTTACCGTGCTCTTCTTCTCCGTCGATATGCGGCACACACTAAGAACCCGCACCATTTTCTCTCTGTTGTACTATAATCGAGAGACTTGGTGGAGTCTCGGGACAAGTACAACGCGATGTCCCTCGAGAGCTCGCCGAGTATCATTTTCTCGAATTTCTCCGTCTCGGCGAGAAGCACCGAAAGAGGTTTTTCGAAATGCTCACTCGGAGAAATACACATGTGGTCGCAGACTTGAAGAAAAAGGGAGGGAGAGATTTATATAGTCGAAGGGAAATGGTTCCGCGAGGGGATGAGAACACTCGCTATGAGCGAGAGAGAGAAAGAGCCAGACTGAGGAGCAGGGTGCAAGTGTTATAGTCGAGGAATTTTAAGCCGTGAACCTTGTACCGCCGTTCTTTTTACCCATCGAATGGGAATACCAATGGAAATATATAGCACACACATACACACGCTTACGTGACTCAATGTGCGAGGGTTGGTGGTGGAGCAAGGGAATAAGAAATCGATGTCTTCCTGTAGTAACTCTCTGCGACCTTTCTACCTGGTGGACCACTCGATATACTGTACATTATACGGACGTTGCCGTATCCCCGGTACACTTGAATCTCCAGTTTGTATACGCGAATATTGTGTCTGGCATTCCTTACCGACAAATGAAATTCAGTCTCAAGAATTGACCGCTCTCATTGCGCTTCGGCCTCGACGCAAATATAACTTCCGATCTTCCGATCGTATCCTTTCCTACGAATACACAGTCTGAATTTTCAGTTCAATGTTTCACTAGAAAAATCACTTTTCCTGAATTGTTCAGTCAATCAGAAGAAATAACTGTCACAGGCCATATGCCTATGCACTGTAAATGAAATTTCGTCGTCGATATTTTGTTGAACACGCCAAACCAAATATTCTTGAATAATTCCAAAATTTTCGTTATTATGGCAGAACATTTGGTTTCTAACGGAATTGTGACCAAAATTCACCATTGGAACGACACAAATTTGAGCTTCCGAAGAGACTTTCTAGAATATTTTTTTCTGCAATGACAGTATTTTTGGGATTATTCAAAAAAACGTTTACTTGAACGTATCGAACGAAATATCGATCTTATCCAACAAAATTTTGTTTTCAGCGTGCATTTGAAAAAATTATAAATCTCTTAATAGTCCGATTTACAGAACGAGATTTCTTCGTGCGAACGAGACTGCGACAGTTACACTAACGATCGCATCGAAGAATATTGTGTTTTACGTGTTGAGTCAAACAATTTCGATCGATTTTTATCAACTCATAATTTAATATGAGCCTGAAGTTTGCATCGACGCAATGCCACGAAATGAAAAAAAAAATAAATTAAAAATTGATCCTGCACTCTTTTATTTGACAAATCGATTCGTGAGATTTAGAAAAAGGTAAAGAAAAAACTGGGAAAATAAATTCGTTCCGGAACAACCCCGTCCAAGGGGTTGAATTTGTTTTTTTTTTCATTTCGTGGCATTGCGTCGATGCAAACTTCAGGCTCATAATTTAATTCCGAAAAGATAGAAAAAAACGAGCTTGTGGGGATCTAGATTCACGTCAGCTCGCGCGAGGGTTTAAAAGAGACGAATTCATTATCGTACTAGCTGAGCGAGCGAGACATGCCTCGTTCTTGGGCTATAAATTCGAGGCCACCATCTCTTGGTTCTCTCTCTTTCTCTTAGAATTTAACGGGCTTTGCACAGTCTGGATCTTGTTCTCATTTTATCCGACGCGTATTTTGCTCAACGCTGTATGTCGAGCGAAAAACTCGAGTAGAGCGAAAAGTTGTAACAAAGTGTATGAAATTCGTGATCGTCTTTCCTCCTCGTGATGCTGGGAGTCTAGTGAGATATCATTGCTCGCGGGCGAGCGCCAGTGGCAAACAGAGCAGCTCTATTAAATTTCTAGGTCCTGTGTCGCGAAGCATCTTCGTTGTCGTCGTTTTCTTTGGATGTCGAAAATAAGAGAAAAAATGACAAATCAACATCGTTAAATCGTTAACCGGTGAACATCTCTGTGGTCTCTATGAAAATTATTCCGTGGTGTGTGTGCCACGTTCAAAATACTTGATTGGCTGACCGCTGTGCCAAAAGTAGTTTTTCCAAGTTCCTGATTTCCTTTGCCCTCATATCGTGAGAATGCCATGTGACGAGCTCTCGCTATGAGCAGAAACGATCGAAAAAATAACGAAAATTTCTGATGCCAAGTGCCACACACCGCCTCGTTGTACATGATTCACTATTCCTTTTTATTAATTTCACGCATAAGCACATTCCAACATTAGTTTTGTTGCCACCGAGCAACGACGTTTGTTTCAAACGATTGTTAGGACGAATTGGGAATTCATTTCAAATGTAAGCATCACTTAAACATTTCGTTTTTCTTGTTTCTTTATTTTAAGAGAATAAAGGCCAGAGTAAGCGTAAAAACGTTTCATCCTTCGAACGGAGAAGGTTGCATAATTTTGAGCATGTTTCTCCAATGAAATTTCAACCCGAAAATCTGGTGACCTCGGTCGCCCGCGAGGCAAGGGTTACGGAACGAAATGAGAGGGACGCAATTTGCGCGAAATTCGAATTCGAAGAAACTCGGTGAAATCGAAATAACATTCATCTCGGAAGGGAAACGAAAGAGAGTGAGAAATAATGTACATGTATATGTCTGTGTATATAAATATATATACGCATATATATATATACCGGCGAAGGGGCATTCAGTCTCGGGCGCACGGTTTTGTTGCGTCCGCAAATTACGTAGCTTCTTTTTTACCGGTTGCCCAGTAGGGAGAGAAACCAGGTAAATACCTCTCTCTTTCTGGCTCCTCCGTCTACTGCTGCTGCGATACACCTCGATAAACTTCTCTTAGGATGCACTAAACAGAAATTCACGTATATATGCGCTTCTTACTCTCATTTCCTTCCCCTCCTTTTATTTTTTTCTCCTTCTTCCTTCCTCTCAGCAAAGAAGCTTTCTTTCGTCTTTGCTCATCATCGCGCGGTTTAGCTCGGGCCCCCTGCGTGTCTTCTCAACGGCCCCCCCGCGTCACCCTCTCGCTCTTTTTTCCACAATTGTCTCTATTTTTATTTTCATTCCTGAGATTTTATTCACTACCCGTTTGTATCCGTGTTGGTTGAATCTTCAAACTTTGCTCTCTGTAAGAAATAGTTTACCCTTCTCCCAGATTTTCTTGAAAAATAAAAAAAATCGTTTTTTTTCTCAATTGTTTTGTATTTTATCGATTTCCGGTATCGCTGGACGGAACATTTTCTGTCGGGTCGGACTACAAAGTCGATTTATGAGCGTCAATTGCTTGGAAATGGATTTTTTTGTGTTCGGCCTTCGCAAAACTTCCACCTTTCCGGGAGCAGCATGTTATATAATTTTTGGTGGATTTTGAAAAAAGCTCCTTATTATTGCTCGCTGCAGCAGCGTCAATGAGCGCCAGCATCATTATCGGGAGCGTCATCCCTTCCGCGCTCCTATACTGCGTAGCCTCTTATAACATGTACAACACGTTACACATTTTTTTTCTTTTCCTTTTATTGCCTTTTCTCTGTTCCGCCTCTCACTCTGCTTTTTGCGCCTTGTCATACACTTTACTCGGGTTTCTCCTGCATCTGCGAGTAATTCGGGCCATTCGAGCGCACCAACCATCAGACCCTGTTTTATCTCCTCTCCCGCTTCGTCTTTTCCTTCCCTTTATCCCTATTTTTCGGCATACCGGCCAGCTCACGGACCAGCCCCGGTCATTTTGAAAAATACCCAACAAAACGATTTGGCCGCTATTACCGAAGACTGGGTCGCTCTTCTCAATCTTTTCGCCTCTATACGTCTCTTTTCTCTCTCTCTCTCTCTCTCTCTTTCTTGTGCTCCCTCATACTCTTCCGCTCGGCAAGACTTCAAACAGGTATAGACGGTACACAGAGGACGTTCTGCCGCCACTCTCGTGCTTTTCGATCTTTAAGCTTCTTTTCCCTTCTACTCCGAGTTCTATACACATCACACACAGACTTCACATGAGCGAAGGTAACGTGCACCTACCGACCAAATCTTGTTAATTGTTCGCGTCGATTTTCAGTCGAAAAAATGTCCAAAGACCAGCGAGAGATTCTACGCGTCGTGATAACAAACATGCACTGAGAAGAACATTTTGTTGGATAAGATCGATATTTTGTTCGATACGTTCGACTAAACGTTTTTTTTTGAATAATCCCAAAAATGCTGTCGCATTGCAGCAAGAAATATTGTAGAAAGTCTCTTCGGAAGCAAATTTTTGTCTTTCCAATCGTAAATTTCGATGACGATTCCGTTAGAAACCAAATGTACTGCCTGAATAACGGATTCTTTGGGATTATCAAAAAATATTTAGTTTACCATGTTCAACAAAATATCGATGTTTACGAAATTTCATTTCCACTGTGCTCTCTATTCGATGGTTTCGAGGCTATCACGAATTAGAGAACCTGCCCCTCATATAGTTATCTCACCCCGGTCTGCTCTTTGCTCCTCTGATGGGTCGTGCGTCGTTGAAGATTTCACTGAAGTGGAAAACGTACAGAGAGAAGCACGAAGAATTCAAGGAGCGAAGAAACGTCACCGGAACGAGGCAGTAGAGGGTCAGATGCCGATATGCTAATATAAGATTCGCTTAAGCGTGATATATTGCTCAGCTGATGGACACATGCACGAAGCATCCTTTACGGCCTTTTGCTACATAGAATCTTCCAGCAATATTTCTCTTCCCACTATTTTCGTGTAAAACGAGCAAAAAGTAGGCTTTCTCCTTGTGCTGTGCGTTGCGAATACAATAAGATTTGGAACAGTCGTCGAAACATTTTTGGGCAGATGATGAAAGCGTAGCCGAGCGCTGCTGGTTATTTCGAGATTAAAAATAGAACGAGAAGCAATAATTCCAGAGTGATTGTTCAAAATTCGACGTAGACAAAGAAACAAAAAAAAAGTGGAAGAAGGAAGAAGGAAATTATGAGCAGGACTGACGAGATGAGCCAAGAAGCCCATAGGACAGAGCGTCGACGAAAGAAGCTTAATAACTACAATTACCGCGCACTGGGACGCTATGGGGCGGCAGGCAAAGAGGTGGTAAGGGGAGAGGGGGTTAAGTATATATATATATACAACGAGAGAGGCTGTGAGAGAAAAAGAAGAATGGATGCGATCCTTTGGGGGAAAAAAAGGGAAACGACCCCTTCTATTTCCTGTACCACAAAAAATGCAGAGGGACATGAAAGAATATGAGACAAAAAATTGTGATCGTCCAACGGAATGAAAGTTCGAAGAACTTGCGTGCCTCCTACGAAAAAAAAACACTTGATCGTTATTCTTGGTCGATCTTATTTTGTCGTGTCACATTTCAATAATTATTGGAAAAATTTGAGACTCGTATTTCACAAAAAAGGTAGTGGATGCATACGCAGCTTTTTTTTTTTCAAAAATCATCATTGTAAATAACGAGCCATGTCCAAAGCTTGTCGCGTTATTTTCAATCCACTGCGGCTAGACAGCAGTGAATGTCTTTTCTCTCATGCGAGATGTGCGCACAGCACACACGCGGTAAGCGAGATGAGGGAGAAAAAGTAATTGAGCCGTGGGGCTCCACTAGGCAGGCAAAGAAAAAATACACGATTACGCGTAAATGTTTGGATTATTATGTGAGCAGCACGTCGCGGTGGTATCTGCACCGCGGGCTTGTTCACAGGTTCGCTCTTCACCGCAGAGGGGATCGCGACAATACGCGCTGCGATGATGAACGAAAAAAAAACGAGATGGATAAAAAAGGAGCGAGCAACGGAGTAGAAAACGACAAGGGCAACTGCGAAACCGCGAAATTCAATTTTCATCGCACGCAATGCGCCCACCCTGATGCGCGCTCAAGGATGCACAACTCCGGATATTTTATCTCGCGATTTGTACGATAAACGAAAAAATTTATTACCTGCAAAAACATTAAGGAGCTCCAATCATACAAAAATAGAAACGTTCACGATTTTTCCCTTTTTTTCTTTTTCATTGCTACATAAACGCCAAACATTTATTGGATCAACGCGGTTTACCGATACACACGGATTTACTTCATTTTGCACAGCGAACCTGTGGCCAAAGCGATGCTGTGGCCAAAGTGAGAGAAAGAATAAAGATTGCGGCGCAGAAATGAAGGGCCAGAACAAACAGAAAGAAACTCGCGCGAAACCGATCAACGATCCATAATTTTACGACATTTGTTTAATAACCACGTTCTTCACAGCAGGAAGGCCCAGCTCTCACACATACACGTAAACACACGTGCACATCAACGAGGCCTCTAGGTCCAAGTTCAGACTCTAGCACATGGAGTCGAGAGGCAACAATGAAAAAAAAAGAAAAAAAAAAGAGGAAACGCTACGCTGGATGTTGACCCTGAAGGAATCGACTGAATCTTTCTGTTACGGTTCCTCTTTTTTTCTCACTACGGGGATAATACCACGCTGGTTAACGTTGCGTAATCCATCCTCTGGCGTTGTGGGTCCCGAAACATCCATACAAACGATACGGGATAGCGAAAGAGAGAAAGAGAGAGAGAGACCGAGCGTCTCAACGCCTCTTCGGGTCTGGATACGCATTAATTCCAACTGCGCAAAATGCCCGATTCATTTTTCTCCACAGGACGTTTTACACGTTTGTCGATGCGTTTCGAACCTATAAGAACATAACGTACTCTCACTAGTATTTTTTACATCACGGCTGCTCTATACGAGCCTCTGGGGAACAATTTGCAGACGACGAACAGTAACTCTCGATAAGGTTTAAGTTTCGAGACCTTGATACTCGTAGCGAATAGGCAAAAAAGTTCGGGAACGATCGCGCTATTTGTTGTCATTTCCAATGACACAGTTGCGCATGTCGGTTCGATACGTTCTGTATAGAGAACGCGGTTAACTTGTAACAACCACCATAACGGCTCATACGTTGTCATTGGGAACGCTCATACATCTCGAGAAATTGAAACCCCTACAAAAATGGGGAACCTGCTGGCGTTACGAAATAGCGAATATCGTTCGTCTCCAAATTTCTCGTTCGGTTTAGCAGCAAAAACGACAAAGCGGTTGTTAAACTCGAGTCTACGATAAATGGGAATCGAAATGAAGGACCCAACATCTTTTGCGATCATTTCTCAGTAATAAGGGTAGATGTATATATTTTTTATTTCTCGTGGTTTAATGTTGTGCTGCGAGAAAAGCATGGACCTCACGGGTGCGAGATTCGAGTGGCGAAGAGATATGATTCGTGTCCAGAGCCCAACCAGCAGCGCGGAATTCTAAAGTGGTCGTAAATAATTTCACGAAATGGCAAGAGAGAGAGAGAAAGACGGTAAGAAGAAGAAACGGTGTCGACGAAACTACACCCAGATCGTTTGTTCGTTGCCCTCGGAGGTCTATTCTTCGGTCCTCTCTATCGCCATCTTTGTTTCATTCCCTCAGCGATAATAGTGTATAACAAGCAGCGTCATCCTTGTAACTCTCTTCCCTCCCTCTTTCTCTCTCGCGCTCGTCATACCAGAGATTGGCTTATTTGAAAAAAAAACTATGCGAATTGAAAAAAAAAAACACATTCCTATGGAGAACGAAAAGAATCATAATAATAATAACGAGGGATAGATATATTATTTCTGGAACTAACAGAACTTTTGCCTAGATCCGTATTACCGATTTCTACTCGCCCTCCATGTAATTTTCGGGACTGTGTCATTTCGTCGAAGAAGAAGAAAGCCATCACCTGCCTTGCGTTCTCGTCTGATCAGAGCTCGCAGCTTCGGTCTCTACGTTTATACACACACAACACGCTACCGTGACTATACATATTTGTCCGTATGTGTGTGTGTATGTAGACATACGTCCATGGTATTATAGCCTTTGTTCAAAAGCCCAAAACACATTCCTTTGTCTTGGATTTTTGAGTATTCCCAATTCGTCCCTCTGGTGGTAATATATATCGGTGGTATGAAAAATTCAGCCCCTCTATTCGTTGCTCCGAAGGATGATTAGCCCTAGACCTCATGTATCTCTTTTTCTGCCCTCAACCTCATGACTGGGGTTCGAGCGCACCCCACGCGTTTTTCGATCATAAAACCGGCCCTATGGTGATAAAAATACTTTTTCATACACCATTCTCTTCATTTTTTCATAAGGAAGAGAACGGTACCCGGAACATCTAATTTTGTACATGTTTAGGTCACGAAAAACCCATTCAAAGACTGAAAACCGGAAAACATAAGCGAAAAACTCATTTTTTAAATAAAAAATTGTAATTTTGCAACCGCTTAACCGATCTCAAAATTTCAAGCGGCGTTTTGAAGGGGATACACCCGGCTATTAAAAAAAAAATACTGTCGCTTCATACGGTTGAAAAAGTATATTTATTTGGGGTTTTGAAAATGATGAAAATCCGATATTGAAAAATTGGGTTTTAATGGTTTATTTATTGGAATTAGGTACAAAAAGTTTATTATTTTTTGAGTTTTATGATCAATTGATATAAATTCAGTGTCATCCTCTGAACCGCTCCAAGCTTCTTCATGATCCTCTTCACTTTCTGACGGTATATCTGCTGCATTTGTTGTCTCTTTTTGTTGCCGTGTTTCGACAACCTCCAACCTCCATTCTGTTCNTTAGTGTACCTTAGGCGGCCATACAAGATGGCCGTATGGGAACTCGTGTATCATTACTAAAACAAAAATAGAACCGAAAACAAAAAATCGCGTGTCTCTCTTCGGTTATATTCCAGCGAATTGAAGGGAGAAGAGAGTCGCGCGCGAAAGAGTATCGCGAGAGGCATAGCGAGAAGTGGTCATTTGGCAAAAATTCGACGTTTAACTGATCGTGTCTGAGAGATCATAGAGAGGAGGGGAGGAATAAGAAGAACAATCGGAAGAAGCGTCTGTCCCGAGGGCTGACCAGCCTCCATCGTTCCTCTCTTGCCNCCCCCCCCCCCGTTTCTCCATTTGTGAAAGAATCATTTGCTCCCTCTCTCGCTCACCTCAACGCTCACTCACTCGTCCTGTCTTTTTCTGTCGTTATTCTTCTTTAGCTTTTTAGCCTCTCGCAGTCGCGCGTTCGTACGGAACCGTGACTGTTACTTTTGCGGAAAACACGACCAGAGCGAAATTATTCCAACCGTTATTTTCTCTCTTACTCTCTCGCGCAAAGGACTAGAGAGAAAGTTGAAAACGACTTTGGGAACGCTTTAAAACTCGCTCTCTCACCTTCTCCTTCCTTCCTGTCCCTCTCCCGCCCTCCGGATCTTTCTTTCTATCTCTAAAAATAATGTTTAACTACAATTGTTTATCCTTTCGTCGTCCTGTATTTACTTCAACATTCTGCCGGTCCTTCCTGCGAACGTATTTGCAGTTTTGAGCATGTCGATTTTCAAACTCCATACCTGATCGTTGACATCGCCAGGTTTGGTTTCTTTTCTAGTTTAATCGCAAGCGATGGAAAAAGATGGAGGAAAATAAACAGACAGGGAAAGTGCATTATCCTTGCGTATATTATGTGATGGAGCAGTGGGCACGAGAGCGTGTGGCGAAAGAGCATACAGATTCCGAGAGCTTAACATTGGTTATCGTGAGAGGCTTGTGGTATATCGAAAGTGTTGCCGAGCGTTACACACCGCATGTGGAAGCCCCCCGCCGTGGAAAGAGCCGCTATATATCCTCACTTTTGCTTCAATCCTTTTTCTCCCCTTCTCCTCGCGACGCCTCTCTTTTTTCCTCGTCTCTCATGATCTTCTCTCATTCTACGAGTATACACGCGATTTTTCTCCTAATAACTTGTAATGCCTCCAGACGTACGATTGATCGATTGCTCGCTTGGCATTTTGCTCCTGCTGCTCACGGTGCGTTGCTTGTTCCAATCTCTCCTATCGCAATTTACACTTGTACCGGTAGACGAACACCTCGATCCTTCGGTCCGATGCTCGTTGACCAACGGATAACCAAAACGGCACTGCCTATAAGAATAAAATTACGCAGCGACACGAGCAGGCTTTTGCTTCACAGTTCCTCTGCTTTTTCCTTGCATCGCCCATATCGAAGAAAGTATTCGTTGCTGAACATCAGGTCGAGAAGATTCCTCCAAGTCCAAAGCATTTTTTACGCGATTCTCGCGCTTTAGGTAAGACTCGTCGGTCACTCGGTGTATTTCACATCATCAGTAACCTTTCTTACAGAAACGAGGAGTGTATATCTGCATAGACATCGAAGCACAGTACCGCGAGGTTTGCTTCGACCTCTTGTGATTGCTTTCACGTAATATAGCCGCACGTTAGAAATATTTAACTCTTCGGTAAGAAACAACGAAGATGCGGTGAAGCTTTTTCGAGGAGAAGCAGAATCTTGCTTTTTTTTTCTCTAGCTTCTCGTTTCGTTTTCTGCGTGCGATTATGCGAAATTGCGAAAGGTCTCACTCGTAATTCGTGAAGGACAAGCTCACTGGAAGCAAGAAAAACATAGTCCTCTGAAAGATTGGAGAATTATACGCACCAACCGCTTTTCCTTTTACGCAAAAACCACAAGAGCAAAAAAGGCAAAGATGAACAAGACTGTAAATTAACGTGATTGCTATACGCGCTTGCCAGATTGTCGCGATATATGGTATCTTGGTGTATCGCAAATTAATTTGACTCTCTCCCTTTCTCTCTCTCTCTCTCTCTCCGTGCCTTACTCACGCCTGCGTCTCGCTTATTCGCGAGAGCGAGAGAGGAGCAGACGAAGGAGGAAGAAAACAGATTTGAGGTCTGTGAGAGCTCCGTCGAGAGTTACTCTCGCGCATTCCTCACGAAACGACTCATAATCTTCCATCCGAGAACTCAACTCTTGACTAGCAGATATCTCATACTTAAGAACATTCTATCTACGAGTCCTTATATTCCATTAATAAGCATAATATGACTACGATATAATCACTACTTTCGTCAAACCACTGGCATCCTATTAACTCGCTAGTGTCTCATATCCGACCAAAGACTTATCAGTAGACCTGCGCGATTTTTCTCTACCCAAAAAATTATTTTGTCCATGCTGGCTCAACTGCGAGCTGTTACTTCCTGAACCGCGATGGACCGGATCAGTAAGACTTTGTGGAGAGCTGTTACTCGTACCCAATGGTTTCGCATTTTCTGGCAGTGACAAAAAAAAGTTCTACGCTCCTAAGCATTCGATTGCAAAAATAATGTCAAGTCTCGTGTCTGAGCTACGAGACCGTACGAAATTTGTTGTATATTGCAATTATGTGACTCATAATTTTATGCTATAAATTGAAAAAAAAAAAAAAAAGTTTGAACAGATCGGTGCCCGAGACAATTTTTGGAGACTGGTCCAGTGACTATTTGTGTTGATATACCAAAAAAAAAAAAAAAAATAAGCACAGGGACAATATTTCTGGCAAGTTTATGAACTGGATAAAAAATTTGTTGATAGCACAGAGAGACGGCAATATCTCTGATGATTTAACAGCAGGTTAAATGGCTTAGATTCTTCACGAGGGATAAATATTTGTACAGCTCTCATGCCGACATGATTTTAGTCTTTTTGTCTCTTTGTTTCTTTGTGGACCCCCGGTATTTGTGGTGGTTGCTGCTGCGCGATTGCATGCCTGATTAGTGTGAATGCTTGCGTAAGCGAGCGCGTAACTGAAGGTTCACGGGGGGAATATATATATTTGTGTGTTGGCGAAGGAGCAGGAAAAGTGGTTGTCTGCGGGGTTCGCAGCCATGGGGGACTGCGAACACTCGCTAGGTTTTCCGCTCTCACTCTCTCATCGCACATTTCGCGCTGTCAAACGCGGCAGTGCAACGTCAGGCATCGCTGCGGCTAAGAGTAACAGGTTGTTGTATTTCGCTGTGTGCCATTCTTTTGCACGTGTGAGCCAAACGGGGATAAAGAGCGTGTGCTAAAGAAAAGAGAGCGATCGCGCGCGCTCGGCAGTGGGGCGAGCGGTTGTGATCGACGCTTCCAGTTTACTGTCTCGGTGACTTGGAAGAAATTACCTGCCTCCTGGGTGCCCTCTTTCCTTTACATCAATACGTTACGCCTCTACCTCTATACGCATATCTTTGCAGATCGTTCCTGCACCCAGGCACACCGCACATACTCCCGATATACCTGCAATCATTCACCTCGCGTATATCTATACCGCGATACCTGTCGATGCATGTTTACCCCTTTCCCGGATTACGCACTCACGCGGAAAAGAGACTTCTCTCCTCTACAAAAGGCAGCCATGAATTATACCGTTGAACGTCAGGCTTGCCTCATTTTTTCTTCCATTTTCCACCGCATACTAATTTGGAAAATGTTTCCAAAGCTCCAGGGACTACTAGAAATTTCGAGTCAGTTTTTTCTCACGACTAATTGATACCGCAAAATTTGTTGCATTTTTTGCGAAGAGTAAAAAGTTGAGAAAATTAAAAAATTCAAAAATAAAATTATTATTGTCGCTATTCGACGTGCTTGCGTGGGAAAATTGTTTATTTTGTGTCTATCGTCGTTGTCATCGAAGATTCCGAAGGTCTCTACAATTGTCCCATACTCTCGTTAGACACGGGGAAGGTTTTGTATACTATGTAGTCGGTTACGTGTTTCGTAAGTATTTTCAACTTCTCTACGTTTACCCCCCGTTGAAGTTCAAAACGCCTCTCCCGTGTCTTCTAAGATCGCAACGTCATCTTGCGAGTACAGAGGAAGAAAATAAGAGAGTGACGATCATGGAAGAAGGTACCCCTTTCTTTCTATACGTGTATTTACGGTACATATTGTGCGTCGAGCATGTGCATGTATGTACGAATGTATATAGACGCGACGCACGTGATAATATTAGATACGATCCCCCGTCGTTACGTCTTTCATATCCGCCCCCTTGCCTCGCAACAAAAACCGCCTCGCTCTTCATAACGTCGAGTATCTGTCTTTCAGGGACTCGATGGTGAGCCGCACCTTGTGAAAAAAAAATGATGAAAAAAATAGTATCCGTCAACCGGTCGTTGATCTCCTCGACGACGTGCGAATTTCTATATTCCATGGGTCCATGGAAATTTGGGAAATCTTTGATTTTTCTCAATGTCCGAATATGTCGAATGTGGAACTTGATTTTATTTTCGGTATCGTGCGGTTCATGTCAACGTTCCCGCATAAGACAACGAACAAATTTATTTCTTCTTTTTTTTTTTTAACAACCATTATCCCTCTGGAACGTTCATTTCGTGAAAATGTCGTTTCTATGCACTTTCGGTACTTCACGCGAGATTCGTAAGCAGTTGTCCAAGTGTTAGGAAGCTTGGAACGCACTCACAAAACCGACGCACATTAAAAAGCCCTTTTACGTGGTTAAAATTTGAATTGAAATAGCTGTGGCGTCTGGGCTGCAATTCTCGGAGCTGCATCATTTTCGAAGCCTCGAGTATTATTTAATCTTTTACTTCTTTGATTAATGAAGCCTTGTTTTTAGAAAACTCATTTCGTTATTCTTAAAAGCACTCGTAGCAGCGTCTTTTATTTTCAGGTTCATTTATCTCGCAGTCAAAAGAGATATTTCCGTTTGTTATTGATTTATCCATTTTTATTTTTGTGAATTTTGACTAGAGTGGAAAAAAGTCGGGGTTGGTAAACGATTTGGAGAATAACGATAATAGCGTTTGCGACTGAATAATGTTATCTGGACGGTTCGTTTACGAAGTGATACGTCTCTCTTCCCGCCTGAGAATCTTGGCGCTATCGCGTCCTTTCTTTTATTGCTCTTTCTCACAGCAGGACGAGTCGTTGTCGTACGCTGCACAGTTTATATATGCACGCACTTTAGCCAAATGATCCAACTAACTCATACGTAAATAGCGCGAACGTATATTATATACACATTCGAATCGAGAATAAAATTTCTCCGGACCACCCTTTACGTGATGAAGACAAGGGAGAAGTGAGAGAGCAGAGCATTCGACTTGCGTCTAAGTAAAATGAGTAATCTTCAATCGCCTCTATACTTCTGCCTCTTTTACGAGATGTTCCTGGGAAACTTAAAAGATTACGACGAAAATAATATCGCTCTTCTCTCTCATTCTCCTTAATCCTCTCGCTTTTTATCGCACGCTCACATTTTGTTTGTGTGCGTGTTTTTTTCTTTTTTTATATATTTACTCTGCGGTGAGAAGTTATTTGGGCTCGTTTTCTTGGTAACTGTCTTTCTCTCAATCTCTATCTCCTGATCTGCGATATATACATCGACTTACTACCCACAGAACTTGGGATGGCAACGTATAAAACTTGGAGCTTGTTATAAAAAAAAACTTACTTCATAAACTGCTTTCTCCCTTTCTCTCTTATTTCATTTTCCTCGTAAGACAGTTATACTGACTATTGATTGAGCGACCGTCAAACGATCACCCAATTGCGCAGCCTCCGCAGTCGGTCGAGTTCGCGACCTTAATCGGTCGAGCTGGCAATTTTTTTTCTGCACCTTGTAAATTTTTTTTTCAATTTTCCGTAATATGTTCATAATTTATTTAAAAAAATGGAGCCTTTTATTGGTTTTGAATTTCATTTCTGACGAGTTAGAAAAAAGGGATATTCGAGATGCTTTCGCTCGTTGCAATTTTCACTTCGGAAGGCGGTATAATGTATCTCTAATATTCTCATAAATACATTGGTGAATATATATATCGCGCCCTCGCAAAACGAGTAATACGAATTAATAGAGACACAGGAAGAGAAAACGCTTGATGACTTGGTTTGCGTGCAAGGACGTCTCGGAGATAGCTAGTCTGTATAGGTATGAGGGTTCGTCCACCTTGGGAGCCAATGGTCCGAGTATCTTTGCTTCTTTCCCGCACAAACACGTGCACATGGTCATGTACAGGGTGTCCGGAGACCGAAGCTTCCGAGTGTAAAGTCGACGTTAGGAGGTCGAGTTTAAAATCGAATCTCCGAGTGTCTACCCTTTAAGGTTTACTATCACGAAACGACTTTATTTAGGGTTCTTTCAAAATTTTGCATAAACGTTCTTGGCACCAAAACTAACGGTTTTCTTCTATAAGGGAAAATTTTCTGACGTTTAGAATTTCAGACTTTTAATTTCCAATTTTTTTATTTATCCCATCCACACGCGTGTAAATTGAAGTGACGTTTCGTTAAAAAGTTGCAAGAGAAAAACATAAAAAACGCGACTTCAATTTACACGCTTAAATTGTGAAAAATAAAAAATGGGAAATTAAAAAACTTTAAACGTCCGAAATTTTTTTGCTAAGAACGGTGCTAAGAACGTTGATACAAAATTTTGGAAGAATCCTAAATGAAGTCGTTTTGTGATAGTAATGAGTTAGACGCATTGTTTTGAATACCTTTTGTCCGTGAGCAGCAATGCCGCTAATTAATTGCTCGAAGCTGAGCGTACTTAATTGAAATTCAATAATTAATAATTAATCAGCAAGCAAGTCTCGTAAAAAATCCATTTCGAAGCCTTTCGAGGCGGAAATGTTGTGAAAATAAGATGGAATTTTGAATCATTGATCGTGGGACATCCGGTAGATATGTAGGAATTGTAACATTGTATGTCACAATATCTATAGAAGAGAAAATGCGACGTGTGCGAGTGCGAACAAGCTCCATCTCTCCGCAATGGTATCGAGTATCTTCCGACGGCTTCGAAGAGTCTACATCCACCTTATAACAAATATATACAGATAAGTACATACACACGTACGTGTGAATATTTTTGAAACGTGTGCCTCCGATCAGGGAACATCGGAGAACATACACGCGTGCGCTCTCTGTTCAACCGCGTACACACTCTTCACTAGTACATAATATGAAAGGGTGTGCGTTGTGTATAACCGATACCATATGAGTTTCGCGAGTACCGGAGTACGTAGTATCGTAAATAAAAACGACGCAATTCCTAAGATTTACTAAAGAAATTCATAGGGATTGCGCCTTTTTGTTTCTCATCGGTTAATGGATATGTATGTTATATATTTATATACATTACTATCTCGTGCGAGCGTTAAGATTACGGCGCGCGGAGGCTCTGCCTGCTTGGCAAGAAAAGCTTCGTGGATGTGTGTTGCGAAAGGGAATTGGCGAGGCCGCTCCTCCGCTCGTAACTCAAGGTAATTAGAATCAGAAGTAGGTACCTACACCCGACCTCCGCTTTCTTCTCCTCCTCCTTCCTTTCTTACTCTTTTTCTTCTTCTCGTTGTTAAACTGCCTCTCTCTCTCTCTCTCTCTCTCTCTCTCTCTCTCTCTCTCTCCCTCTCTCTCTCTCTCTCTCTCGCTCTTTCTTTCGCCTTCGAGTCCAGCATCACCGATCCATGAACAACGGATCTTTCGGTCGCAGAGATTCTGCTTTGCTTCTCTGGCCTGGTGGACCGCATTCTTTCCCTTTTACCTCCGTACATTGCAATGAGCCTCTTGTGCTTTTGCATATACGCTTTGATTTGCTGTTCGCATGTGTGCAACGCGTATTCACGTGTTAACACCACTATTTTCTGGCAAATCCTCCGGCCGCTACACTTGATCATCGAAACCCAAAATCGATGAATTCCTCAAGCATCATTCGAGTTTGCCGATATTTGGAAAGTAGCGACGTACATAATGGTACGTTCTGCAGGCCGTGAATCAAGGCCGCCACGCTGCGTTTTCACATCATGCTCACAAAGCATTTTTCAACGGCATATCATTTCGTTTGTCTTGAGAATCGAACACTTTTGTCCTTGCGCTTGATGTTTTAAACATTCGTAATTATCGCGCCAGCGGAATACCTAATTTCTCGAGTTATTCATGCGATCACAATAATTTCCATGAGAATGGATAGTAAAACTGCGTCTTGATGAAGTCGTAGCCTTCTCGATAATTTATAGCACTGTAAATTCGTGTTCCTAAATCTATGATCGGTCGACTATTCGAGATGCTCCAACCTCGTCTGGAAGAATCGTACGGTACTTCCGCGTAGTAATTCTTGCAATGTTATTCGCTGTTGTTTACACTCGTTCACGATACTCGCTATTTTGATGATCTTTTATTTATAGCATATGATTTTTGTATCTGTTCCATTGCTCAGGGGACCGAGCGAGAGCCAAATTTTAAATATTGTGAGTAGCATGACTACCGGATCGCTGATTAATTTTGCTTGACTTTTGACCGAACGATTTTATAGATTCTTACAGCATATGCGGATCCACTATTTATTAGCTCCATAAAAATACAGCTGAATAAAAAAATACACTGAATACAAATAAAGTCTAGACATGGGATCAAGTCAACGGATTATTACTCAACTACCATTTAATCGAATATTTATTGTCTAGACATGATGAATATTACAAATTAATGTAATTAACATGAAATTGTAATTTTTTATTATCAATCTGTCACAAAATTCACGTGCCTGAGTTTTATGCTTTATTCCGAAATGATGAGTCCTATATGTATAGAAAAATTGCCAACAACTATTTCGCCCCACGTGGTAAGAATTCGTCGCCATTCACGCGATCAAGTTTAATTTCTCGGAACCTTATCGCGTTTTACGCTTTCTGAATAATTGATTCGCGCGAGGTCCCAGCAGGACAATAGAGGCTGCTTCATAGATATGTCAGTTGACAATAGAAAGAACTTTGTTTTTCCATCAGAAAACCTTGAGTAAAAAAGTTCGAAACGAATAAATACGCCCAAGGAATATTAAAAAACATCAATTGCCTTAAATCAATTTTCACGTCGTTGAGTTTATCCAAAGATATAATCAACCGACTATGATGATGATGATGATGGTGACGACGATGATCATAACGATCATGATGGCGATGCAGATGACAATGATTATGATGATGATGAAAATGACGATGATGCGCTCGGATACGACGAAGATGTAAATGTGAAGAGGGGAGGATACGTTGCAAAGCGTTACGAGGGTTCAATATGGCAATGTGACTTTGGTTGCGGCGATGATCGTATGTGTGCACCAATACTGTACCATATATGTCTGATATATTCAGGGAATATTGTGTTTACAATCGACTCATTGAAGTATCGAAAGCTACGTGGGCTGGTGCATCTGCATAAATATACATACTCTTCGCTCCATCAGTCATAGACGCAGTAAGAAAGAGAGAGAGAGAGAGAGAGAGAGAGAGAGAGCCGTTCCTCCTGACCCGTGACCTCGTCATTTGAATTTTCTTAAATATTTTTCGTCAAATAGTTGCCCATGCGAATAATATTTTCATAAAATCCCAGATTTTTCATTAAATTTATTTGTAAAAGGATCCAAAGTATTTTTCGCCATGAATTCGTTCAAAAATAATACAATTTCCAATTCGTAATATTTTCGTCGAGATAATGATTGTTTAGGTGCCTCGAAGCGTAAATGACGCAGCGAGCATTAAACACGGACCACGAAGCGAAAAAAAAAGGCAGCGTCTCACGTGTTAACAAGCTCATACATCTTTAATGTACTGTTGGGTGTATTCTTCGTCCCATTGTCATCATCTTCGAGTTGTGTAGTGACGAAAAAATGGAGGTTTTTTTTCGCAGTGGTGTTTCAACTTGCTCGCGGGTTCCTCTATATCTGTATTATGGGATATTATGTACACTCGTATATAATCTATACAACGTGTATATACGTATGGATCTACTGAGGATACTAAGCTCAGTGTGTTGCGCCTGGCGTATACACGACGCGAGAAGAAGGTAAATATTGTTAAAAAAATGTGGCTCTGTGGTCCATGCATGTCTCGTCGAGCCTATGAGTACGTAGCGTGAACGCGTTTATGCGTGCGCATGTATCTATTGTCTGGGAGGCAGTATTCTCCGTGTTCATCAAATATATACAGATACACATTGTACTGGTAAGACTCGAACCCACGCCTTGTCACGGACATTCTCCGGTGCAGTGCCAGCAGTACTTACGACCAAACGGTACCCCGTATACCATATACCGTGGAGACAAAAGATGGAGGGAGTGAGCCAGAGAATCGATTAAACCACAAGGAGGATAAATATTCCAAACACGCACGCTTGCAGGAGACCGTGAAATTTTCATATTTGAAACTCTGCTCTTACGTAGCCTGACTGATCCGTTTTGAAAAGTCATTTCCCTTCCGCGTTCGTTCAGCCGTACGCAGCGACGAAAATCAATTAAAAACATCATTCCCGAAAGACTGAGGCTCTGGTTGAATGAATGATCCGAGTCGATATAAAAATTTGAAAAGTAAGAAACGAGATTGGATGATTGGGCGAAACGCCAATGAAAATAGGGAAAAGTTAAAATCGATGCATCTCGGTTATCCGTTGCTTTCGACGTGTACAATCGCATCAGCGTTCAGACATTTTGATATAGGAAAAAAAGAGGAAAACCTCTGACTTGTCGGAATAAGAAAATCATCTCTTCGCTTTTTCTCACTGTGTCAAATTCTCCGGCGAAAAAACTAGCCCTCCGGATCAATACCTTCCAAATCGCTCTCTCTCTCTCTCTTTCTCTCTCTTTCGATGACAACGAGGATGGCAGGAAGAGTTAAATAAAAAAGCTTACATCGGTTGACCGAGGTTAACGCGCTGCCAGATAGAAAAAGAGAGCGACACACAGATGGCTATGGACCACATGCAGCGAGAGGATATTACTTTGCAGGAGGGCAAAATCTCTCTCATCTGTATGTGCGAGAGCCCATCACACACTCCGCTCTTCTCTATCTTCTCTTGCCCCGTTCGCATGCTTTTTTTTACTTTTACATTTACATATATCTGTATAAGCGACCACACTTTCGCGATATAGTAGCATAACGTGTTATATAGTACCATGTATAGTTTGAATGGAGTTCGCAATGCTCATGGATATCTCCATATTTACCGAGAATCCTTGTGCCGTTTTCTTCCTTAACTGTTTTCTCGTTCTCTTCTTCTTCTTCTCCTTTCTCTGCTCGTTCTCCCACGGCCTCCGAGAAGATCTCTCATCAGCCAGACTCTCTTCTGCTCCTAGTAGACCTCGTGGCACATACAAATGCATTTGTACGCGTAATGTGTGCTGGATAAGTGTGCATACACGGACGTAAATGGACTTGCATACACGGATGCCCAACCGCACGAGTCTCTCTCTAGGTCTTCTGTCAAGAATCATGCAACGAGAGACATGGAATATCGATTTTGATCATAGCTATTGGCACGCAGTATTATATCCCAAGCTGCATTGGTATTTGCTGACATTTAAACGAAGATACAGACGGTTCGCAATACCGCCTGGTGTTCGTTCCACTCTTCTCTATGAAATTATACGAGATGGAAACGAAAAATGTTGTTCTTGCAGATGTTTATGCATAAACATCAACATGATCGCATCATTCGAGGATCTATGATCCTCCGAAGTATCTCAGCTCGGGTAAGGTTCATCGAATCGGGATAGGCGAGAAACAATATTTCGATGATTGCATCGTGATGGACTCGATCGATTTCTCCACTGCCTCGCATAGAAAAAAAATAGTTGTTCTTTTTCGCGCTTTTTCGTACTAACGCCGTTGTTTTTTTTCTTTTAATATCCTCGTGCGTTCCGTCATAGTGGTTGCATGCGGAAGGTGGAGATGAAAGTGAAAACTGATTACAATTATCACGCGTTTCATTATTTATGCAGAAAATAAATAGTCCGAGTCAATCAGTGCGTTGGAGAGTTTTTCTTATACGTTCCGCTCGTGGGCACCAAAAGTACCGTTGCCTCAGATGTATGTGCGGGGAGGGATGAATATTGACACAGAGGAACGAGACGAGGAAGAGCGATGGAGAGAGAGAGAGAGAAAAGAGGAAAAGATTGGGAATATCGTGTGTATCATCATTTCTGAAGCGGAATGAACTCTGGACAATGCAGGCGCCCAAACACTAATACACTTGGATAGATGCACACGAATACACGAGCAGAGACGCTCTCCAGTCGTGTCGTAGGAAAGTGCTCGACTGATGCCCAAAGAGAGCCATTTCATTGCCTCGAAGATGCTGCGCTACTCTCCTCCCACCGCGGGCTATGAGAATATCCCACCTAACCGACCTTGAGGCGTCGAGTGCAAGTGAGCGAGAGATATGGCAGCGGTCCCGTCTGTTATTTAATATCGTCACGAGTCGTTGTCCCACGCGCACGTAAATACGGCTGGAGGGGAGGAGCAGGACCCGATCTTGCGGCATCTGCGGGGGCGATAATGTTGAGGTGTTTTGCTAAACACATCTTCACTCTCGTCACATTGTTAACGAAAATACCACAAAACGATTGAATAAAATGATTAAAATATTCAGTTATTGAAAAATTAATGATCGCGCACGTTTCTTTTTTAATTTTCATTCCGCAGCTGGAATTTCAGAGTCTCTGTCAAACTGATTCCTTCCGCGCGCTAGTGTTGATTCCACACAATGCCTGCACTCTAAAGTCCAAGTGTGCTCATACGTGTCGACCTGCTAAAAAAAAAAGCTTTGGCTGAAATTTCAGCACCAATATATCATCTGAAGTTTCTCGGGCCGATCGAAAAAAAAGATATCACGTGCGTAGTATGTACTACATATGATGAGAGATCTCCTCCGAGTAGAAAGAAGATAGAGAAAATAAAAGAGAGA
Source organism: Hyposoter didymator (assembly GCA_037952995.1). Classification (NCBI taxonomy): domain Eukaryota; kingdom Metazoa; phylum Arthropoda; class Insecta; order Hymenoptera; family Ichneumonidae; genus Hyposoter; species Hyposoter didymator. Next base: position 7,388,676 of record JBAJMU010000006.1, on the reverse strand, counting down.
AAAATATGAAGCGGGCCTGGTGAAATAATGCGGGGCCGTGAATGTGGGGGTGCCTTTCATGTGTTGATATCGAATTTATACAGTATCGGGTTACCAGGTGTTTTCAACATTTTTATTCCCTTGTCTTAACAATTCTCTCCTTCCTCGACGGCCGGGGTAAGTTTGTCGAGAGGAAGAGGAAGAGGAGGAGGAGAGAAAAATCCTAATGTAAATGAACTCGCTGCGAAACTCGCGAAGAAAGCAATTATTTACAAACATGTTTGAAAATTCGTTAAATCCATCAATAACACGTCTGCAGAGCTTTACGAAGGTAGAAAAAAAATAAGAACACGACGGAGAGTGGAGAAACACGAGAAACAAAAATAAACCTGGAACTCAGGGGCCAGCTTTATCATTTTCGGAACGTCCATTATTCGTGGAGAATGCTCGTAGTCATCGCCAAGACGGCACGAACGACAGAGTGAGCGCGTCTTTGTGTCTGTCTTCGTGCACTTGTGTGTGCAAGAGAGCAAAGGAGAGAGAAGCTAGACCCATGTTGATTAGGTACAGCCTTAGGCTGTTCTCTCCCTCTCTCTCTCTTGTTGGTCATTTTGTCTCTTCCTTCCTTTTTCTTTCTACCCTATTCCTCTTCGTCACACATCACCTCTACTCTTTTTCTCGTCCCCCGTCCGTTGGGCCGTTTTACCAGGCCTCCTCTCTCACCATCAGCCTTGCCAAGTCGCTTCTGTTTCCAGGCTGCCTGGATGACTGACTTGGGCGCACGCGATCCTCGTCCGCATGTATTTCAACTTTCATACATGTTTATATTGCTTAAAGTCAAAAGGGCGTTTAAACAGTCAGTCAAAATACGTAACACATCTTTGTATCGGTTAGGCGATCCGCCGTTCGTATATACACGATGGTAAAAACTCTTGCACCACTCTCGTCGCATTCTTTTTTTCAAATTAAAAAATATATTGACACCTCCGTGCATTCATTGAATAACTCAAAACTACGAAAGCATCAACAGTCGAATACATCGAAACATTTTTATTTTTATTAAAAAGTCATTTAATAAATTCTTCAAGGCGTCGCTACAGCGACTTTCAATGCCTCCTTCCTCCGGTTTGTGAGCGTTTTTGAATATTCGCACACAGACACACGCGCAACAAGGCATTTTCGCGGAAAGTTTTGTCCAATTGTTACTAAAATACTGGAGTGAGTGCGAACCTAATTCTCGTTCGCTGTGTATGCAGAAATATATGTTCATGGAGTCAAAGTCTGAGAAAATATTGCACAAAATGAGATGATTCATATGCAGGCAGGGCGAGGGTCTCTCGACTATAGAGATCAACAACAAAACGGTTCCTGTGTTATTATGCACGAGCAAGTTGAGGGTTTATTCAGTTGCACATGTATATTTTTATGCACATGCTGCCTAGCTGGATATTTGTAAATTACCCTGACGAAAGACACGGCAGGATTTGCACAATTCCTCTTTCCCCTTTTCTTTATTTTTCTTGTTTTTTATCCTATTTTTTTTCTCATTTTTTGTTTTTTTTTCTCATTTCGCAACGTAATGCGTTCAATGATAACGAAGGATGAAGAATTTCGTTAAAAATTAAACAACAACGTCGTTGATTTTGTGGAAAAAAAAGAAGGAAAACACAGAACGAAAAGAATCGAAACACTCGCCCTCGGGCTCGCTCCAGATCAAGTAAATACTTGTATAATTCAGATTTCAATGTAGATTTGAATGGAGATATAGAGAGAGAGGCGGAGAGAAGGAGGAGAACAGAATGCGAGAGAGAAGCTGTGCGGTAAGCCGAATCTTCAAACCTATTGTCCTGGTCTCCAAGGCCCCTTCTCAATGTAAATTTATACCGAAAAAAACGTGAGACGCACACATACACTCCAAGACTGATCTCACAGTAGCTTCTCGTGCTTCGGGACGATTCGCGCTTCTCTTTTCTGCGCTTCTTCGATCTCCAGAGCACAACTAGAGCAGCAACGGGAGCTTATTGCTCTGCGTATGTGCTCCGGATCTCAAAGCGAAAATGTTGAGGCTATTCAACAGGTTTCGAACAGATCTTTGTAACAGAGTAAATGGACGATTTCTCGAATCTTCATTTCTCCGATCGATACTCTCCTTGCGGCTGATGCACGGGCTGTACAAACAGTGCCTGCTCCAGTCGATCCTTCTGATTCTCCTCGTCACTTCGCATCTGTGTCTTATGTGAATTCGTACATGTGCACAAGAAACTTTGTCCACCTGGTCTAAGAGTCGAAAAATCGCATATACACATACATACGAAAAAACGGAGTGGGAACAAGACACAGATGAAGAAGGAGGATCACCTCTCATCCCTCCGGAACTCGCCGGAAGAAGCTAAAGCCGTTTGCGAGGGAACTACCTGCTCTTTCTCTTCGTCTCCTGTATTCCCTAGCACTTTGGCACTCGACAACGAACGCTTTATACATATATACCCACTGTCTCTTATTCCGAGCTTCTTCGGGACTCTTCCTTTCGGCTTGTCTCTCGGTTTGCCGGCATCCTCTCGTTGCTGGTAACCGGCACCACCAGATATTCGCAGAATCCTGTCGTCCTTCTGATTTGGCGGAGAAAAGAATCGAATCTCTTTCTCTCCCCCCATCTCTTGCTACCTTTCTTCTTCGCGCATTGTATTTTAACATGCCGCGCACTTGGACTTTTGTCCTCGCACTCACAGATTTATTTCCTATCAGTTCCTTCCTTCGCGCCACTTTGCAGCGGGTGCATGAATGAATGGGCTACATGAAAATTGCCCGAGATGCTGATTCTCTACCGCATGTGCAAGAAGAAAATATATATGTACATTTATTATACACCCCAAGTGAGCCGTCGCGAAAATCTTATAACTATTGCAACATTCCCGATTAACAGTCTTAAGATAAAAGTTTAATGCTCTGTCAGTATCTCCATTTGAGGAATTCGATGCAATTCTTCATCGAACCTCTCTGATGAGAATTCGCTCATATTTTTAAAGACGGAATTCCACAATGTGTTTTTTTTTCCTTTCAGGTACATACTGGAAATGAAATTTTGTTGAAAATCATCGAAATTTTGTTGAACATGGTAAACTAAATATTTTTGGGTAATTTCAAAATTTTCGTTGTTTTAGCAGTTTATTTGGTTTTTCACGAGAATTTCAGGGAAATTTACGATTAAAACGACAAAAATTTGCTTCCGCAGAGACTTTCTAAAAGTTTTTTCGCTGCGATGACACAATTTTGGGGATTATTCAAAAAAACGTTCAGTAGTCGAACGTATCGAACAAAATATCGATCTTTTCCAACAACATTTTGTTTTCAGTGTAAACATTGAATCCAATTAGACTTTCAAAGATTCCTCGAAATATTTTGTCGGTTATTCAATTTTCTTTATGTATACCGTCACTTTTTCCGTTTTGTGCAACTTGTGTGTAACGTTACCGTCATTTTTGTGTGTTCCAGGTGAGTTTTTCAAGGAATTTCTTCGTGTAAACAGAAAATGATTGATTTGGCGGGAACATGCGCGTGTGCAAGGGTGTCCAATGAACAAGGTTCGTCTACGATGAGTCCGCGTCGGTGATGGCCGCAAGGTAAACTTAGAGAAAATTCTCATCCTCGATCGCGGTTGATCGTTTGTCATTCCGCAGTAAATTTTACGCCAAAGAACACATTGATTTCGTTATGCTGCAATTATAAAATTCACTGAAAGATGAAAGTGAATGTTGGATACGCTTTATATATTTTTTACAATTCTCTGCGTGGACAAAAGGGTCGGGAATATTTTAAATTGTACGTTAAGTACGAATTTATACGTTTTTTCGACTCAACCCCGCACGATCGAGCGATAATGCCGGTGAAGCTTTTCGTGAATTTTACGTGCAGAGGTTGCTTTTTAGGCGTCTCCGTGTACATTCGGCTGTTTTGGGCCTTAGGATGTTATTTGGTAAACATATAAGACTAAGCGTGGGAGGGAAGGAGTAGAAGGGAGAGAGAGAGAGAGAATTATTGAAACGCGAATGAAATATAAGAAGGCTCCGGTACACGAGGAGGGTGTACCGCCAGGGAGATCGTCTTGACGGTTTGACGCGCCGACAGTAAATATACTTAAGGCGGTGCCGGGCGAGAGAGCAAGCGATTGTCGAGTTGAGCGAAAAGGAAAAGCGGAGCAACAGTAGATCAGGCGGAAAGGGCCTCGTTGGCAGCGTGGCAAGAGACGACGCGCGGTTGCTTACGGGCCTCGAAACTCTCTTTCGTCGGCGGAGAACCGGCGGAATCGAGAGAAGACGCGACGACGGCCGAGACAACGAAGAGAAGCTTTTCAGTCCCACTGAAGCTAACTTTGCTGAGGTAAAAATCGAGGAGGATGAGAGTAAAGCGGGAGCTGCCCGCTTTGGATTTGTTTCGGGGATCGAAAAGTCTTTCTCCCTCTCGCTAGAAATCTCTTTCGTATCTTTTACTCTCTTTTACTCTCCGCTCCCTCCTCTACGTATCTTTTTCTCTTTCGTTCTTTGAGCTGTCGTTCTTCTTCTTTCCTCTCCCTAGAATGTTCCCCCATAAAAGAAGAGATTGTGTGCATCTCCACGACACCGAGAAAACGGTTTTGGGAGATCCGCGGCTTTCTCCTGCGGTCCACAGAGATGTAGAGAGGAAGAAGAGAACGAGGGAGAGAATGGAGAGCAGATCAGCCCTGCTCTTTTGCAGAGAGCGAAAACCAATGCCCATGGAGTGGACCGCCGTCTAAATTACCGAGTCTGGCATCACAGTCGACCCTCTCATACCCTTTCGATGATGTTCCTCCACTCGTTCTTCTTCTTCTTCCTTTCTTTTTGTTGTGATCCTGCCACGACAACCAAAGCCTCCAAACAGTGGGTCTTCGAACGAAGAGAAATGGCGTCCGGGCTTCCGTGGTACTCTCTCGTTAATTGATAACTGATATCTCGGATCTTCTTCACGAACAATCGGCATTTTGTATTCCTTTCTGTCTGCCCCCTCCACGCCGCTGCTTTTCGCTTTTTATTCCGGTTCGTACTTTGACGTTTGTGCTATCGGAGCTATATCTCCGGTACGCTCCAACAATAAATGGTCTAACCGATAGTGGACAAAATTGAGAAACATTAAGAAAAGAATGACAAAAAAAAAAATTTCTGATATAAATTTCAAAAATTTTCAAACAACATCGAGTATGCGGAGACAATTAAGGGACGGTTGTGCGTTTGATTTTTAAACACGAAAGTCGGGGATGAGCTTTCCCCGCAGTCTGTCTCTGTCTCTCTATCTCTCTCGGACTCTTCCGTTAAATTCTCGTCGGTCTCTCTTCTCGTTGCTCTCTCTCACGTTTTTTTTCCGTTTCTGTTGAGACCAATCGAGCAAAATCCTCTCTATGCCTCTTATCTCTTATCTCTCATTCTTTCTCTCGCTCTTTGGCGCGTCTTTGCTCTTACCCGCTGCGGGACCAGGCACGTCTTCTTCACTGCTTCAGGGATATATCAAGGTGCATGGTTGTTGTTGCTCAGTATACACGCTTGCTGCCTGGTGTACCGGGCAAACATTCAACTTGATTCGACTCGAACCCTCTTTCAGAACTTCTCGTGCATTGCAGCAGGATTTTCGGCATCTGCGGGCCCTCTCCTCTTCCGATTCACGCTGCAACACATCGAGCTCGAGGAGGAACGAGCGAGCGAGAGAACAGAGATCTCGTGAACTGTGTGCTGCTTCTGCTGCGTGTGTGCCAGGCAGAGAAAGAGAGAATTCTGAACGCCGCGCCGACTGTCGTGCGACTCTTGGCTTTTTTCTTTCTCCTCTGTTTTTTTTCTACCTCTGCACCCGCTTCTTCTTCTTCTTCTTCTTCTTCCTCTTCCTCCCCGTATATACGTCTCCACGTGTACCCTCTTCTTTGCCCTCTTCTTCCTTGTCTTTCTTCTCCCGCCTTCAGGTTTTTTTAAACCAACCACGGGAAGACTTATAAGGCAATTCCCCGCGTTCCACGGAAAAAAAGACGACAAAAATCACTTCGCGTCCCCATGCACTCTCTTTTCTCTCTTCATCGTTTATACTCTTCGTCTTGTGACAGCCCTGGCCACTCATCACTCGCCTTTCGTTGGTCCTTTCGCGAGAGATCTCTCGATCTTTGAGCTCTTCAATGCGATCCGTTTGGTGCAGTAATCCACATTTCGACGATGACTTTCGGAAAATAAAGTGTGACCCATTTTACACACACACCCTCGGTACACGAACCGAGAAAACCCTTCAGCATCGAAAGAATCACCAAAAAGCACGTCAGAGTAGAGGAAAAACGACTTTCAACGTAATTACGATTTTGTCTCCAATATCCTTGAGAATGTATGATCCTCGGTCTTTCCACACATCCTCACAGTCACTCAAAACTTAACTCTCGTTACGATATACCAACGATCGTGTAGGCATTAACAAGAAATTACAATTATAACGCGCATATTATTGCGAGTATCTCGATAGTATAGCCAGAGAGTGAATGGCAGAAAGAAATGTCTGCAGCAGATGATGCAGTTACTTTTCTTGGTGCTCCTCGTTCATTTAATATGAGCGAAGTGGGTTGATTCTTCTATATCAATTTGTTCCCCACGTGTCACAAATTTTTAGAAAATTTAAATAACGCTCCGAGACTCGAGATAAACTGAATTTTTTCGTTATTTTCGTTGTCTCGTCGTTGGGCTTACATTTTCTATGATATTATAAGGATTGAGTGTATTATGTGATTAAATCATTAATGTTGAGAATTATTTGAAAAAAAACCGGCTAGGATGCATTTCCGTAGCTGCGACGGACTCTGGTACGACCGGATGTTAATTTTTTTTCGCTTTTCATGGACACTTGGGAACAAGTGACTCACCTTTTCGTGGACATTATAGCCACGAGAGAAACATAAAGAACGAGTGGAGAAAAGAGAGAGGGAGGAAGGGAGAAAGAGAGATTGGTATATTCTGAAATTACGAGAATGCGCTCTCACGGTCATGCTGCGGTCGTCATTCCGTCGTACTTCTCTGTCTGTCTCTCTCTCTCTCTCTCTCTCTTTCTTCGTCTCTCCTCGCTCCTGGCAAAAGTCCAGCTCGAAGCAATCCTGCGTATAGACTTTGCGCCACAGAGGGGCCGAGAGCGTCCTCGAGATCCTGGTAGAAAATTCTCCACCTCTGCTCGACGAAGAGAGTGCTCGACGAGAAGAGAATCATCACGACCGCAAGAACGTTCGGAAGTCATGCTCGGATAGAGCTCTCGTTGCTTTTCTGCACAGAAACTTCAGCTGTGTTCTCAGAAGATTTTCTGTTTTTTGTTTCCTCCGGCACACTTTTTTTTTCTCCTCTCTTTTTTTTATTCTCTCCAGGCCTGGTGGCCTACGTTTTTTCTTCTTACGAATTCGCGAGAGACCGAAAGAAGGAGGTAAGACGAGAACAAGGAAATTGGGGCGGGACGAAGAGCGCAACAGCAGAGGAAATACAGATTCGTGATGAATTTGTTGAAACTTACAAACGAGGAGGGCAATTTGCAAGGCAATCCGTGGATCAATTTTTTTTTAATTGTTGCTTTTTCTTTAGAATTTGGTGACAAAAAAATCAATAGTTTTCATGAATAACTATAACAGTTCACATATACATTGTCAATGGTCGCATTCAAGTTTTGGAGTAAAAAAATAATTGTCGACGGTGTCCTGCTGGTGCTTTTTCCCTTAATATTTACCTTTTTCTCCATCGCCTCTATCTTCCCTCTTTTTTAAGCGTATTATGCATGACATTTGCGAAACGCGACGGGAGGCCTGATGGTGCTCCTTTCGAGACTCTATTTCTTTCTGTCAGTGTCTTTGAATATGTGTGTATATATACGAAAGCCTTTTCTGGTACGAGTTGCAGTTGAGCGCAGACGTAAGCTACCGCTTGATTTCTACGGTCAGATAACTCAATCCAAAACTCAACGCAATACACACGGTCGTTTTATTATCGCTCATGTTTTCCCATCTCTTGGAACAAACATTTATTTATTTTTCTCCGTATGCTTTGAGTTGATCGAGATGATGCTCATCCCTATGCATTGAGCAAGCAGTACGACGATTACCAAAAATTGTCAAGTCCGAGATTTTGTTTAGGGAAAAAATTCGTAGACGCGATAAATCTGCCATAAGGACCTTGTTGGACATAAATAAATTCCGACTGTTTGAATGCATGATTGAAAAAGCCACACAATTAAGACGTAGATTGCGCGCGCATAGAATCACCAACTGATTAGACGCGATTTCTTTTAATTCTTGAAAGTCGTTACCGTGCGGGTTAATCCACCGCTTGCCTCTATTCGATCCCTCCGCATCTCTTCGCCAACTGCGCTTCGACTTTTTATTTCTCTCCTTCTATCGTTGTTTTACCTTTAGCTTCTCTATAAATATCTCGCTGCAGCTTCTCCGCGGGTTGCACTCTGCTGTGGCGTGCCTGATTATTTAGGCAGCGAATGTTTAATCGAAGCATTGTATCGGTAGTCCTCCTCCGAAGCTCTTCGTACACCTCCCCCCGCATTTCTTCCCCCTCGACGGTCGCTTCATGTTCAAAGGCTCTCTCTTTCTCTCTTGTTTGTCCCCATGTATGTTTCTCGCGGAGATGCTCTTCACCCTTTCCCTTCCATTCCCTCATCGTCTTCTCCACTTCGCTGGCTCCTCTTCTGCTTCTTCTTTATACTTGTTGGTTTATTTGCTAGTGGCTGATACCTCATTACCGCGACAGATCCATCGATAAGGGCACCGTTCTCGGAAACACACAATGCGCCCCTCCTGCTGCCTTTCGTAGCCTCCTCTCCCCGCGGTGGGAGAGAGCCGCGCATAGCCACGGAGAGACTCTCTCTTCTTTCTCTTCCTCCTGCTGCTTCTCTTGCATTTCGTCGCGTTGCCGTTGTCGTTGCGCCCGCGCGCGATATCCCTTCTTTTTATTTTTATTCTTCTTGAGTTGTTGGTCTCTTTTTCTACTATTACGGCCTCTCCCTCTCGCCCTCACCCTCTATTCTCCTTTTCCTTTTGTCCTCTTGTTCATTTTCTTACCCTCGCCACTTACTTAGGGTCGAGAGCTCTTGACTTGCGCGACTGTTATTTACCAAGAAAAGTAGATATCACACCGCCCCGTCGGCACTCACTAACGCTATTTACCTGCTGCCTCGCCCGCGGTTCATCCGCTTTCTCTTCCTCTTCGCGTCCTGACTTTTCTCCTCCTCCTCCTCCCGCGCTTCGTCTCTTCTTTCCTTTGTTGGTTCCACATAATTCCATCCCCGGCGGTCAGACGCCGCGCGTATATCCACGTCGTATACTGTTATCTCGTGGAGAGATTCAGTTTGGAAGAGAAGCAGAGACTGAAGGATGAGCAGCAGGATGCAGAGGACCCGAGAGAAAGCGCGAGATAACTTTCGGTCTTTCGTCCAACGGACAGTTATTCCCTTTCCGTCCAGACACCCGCACCGAACGATCTGTAACCATCAGCCCCCATTCCGCCATAGCGGCATTTGGAAAAATCCTCCTCTCTCGAAAATTTGCCTACTTTTCAAAATATTTCGTTTCCGCGCAGTTATCCGGATCCGGCGAATCTTTACATCTTCGAAAACAAGCTGCCGCTCGAGCGGAGTATATATACCTTGATGAATGTATGCAAACGCTTGCGAATGAGAATGGCGAGGCACTAAGATCATTGATGTCAGCGAATGTTATAATAGTTGAGGATCATCAATTATGGAGTAGGCGTTATACGTTTTTAATGCTCATCTCGTGAACACGTAAAGGCGGGGTTCCGTCCGAGCGCACCCATTCGAGTTTATTACCTCGATTAGGCAGACGATAATACTCATATGGACGATTTACAAAGAGAGTAAAATTTCTATACGTACATACATTATTGATGCGCGTATAAGAGATGAATGAATGATACGTATTTCTGGATTATCGAGCGTAGGCATGAACTCGCACACCCCCTAATTAACATACAATTTCTGTCATCATGCCTCGATCGCGCGCGCGCTTCCTTTTATTTCGCGGGATAAGCTCGCACCGTGGTGGTGCATGCGGTGTGGTGTGTGTTCTAGGCGCTCTCGATGTACGCAACGCGCCATTAAATAGTTGTTGGCACACTCTGCGCGCACACTGTCTCATTCACGTGAGGCTCTCTATCTCATGGAGAAAAGATCAGTGCTTCACATGCCCTCGGGGAGACTTACGGCACTCAAGCTTCGCTGCACACTTGGGACAAATTGTGCACACTGGATTTACATATCGCGAGAGAGAGTACATCCGCGAGAGCACACGCGGGCTTTCGCTCGCACGCGTATTTGTATTTATGTAACACGTATACGTACTTGGTATATACAACAAACGATAAGAAAAACAGCATTGCACTACGCGCTCGTAACAACGTGATAATATATACTACAGGCTTTCTTAAGAAACACGGAGCGTGAGGAGGGAGAGGGAAGGATGCGTCGAGATAGAAGAAGAGCTGTATATATACGGGAGGAACAGGCAATCTCTTGCGACGCTAGTTAAAACATTAAATGTGTATAGCTATACATTGTGGCGATCGAGACGAGAAATACACACGAATATCCCGCGCAATAGATTTTTCTCACTCATTTCCTTTTATTTCTCCTTCTCTTTCTCACTTATTTCATCGCCCCGCGCGATGAATATCTCTCGGTATGTTTATAGCCGCGCGTTCTCTCGGCGCGGATATACGCCGCTGTCGAAAATTCAGCAACAATCGTTGATGGTAGTAGCAGCAGCGGAGTTTTGGCGAAGAGGCAATCGTCCGGATAAAAATAAAAGATAAGTAGTACATAATACAAGGGAGGGGGACGGGGGTGAAAAGGGAGAGATTTGCTGCTGCGGGCTGTGCTCGTTGCTGCGGAAAAGAGTAAAAGCACAGAGGCGAGGATGGAATATATCGAAGAGGACAGGCACCCCCTGTGGTTCGACGTACAAGTGCTCGGCTAGCAGGCGGTTCAGAAAACTCTCTACGGTACTGTAGTCTCACTTACACGCATTCTCCCTCACCTCTTCGCATCCCAACATACATACGAGAGAATACGAAAAATACACTTGGCGAATTCATTCCGTTGCGAATGTTCTGTTAATGTTGTGGTGGTAGGCGCGAGAGGGTGCATGCATTTGAGCGAAAAGATCTTTTTCTCTCCTGCTTCTTTCTATCTCTCTTTCTTATTCATCCGAGAAACTGGGACCTCCTATTTATATGCAAGGGCGTGCGTGTGCGGCACAAGAGAGCAGCATACACCGTCGGGCATACATAATTAATATTTAAACAAGGCAACATCGCAAGCCCCGCATTCGTCTCTCTTTTACCAAAGAAACGAGAGAGAGGGAGATCTCCTATGAGCACCAGAGGAAATCGCCCGGCCGCCGGCACACCGACCAGCCAAATCGGAATATATATTTATATATACATATCTGTATATTGTATATTTATGTATGCCCTGTGTACTACTGAACTCTCACAAGCCTCCAAGTTCCAACCTAAAAACAAAAGGGAAACCGAACGAAACATAACCGAATAAGCAGCAGAGAGCCTCTCATAACCCCAGCTCTCTTCAACTCTGCTGCGCAGTCACTTTACACCTTTTCACAGGTGCACTAGTCTCGACACTGTATATACGAAGTGTACGAGGAGGAGTGAGTAAGAGATCGGAGAGAGAAAACGTCTAATTCGGCATCTTATGATTTTCATACATTATTTCGCCTGTGCCAATTTTCCAGTACAATTTTTACAGTTTCGGGAATTTCGCTCGTCAACATATTTCCGGGAGGATGGAAAAAACTACCGACTGATATTACAATCATTCGGTCACATTCGGAATTCTCCGTTTCGATTCCGTTTGATATCGAAAGATACCTGCAGGCAAAGGTCACACGAGAGCTTTGGCTCGGACGTAGGGAATCGAACTGTGCGAAAAAGTATGAGGGGGCGGAATAGACGCGAGAGAGAGTTTCGAGCGAGCCGAAAAGCCAACCTCATAAATATCCCCGGTCAAGACCATCATGAGTCGGCCTCTGGCTGGAATCGCCGCGCATTTTGCTCCTCATCTCGTTGCTCGGCATCTTTGTCTCACTTTTTTCTGGTTCATTCTGTCTGTCACTTGGTTCTCCTCATGTCTAGGTAACAAAGTAGAAAATTGACAAACAACTGATTAGGCTGGTGTGAGTGTTATTTCGCTATGATTTGGGAAGGACAGGCATAAGCAAGAGAAAGAGAGAACAATTGGCGAGGCAGAGGGAGAAGAGCGCAGTACGAAGGAGGCGGTTGAAAGGAGGAGAGGGCGGTAGTGTCGGGCAGTTTTACAGAAAACAACCGGGCTGATGTATAGCGTAGCCCCGACGTACAGGTAGATGGCTTCCACGCCCAGAAACGACCTCGAAACGTCTTCGATTCCCGCATTCCCTGCCATCCTCTCCAATGAAGTTCCTTTGCATCTTGCTTCTCAATCGCCTTTTCTCTCTTTATCCGTTCCCTTTGTTTATTCTCGAAAGCGCTCTGCCCCGAATGAAACCAACTTTTTGGGCTAATGTGCTGCGCTCCATCCCGCACCGGGCTCCCCCTTCTTTCCAAACTGGAAAACTTTTTTCTAGAGTCATTTTTCACCACATCGCTTATACATGTAATTACTTCGTCCAGCTATATTCTCCTCTCGATTCACGTCGTCGCTACAGCTATTATTAGTTTTTTTCCTGCCTCATCGTTCGTTCACACGGACGTGAAGCTTCGATACAGAAAAATTTAACGTGACGTATATCTAAGAGCACGACGATGTGGACAAGAGAAAATATTTCGATTGGCATTGAAATTACGCCGAAATAAGAGAAACAGATCGACGAATGAAGAAAGTCGAGAGAGCTCTTCCTCAATGTTTCGGAGTCAGTGTAAGCTCGCGGGAAAGCACCAGAGAACAGCAGCTCGTTAACGATCGGTTATATCCGAGGTACATACTCACGAATTAGTGTGGCAGAAGCGCTTCGGGGCATACCTTACGTCACCGTGGGACTGTCTCGCGGTCAACGCCAAGCTCACCTTTGCGCCGTCGGTGAGCGCCTCGAGAGCCGCACTCTCGAAAGAATAAACTACGAGAATGAAAAAAAAAAGAAAAAAAATGATTGGGAAAGGGAGAGAGGGAGATGACATACCCGACATTGATCAATCGATCAATCTCGTACGCGTATCATCGGTGAATGACCGCGACGCTGGATACTAAATCTGCTGATACCGCATGAGCAGCGGGAATTTAGTCTTACTAACATTATTATTTAGTCCCATGTTCATTTCGTCGTCGGATGCTTTGTCGTGGATTTGTGTCTTTTGATCGAAATTCCAGTTACCGAATCAAACGCGCGCAGCAAATATGAAGAAATCATGATAATCGCGTTCCGCTGCCAATGAAATTTCGTAAAAAATCATCGAAATTTTGTTGAACATGGTAAACTAATTATTTTTGGGTGATTTCAAATTTTTCGTTATTTTAGCCGTTTATTTGGTTCCTCACGGAATTGTCAGCGAAATTTACGATTGGAACGACAAGAATTTGCTTCCGAAGAGACTTTCTATAAAATTGTTTCCTGCGATTATTCCAAAAAACGTTCAGTTTGAACGTATTGAACAAAATATATCGATCTATTCCAACGAAATTTTGTTTTCAGTGTGTACCTGATTTTCCGACTAATTCATTCATGTTACGGCGGCCTCACTGTCTTACCGATTAGATTTAGCCCGTTATTGAAAGACCCTGAGCACTAGCTCTGGAGTAAGTTAGTTGGCTCAAGGATTATCAACGTTATTCCTTTACCCGCGCGCGCGAGCATTTCACCGCTGTTATCGAAGAGTTTGTTCTCCTGTCGAGAGAAGATACAGCCTTTGTCTCTGTTCCACTCTCCCTCCTAGCCGAGAGAGCTCGGCCGTAGTCATCGCTGGTTCGAGCATAGTATGTAATTATCGTTGGAGGGACCTTCGGCAAGGAGGAAAAAAAGAAAAGGGACATAGTGCTCAAACCACAAGAAGATGAAGAAAGAGCAAGAACGATGAAAGTATCATCTGCAACGTCATTGGGTCATGCCTTGACTTTGAATCTCACGCCGCTTGATCATTCCCGAGCTGGAAAGTGTGGTGATGTTGCCTCCTCCCCGTCTTTCGCGTCTCATTCCAATGGATCTGGAAAAAGGAACAAAAAAGGGGAAAAAATGAAAATAAAAAATATATACATGTGAACGCGGCGGCGGTGGGCAGATGAAAATTGACGATATTTTTCGACGGTATTAAGCTGCAGAGTGTGTTGAGGATAAAGCATGCGACATGCGCTTTCTAAGAATTCGATAAAGACAGCTGGCAAAATTTTTTTGCTTTTATCATTTCCACGCAAACATGAAAATTGGCCGAAGCACGAGAGATAATGATTTCGTGGGAGGAACTCGAGGTTCGTGAGACACGATTTTTGCTCTCGTTTACGATCGTCGTAAGGTTTCTTAGAAATTCGAAATTATGTCAATTACAGAACAGTAGAAAGTGCATTAAGGAAGGAGAGGAAGTTACGGGTCCAACAGAGATGTGTGTAGAGAAGCCACCTCCGCGATGTCCGCATGCGGGGGAGGGTTATTTTTTTCTTCATACGTTGCGCTCGCAGATTTATCTGTTTTTCTTTTCTTAATCATCGCCGGCAAGATTAGTAATCACAAGATTTGCCGACCAGGGGGCTAGGGGCTGCGAAGGCTACGCATTGGTGGACATAATGATGGAAACAATTGTCGATGGTGGGGAGAAAGAGAGTACGCCATTTTGTCGTGAGAAAAAGGTACGCGGAAGGGAAAACGCGTCTCTTACACTCTCCCTCCGCTCTCCCTCTCTGGGTCTCTGTGTATGTGTGTGGGGCGACGAGCGTAGAGTATAGAGCATGTATATATAAAGAACGGTTAAAAACCCGACGGAGAATGCAGGAAGGTCTAATTGTGAGAGTGGGGCGCCCATTACGGGGGCCGAAATTACAGGGCCTGGTATAAGCCCCCCGACCACATCGCGCGTCCTTACCGCTCTCTGCAGAGAGAATAAGAGAGTCGCCGCCGGCTATCCTCTCTTTGTGTATCTATACTAGGACTACGCTGTGACTACAATTTTTTAACGCCATAGCCTTCATTGGTTTCTCTCAGTTCTGGCGTATTTCGCTGTTGGTCTCTGATGGCTCCTGTGGCTCTCCCACTAATACCGCGCATTCCGAAAATGACCAGCAAACGTATTATCTCCCTTGGGTCTTGGCGGTTACATAGTCTTGTCATTTGGTCGATTGTCTAGTCTCCTGATTGGACCAACTTTTTTTTTCGCTCCGTATCTCCCTGTTTTTTTCCAGAAATAAAACCTTCGCGCCACTTTTGCACACTCTTGAAATTTCTAATAATGAAACATTGCGTGCAACTGCAACAAAACGAGGCATCGAGCAATCTTTTCGTAGGCGACGAACGTTTCCGTTCGATTCTTTGTCTTGAATTTTCAAAAGATTTTTTTTCTCCTCCGTCATTATCATTTCGGAGGAACGATTTTTAGTTCATTTCACCGAATGAAATTACGAGTGGACAGTTTTTTCTGAATCCGTATTTTTCTCGTAGCACAGGACGTTGATGAAAAAGAAGAGAAGAATCTTTTAGTAAATTAACATCCGTAAAATACTCATGAGGTTTTTACGCGAACCCATAGCTCTCTCGAAACGTCGCACACTCCATCTTACTTCAGGTGTGCAGAAGGCAAGAGATAAGGATCAAAAATAAAGTGAGAGTGGGGGATGATCAGTGTGAATTCGACATATTTGCCGGACGTCGCATTCTCCGAGCGTCTCCGATCTGTCATTGAGAATGTTGACCGGCGAACTTGCTATCCTGTCACTGCGAATTCACCAGAGCGCCGCAGGACTATTAATCAGAGCAGCAGTCTCTCGCGGTGGTCCCTTTAAACAGATTTAAAGAACGACACCGACAAAGAAAAGTTTTGCGGAACAGAGAAAGAGAGAAAAAGGGAGTAAAAGAAAGCGAAGGGTCGTCCGCCTCCTTTCCTATACGCATGCTCTATCTCCGCGCATAACGTTCTTCAAAAAATCTCTACCAACGGCCTGCTTGTTCGACCAGAGGGCTCGACTACATTTCTACGCCTTCACATAGCCGCGTTCGCGTTGGAATAGAAACCCCGTGCGAAAACTACAATCCTTCGGTTCTCCCCAAACTTTTTACACATTCCGAAACAAAAATATGTTTATGTAGAACGAACAAAATCACGAGCTATACCCGGTGCGGAAGAATATACATGGGAGCAGTAGATTTTTCGTATACATCGGAGAACTGATCCAGTCATTAAAAAAAATCTTATTTATCACAAGGATCTATGATTAATTACAGGAAGAGCGGTCTTTGTCCTCATTTACATTTAAGTATCGAGAGATCGCCCTGTACCAAAAGTCTGCTCGACGGAGAGGGACCACGCCACTATGTTATGATCCCCCTTATAAAAACTCTCTCAATGAAAAGTTCATGGACAATCGAACATCGATTAGATATTTTTTGGGTTTAGGCATGATTGATTTTTTTTTCAATTTTCTCATTATTTGTTCTGTGACTGGTTGAATCACACCCAGACGCATTGAGTTGTCGTTGAGTTTGACCACGAACGGGATTGCGCGGAGTCATGAAAAAAAAATGGTCACTTTTCTCACGCGGTAGTTTTACAATTGCTACGAATTTGTTGAAAAATATTTAAAAGATTTTTTGGGTATATTTTTGACTTCGCAGAGCACAGGTCGCAGCCAGCGTGTTATGGGCGAATATTTTTCTCGATGTTTATAGAAAAAAAGTAAAGGATTGAGACGAAATTGCAACGAGCTGTATCTTGGAATTATTATCATTTTTGGAATGATTATTATCCTTAAGGGGAGGGTAAGGTCAAATCATACGAAAAAAGCCATGTTTTTGTGATTTTTTTTCTGACGACAAAGTTAAAATCTCTTTACTCAACTAGTGCTACATTCAAGTATGACATCTGAAGAATGTCTTGTCAAATTATTAGGACGAAATATTAAAAAATACGGCAATGGCACCAATTGTTCGGAAGTGTCTCGAAAAAAAGTAGAATTGCGGTGCCCCTCATAACTCGGTGCTGGATCATCTGAAATCAAAAAATTAAAGTTCATTCGTTAGATAATAGTTTTCCCCAGGTAACGCTGGGAGGGTTTTTCGAAATTCCATTTTTTGAATTTTTTCGAACACTTTGAAGAGAAAAACGCAATTTTTTGGGAAAAATTCGGTGAATTTGTTATTGGTAAATAAAAATTATTAACAAAAAAAAAAAAAACTCTCCAGCGTTACCTCGTAAATTATGTACAGAAATAGTGTTCAAAATTTCAAAAGGATCGGTGCAGTAGTTTTGAAGTTATGAGGGGCACCGACTTTGAAAACGTGAGTTGTGGGAAAAACGCTTTAAAGTTTTAAACACAAAAAAATCCAGCGAAAAACGTTTATAAGCGAATTTCATCAACATACCTCACACTGAGTCCAAGGCCTTCTTTCTTCGTCGAATGGAAGTTTACTTTTCCATCACATTTCACACACTTCACTAGCGTAGCAATTGTTGAAAAGACCAATAAAAAATATAATGTTTTTCAAGATCCTCCGTAATTTGGTCTTCAACAGTCACTTTTATTTTTTTAGCTGACGCGCTTCTTATAAAAACACCCATAACTTCGTCAATTTTGCTCTAATTGACTTGAAATTTTGACACAACGTTCTTCAGATATTATGCATTCAATTAGAAAAATAAAAAAAAAATCAAAAAAAAAAAATTTAAATACCTTACCCTCCCCTTAATGATTATGGCGAATTTTTGTTTTTTTATTAGGATTTTTTACCGCGTGCAAGGATACGAGCGTTATACTCCTTAATATTTTGTTTGATATCGGTTGGCGAAAGAGAGACGTATATAATCGATCTATAGGTTTTTTGGAGGAGATTGCTGGCAAAGTGGCTTTCTCGCAAAATCTATCGGGGCGATCCTAATCATTGAGGGGAACAAGTTGGCTGCTGATGATGCTGGCCGCGCGAGAAAATTGCTCTTGGGACCAGCGCAAAAGAGCTCTTGGCCAGGTATATATGACACAGAGCCTGGCGATTCGTTTTTTCATGAAAATTAGACGCTCATTAAACCAAGCTCTCGACGTTATTTTTATTTTTCGTTGTTTTCCGTTTTTTAAGCTTTATTTCTTTTGTTTTCCCTGCAGAGGAGGGAAAGGGTCGGAAAGGTTCATGAGTAGGAGGTAGAATAAGAGGATTGCGACTATGGTGTGGGTTTCATGGCGCCTCCGCAGCCACAAGAGTGAGAGTAACAAGAGAGGGAGAGAACGAGAGAGAGAGAGAGGGGGGGAGAGAGAGACAGAGAAACTTCGGCACTAAACGCATCATTACGGGTGGCCGGCCTTAGGGGTGGACCACCGGATAATTTAAGGCATTAAAATTTCTTACTCCGCGTGCAAGAGCGAGCGAGAACAGCTATCCGCGACGACATACGATAATCCTTATAATTCTCCTGTTCCACGGACGGGATCGCGCGTCGCGAGATGTAGTCGTTTAGCTTATTCAGAAATGGCCATTTACCTTGGCCAAGATGTTCCAAGACAACTTTGAGGGAAAGTTTGATACTCGTGTATCCTCGGCGAAGCGACTATTTTGAGATCAGAAATTCAAACCTGCTGCGTAAAATTCGACACAGACTTCATTTGTATTTTTTTTTCGTTTTCTTTTTCCTTTGCAGTAGTTTGCGAAAATTTTTAAAAATGAAAAATAGCAACTTCAATATATTGCGGACCGTAGTGCACGTAAGAAATAAGACCGGGTGCGAAATAAGGAGCGAGAAATTATAACCGAGAAGCTTTGTCGAGTTGTCCCGCATCTCCCGCTCGAATCGACTTATTAATCTCCGGTGGTAATTGCAACCGCGAGAGCGCCGTGTATGTCGAAGCTTCGCCACTCATTCTCTCATTCTATGTACATATATTGATGAGAACGTACATAGATACCTACCGAGAATATAGCCAACTTGCTTCTCCCTTTTTAGTCACTGCTCTTAATTATTCGTGGCTGCTCTCCAGTTTTTCCACTGCCTTAACCTTTTTTCTCCCTATTTTTCCTCTTTTCTCAATTCGTTACTCTCATATTTCTGTAGGATTCTCTGATTCATCCGCGAGCAGAACATATTTGCCTTTTTATCTTGGTAGTGCTCCTGACCACTGCTTAACAGCTTTTCTTTATTTTTCATCTTTCTTCTCTCATTGCTCTCTTCGAGTCTTCATGCTCCAGCGACTACAAGCTCGCACTGACCAACCATACAAGAATCTTCTCGACAAACTTGTCGCTTTATTGTACATGTGTTTTACAAGGGAGCTCAGAATCTTTGTGTTGATTCGCGAGGCTTATCTTGTGCAGGGTACATACAAACGATGACGGCATTAATGATACGAAAATTCTTGTATTGGAGGTTTGAATTTTTCATTGACATGGATTAATTAGAAAAATGAATAATCGTTTAGTCAAAATACAATGATTCGCGGTCGAATAACTTTATTTCGATACGACTCGTTCCGATTAAAAGAGATTTTGGATTAAGGAATGCAAATTGATTTCATTAGGATTATTCTTGCTCTCTGCCATTCATGATATTTCTGATGAGTGGTCGAAAAATAAGGAAGAAAAAAAAACGCACATATCTCAGTAATCCAATCGCCAACGAGCCCGAGTCAAAAAATGTGATTAATGACGGAGATTGATGACGGTATATCGAAACTCTTCAGGAAATATTACACTGGCTGGTAGAGCAATCATCGACACTTTTGCGTATGGGAAATTTATATATGTAATGTGTTATACGTCACTCGTTACGAAGCGAGATTGCTTCTTGGGAAATATTTCTTAATTACTCAACGACCATACGGAGATCGTTGGAGCTGCAAAGAAGCAATTTTTTTCCTTACGATCGATGGTAAATTAATTATGAGCCTGCACATTATTTGGACGTCACGGCTTGGGTGACCCATCGTCTTTCTCTTTTCTCCCGCGAGCTGCTCAAACTCACGCATACCGTTTCTTTTCGCGCATAGAGTACGTGGACAGTTTACACGCTGTTTTGCCTTTGGCTTCTCATTTCAACGTCAGAACAACTTTCGACTTGAGTGCCACATATCCACGTTTGCCTGGGTAATTACCAGCTAGAGTAATTCGGGACCAAGAATTGACGGAGACCCGCGCCGCTATATCGTGCAAAGGCTTTCTTCTTGTTCTTTCTTCTCTCTCCAAAAAAGTTTTTTCTAACCAACTGTTATGTCCGATTCCTCTGAGCTGTGAGTGTGTTAATTCTGTCAATATTGTTGCTTCGTATTTGTGCGCATGGCGAAATTAGCATGGACATGTGTGTACGCCGTTTTTCTTAGATGTCGAGACTCGGGAACTTTGTCCGCGCGGCGTTGGTTCATCGACGTCTCTATTCCTTCGGCGAACGGCAAATGGTCGGCTCCTTATGAATTTTTTTTTTTTTTTTTTTCAAAACCCTGCAATCATAGCGTTCGTTTCGTCTTCGACGCGTTTCATATGTGTATAATTTATAGCATATACGCGTATGGAGAATTGTAACGTTATGATGATTCTTCTTTCACATTGGCATGCGTTTGGCGTGTCTGTATGGAACGATATAACGAGCGGTACAGCAGGTTACGCTCATTAAGATACCGAGAGCCCTAATTATCATTAACGGCGGAGTCTGGTACAATGAAGCGTGGATTAGATCCACGTTGGATCTTCGACACCAGTACTTAAGTTTTTAATTTTTCTCATGATTGTTCGATCAATTTTCATTAAAGGTCATATATAGTTGTTTCGGGTACATTATCGCTTCTGGTTATTATAAGCGTCTCGCACAGACGTTTGTAACGTATCTATGTAGGAGGCGCTCAGGAGGTTTGACTTTTGAAATATCTTGAAAGAGCTGTTGACACGATTGCGCCTGTCGCGCGCGTACTTTGTTGAAGCTTTGAATGCGAGCGCTTTTTTGACGATTAAACGCCAAGCGGTAAGTTACTTTTTCCAACGTCTCGCTCTTAATCTTCTTCAACGAGTATTAACTTTGCTTCGTCTTTGAGTGTCCAGGTTGATTCTCGGGCGGCTTTCCGGTACGAAGCATCGCGCTGGTACGCGGGCAAAAAGGTGAAGAAAGAGAAAAACAAAGAGTGAGAGAAAGAAGGCATACCACACGCTTTTGGTGTGCTCCCGTTCGTTCGAATAAATCCGGGCCCTCTCATAAATTGCGGCGCAGTAGCATTAAAGTGAAAATAATGTATGAAATTTGCCTTTTGATCATTTTGTCGGCCGGGGGCGGGTTGGCTTCTGCGCTTCTTCTTTTCCTCACCGTCGGAGATTGAACCTCTCACTCTTTTCTCTGCTTTCCATCTTCTACTATATGTTGCTTTGTTCTTTTCATTCCTTACTCTCCTCTCTCTTTAGCCTCCACATCTTCCACCTTCTTTCTTGTTTTCTCTTTCGCTTACTTTCGTTTCGTGACTCGTGAAGGAGCATCAGCAGAACAAACTATACCGGTCAAAACGGCAGCAGCAGCAGCAGCAGCAGCGCGCGCGCGCGCGCGTTACCTTTGCCCGCGGCTTTCCTCGCGCCCGCACGTGGCCTTCACGACCAGGATTCTCCTTTACCAACCCTACTCATCTCTTCTCTCTTCTCACATATTTTTACATTCTTATCCGTAAATACGCGATTCATGTCCTTCTTTTTCTCCAATCACGCCGTCAAGATTAAAGATTTTTTCAACAACGGCCCCGTTTTTGGGCTTTTTAATGAATTTTGTGTAGAAAATAATTCTGCGATGTAAACCTCGCAGCTAAACTATACGTAAGATCATAAAAACATCAACTGTAAATCTAACCCAGCAAGCTGACGTTAACGACTGTTTCGCATAATCAAGAGCTACAAATTTCGAATCATCTGTCCATTGATATGAATATGCTGAAAATCATATGTTTATATCAACGCGGATCTTTAATCCTCGTGCTTTACGAGGCTCGCGCACACTTTGTCTGCACGCTCCCGCGTGTGGCTGATCTTCTGATTGCTTTTCTCTCGTCTTCATTCATTTCCTTTCTCATTTTTATTTTCCCTCTGTTTTGTAAGTGTGTGTGTGCTGCGCCTCCGTGATGCAGCAATGCGACAAAGCACGCGCGTGCCGAGGAATGTACGCGCTGAGCGAGCCCTTCAGACGCATCACCACACTCATCCCTCCTCCGCTTCCATGGGACGTCACAATCCTTCGGTATGCTCGATTCTCCATTTCCTTCTCTCTCTCTTTCACTCTCTAAATTTCTTTCTCACTCTTTCCCCTCATGCTCTGCCTTTTTCTTTTGTGCCTGTGTCTTCAAAGTCCAAACTCGTTGACGCGTTTCTTTATATTTTGTTGCATTGTGTCAGTTTCTCGGCGTCAACTCATACCGTGCGCACTTCAACGCGATCAATTTGCGTTTGGAGACTGAATGATCGATGCGGAAAGGAAAATATTTCTTCGAATATGTGCGCAGAGATTTCGACGAGATCCGACACGGAGTATTGGAGAGTAACGATCAGAAAAAAAGTCTCAGGTGGAGCGATATACTTTCGTGAGGATCCTGCTGAGAAACATTCGGGTTTTCCGTTGTTTTTTTTTTCTTTTTAAACGAAGATATTAGGTGTTGCGTGGATGAAATTTTTGCGCGTATTTCTCACCTATCCGCTTATCGGATACAGCTACAATTAATACCAACGTTTTCTCTGCGGATCGTTTAACGCATTTGGCCAACAGGAGCTCAATCCTTATCCCATCTTTCACAACTTGTCTCGCTGTCCCTCTTTCTCCGCTTTGCTATCGCGTCTCGACGACATAGGAATGCCGATCAACCCTCAGCTTTCTTTTTTCCACGCGCTCCTTTGGCCATTGATGCATACTAATGACCTTGGCGTCATTTTACTTTTAATCTCGGAATCCCAAACTTCGTGCCCACGAATCTCTACCTGGGATATAAAACTACCGGCGAATTTCAACTTAATTTATACAATAAAAATTTGTTGTTGTATAAAACGCGAGAATTATGAGTAGCATTCGAAAATTAAAAAAACAAAATTCAATTGTCTCATGTTTCTCATTTCCTGACGATATTTTTATTGCCAAACACACAGTGCGTTATAAATTGTTACAAGTCACATTTCTCGCTTGTATCATTCGCACAGTACACCAGTTCGCGCATGTATCCCGTGGTCGTTCATTCGACTCTCTCTCTCTCCCTCTGCGTCTCTCTCTCTCGATGAACGATCTCACCATGGCAAGTAATAACACGCGTGCGCGGGCGCGTTCTTGACTCGCAATTAGTATTGGCATAGGCGTGTGTTTATCTCAGTAGGAGCTGTGACGTTGGAATACATACAGTGGCATCGCACTGCATGCAGTACACATTCTTGTTTCTGCAGCTGCAACACACCGTAGTCACTCTCTGATAAAAAAAAAAATAAAAAAAATAAAATAAAAATGAAAACGAAAGACGAAGAAGGAAAAATGCAAAAGTAGCTGCGAAGATCTCGACGGCGAGCACAAGAGACACGAGAGACGATTAAATGTATACCGCGAGAGTGTAAAACTGCGCGATACATACCAGTTGGGCCTATAAAACCCGACTGAGCTTTTATCCTATATACGCACAGCAAATGAGAGCAAGTGAGCGACTAATGCACCGCAACGTATCCACGTCCGTATTTATGCAGATGTATACATATATATATAAAGTTATACACGAAGCATAATTTACTAGTCGATATTAATTATGCTCAGTGGCGTTAATAGATCGATTTATCGCTCACGCGGACCGCAGCTCTGCGATCGCGGGTATACACACACGCACAAGCCAACTCGGAAAGAGAAAGAAATCCGAGTAAGGAGATGGAGAGACAGCCAAAGATGGAAGGCTAGATTGCTACGACTCGCTTTTCATTCACCTAATAAGAATTCCACGTCTGGTTACTCCAATCTCCGCGCGCAATAAGCGAGTTATCATTTTTATTTCCGCCTGCAGCTTTATTTTATGTTAATCTGTTTTTCATATGCACGGGATGTCTGGCACGCCGCGCGCGGCATAGCTGTTCATTTTTCTCCACAAAAATGTGCAGTTGTTAAAAAAAAAGTTTGCAATGAAAGTTCCATTTCTTTGAAACACTTTGAACATTTTCAACGGAAATCTTCAGTTTTTTTCCGAGCGTGCGGCCTCGGAATCATTAGTATGTCGAAAAATGCATTGAATAATCGTTCTGGCTCTTTCGTATCGTCTATCGCCTCGTTCTTTCCCGTCGACCATAAAGATATTCCCTCCTATTCGACGATCTCTCCCATTTTCAGTGAATTGAATATTTTTTGCTGAACCAAAATTCCAACCAATTTGAAACGCCTACTAATTAATGAAAACCACTATGTTCGTAATTTATCCGATGTCGTTGTCGAAATGTTAGTAGATAGATACATGATTAACTCGGGTGGTGACCTTATTTTTATAGCCTCTCAACGAAATATCCGAATACAAGGAAGCTGATTCCCCGTTGAAATTATTCAAACGCTTGAAACTCCTGATAAATGCTTAAGTCGAAAAAAAAAACATGGATCAGAAATTTTCTGCTTTCAAATATGTGGAATCTGAATTTGCAACCAAAACAGGAGTCCTTTCGAATTTCAATGTCATACTCCTTTCGACATACAACGAAGGGCTACGCGAGCGGGATATTTTTACGGGATTCCATAGAGAAAACAGTTGCGTCGCACATTTTTTTTTTTGTAAAAAAACTAAAACGT
Source organism: Hyposoter didymator (assembly GCA_037952995.1). Classification (NCBI taxonomy): domain Eukaryota; kingdom Metazoa; phylum Arthropoda; class Insecta; order Hymenoptera; family Ichneumonidae; genus Hyposoter; species Hyposoter didymator. Next base: position 7,363,741 of record JBAJMU010000006.1, on the reverse strand, counting down.
TAAAAAATCACATCAATCGAATAGAAAAACTGTTGACAACGTTCGCGCGTTGCCTCGTCTGTTGGTCAAGGAGATTAACGTTTATGATTATTTTTTTTATTATTTGATGTAATAAATTATGCAGTAAGCATGGAAACACATAATCCATGATGGATGTAAACAATATACGTGAGCAGGGTAAAGCGAAACGCGCGGAGAAGCTCAAAGCCGAAGAAATTTTAGTTCGTCCCCCTTGGAGAGTACGAACCTGTGTCTAACGCAGGATGTCCGATAGCGCGAGCGATAGAGAGTGAAGAAGAGACGATATTTCATGTGTATCTATATGTGCGTGCGCATGAGAGCTGACGAAGAGACGAGAATTGATGAGCGTATATAGAAGAGACGATCCGGGCCTCCCCAAATCGTGCGTCCAAAGCGATCAACCTGATCGAGCGTAAATATCACGCACACCTTAGGGCCATATGCGAAGACTCGTGAGTCGTGCCCGACGACACCAAATGTATTTTTCGAAGCAGCATATCTCGCTGGGCGATCCTTCACGTCCTACATTATTGTCAGCTAGAAAGGACATATGACACTCCTCATTCGATCCTACGACATTTTTATTTCTCTCTGAAGCTCCTTCTAAGAGTCTTGCATTTCCGATGCAGAGTTTTCATATCGTATTCGATAAAGCTTCACAATTCATCATTGCAGCCAGTTCCACGGTTAGGATGACCAAAAAAAACTCACAATCCATCGTCGAATGACTCCGAAGTTTGCAACGTGTTGAGATTCAACGAAATATATTTGAAATGTATTTTTTGTCATTAATTATTTATTGCATTTTGAAAATCATGGCAATTTTTCGTGTCGATTAAGTTTTTGGGTCGCACGAGAAGATCGTTTTATTCTCCGGGCGTAATATTAAATAATAATTGTGAGTTCTGCTAAAAAAAAAACATCGTTGAATTCCAACGATGCAAACTTTGACATCATATCGTCGATAGATATTCAAATATTCCCATTACAATAAAAATATCAAGATTTTCTGCTTTTCTGGTTTTTCTCACGCAAAGTAAAAAAAAAAAAAAAAGCATCGGTACAAAAAGGTTTGAGCTCCCAGGTTTCGAATAAATACCACGCATCGATAAATCCCAAAGTACATCGAGGAGGATTATTTCTCAGATACAAAAATACATGCAATTCATACGAATCGAAGGTTATATTTTTTACAATTTAAAATTTACGTGCAGTATACGTCCCAAATAGTTGTGTCAGCAAGTTTATAGACGTAGACTCGAAGTGCAGGTTTCCCCTCACAACTTTATATATATATATATATACATAAAGGAAATTAGGCAGTAACTGATCAAGCATTAAATGAGCAGCATTTACGACACACTCGTTTACAACAGCTGGAGCAGCAGGTATCTGGTTAAAAGATCTCACCTGAATAAGCGGTTGTATATTCATAAATCGAAATCTCGTTAACCGACGAAAATTCATAGGATTGGTAGGGCCGATGCACAAATCGACGACCTTCCCTGCAATAATAAAATGCATATTATCGTTAAATCGATTTATGGAATAAGGCAAAAATGGCATGAGAAAATAGTGCATTGTATAAGATTCCGAGTAACGTAACACCTCGCCAGAACTTACGTGGGACTGTTACCAAGAAGTGTCGAGAGTCGTAGAAGCTACCTGACCACAGTTCTCCCTGCTCTTGAAAACATTCACAAATACACACACACACGTGAACACGAAATGTGTGTGAACGAAGTAGCATAGAAAATGATCATCATCCTGTTGGGAATTTAATACCGAGCCAGGTCTAACGTCTAGTAAGATCCAGTCAGAGACGAAGTAGAAAAAAAAAGGAAGAGAAAAAAAGGGACGGTTTGAACACACGTATAAAGGAAGAGATGTATCGAACGACTGAAAAGTTGAAAGCAGCGAGTTAGCACCCAAGTGTTACTTAGCTACTTCATTGCTGTTGAAAGAGTTCCCGATACTCGCGTGGACGTCCCGGAGTGCGGACTCTGTAGAAAAAATAGATTTATCTGCCCGATTATATGCATAAATGTGAGCATAAACTTGTGAAATGTTTTCTTCAGTGCTGCACATTATCAAACATCAATGCAGTAAAAATCGAATTAATTTGCCAAAGAATGGTCTTTGAGATTCGCCATCTTCTCGTTTTCTCTATCAACCTGCAAAGATTCGCTCGTCGTTGGCGCGTGGGCGGCCAGGATTTCGTCGTAAAATCTTGACTCTCTGTCTAGAAGCCGTAAAATGTACCGGTCTTTGCATTTTATATAGAATCCCATGCTGTTTGCGTGAAAAAATCTTCCACCGCGTTTTATTTGTCTCCGCGATCTTTGACAACGATGTTGAGCTCTTAATCGCAATAATAATTATCGCGTTGGAATTCTGTGATCGGTTATTCTTCCATTCACTCGGAATGGTCGAAAAACGGATCAAGATTCCGTTGGCAAAGCAATTTCGAATGGCTTTTATTTTTTGAAACGACGCAGTCTCGGAGTCACGTTCGTACTGGACCCTGAGCAAATAGTACGAACATACGTATGCATAGAGGAAAGAAGATGCCACGAGAATACGTGGCATAAGCGGAGAAACCTTGAATCATCGCAAAATCCGTCGCCCCGCGCAAAGAGTTCAGTCAGACAGCCGCCGTTTAACGAGACGCTTTTCTCATATTTGTAGGACCCGGCGACGATATGGACCTCAAATATTTGGGCTTTCAAGATGTATTTGAAAAGGTTGAGACCGCGAACGTCGGGTCAGATAAAGACAAACAGGAAAGAAAGAGGGACAAATAAAATGTAAGGCCAGGCTGAGAGAAAATAAAAGTTCATGCCACGGTTTCTATGATGAGCAGCGTGTCCGATGGGTACCACACAAACCATCTTTACTTTCCCATACGTCTTTTGTCATTATATTAGCCGCTATATCCATCCATCTGATGAACTTGCATTTACAGAACGTGCGTGTTTGCTCTATCCCTGTTGGTCCATCGTTTGTCCATATACATTCAGGATCTCGTTCAAGCTGTTACGAGAAAGGAAATACGACACTTTTCCGCTGATTTTTTCGGCGTGCTCTTGTTTTTTCTATACGTCCGTGCTTTAGCGCTTTTTCATCCGCTACCTGTTACACGTAGTCGTAAGCAGTCAACTGGCGAGATAATGAGAGACGAGGCAGAAGAAAAAAAGATCTATGCAGTTATTTCGAATGCATAAAGATTCAGAGGGACGGATGGNGGGGGGGATAATTAATCCATTAATTGCGCACAAGAGTCTATATAATTGATTCGCGCAATCATACCGTTATCATTAAAGATCCTCCTCATCTTTTCTCTCCCCTGATAGGCTCCCGCTTCCTATTCGATCCCTGTCTCGTTGATCGTCGTTTTTCTTGTGCCGCTTTCGCCGAGTTTTTGCTTCTCTTTTCTTCTTTAAATCTGAGCGTTTGCCCTGTTTCATTTCCTATCGCGTTGTGCACTATCCGTGGCGAACGAGATGAAAGGATAGGATCGCGACAAAAATAGTCGATCCATTAATTCTGCAATAAGGAGTTTATACATGTAGTGGATTGGCAATCGTACCGTTATTTCTATCTTCATCGTTTTCGTCTTTTCGTTTCTCGCGCAAACTCGCCAGCATCTTCGTACGTCCTCTCTCGCCATCTCTGTTCTGCCTCATTTCTGCGAGCTCATTTCTTCGCGGGTTCGCTTATACGCACGTGCATTATATAAATATAGAAAATACCCCTTATGATGGCCAAGAAGGTTGGAGAGTTTATATACATATAGATTTCTTTTTGTCGTATCGTCATGTTTTTTCTCGCAAGCACGCGGTTACCGCTTCTGCTCTTCTCCCTCGGTATGGCTCTCTCGTTGTGGCTTCCATCATATCGAAGCATGCAGGAGAACCACGCCTTTCCCCTCTGCCTTCCCTTGCCGATCCTATCGCTCTCGTATCTCCGTCTCTCTCCAGCTCTCTCTCTCTCTCCCTTTCGCCCTCTATCCCTACGCTCATGATTCCTTTTCTCCCGATCTCTCTTTCTCTGCGTATTCTACCTACCCCTCGTTTAATTATCTTTGCGCTGATTGGTAGCGAAGAATTTCACGTCGGGTAATTTTGATCCCTTCTCGCCGCGCACTCTTGACGCGGCTCCTTCTCGATCGAGAAACGAACTTGCTCTCTCGCTTCCTCTCTCGAGATATTCCCTATTCGCGGGGCTATTACATACAGGTTCTTTGAGCTCTTATCTCTCTCACTGCAATCTCGCTAATATTATATCAACGCAAGAGCGCACTCTCCTGCTTCGTTCGTCCGTTGTGGTTCGTTCGGAAAGATGCGGAGAAAGAGAGAAGGAAGGACACGAAAGAGAGCTTAACTCTGAAAAGGTGCCCGTTTACCGCTACTATCATCCGGGCTCCCTCTTCCTCTCGCGCGCGCGCTTACGTACTTTTTACCCTCTATATTCCAACTTTATAGATTCGTTATATTCGTGAAAACGTATACGTTTATATACACAGCCTTTATCGCTACGCATGCATGCAAATCTTTATGGCTTTTGAATCGAACGGTTGCCGTTATTAGCTCGACCATTAATTTATTCAACCATTCCTTTCTACCTCCCTGCTGCATAACCCCCTCCCGCAATCCGGCTATATGTATATATTTCTATGTACAACTAAATATATCGATGTACACATCTCAGCTTTGCTAATATCGCTAAGAAATATTCTGTGTAGGGGGATGTCCGGGGCTCAGTTTATCGTACAGAACGCTCATATTATTACTATACAATAGCGCACGATGTACATCATGCTATCGTGGGCTCTTTCATGGATGTATACTCCACGCTATACTTATTCATACATGCTAGAACTTCGCAACGCACTACTCCGCGAGAGTCCCTCCCACAAGCTATTCCATCGTGATTTACAAGCGGGAAAAGAGCTAGACCTCAACCGGAACCGCACACAGGGCTGATAATCCTTCGCACGCGCAACTCTATGCCTCGCTTTTCTCCGTGTCCATGCGTCGCTGTAATAAAATACGCAGGTGCAACGTAGCCTCACTACGAACAAACTTCTGTTGCAACCAACTAAAAAAATAACGAATTAATATCGGCGTGTTAATTAGTTCAGGATAAAATTGCATACATGATCGAATCCTACGCATTGGACGATGTTGTCTATTCACCTGATTTGTGCGTGCGGAATATGTATGATTAATGCTTTTGTACGCTCTTTGTTCGGTTTCTGTGTATATCCGATGGCAAGAGACACGATTGTCCTTTAATGAAGTACAATGAGTGGGGTGAATGCAAGTTTTTAGCATGAAAAGTTTTCATGCATTGATGCTCTAGAAAAAAGAAAGAAAGACTGTAAAGGATTCGATCGTCGTGTCAATTCTGCAAGAAAATTGAACTGTTGGAGGGAAAAAGAATTATTATTGCTCGCGTGTTGGTCGGTCGAGCTTAACATAGATATAAATAACCGGTAAGTGTAAAACGGAACGTGAATAGAGAAATGTAGTCTAGAGTTTCTGACAGCTCGCAGGGATCGTGTACGGAACGAGTGGAAGAAGAAGAGCGAGAGAGAGAGAGATGAACCGATGCACAGCGGCAACTAGTAATTACTCGTAATAAATCATTATTCCATCATTATTGTTTAATTACAATCAGGAATCGAGTCCTGAATATTGATTAAAGTCATCCACACCGCGAGCCAGAGAGAAAGAGAGAAGAGAAAGATGTCACGTATGGGAATTCTTTCCCATCGAGATTATCAGAGCGTTAAATATATTTCGTCGTTCGGTATTCGAGGCTTCTTCAAAATCCTCTCGAACCTACGGCACTGTATCCCGACTCCTTGGTAGCGCTGCCTTTACCAGATACAGAGCTATTTCTTCTTCTCTCCAATTCGTTCACCTTTTTCTCGCTGCACAACATTTTTATCGACGTTCCAAATGATGAGATAATGACAAAGCTTGCGTTGATAAAAGACTCGGAGGATGAGAGAAGCAAAAGGAGGAAACGGACCACTCAAGCTCCTAGATCAAGAGAAAAAAAAACGCGAATAAAACGTTTATACGTACTTATATATAATTTTGATATATATAAGTATAGAAACCGTCCGAGGTATATATAATACGCGTTGGAGAAAAGAGAGTAAAGGAAGCGAGAACGACCAGCCTATAGATCCAATCAGGCATTGCCTCTCATAATTCTCTGTTGTAATTATTGCAGACTCTTAGAGGGCCTCTCGCAAAGCTACCTCGTTGCTTAACCTCGTCTTGCGGGTACGGTCTGAGCGATCCTCTTATTTTATTGATTAAATTGTTATTACGTTACCTATACGCGTGTGGAAAGAAATTGCGTGTGTTCGTAGATACGGCTGAGGTATGTGTGCGTGTGTGAGTGCTTTAAGAGGTTCATGTCCGATAACGGGCTCTATACGCGATTTACGAGATTCGATACGCGGATAAAAAAATTTTTTTTAAATATTTTATTTCGTTATTACGACAAAAGGCGATCGCGGCAAATGTTTTTGTAACGACTTTTGGCATTGATCGCTTTTCACAAATTCAACCATCACGCGCATACATTAAAGATGGACGGATGCCAATTATCCTTTGCAAGCGATTCGAAGGTAAACGCCTTTCGGAAGAAGAATATTATTGCGGTGTCTAGCGGAATTCAACAATAAATTCGAGAAAACAAAACGATAAAGAGAGAAAAAAGGTAAATCGAAAGGATTATCCGGTATATACCTCGCAGTTATCCTTTTGCGCGAGTTCCCTCTCGACATCTACGAATGAGTATGCTTGGGAGCAAGACTAAATGTGCGTCGGTTTCTTGGCGCTGTGAGTGCTCTGACATATTTATCCGGTTCCTCCCCCTCACAATGCTGCTGGGGCATCCCTTCGAACTCGCCATAACCTACACGCGCATAACACACAGGTGCGTGCACCGCCGCGCACACGCATCTTCGAGTCTCGTGAGAATCGAGTCTCCTCGTCATAAAGCTTTACGTGGCAGCGATATTAGTCGCATTAGTGAAAAGCAGTTTTTACTGTTCGTCAATAAATTTTGAGCATTGTTACATTTTATAGTTTTTTTTTTTTTTAACGCGTCAATTTGTTGATTGGTGGAACACGAGAAAATCAAGTTTTCACGCTGCCTTTCATACAGACGCATTGGTAATAAATCTTTTCGGCGTCAACGTCCGCTCCAGCGCTCCCTCATGCGGGGGGAATTTATTTTTATCTGATTGTTAATTATTTGTATGGCATATACTTGGCTATGGTGCGACCGTGTGAAAAACACGATCCACTCAAAAGCAGAAACTGAATTACCAGCAATAATTGAGCTAAAAAAAATATTTTTGCTCGAAATTTCAGAAAATGGGAGAAATTTTCCGACGAAAATGAAGAATACCCCAAAAATTTGGAAAAAAACGAAACATTGAATATTCATGACATTTTTTTAGTGGCAGAAACGTTTACTAATGACATACAAATCACAATGAACAAAAATATGAAAAAACTTTTTATACCATTTGCTCATTTGACACACGTAATCGTAATATAACAATTCGCCTTTTAATTGTCCGAGAGAGCAAGATCGAGTGAGAGAGAAAATGGAAGAGAGAAAGAAAAAGAAATAGTGAGAGAGAGAGAGAGAGCACATCGTTTGGACGTCGTTCGTACTTCGGAGGGCGATGCAAAACACGTAATCCGATATGTCCTACCTGGGACGAGATAGAGTCACTTGGTTTGGCCTCTTCTCGGACGCAAAACCCTCCTCGCGAAGCTTTTACTCTACCCTCTCATGTGCCGGACGATTTCATGCTACGTTATATCTGTATAGGGGATATCTATGTGGATATGTATATACACATATATATTTGTGTACGTACATATTGGCGAAGCAACGTCAACGATTTGCTCGCGAAGAGAGGTCTTTCTTTAGCACAAAGACAAATCGTCGTGGTGACAAGTTGCTCGTAAAAACGCTGAAAGCTTCCAACGTCTGAATGAACGGCACGCAGCCTCGTCGTGTCCCAGCCTCAATCTCTGCTCTCTGCTTCTCTCTCGCTTTCTATACACCGGTAGCAGCCCTCTCCTTCAAGATCAAGTGTCTTCAACACACTCCGAGGTACATTTGGCGCTGCGACACACTATGGTAAACGAAAAGGATGCTTCAGACTCGGTGTAAAAAAAAAAAGAAATCATTTCGCCTTGTGAATTGAACGAAATGATCTCACCCAGGATTCAGGCTACCGATTAAAGCCACTCCCCTCCTCCCCCACCCCCTCGCTCTTTCTCTCACCATGTATGTCCCTGTCTCTCCGCGTCTGTCTCTCTTTTTCTCTTTCGCCGATATTCAGCATCCACATCCGTACTCGGAGATGTTAACGCGAATGCAAAAGCCGTTCGGCTTACGCACAGCCTGCGAACTCACTCGACTACTAATGTCTCTCTCATGGGCAACGGAAAAGAGTACACACATACCCTCAAGGTCTTCGCAATCATTTTTCTTCGTTTTCTTATACATTTTTTCGTGCTCTCTTTCCTATGCCTTCTTCATTTTATTCGTGCAAAACCGTGGGCGTGGGTATCGTTGAAATCTCGCGCAAGCACGATGACTGTTCCCTCAGCTTTCACTAAACTACATCATTGGCAGGAAACCGGCCTTGCGCACGTATAATCGCGTTAAAATAAATAGAGCTGTTGTCGCTTTTTTTTTCTCACCCCGACGTATTAAATTCTCGTCTCAAGAGAATTTCTTTCCAATATCGATAATAAAGTCGTTGCTTCGTCCATTTATTTTTGTTGCACACAAATGACTCCTTCGAAGATACAAGCACGTACGTGATTTTTCGAGCTACATCGGCTCCCAATATTTTCCTTGCGATATCATTCCGAAGTACGTTATCGTCCCGAGGTCGTTTACGAGATCAACAAAAAATTTGTTTCGCTTCTGTTCTCTCGATGAATCAAAATTTCCTCTTCACGTGACGGCACTAACGACCCTTGTGGAAAAATACTATAATGACCGGTGAGAGACACCATGTTAATAATTGATCGTTTCGCGGCGTCGCAGGAACCCATGATCCTACAAATGTTGTTATCAGTGACAATTAGTGACAACTCCTTGGCTTTGGAATTTTCTATGGATGGACAGCGATGTATTTAAATTCTCTGTATAGATATATTTGAGGGAGTAAACGATGGCGAAAAAACAAGTGCAAGTGTGAGGAAAACGAGAAGTTAGCTGAGGAAGAGAAGAAACGAGGGAGAGAGAGAGAGAGAGAAGTTTATACGGTGGTGGCGAGAGATGGTGGCGGCGGCGTTATTCCCGCGCGATAATGACACGGGGCGGTGCCTCGTCGTAAACTATTGCCCGAGAATTTATGAGACTAGGTGGGCCGGTTGGGTTAGGTCAGTGCTCCTTCTTCTACCACGTTCCTATCTTCCGAAGGCTGTAATAACCAAGAGCGAGGCGAATACTACCATCACTACTATTATAACTAAGAAACTACTACTACAACTACTACTACTTTGCTCCTACGCTTGTTGTGCGTACACAAAGTTTTCTCACTATACACGCGACTATGCAAAATGAGGCATTTCATGCCAACTTCACATTATTCAACCCTTACTTTCGTTTTTAACGGTTTCTCAAAAATCTCTTACGACGCCGCATACCTATTTTTTTCGATGCTTCGTTGCAATCGGTTGAATTTTCTCATTGCCTCTTCTCCGTCTCCGGCCCTTAACATTAAAAAAATTTTTTTTTACACTTTTCCCTGCCTCTTGTCATTATTTCCATTCAACTCGTGACAATTGTTCAGTGAAACGAATAGAAAAATGAAGACACAGCCTTTTGTCATGCGATCGTAGTATTTGAATTTCTGGATTTAGCAAAAAGAAAGTATTCTAGAATCGTGATTGCGTTGAGCGTCCATGAAGACTCGATAAATAAAGTTTGGATTAACGGGAGCCTCATTTGATAGAACGTAATCCCAGTTACACGATTCCTTTTTCTATTTTTCAACTTCCATTTATTGCTCAAGTAGAAACGTAGGAGAAACAAAAAACTGAGAAAATCCTAAATGCTCAGAGGATAAGGAGACTTTATTACAGGCGTGAAATGCCCCATACGTTGCTCTTTTTTTTGTGCTACACATATTCTCCATCGTTCGAATTTAAAGCCGCTTTTATACTTGCGTGCTCACGCGCGGGGGTAAAACGTTTGCCTTGGACGGATCCTCTCTAGGAATGCACATTTTCAGTTGGAAGAAATGGACTTTTGGGTTGTGACGTTGTCGCAACTTTCTCAATGCTCGTGATAATAATCCTCCACGTGTCATTTTTATCCACTCGTCTTCCTTTTCTTTCTCTCTCTCTCTCTCTTCTTTGTACTCTTATTTTCTCAAACGACCGTCCATATGGTATAACATTTCGACAATGTCACGTTGTTCGATAAATAACGTACTTAACCACGTCTCGATAACTTTTTGTGTCCCACGCAGAGGATTACACTATAGTATCGCTTCGGATATTCTTCGCCTACGATATCTGCATGTAGCCTTATAAAATGACGACACATAAGTACTCAAAGGAAGATGCTGTGTCTGCAAAAATTTTAAACAGCAGCGACCAGAACAATATTGTTCGAATTTCTCATCTTTCGTCACGCGGCCAAGTGCCAAATCGACGTTCTTGGCCAACCGCGTTTACACTCCTTCCCATAATCTATACACAGCATCTATCTCCATCAACCCTCAGTGCTTTTCGTATCAGCGTAGACACGCACAAACGCTATAGTTGTATAGAAGTTTTTACTCGTGCGTGCTTACGATTTGCTTATTATTTCGAGACGATCGGTCGTTTCTTCGTTTTGCTTCTCAAGTACGTCATTCATCCTCGATTAGTAGAATTTTCAAAGTATTATTTAATGTATTTACTTCAATGCATTAATGGGAAAATAATCACATCGAAAAATAATTTATTAGCTGCTAAAAAGTTGCAGTAAATTACTTTCAAGAATACTCTTGGGAAGTGTGGCTACACATAACAATGTTGCCATGTTGAAAGCATAGGAAAATTCGAAATGATTAGAATTTAATGAAATTTGGTGAGCATATTCCTTAGTTTTAAATATAAATATACAAATTTTTCAATATTTTTCTCCTACATAGTTTTCGAGTAATTGAACACTAGAGCTTACATGCATAAGCATATAGAAATCAGATATATATAGGTATAACTTTTGCATATTGTAAACTCCAATTACACGACAACTATGTAGACGAAAAGTTGGAAAAAAATGGTCTCATCGTATTTGATTCTAAATAATGTTATCACTAAATTTTATTGAATTCTTATCATATGGTTTTATATAGCCAACCTTCTTAATACTCTTTCGTAAAAATATTCTTCGTAGCTCAGCTTATTGTTATCTATCACATAGTTAGCTGACAAGTTCAATCTTCAATGCACTTAATTTTGCTATAAAACCGGTTTGATCGTCGATACTAATTCGCTGCTTTTGCAGCTTAAGTTATCGTTATATTTCCTACTGCACGCCAAATAGTAAAGGGTCATGTTCCGTGTGTCGTAGCATTACTATGACATTTTCTGGTTACGAACCATGCATGTGGAATACATTGAGTACGCAATGACAACGGGATCGCCGATATCTGTGAAGCGTCCCAAACGCGTGAATCTTTTTAGTCTCGCAGGCTTCTATCTATACCGAGAGCTGGACGTAGCCTCGTCAGAAAAAGATGAGGATAGGACGAAAGAGATAGCAAGAATTCTTCGGAGCTCGTGCGCTCTCGACGATTTTATAGCATGGAATGGGATTCGGGAACTCTTAGCGCTCGTAAAGCGGCCGAGGCGCAAAGATGTGCAGAAGCTGCACCTCTCGCGTTCTCGTTTTCTCATCGTTGGCTGTGTTTGTGCGAAAAATAAAAGTGCCGGTTCTTTTTATTCGTACTTCAATAAAGTGAGAATAAGAAAGAGAGAAAAATATCGCGGTTATGAATAGTAGAATGTCCGGTAGGAATCTTCAACTATCATTTATGTCCTTCGTAATATCTTGACGTTAAGATAAATAGAAACTTCCTTATTCATACAATTTTTCATTACATTATAGAACAATGAAAGTTTTTGCTCAGCATAATTGTCAGTAGTTGAGGCGAATTCGTGAATATAGGGTCAAGAGGCTTGATTAACAGTAAAACGTTGAGGTTCACAAATGACGACCGCATCGTTAAGAAAAAACGTTTCGCCGATAGAATTAAATGTCGTATGAAGACCGCGGTATACGTTGGGACGTGGTCCGAATGCTCGCGACACAGGACAAGGCGAGTCTCTGTCCTTGCAGGTTAAAGGTTACCACGTGTTGTCTCGGTCCTCGTTCTCGCAGCAGCTTCTCGATATCGTTCGGTTCCCTCGCGCAACATAGACGCAAGGGGGATGCTTTGCTAAGAGATTCAAAGTTGAAGAGAATGAGACCCGGCGATATAGAAATAAGAAGAGGAACGAGAGGAGAGCGGGGGGGAGACGGGGGTACTCGCGGAGCCACCGCGCGAGAGAAGTCTCTTGTACCTCACACCCAATCAACTGAGATCGGGGGAGAGAGATAAGGGGTCCTCCTCGCGCGCGATTCTCTACCAGCACACGACTTGACTTGTGGTGTACAGCGGCGCGTCGATCGCAACGACGTTCGCTTACCATTCACAAGCGCACAAGGTAGTCGGTGAACGCGGGGGCGTTCACGGAATACCAACTAACCGTATGTTCTCTCGCTTGCACTGTTCCTATACATTTAATACTGTACCGAGAGAAGGAGACAGAGAGAAATAAGAGAGAATTCTGCATGCGCTCAGCCAAGTAACGAGCTTTCATTAGCGACGCTGTAGGCTAATGAGCCGTGTTAGCCATTCTCTTTGCGAATAGTAGCTTAGCATGTGCGGTCTTTATTCTCTTATTTCACTTCTGTTTGCCCTTTTGGCTTCACCTTATCAAGCTCCTGCTGTTGCGTTACTTGCAGCTTTGAGTTTAACCTTTCATGTTTTCAACAACGACAAATGAAGTGTCGATGAGACTTAAGAAACTTTTAGCTTGTACGTTCACAAGAATATCCAGCAATGAATTAACAAAAAGTTTTGCGCATATAAATTAGTGTGCACTACTATCGAATAGGTTGCTATTTTTTCTACCAATCGTGCGTTTGGATAGTCGATTTTTATCAATTATCTAAACATTATTTCGATTCCTCAACAATCTCGCAATCAGGTGCGGAGGGATTTCGTGTGTTTGACTTACATAACGACGCTATCCTCTCGCTCGTTTAATTCTCTTCGTATTCACGCGTTCACGGATGAAGCGGAAGGGGCTGAAGATCGTGCAGCCCGTACACGTGATCGCGTTGCAATTCTCGTGATAGGAAAAAGCGCCCGCTCACTCTTTTCCCTCTTGGTAGAGAGCATGGTCCGGCGATATTTTTTTACTCGCCATCTCTCCCTGCGAAGGATCCAGTCTCATTCGCCCTTGGTCATCATGGGACATCGCGGTGCTTCGCGGAAATTGATTTTGTGGTCCTGCCACTCCCGGCTACCGGGTGCTACCTCCATAATACTCAGTTCGCTGAATTTTACAGCTTCTCATTTTTTCGATGTTATCGAGCGAAATATATAAGCTGAGGGTTGTACGTTTCGTAATTGTACATTTAATAATAATAATAACACTTTCAAAATTCTATAATAACGAAAGGGTTAATCAGAATGATGAACCGGTAATTGTAGTTGGAGCTACGGTTGGGAAAATTAGTAAGCAACGTTGGAGAAATGATGGAAAAATAAATGAATTCATTTTTTATTGTCCGAGCATTGTAGTCCGAGCACGTTGTGCAGAAAAAATTCGCACGAACGTAAAATTTGCGCACGATAAGACGACGAAGGAGCAAGAAGTACGATAAAAGGTGACCGTGCCCCATTTCTGATTTCCTCATGTTTTTTTATATATAATAGTGAGCACGAAACAATAAAGAATAGCACTAAAATGTTACCCGTGGGAAACGGTAGAAAAAGAGAGGGACAAACAGTGTGGGACAAACGGCAGAAAAGCCATCCTGCTGCCGGCAGAGGGAGCACAGGTATTTATGTTAATTATCCTCAACGTTAATTAGTGCCACGTTGGACTGGGCTCCCTCCCTCTCCCGCTCTTCTTCCATCACTGCTTCTCGGTCTCTCTCTCTCTCTCTCTCTCTCTTTCTCTCTTCTGCTTTTTCTTCTTCTTCGTTCGCTCCGTTCCTCTTGTACTACTGGCAGGCCCTGGTATACTCACGATCGTGACATTCGCCAGCTTCATTCTCCCTTGTTCAGACGTGCACGTATCGAGCATTCCGTATTAGTTCTCTCAAAGAATATTATAGGAGGAAAAATCACACCACATTGGACGACAATCGCATTCTCTTCCAAGTCCATTTTCTCGTTGAGCCTTCGCAGTTTTCATCTCAACCGCGCTGTTTCGACACTCATCATCGATCGATTGAGTCACAAACTTGATGAAAGCAGAACTACGCGATATTTCAATGCTCGTCGTCGGCGCGGAATCGGATTTCTGAGGAATAAGAAAGAAGAAATCAAAATTCTGTACCGTGTGTACAAAAAGTTTGGAGATTAGAGAAATTTCTTTTTCGGCGACCGTTCGGGCGTGCGCTCGCGCAAGCTCGCGCGCTCGTGTGTCTGTGTCCGAAGGACATACTGCTGCGATTCAATGACACCGCAACGAAAAGTCTCCGGTTACCATGCCGACAGAAAGAGGAACGCGAACGCGGAGATAACGCTCTACGAAGGTAGAGTTGTTTCGAAGATTCTCTCGTCGCAAGAAACCTCTTCCTCCAATTTCACTTCCCGTTGTGAATACATTTTTGGTTCTTTATATAAATTTGGAAAAAAGGGACGGATCGAGAGAGAAAGTTATAGGGACAGAAGGTCGTTACGATTTGTACAAAAGTTTCTGGACCCGATCGACTAGCGTTCGATTATTTCGAGTTTTTCAATTTAATCCCCAAAACTGCGTGACTTTTCTGTTTCGACGTGAGGGAAACGTAATTCGCGATCTGGTCTTCAGCGTATAAGTCACAAAGAAGCACACACGCGGATGCACACCCGTGAGGAGAATCTCGTAGGAACAATGAGTGAAAAACAAATGGGCGTAAATAACCACCCACGCGCATCCATGGCTCCCTGATGACTACAATGTTCGACACCTCCGTTACTTTGTTGGTTAGGTCACAAGCGAAGGAGCAGCCGAGCTCGCGATCGTGTGTGCACTTCGTTCAAGCTTTTTCGATCCTTTTCGCTTTGACTCAAAACTACGTGGCATTATTTCATTAATTAGTGTCAGCAGCGGCGACTGCTGGGATTTTCCGTTTACAAATACGAGAAATCTTATCGCAGAAACCGCTCGTCGCGTCGTAATTTCTTCTTCTCATGTTTTTCTCGTATTTTCTCTTTATTCTCTCTCTTTACTTTTCTTTGCGCGGTATAGATTCTCACGTGTGTGCGTGTCCACGGATATTCCATGAGCAGCACCATGCAGAAGCCTCATCAAATATCTCTCTTCTCTTACTTTCCAACAACGATCAATTTTCTCTGCCAAGATTCGCCCCAGCTTCTTTTACCTATACGCCACTTTATTATTCACTCTTCCGCATTCCTTCTTATCAATACATATTTTCCCTGCGTCCGGAGTTTTATCGAACGAGATGGGAGGTTGCGTACAAACTCTTGTAGCATAGATGATAATAATAATCCTTAACGAGACTGCTATGTTCGAACGTCAATTGCTATACTCGCTCGCGCGACGCATAAATAAGTTACTCCGTAGCTTTGTCCCGAACGTAATTGAACTCGGATGAAATCGTTGCGAATATAAGTAGCACGCATTAAAAATCTCGACAAATAATTATAAATAAAAATTAATCACGA
Organism: Hyposoter didymator; assembly: GCA_037952995.1. Classification (NCBI taxonomy): domain Eukaryota; kingdom Metazoa; phylum Arthropoda; class Insecta; order Hymenoptera; family Ichneumonidae; genus Hyposoter; species Hyposoter didymator. The sequence goes on along the minus strand of JBAJMU010000006.1, from coordinate 7,347,711 downwards.
TCTGTTTACCGAAGAAATTGCAGCAGATGCTCGTTCAATTTTATCCCTCAGGTGAAGAAGCTTCATTCACATGGACTCTATTCTGTCCGGGACTTGCATGGACGTTTGGATCTTTTAAGAAAAAAAATCTATAAAGCTCCTCGTGTGATGACGGTCTTGTTTACGTTCGGATCAATTGCGGTGTAGCTTGATGTGTCTTCGTTATTATAATTTTGATTTGCTTTCGTCTGGTCCGGTTTGGCGTGAAATTTAGTTTATTCGAAATAATTTCAAATTCAATAAAAATTTGAAAAATTCATCAAAAATAATGTTGGGGGCATTGATCTCAACACAATCCTTCGATCTTGCCATAATTTCACGCTCGCACTGACCCTCTCGCTCTCTCTCTCTCTCTCTCTCTCCTCCTTTAGTATCTAATGTATTTTTTTTCGTGCCAAATCTGGAAATAAACTGCCTACGCAAGTTGCTCGATCGCACGTGCTCTGATGGCGAGAACGAGTATTCGCCCAAACACCCACACATCGAGGGCGCACTTGAACGTGCGCTGTGACGTGTACGACTCTCCGCAGTCGACTGCACCTGCAGTCCGCATTCCCTTTCCTTGAAAGTTGTTGCTCTCGCGTCGTCGAATCTCTCCAGCCTCCGGGTGAAAACAGAAAATAAACGAACGAAGAGAGCAATACGCGTTATTCTCTTGCGCGCGTGCCCGTACGTCACGCGGTGCCTTTACCTATTCCAATCTCCGCGGGAGAGGGTCAATTGATATATATAGATATAAAACACCGGATCCCCCGCGCTACGTAACACACAACACACTCTTCCGAGATCCAAAGACAGGAGAGATGAAAAAATGGTATTGACGCTACAGGCAGCGCCTCTCGTTACGATTCGTCGTGGCTTTTATCGTCTCTCGCTCGACAAGAAAGAATAATACTGCAGAGAATTCTCTTAAATAAAACCCATTTGCATTCGCACCGAATCCTGCTCCTCCCTTTTTCCTTAGACCTCCGCAAACTTCACACTTTGTGCTTCAAAGTGAGCCCATTGATTTTTATTTTCTTGGACAACTCTTACAGCCGCTGGATTTTTACGCTAAATCAGTAAATAGCCTGCGTTGATGGATGACAATGTTTTGACATAAAGCGTAGCAATTAATTTAGTATAAGAACGTATTACTGGAATGGCTTAGCGGTTACGGATGACTGTTTGGAAACGAGTCTTTCATCAACGAGCGGGAGAGAGGCACGCGTTTGTGCAAAAAAGTTCTCATGGAGCGATCTCTTCGTATATATAATTATTTAGAGTTCCACGAAACGCGTCGAGCCCATTGTAAATTCGCCGTGGTTCGAATAGCTTCGAATCTTCGGTAGTTCGGGAGAGTCCGTCCTCCTTTATCATTTCGCGTTCACTCTCGTACTGTGGGGGGAGGGAAACTCCAAGACAAAGTAAAAACGTTCGTACTCTAAACGAGGCATGTATAAATGCATATAAACATGACTTGTCGTACGTAACGATGCAGATGTTTGTAAATACACAAGTTTTTCGTCTCGATGAGAAAAAATATTAGCGTCACATTTACACTACAAATATCCCACCTTATGATTCTTGTCGCAGTGGCTCAACGTCATTCCGTCCAAGCTGAAAATGAATAATGCGGTCGCGAATCAGATTGATGCAAGTTCCCTCATATTCGTCAGGAAAATTGTTTTCTCTCAAATCTCTTATCCCCTCGCTTCGATTTGCAGTTGTGACTAGTTCGATACATTAGAATTAAATCCACCGAAACTTGAATCTTAATTTATATATAGTGTGTATTTTTATGCGTACGAGGAGGGCGGGCACGTTCACGGCCAGCCCTGCTCACAAACTTGCGTGCCTCGAGGCCATACACGTGCATAAACAACTAACAATAATTGGCCCCGATGAAACAATAATTGCTCGGTGTAGTCGTCGTCTTCCTTCTTCCTTCCTTTTTGTGTGTGCATGGGCGCAAGCCGATGCTCTCTCGCCCTCTCGTTGCACGGTACATCGATGGCTCGTTAAAGGTCCGAGCACTTTCGCTCCTCCGGTCATTAGAGCGAGGATGTAATAACATCCCGCGTGCGGGAGCCTCCCCCTCTTTCTCTCTTTCTCTCACTCGAATATAGCGAAAAATCAAAAAGGCAGATTATTCTATTCCTAGGAAATGTGTTAACACGAAATAAGTGACTCATCATTTTTTCAACACCATTTCATATTGTTGCATTGAATAGAAAAAAAAGTCTTTCCAGAAAGTCAGATCGTTATGTTCAGAGAATATTTTTAACTTGGAGCACGTAAATGTATGTATTTATTCGTGTGTACATAACTCCGGTAAATAGCATAAGCCTCAGATGTAATTTCTTACGATACGAAGTTGCTTAAAGGTTGAGGCAACGCATAATAAACCAATCTCTCTCGCTTTCTCGCTTCCCTCCTACGGTGTCGTCCGAAAGTCGCCGCGTGCATTTGTTTACCTCCCCATTTTCTGCTGCAGTTTCGTTGCATCAGAATGGAAGACTCGGAGCGACCCCAGCGTGCAACTCTTACCACAATTCCACGCTTCGGCGATCTAATCCCCTAATTCCATAATTCACAGCTCTACGCTACTTACCTGCGTGCATACCCATACACAAGGCAACCGGACGCACATATAAATGTGTATATGTTATTAAGTGTACGTACATACACAATGTCAGTGTGATGTAGTGTCTGAGAGATGTTGAATTTCGGGTCTCTCAAGCAACGTTTCACCATGTACACCGGACTATATATTTGCTCCTTTGCGTGTGTCCTTTTACATCGTTTTATCTTCCGTCTCCCTTTTCGCTCGCTCTTTTCCTCCTCGCTCGATCGTTTCTTGGTCCATCTTCGAAACACCTTATGCAGGCAGCGTGGATAATCGCGGTGCGTAAGGAAGAAGAACGTTCGTAGAGGTTCTGGTCTCTCTGCCAGCGCCGACTTCAAGAAAGAAAAGCATCTTACACTCGGGATTTCTTAATTTATATCACACGTTCTATGCGCTTTTTTTTAGATTCGCTCGTGCATCAAGGAACACATAATCGACGAGCGATATACGAGAGATATGCAAGCTTTCATAATTTTTCATCTCTGAGGACTGTTGCTAAATAAAGAAACAATATTTATTTATAGTTAGACGAGTAAAGAGTCCGGAATAAAGATGACGAGAGATCGCGACTGGAATAGTTCAAACGAGTTGGCACTGCGCTGGGGGGGAACAAGGTGTAAACGGCGGCTACATATGGCCCACCGGAATGTCTCGAGTCAATGTTGATGCACTTTGCAATTAATATTTTGTACATCGATCGCATCGAGATGACACACGCGTATGGACGCTGCGTACCTGTCGCTAGATTTGTACACGCGAAAGGGGACGCAGGGCTGACGATTGTATATGCGTGCTTTACGTCGTGTCTTTCCCACTTCTCGTCTTACTCTGGTGCACATAGTAGCTTCTGGATATATGCATCGGGCTCTCTGTATTCCCGCGCAGTTGTTGTTACTCTTTGGCTATGGTAAAGGCTAGCCATTGGTGAAAGAGCTCTGCGGTATCGGGTATATGTGCATGAAGGCATTTATTGAATCGATATCCAGACCTCTCAGCGGGTCTCTCTCAGTGCCACGTACCGCCTTCGGCCAGGCATTTTTCATCTCAGATATATCCCTTCACACCATCAAATCCCCGTCACACCGACAAACTTCTCCAACCGACGTTCTCTTTGCAATCGTAAACGGATGGAGAAGGGAGAACCGAGGAGAAAAAGAGGAAGAAAGAGATAGAGAGAGAGAGAGAGAGAGAGAGTGGCGGAGATCGGAGAACCACGGAGTGAACGAATTTTTCGTTCTACGAATGACTTTACTCCGCCTCTATTTCTTGCCACAATGGTCCCTTTTTTTTCTGGTTTCTCACTCAAGCCCGGACCGAAATGAGACTGCAGATCATGCTTCATTTTTCTGTCGGTGAAAAAAATTCCAAGGATTATATTTCAGTTCCTTTTTCGAAAGGATTCAAAAATTCCCACCCCCTCTTAATTACCAAGTAATAGGGTCTTCGTACGCCTATGATGGGTCAGCCTCATCCGCTGTTACATTTTCTGCTGCGTGGCAGAAATCCGCTCGAGGGCTCCTTTCAGCGTGCGCTCTCGCGTGAGCGATCGATTTCAATAAATCCAATAACCTTGACCTTATTCTTACCGAAAATGTACGTATCGAACATAAAAATATCGAGCCAAAATCTTCAGTTCACTGATTATCAGAAAAGTCAAATCTTCGCCGGACCTCACAGCGTAACGATAGGCGCTCTGGAGTACATAGTCGGTCAATACGAGAATATTCGTTATGGAATGTCGAGCCGAGTTAATCTCCTCGGAGTGCAACACGGGGAAATGCATGATTCTCGCTCGGGGCAAGTCCCGCCGGTCAGTGGACGAACCTGCACGGTAACTTGTCTTACGCAGAGAGAAAGAGAATCTAAAAAAATACGATGTCTCGATAATTGAATATGGGGGTGTTCAAAGATCGAAACATTTCAATATACGTCCGACGAGGTTTTTATGTTCCTTCGAGTACACGCGGAATAAAGTCTGATCTTGTTTAGTCGAATATGTTTGAGGAAGAGTTGACCTTGGTTTTAATTGAACGTGCGAAATCAGTCGTCCCGTTTCGCAGCCACTAGTAAGATGCACATACCGCATCCTTGATGGAAGCAAAGGAGAAATCTAGAAAGGGAGAAGGAGAGAGAGAGAGAGAGAGAGAGAGAGAGAGGGGCGGTAGAGGCTGGAGAAGATGAAGGTTGTGGTCTGAGGGAGCAGCAGTGAGCGCGAAAAGCGAGACCACCGAGACGGGGAGAGGGTTCTCGTCGGTTCGGGAGATCTCTCATAAACCGATCCGTGTAATTAATTTAGACCATCTCGGCACGAGAATTCTCGTGTGCAAGGACAATCGGACCGGATTTTGAGTCTTGATGCAGTTTCCATTGCACATTGAGAGATTATTGAGTCTCGAGAACTCGTCCATGCTCGTGTGTAGCAAAACTCTTTTTCCAACTGACTCGGTTTTATATGCTCTTGGAACTCGTTGAACGGGTGCCCGAGAGACCTTCGTACGATTTGCCTGACACTCGGTGCTGGTTTTGTAGGAGCACGAACGCGCTTGACCAATGTCTACTGACTCGCATGACGTTCAACATATCTGCCGTACAAGTTATACGCAAATTCGCAAACAACGAATGAGAAATTCCGAGACGGAATCGTATTCACGCAGTGGAATCACTGCTGCGAGAGGTGCCATAACGGGGGTGGTATATTCTTGGCTCTATCCCGCAGTGAACATCTCTTATCTACCATAATAATGTACTACAGTTGATATACAAATATACGTTTATTTATATGTATATAAATGTGTATATGTTTACATGGACAGGATCTACTTGGACCGTAGGACGAAACTTTGTGCTTACCTGTTTCTCTTTTACTTTTGCGTTTTTATTTGGTAGTAGTGCTGGTGACGCGTCGTCGTGCCGAAGCTACGATAACATACCACCTCGAGCGACTAATTAATGAACGTAGCTTCTCGATCGATTTACATTTACCAAGGCTCGATCTCTTTCTCTCTTATTTTCTCCTTCGAGCTTCGCAAGGGCAACTTTTTCTCCTGACTCCCCACTTTGGTGTCGTCACGTTCCATATATATATTTATACCTACGGATGATCTTCCTCCCACAGACTTTTTCTTTCCTTCATGGACCGATCAGGCATTATTTGAGAACAACGACGCGAGGACTTTTGCGCGCGCTCGTTGCAGTTCCCTGTTACCTTCGTTAGCCTCCAACTCTATACTCGGTCAACACCTTACACGTGCATCCGTGTGGGTATCTGTACATACACGTATGCAAATATATATTTATTTACAATTGAAAGACTCTGTCACCGAGGAGGGTTGTTCTCGTCACGGGTGTGCACAGCATGCGGCATTCGGTGCACACGCTGCGCCTTTTAATGGTGGTAAACGAATCGGTGTCAAAACTAAGCGATTGGCTTTTTTTTCTTCATTTTCCCGCTTCCCGCATTGCTCCAATTTCTGGGTTTAGAAAAATCGCGAAACACGAATCTCCATAGTGAATTCTCGGAATTTATGATTCGGTTCGTTTAAGGGATGGTTATGGTATATTCAATGAGCAATGGAACATCGAAGCGATAACGCTGCAATATTCCCAAGTTTTCAGGAGATAGACGCGTGTTTATTTCCTAAATTTAGAGAACGAAGTCTCGAGCTGTGTGAGTTGCAAAACCGACGCGCATGAAATTCAGGGGAACACTTTGGCCGGTCGAGTAGTTGATGAACATTGCGAATAAAAATTCATGCGATTTCTAGTGGGCATTCCACTTGAGGCAAAGCTCGTTCTCAACTTTCGACAGTGCGTGCGGTTCGCTTAATGCTGTGTCCATTATGCGAATCCGATAATAATTATACTTTTGCCTAAAGTGGAAACAGGAATAGTCTTAAATATGGTTTCTCATCGAGCCCACATAAATATATGTGGGGAGAGCTATACGAGAGCCGCAAATCGTTGGTTCTAAGTTACACGCGGTGATTGAGATCTGCCGATAAGAGACACTAGATTTAATAGCGAAAAAAGAGCATGCTCTCGCGTCCGCTTGGTTCGTCACGAGTTTCAATGATCACGCGAGGTCGCGTCTCCCTCTCTCTCTCTCTCTTTCTCGCGGAATCATTATTACAACCATTATTACCATTGTGGCTATTAACAATATTTGTATTTTTTAAAAAATGATAAAATTTACTTCCCTTTCGTTGGAATTAGCTTTCGATCATTCGAATGACTGGAACTTGGCTAAAACTCATAAAAATGTATAAACGATGATAAAACTTTCATACTGCTTGGCGATGTTTCGAACACCTTGTATAAAAAAGGCTGTAGGTGTAGAAGGAATAGCACAAGGCACTAAGATAGGAGAGAATGAGCGGGAGGAAACCCACGGTGATGATTACTATGACCGAGATTGGCGGTGACTGTTGGCCGTATTCAGCTACCGCAAATTTCTCTCGCGAAAGACTTTGCGTCCTGGTAATACAAACGCCCAACACCATATACACGTTTACTTCGGGTTGTCATGATTCTCGAGCCAGCTGGCTATAATACACATTGTGCAATAAATTATCCAAGTATCGATAAGGAAGGAAGGACGCGGAATGTTGATGGGACCGGTCGGTTCTCGATAATGTCCTGCGGCTGAAGCCGCCGGTTCTCGGTCCAATGTGAGAAACAGCTAGAGACACATACACGAAATGAATTTTTTTCTCAAAGTAATAAGTAACGTGCGACAAGCAATATAGAATTCCCTCGCTGATATCTACTTTTCTATAAATATAGGCATTGAAAAGAACAGCCAGTCCGGTGGATTGTCATTCTGCGCGGATTTTAGTCTCTTGATTCACCGGATTGCCTTGAAATAACAATTTAATTCTGTAACAAGATACTTACCGTACCATGAACTTCGAATATCGATATTCGCGCGCGAGGAATATGTACGAAGGCGATGAACGCGAGAGAGGGTTGGATTCGTATTAGTTGATATGATCATCAGAGCTAAGCCTGGAAGGCTGTTTATTGAATGTTGGGCTGTTGAGTCTCAGGGCGTTCGTACTTTTTCATTTTTTCTCCGCGACGGGAATAAGAAAAAGTGTCGATGGCGGCGCCGAGAGTCTCTCTTATTGTTCCCCCGCGACTTAGCCTGATTTTTTTGTTTATCAGATTCTTATTGAGTCTACCGCAGTTAAGTGGTATGAGACGTCTCGACATACCGACAACTCAACACCAGAAACTCGTATAACTCTCGTAAGTCACGGGGGGTTTCATAGTCACGCCAGCATAACGACCAACGACGATGACGACGTGCTCTCTTCGCTCGTTCTCTCTCTCGTTCCTTCTCTTACCAAAACGACCACCGTGACTCTACCCACGGTCTCCCGTTCATTTTAATTCCATTATTATTTGATTCGATCGAAAGCGTTGCGAGGGTGCTCGATGTATGCACGATCGTAACACCGTTTTCCTCAACGATATTGCAGCCATTCCGTCGACGCATTCGTTGGCTGTGCGTTATTGCATAGAAACTTAAAACAACCGCGCGCGGTGTGTCGATGGGTGCCTCTGGCTTTATCATAAGTAGTCAGCAACCTTTAGTATATAGGAGCTCGTGGGAATATGCAACCACGTGGCCCATATGTCAAGCTTCCGTTCCACATTATTTACTATCATAACAGCGGTACTATAGCGCATTAGCGATATACGTAATGTAGACAACGTACGTGACGCTCTAGAGTACCTGTTGTCCTCGGATACGTGTGTAGAGAGAAAGAGATTGCATTCGTGTACCGATAGCTACATAAATGCTTGCTATGCTGTATAGACACCGAGAAGACCTGTATATGAGCCCGGGATATCTGCAACCATGGCTCGAGTTATTCTGCTGGGTGTCGTTAACGGATCGTTGCACCTTGTATCACTCGCAAGTTTCCACATGCTGCTGGAGACTCGTTGGAGTCCATTTTATTCCTTGTATTACTCTTTTTCCAATCGCGATCGCGTTATACCGGGTGATCGGAAAGTCATGCTAATGCACTTGGCATCACTGCGTTAGCGTATTTCAGCCTCAAGATATTCTCGACGAATTAAAATGGCACAGACGCTAATGTAGCTAGTCTATTACGTTTTACTCGGAATCACAGTTGTCATTTGTCATTGCTGAGTGCGCGCAGTCCAGGCATAACAATCATGTCGTTTGACTCCCTTTCTCACTCCTTTTTACTTCGTTAATTTCTTTTGTTTCCTCTTTTTCACCGAGTTGATAGAACAGGTTCCACATTTCGAGTCGCACGTACTTCACATCGTTCCACTTGCCATCATTTTTTATTTCAATTTGTTCGAGTTCTTGGCGGTGCGGCACTCAGCTAACACTTGATAATTGCGCAAAAGCATTTGACGCGATCAACTACTTTATTGTACTTCCACTCCTGAAGTCATTCATTACCTCATTATGGAAATAAGGACTTGTCCAGTTTTTCTTTTACGAAACAAAATTCACTAGACCTTCATCTTAGTTGAAAAGTTGTTCATTTTTATGCAAAAGATTGAAAAAAAGAAACAAAACTATTTCTTTGGTCTACTCGATGATAATGAATTAAGGAACGAGACAATAAAGATTCGAAGGTTTTGCTGTGGAAATGGGAGTTAGTTCATCGTTGATGTTCCAGGACGAGCTAGGTATCAGGGTATTTATTATATTTAGCAAAACTCTCAAATGAAATTTGCATTTCATTAGAATATATTGGTACGTATAGCAATGTCTGCAGAGATCGGTATAAGAAGTTTATACACATATAATGGCGACATGTATATATTCGTATCCCATCATCTGTCCTACAGAGATAAAGCGTAGTAATGCTTGTAAGAAGGCGCGTCCTCTATACCGGGTTGTTATGGTAGAGCTCAAAATGTTCGTGCGGTTTTGATCAGACTCAGCTCGGGCGGAGTTTTTCATCTTTGTTTCTCTCTACTGTATGTTGCTTTTCTGCTTCTGCGTCTGCTGCTATATACGAGAGGAACTATACGTACATGCAGGCACGTTGCTCATCTCATTCGCCTCTTTCCCTCCCTCTCGTCTATCCGGCCGTCCGTTATTAACTCTACACTATCTCGCACGACCATCTTTACGCTGCCGGATCGAGCGAGACGTGTATCCTCTCTTGGCAAAGTTTGCCAGTGCAGCCGCCCGAGCTACGGTCGTGGTCTGCCACCATCATCCCTTCTCCATACACGCTGTATTACGAGAGATGAAAGCCTCTCGCACTCATCCGTGTATACTTTCCATACGCCAATCTTTTTTTTATTTCCTTAGTTTATTATATTTTTGCGCTGGATACACGCCGAAAAACCATCTTTTTTTTCGCCAAAATTATATCGTACACAACCGGCCGAAACAATTATTCCTTAGCCTGTCAAGAAGTTACTTCCTTTTTACGATCTGCTTGTGTCTTTTGACAAATGCCTTCGATGATCCGATTTCTTTTGCATTATCATCCTACCAAGGCAGTGCATTGATACACGAACAGTTGCGACTGTCTCCATTGCGACGATGATGCTTGATGAACATTCAATCTTAGGGGGATGTGCTTCAAATCTAGAAACTTGTGATTTGTAACTCGAAAAATAAAATTGAAACTTTTTTTGTGGTATTTAAACGGATTTCTCGAATGATCAACGAGTAACGATATAATTTGTGATAGGAAGCTATACAATCTCTGACAATCGATATTGACAAATGAATGTCCCCGTATATCGATGGTTTCATTGCACACGTCATACATCCAAGTACAGAAAACTACTACGTACCAAAAAGATACAAATGGTGAGACGAAACCGCAAAAGCTCGCAGAGATTTCGTTCTCTCTGATATTCAGAGAGTATACGCGAAAAAATGATGATTGTTGTTGCCTCTGTTATTTCTTTCTCGCGCATTGCCGTCATATATATTTCTTCGGTGTCCAGCGAGGTGCCGAAGAGAGAACGAGCGAAGGAAAGAAAAAGGGAGCGAGAGAAAGATTGTAGTTCTGACCACGGAGGTGGACCGAGGCAGAGAACGAGAAGCTTGAAAAAAAGAAGGAGACGAAGACGGAGACGTCGAGACGTTCGCCGCAACTGAAACCAAGGTAGAAGAAGCAGGCAAGATGAAAAAGGAGAAGAGGACGAAGAAGAGAATAAGGCAGAGAAGCAAAAGGAGGAAAAGACGGCCGTGGAGGAGTGGCGGCCGGACGGCCAGGTTAATGAGATCACGCGTAACCGAAAATTGTCGGCCGTCCGATTTTATTGGACGGTCCCAGCCCAGCCCGGCCTTCGCTGTATGAACCATACACGTACCGTAATGCTATCGTGAGAGAAAGAAAGAGCGAGAGAGAGAGAGAGAGAGAGAGAGAGAGAGAGAGAGAGAGAGAGAGAGAGAGAGAGAGAGAGAGAGCGAGAGAGAGAGAGAGGGAAACTGGCGGGGGAATGATTGATCCATATTTTTGTGCCTAGGAATACATGTCGTGAGTGAACTACTTAACAATATTCATCAGTAAATACATAACATTCAATTAAACAAAAGAAAGTGAGAGCGAGGGAGACGAAGTGAGTGGGAGCAGGAACTCGATGAACAGTCGACATATATACAAATGAAGCCTCGCAGAATAAAGTGCGGCTGCAGAAGAGAAGCGAGACGAAGAAAAGATTGAACAACAAAGTCCATGAGAGAGAAAAAAATCACAAGCCGAACACATACTTCTCTTTCTGCGAGATCGCTTCACCGCTCACGAGAACATATTCCTTCGTAACCCAACCATTATAATAATGATAATAACGATGATAGTAATAGCATTCGTCCCGGGCAATTTTCGCCGAAGCTCCTTGTCGCCAGACCATCTGCGGGATCTTTTCTCGATGCAACAGCTTCAACCACCACATCTTCGAGGTCTTCCCCACGTATTCTTGAATGTCCAGATAAATACTTTGTCAACTGTGGGTGTCACTTTTCCAATGCAGCTTCAGTCTCCAAGTTCGACAAATGTCGAAAAAGCATGGGGGACTTTCTAAATCACTGTGTTCGATGATGAAAAAGAAATTCTCCCAAGTCGCTGTCAATCATTGCGAGACAAATGTTTCCGATTCAACAGGGTGGCCAAAAGTATGCCATGTCCGCAGCTGTGAGAGAAAGATGAGCATGGGAAACGTCTCCCGACGTTGAAATCACCATCGATGGAAAAGGCGCAATGGGACGAGGCTAATTGTTTTTAAACGTATTATCAACTTTCGTCTAGTTTTTATTTTTTATTTTTCGATTGGTTTGTGATCCACCGCCCACCCCTTTTCCTCTCTATCGTTTCTGCTTCCCTCACAGCAACAAATATTTCTTCCCATGGCTAGGCGTGAACAAATATCAGTTTTCAATAGTATTTCATCATCTATCGTACGGGATACTGTAGAGCTCGTCCTCCATGAAGCGTTACTCCGGCTAAAGATGAAACGCGAGTAATGTTTCACGTCCACGTGCCCATCACGATGAACATAATTCTACAATAATGCCCGATCGGTAGGAATTCGATTCATTCACGATATGCGAAGGCGACCACGCGCAAGCGCTCCGTTTCAATGTTCTTTTCTTTGTAGACATATATGTAGCGAATGATGACGTGCCGAATAGGGAAAGAGAACTAGAGAGCAAGCATGGGGGACTTGGTAACCCTCCTTTTGCCCGGTGCCTCTCCACCCTGGAAAGAAGAGTCCGTACCGTATCATTAAGGTGGCCAACCAGTGTGACGCTTCTCCGGGCGCACAGCCAATAGGGATCACGAGGCATCATTGCCTGCAGGAATGCGTCCGTGTTCCTTCCTGCTGCCAATTCTGCTTACGCTCTTCACTCTCTTTAGCGTCTTTGGCTTTCACATACTTTGCCTCCTCGAGGAAGAGATTACACCTCTTTTTCATCTCCTCCTTCATCTTCGGCCTCTCTGGCTGCTTTCTGCACAAGTGAGTCATAGACAACATTTCCGGCGTAATAAAAATGTTGCCGTCAACCTGCACAAAGTTTCTCAACTTTGAATATGTCATTTGTTCACTTGTGCGAATTTTTACATTGGACCCCTAGATAGATGTGTTGATCTGTACGTTGCGCTCTGCAGTGAAAACGCAGGAGTTATCGAAGATTTTAACTTTTTCGTACTTGAATTTTTTTTTTTTTGTGTTTTCTGAGATTGTTGAGTTCGAAGATGCTGCTGCGCGGGAAGAAATGAAATCATGAGACCAGTGAAATTTTATGTGCGTACAATGATTGCGCGTAATATAGGTATCAGCACCTCTCACCCCTCATAAGCATGTAATAACAATTTTCCATAAATTGAGGAAAGTAAGAGGGGTAAGATGAGGGGGCGAAAATGTATTTCGTCGATATTCTCATCTGCCTGATCGAGGATGAACCCGAGTCACGGATCTCGGCTGCATCCTCGGTATTGCGTTCACCAATCAGGGGCTTAATAACGATGCGTATAGAAAAAGGTAGGTGAGGAAGGATCGCTCTCGTCGTCTTCTCGTAGCTGAGGTACATGCGTGTAATAACAACAACGATTGAGCCCAACTCTCCGCCCCTTTGCTCTTTTCGTTTTTCTCTCTTTTTCTTTTCGTGGACAATTTACGAGGGCAAAGTGGGTCATAAATGTAATTACGGCGAAATTATGATTATAGAGCTACCCTTCAGGCCCCCCTTTTTCATTTCTCTTCTGCTTTTCACTGCTTCGATCGTCCGGACATTCTCTTTCTTTTTGTTTACATGCACTTCGATCTTCTCAAACTTCCCACTATATTTGGAAATCACGATGAACGATAGGACCAACGAAAATCGAGACGCAACTATAATCTCTCGGCAATCTTCGCTTCCCATCACTGCCCGCGATTAGATTCACCGATTTTGTATGTCCGTTGCCACCGAACTTCCAAGTGCACGTAATCACAGTGTTGCATGCAAATCAATCAAGAATCCACTCAGCACTGGTGTGTGAAATCTCAACGAGAAGAAACGAGACAGCAGTAGAAGTTTTTCTGTTTCGTGTCAAAATTTGTTCGCAGCTGCTTCTTTTCCACTGCTCCGACTTTTTCATTCCTTTTGTACTGTCTATCCTGACGTGTAAGGATAACGCTACCGCGAGGTACCAAATCGGCGTGCGTTAGGATCACCCATGTATACCGTGCAGCCCATAAAGGAAAGAAATTCTTACAGTCGCACAGATGATGGCTGGTCGACGATAAAAAGGTGACCCTTCCAAACAAATTGCTCGGCTGTTTCTTTTTTATTATCAGAGGTTACGTTCCTAGAAGAGCGTGCTTCGAACCTCATCTTTCTGACAGTCATGAAGAACCATAATAAATAAAGAAGACTCTCATCGGAAACGTTTCGTCTCGATAACGAATCTCGATTGATTCTGAAAGTTTGTAGATGGAGCAGAATTTTGTGCCAATTTCTAATTACCTTCAGTTATCGTCCTGCGGTGGAACAGTTAGTTTATTTCTTTCGAAAGCATGTCGTTGTTATTGGTTTATCGTAGATGCACCTTTGATAATCAATTGAATAATGAAAGATCGAGGGAGTCAAAATGACGGTAATGATGGTTGTTTTAGATCTACGGATAATAGATTTACGGATTGAATCACCGATTTGAGAATCAGATATCGAATAATTAGGAAAAAAAAAACGCATGGAAATGATATTGCGAGTTCTAAATTTCGAACCGCTACCACAGCCAACCTCCTTTTTTACGATTATTTGACTACGTTATTGCCGTTTGACCCCGCCATTAACCGGTTAAATACCCGGCAGGGCTCGCTGCTCCTCTGGCTTCCTCGCCTCATATTTATGACACTCGTTGTCGGGACTCTCTTTCTCAGTTTCGCGGGCGGGGGGGTGCCCAAGTATAGAGTGCAAAACAGCGTGCTCGCTGGATCTCTGCTCTGAGCGCGGTCGCGAACTCTCATACCATTTCTACGTATTCCAACGACCACAGTGAATATCTTTCGTCTTATAAATAATCACGGCGATCATTCGTTGGGTGTGCGTATGAATAACGAGCCATAAAGAAAAAGAGAGCTGGAGAGACATTGCGACAGAGACAGAGAATGATAAAAAAAAAATTGCAATCGGTCCAATGTTTGCACGAAACATTATGCGATAGAGGGTTTGATAAAAAAAAAAGAAACAGCGTTACGTTGGTTACTGTACCTGAAGCACTCAAGCTCGTGGGTGCTGGTTCGCAGCCTTTTTTTCTTACTTAGTGGACGCAGTCATGCTCATTCTCGTCGTTGTAAGTGAGTCGCATGTTTCATTCATGAGCTATAAAGTTCCTGGCGCTTTCTATATGTACGGGTGCATAGAGAAAACATTGAGGGAAATAAAGGCGAGAGAACGCAGAACTCTGCACGATCAGGGGGTTCCCCATTCACTGCCTAGATATATAAATAATTTTCCCCAGCAATGTCTCCATCTCCTTTCTCACGAATGAGCTCGAGAAAACACGCTCGATCTCCCAGTCTATTCATCACATTGTCTAAATTTTTCCAGCTCGTATCATTCAACAAATAAAATCAAACTGCGATCGAGATTTCTCTCATGATTCCTCGCCTTTTTATTTACACGTTCGATAAGAGAATAATTAAGCTCACAGTTTGGTAGAATAGCGTAGCATATTGAGAGATGATCGCTGGAAGATTCTCCATCATTGTCGAAAATTCGTCTTCGAGGCATTGTAATCTTATTATTATCGGGACTCAATTACCGGACGGAAATGGCGGCGAATTATCGAGACTTTCTAAGAACAGCCTTCTACACCAGTTGGTATTTCTAGGCCCGTCGTGTGGAGCGCTTAAACTGTTGGATATCCTTGAAAATTCATTGGAGCCGTAGAGAGAATCGTACAGAAGCTACCGGCAAGATGGAACACCGATACACGTTCGGGGGAACGCGAGGAACTCGAAGGCACGCGAAAAAAAGTATAAACGCGGGAGGCAGCATTGAGGAAGGTTAAAGTAGGAGAAGGGTAGAGAAAACATTTCGCTAGGAATTTGACATTGTTCTCTGTGCTCTTCCCAGTCAGCATCGGAAACAAGCTCTTCAGCAGCCGGCTTTTCTCCGATTCTCGTTAGATCCTGAGGCCGTCCATGAATCGTTTATTCCGCGATCTCTTGCCTGTAGTAAAAATTTCCTGATACCCGGTAGTGCTTGCGGGGGTCCACGAATACTGAAGAAAAGGTGCTCACGAGAGTAGACTGCGACGTTCGCGCTCCTCAAAAGATATCTGTATACAGGAACAGCGGAGCACAAAGTCCAAGCGCAAAGCAGAGGATGGATCTCACAGGGCGACTTCTCTGGTGGCACCGATGCTTAACTGGTCGCGGCTTGTCTCATTTGCATTCAAGCCAGGAACTCGAGCAGCAGCCTTTCCTCTCATGATGCTCGTGGCGAGCTTCTTCTTTGGCTATCCGCACGATGACTCTTTGTCTTTTTCTTTTCTTTCCCTTCTCATGTGTTGTGCCGTCTTTGCTACTGATGCTGATGAGTTTCCTCTGCTAGCTCTGCTGAGCACTGAGAAGAAACGGACCTCTGAAATCGTCGTCGTTGTCCTCCTGCTCCTCCACCTCATATACACTCCGCCTTCACCTCATTCTCCGACGTTAGTTTGCAACTCCGAACTCATTATTATTAATACTTGTTCAATTCCATTATTTCTGCGCAGATTTTTTTTCTCCCACTTTACACTTAGTTTTTCTAATTCTGTTCTCAGTTCCATGAAAAATTTATAAAAACAGCTGCTGAGTGATTGATGCGCGAGTCGATTGCGTCCCCGATGGTCGATATTTATTATTCAGTCCTCCTGCCCGGAGTTTACACATCATTCTTGTAATTATTTATTGAGTCGCATTCCCTGGCTTGGAGAAAAATGGTAAATGCAGTATGTGCAACGATCCATCCGAATGTCTGCGGAGAACAATCCCTCCAACACTCCTTGCACTGGAACATTGAAACCTCAGGTATTCCTCTTCTTTCGTACGTTTCCCCGCTCGCTCATTATCACGAATGTATTTCATTCTTCCATGCTATTACGCGTCGTTCACCGTACACAGCAAACTTTCTCTCTCCCTTTCTGTTCTTCTTCTTTCGGGTTCTGGCTTTAACTATCTTCTACCTGAGTATATGCAGCTCCTTCCTCATTCCATCCTAGTTCGTTTTCCTCGATGCCCTCTTAGTCCCGCATCTACATCACTTCTCCAAGAAGATCCTCTTCACCGCATTCCGTCTCTTTCGTTCGGTTTCTTGCGCGTCTCTTTACCAAATGCCACTGCTACGACCGCACAGCGTTGAATATATTTCTCCTTTCTGCTTCCCTCTGCTCTTTTATTTCGGCACGAAAACCGCCGCGAGAACGAGAGAAGCGAAAGATGTTTTCGACTCGTTACACTCGCGGCTGTTGCGCAACTCGTCCATTTCTCTTGTTCGTATTCATAAAACATAGCAACAGCAAACGCTACCCGGGACCGACGAGTTGCCAGCCTCATTGCGATCATCAACGTACTTCTTCTCCGTCGATTCGCTTGCACCGATGAACGAATTGTCTCAATGACGTGTCGATTGGATGACGCGTGAAAAAATCGGAGTATATCCATTGAACCGCGTTCGTATATAAATGTTGAACGCACGTGACTCTCGAGTCTCTTAGGAAAACATGTAATGTGCATATTTCACTCAAATGTATAGGATGGGCTTCGGATAGAACAGAGAGCTTATCCTTCACACTGCCATGAGTCCCCGCCTTATTCCCATGAACGTGTCCGATAAAGGTAGAAAGAGGGATGAGCGAGTGAAGAAACCAGCAGAAAATAAGGATACTGTATGGGGCTCTACATTGCACGACAGCTCTCATACCGTTCTTTTCTCTCACGACGCTATACGAAACTCGATCCAATCTCCACGAAACAATCTATGTAGAACGCGCAGCTCATTTGTCTACCGAGGATTTTGCAACGTAAGTACGGTAGCCCTGTGGCCGTTTCTACTGCTGTTGGCTCCGCAACCCAAGTTTGCATCCGTCGTGTGGTGTCGTGTGCTTACCACGTTTGCATTCACGGTGCTACATAGTACGGGATATAACTTGCTGCAACGAGGAACATTGAAACTCACGCGGGGCCCAAAGAGCCAAAGGCGAGCCGGATCCACGTTGAAGTTTCTCGTAGCTTGTCAAAATTCTTTTACGAGTCAGAGAACACGCAGAAGGAAATAGATCATCGGATTTCCGCGCGCGCGCGTGTGTGTGTGTGGTTTCTGCAAATTATGCGACTCCACGAATAATCGGTAAAAGAAGAAGAAAGGAAGCAGCAGCGATATGCGACGATCGAGAAGGAAAAGAAACACAAAGATGGGGGGAATAAGCGAGAAAGAAAAAATGGAGGAGGTGGAGGGTAGATTGCCACAAATCGCGTCTTATGAGTTCTTCGGCGGTTGTAGAGCCCTCGGGTGCCACACAGCGCAATGACATGCTGGCAAACGTTATATACCACTCGTGCACACATGTATATATTTCTACCTGAGAGCCTCTTCTTCTCCAGCTCTCTCACTACGTAACTACAGCTAAAACTACTGCGAGCTCCTCCCCAACTCTCTCCTTTCTTCCGTTTTATTTTATTTTTCCACCTTGAGCATCAGCAGTGGTATTTCACTCTTCCCCCATAATTATTCCTCTCGAATTACCGCGCCGAAGGGATACCCGAAGAAACGTTAATAGCGCACACAGCAAATGAAAGATGGGCCGGTGGTCTCTTTCAGTAGGGAGTGTGGGTGTGAGCTCTATAAGGAATGAAACCAGCTACTAGGTATTACTAACAAGCAGCCACTTTTATTTACCAAGTGCGCGGCGGAACGAATGTCGATTGCTTCATTTCTCCTGCCATGCGACAATCTCACGATTCTTCGACAAAAGGTGACCCCGGTCTGAATATCTATTTTGACAGAGCATGTGAGCACCGAGTCGGCGATGGTTGCGGGTAGACTGAGTATAGAAAAAAAGTCGTTAAATCTTCCATGTTTACTTTGATGCACGTCAATCATCATTTACAACCAACCAACGAGCACAGGAAACAGAACTCATCACTTTGGTCTCTTCTCATGAATGAGAAAACCTGAACTCGACGAGTTTGCGTGGCAGTAAGCCATTGTGGTTTTCTTTTTTCACACAATCATGAGCGCGGAGAAACCGTCCAAGAAATCCTCAAAATAGTGGATTTCGTCGAGGTAGATGATCCCTCTGTTAGCTTGTTAACTCATTCACACGTAACACGCCCACTAAGTTTCGTTTACATAAGTATCTCGTTTATTCTGCGTGAAAATACACGTGAAAGAATGTTGCTGCTGGATGAGGCGTTTGTTCGAAACTGGAGTATTGTACGCGACGCGTCGCAACTTTTGTTTTCGCCAAGTAATCATCATCAGCGTACCTTGGCGTACCAAATTACATCCACATATCACAAAAGATCTGAGAAACTTGGACTTAACAAGCAAATTTGTGTCAGAATGTGATGCACGAAACTTTTTGAAGCAGCCGCTCAACTTCCCTCACTAGAGTCACGGGTCAGCAGGTTTCCGTATATTGACAGATGGGATTACGAGACCAGCTCATGAGTCCACGATTATACGATTTTCTATGCCAAGTAAATTAATACACCATCGAAATCTTTACACATTATTCGTTTGAATTACTTTCAGCGAGCAGCAAATCATCGATGTATTTTTAAAAATTCTTAGCCATCGAATGATTCGTGACAATTCGGCAGGGTGACTTACGATTCTCTTGTTTGATTTTCTGTTGCAGGTAAGCTGAGTATTTTGTAAGAGATGAAAGTTACCGGGCATCCCAAGATCTGGAAAAGTATTGCAACATCTTTCAGGGACAAGCTCCTTTGCAGGATTTCCGATCATGGTGGAAATACGTGAGCAAATAAACTTGAAACTTTATTTAATGAATTCCTACGGTAATTCTGAATTTCACGAAAACAATTTCTTTTTCAATCTCCGCTGAGATAAAATACTGGGTGGACTTTTTTCCAATTTGCCCCGACCCCCCAAACTTTCACGTTTTCATGGCCTCTGCACGAGCATCTTTCGTCTCCGACCTCGAGACTGCTGCGTACGTTAAAGACATATTGTAGGATTTGGCGTCGGATTCAAAACTATATACACGAAAAATCAGCATGAAAAGGAAATAATCAGCCGAAATTTGCATTCTTATCGTCTATCGGCCTTGAGGCGAGAAATCCCCGTTACACGACGAACAGCCGAATCAGAATATTGTACGTTAAGAAATATGGATATCGACGAAGGCCTAGCGTGTGTATAGGGGCGCGTGGTCCAGGATGTAGCCCTCACGGAATTAATTTATTGAAACTTTTTCACTCAATTTATGCAATTCAACGATCAAATATCTTCTGGTTAATTGAACTATTGATTGACACTGGAATTATTGATTTTTAAAACGTGTTGAAGGCGGAAAAAAGCGATTTGAACTTTTGATCGTAAATTAGGCTCGAATAATCGGTTTTTTATGAAGACTCGACACTCAAACTCGAACATCGGCTTCCTCCGGTGTCGTGCATGAGTAATATTTCTTTTGAAACTGCATCCGAACTTCCATCGCCAATCACCATTCGCCGTTATGTTTTTAATCAGTCGAGAGAGCGTTGACTGACACAGATACAAAGTGTGAACGCGAAAATCATTGATGAGTATAGATCGCGCAAAGACGATTAATTCCACGTTTTTAACTCATCAGTCTAGTTTCGTCGTGAACGCTTCTTTCTCTTTTAGATTGAGTGTACGTTCGCGATGCACACGTGCCGTCGCTAAGGCCGCTTCGTATTGCACAAGTGAATTTAATATTTACGTCGTTTTCTTTACTCGTCAGTTAAATAGCCAAAGCTGTTGGCCTGTGCGAGGGAGACGGCTAGATGTTGAAGGGACGAGAGCCCTCGAGGGTAGAGAAAGATACAGCAGTATGTGTATATGTACACCGAAGTCTGTGAATGTTTTCTCTCTCCTGTGGGCACCAGTAGCTAGGTGGCCAGTTAGCGGGCGAGTGTCGTGTTTGCGTTGACTCGTCGTAAACCTGCCGAGAAGAGGGACCCGAGGATAGCCACCGTGGAGAAGAGGCCCTCTCTCGGCTTATTCTGCTCTGCCGTTTCTTTATACACGCGCATCATCGGAATCCTTCACAGTATCTACCCCCACCCGATTCTCTTTCTATCTCTCTCTGCTCATGTGTTCCTTTGGCTTCTCTGTATATATACCTAGCATCGCAACATTCTCGCTAAACGTCCATTTTTCGCTTATTCTTCTCTCGTGTTTATTCTCCCGTATTATTGTCTGAATGCATGAAAAAATCAGGCTCACCTCTGCTGAGAGTGTGAGAAGAGCCACACGTGTGTATGTGCGTGCGCCCGTGCGTCTGAGTAGTTTCTTTTTCTCTTCGTTCGCAATCTGACCTCTCCTCCTTTTTCTTTCAGTTCAACATTTTTTTTGTCTTTCTCCGAGTGCTCCTCCTCCTTTCTTTCGTCCGTTCTTCTTTTTCGTTTCATCTTTCCTTCTTTTTCCCTTTCTTTCTTTTCTCAAACTCCTCTGTGCCCTCATCATCTTTTAGCAGCGTAGCATCCCTTGCACTCGCTCACGCTCGCTGCTTCGAAATATATATGCGCTATGAAGTATACAGGGGAGGTGGAGCTCGAGCCCCGTGCTTTCAATTAACGTCGTGTCAGCGAGCGCGGATCAGCCGGCGGCGGGCGGTCGTCCCGCCGGCCACGTCGAAATATTTTCGAGCAATATTTATGTTAAACGCCCTGGCTATCCCGCTCGCTCTTTCATCCTTATTTTTTTCCACTCTTTGCCGTACACACGAGACGGTAAAAGACCAGGAAGATATCTGCTCGCAACGGACTGACTACAACAATGACTATGACCGAGAGAACGAGTGTCGAGACGGACGTGCTTCAATGATTTCAGCAAATTATTACACGTATGCTAGCATTCTACAGCAGTGCTTCGGAGCGTAGATTGCGGATATGTGCTTCGCCGATTCGTAATTGAGCGAATATCTCTGCTCTACGCAGCTTCGGGTGTATTACGATAGGATTCCATATATTCACATGCATATATACATCCCACAAGACCTCTTGATTCGCTCTAAAGAGTAAAGGGTAGTCAAAGGGAGGGCGAAATTTTGTTTCGGACCTCATTTCCGGTCACGAACACGTCTGCTCAACAAACGTTTTTTTATTTTTCTCTTCCGAGTTAACAGTCCTAAATGACTGATAATGATTGTGAATAGAATACACATACATATACGGTGAAAATACCGATCGGTATTTTCATGAAAGTTTCTCGGCGTGGGTTGCTCTCATCCTGCTGCTGCTGCTGCTGCTGCTGCTGGCGGTGCATCGACCGAGATGCATTCTGTCTCTTTCACTGCATCTCTTTTCCATGCTCTTCCCTCGCCTCTCGTTCTGACCATCCTTCCGGAGCCTCTCGCGAGTCCAATAAGAGTTGAAAAGGGACGCAGAGAGCGCAGGTAACAGCAGCAACTCCGGACTCCCTTCACGGGTAGCAAGCAACAGCAGCGACTACAGCCCGCACCGCGTCTGCATTCCAACGTATTTACGGTCAGAGCCTGGCGTAGAGCGCGCTCGGCTCTCTTTGCCCTACCAACATTTTCTCCAGCGGTAGGAGCAGAAGCTGCGCCGTGAATCCCGTGCCGCTCGCTATACAGTATGTTGCACCAGATAGCGTATGATGCTCGGGCTCTCTTGCCACTCAGATTCTCTCTTTCTCCTTTCCAACCAGCACGTGGCGTTTGTACTCGTGTATAGTGCATGCAACTCCATTCACATACCTATATACCCGCGAACGGAACGCTTTTGCGAACGCGCTTTTGTCAGCAAGATTTTCTTCAGGCGGTAAAAAAATAAAAGTCTCATTGTCTCGCTTTTAACATAAAAACAATCAAATCCAGTTTATTCATTAAAAAATACCGAAATGGTGATTCCCGTCCAATATTTTAAGGCTACACAGTGACTGTTTGAAAATTGAACAAACCAATAACGATCGATGGTTCCCGAACCGTTTTTACAAACTTCCTTTCGAATTTCTCAAAATAATAGAAAAAATTTGTACGTTTTTTTTTAAATTTACACAACATGCATAGCTATAGGCTACCGCTCTCTGTTTGAGTTTTGTCGGGCCGGAAGGTGATCGCAGTTGAGCAATAGACGCCGAGCAATAAACATTGCACTCACGTGACGCGATCGATGCCGTTACAAAACGTACATAACAAACCTTATTATGCGTTGTAGCGTCGAACAATAGCACAAGCTTTCTTGACGCATCGTATAATTGTTGATGAAAAAAAATAACAACATGAGGAGAAACGCGCTATACATGCATTGAGCTATCAATAATAGTCAAAGCAAATGAGCAGACGGAGAGTGAGAAATTGTCCGCCCGCTGCATAAGCACCTTGATAATCAATTATCAGAGGTAGCTAATGATCATCACCGGATAATCTGTATTCATAAACGGAAGATCCATTAGTGGATCGGACCGCGTCTCGTCTCGTCTTCTCCCATCTCTCGTCCTCTCTTATTTTTGCCTTCCAGACACTCGTGTGTATATCGCCTCTATGTTGCGAGAAGGTTTTTGGTAGAGCTTTTGCTTTCCACCCAGAACATGCTGGGCGTATGTCTGTTGCGCGCTCATACCCGGGGGTTATGCGAAAGGAGGATGATGCCCTGGCATGGATGTATATATAAACATATATCTTGTGAATATAAGAGAAGCGAAACCTAGCTATTTTCTTGCCACATATTCGAGACGAAGATGAAGCCTCGGAGATTCCAACGACACACCATCTCCGAAGGTCCTAATCAAGATATGCTCAGCCCACTGGGAACTCTGCGACGACTCTCTGGGTCAGGTAGAGAAAGAATAGGAGACTCGCGGTGTATGGGGCACGAAAATAAAAACAAAAGAAAAGGAAAGCAAATGTTGGAGCAAACTTGTATTTGCCATACCAAACACTCTGAACCACGCTCAAGAATGGATATCACGCGTTATCTCAGTCCTGCTGACTCGAATTCCCTGCTTGATAGGAAAAAAAAATCAAGCTCATGAATTAGCTCGGTTACGATTTTGCCGATTATCCTCGACAAAGAGAGTGAATCGAGAAAAAATGTAGACGATCCAGAAGAGGGCGAACACTCTCGGTTCCTTCATGCCGCGCGAGAAAGGCCCGATCATGTTTTAACTTGCTTCGCGCTACAGGAGTTCTCGCTGATGTTGCCTGTTTCCTCATCGCAGTTCGGCACCTTTCCCTCTCTCACACTTCTCTTCACTCGTCTTCCTTTTGCCTTCGATCTTCTTTCGGCCGAGCTCCGTCTGAGCGCGTGTGTGCTGCTCATTTTCTTATGAAACGAAAAAGACCTCTTTCTCTCTCTCCCTCCACGTAGATTCGTAGTCATCATTGGTTTCGCAGCTTCCGTAGGGGGCTCTGGGCACCTGCGGCCTCGCCGAGCGATTTATCCTTCCATAATCTACCATCAGCAGCATTTTTTCAAATGTTTATATAAACTTGTCCATTATTGACGCCCCTGACACAATGTGAGCACTCGGAAATGACGAAAAATGCGAATTGGTGCATCGACAAATTTTACCCATAATCGCGGCCAGGCGAGCGGAGCACAGGACAGTTAAAAGACGGCGCTCGCATCTAATACACACGAGCGCACCGCAATAAGAGTAACAAAAATGCGTGGACGACGGAGAATGAACATGAAAGTGGAGTCTGGTATCGCGTTCACCTGAGGTAATAGGACACCACGAATCGGGTGTGGAGAGAGAGCAACAAAGAAAAAGCGAGAGGAGTGAAATTCGTAACTTGGAGGCTCCCAACGGTCCATGTGCTATAATCGAATCGACATCAGCAAAATGGTATCACGCGAGCCGCATAGGCGTCCAATATGAACACCAATGTGTAGACACTATCGAAAAAAAACAGGCACAACAAGAGAAACCATCGAGTGACTCGCCAAGTGTGTAAAAGCACGTGTGAAAAAGTTGAAGGCAAAGCCGCGGCTCCAGATTTCTACTGATGCATTCGTAAAGCCATCATCGCTCCCTTGGCTTCTGTATTATACGTCGTTCGCAGAGCAAGTGTTCATTGCATACGTCGAAACAACAAAAAAAGGGACAAAAACAGCGAGAACTGAAGTGGACTTGCAGCGCGTTGTGTCGGGGACGAAAAAGCCTGGCAAAAGCGACGGCGGTAATAAGCGTTATGCGCGAAGGACATAGACCGCGAAAAAAAGATCGTTCTTGTGGCTTTGTCATAGAGGTAGCAAAAAGAAAAAAGAAAAACAAAGCCCAGTAACGCGACGAATGAAAATAAAACGAAAACGAAACAGCTCTTACGCGTGCACACATTATTTATTGTTTGCTATTACGACAGGAGACACAATTTAAAAGCTATTACTATTACTCATGCGTCTCTTGGACAAACGGTAATGTTCAACTTATTTCTGCTCCGATATGCATTATCCCTTCTCTCTCGCATATCCTCCCAACTCGAAGCCCATTTGCTGTTCGCATTCTCACCACGCTATCGCGTGACCAATAAGAAATGGCGTTCTTTCAATTTTCAAATTCTATCTTAACGATCGCGGTTCGTATTGAAGTTCTAGGATTACGTGATCAAAACTAGATCGAAATCTGATCTCATTCGTAAAAGGTACTGATTTTCTCTCCTTGGACTATTTTTCCTTCAGCTTTTTTCATCACTGTACTGCATTGTTATATTCGTAGCGAAGCCATTTTTTGTCAAAGAACTGAACACGTTTATAGGTGAAACAAAAATATATGCTCGTGTAATATCCGTGGCCAGTGGCTGCGGAAAATGTCCAGCATTATGCTTTAACTGATCAGGCTCTGTAGGCACGCTGGCAGCCATGACTGTAAGAGTTAGATTAATGCGAAGAGTGAATCTGTGCGAGGAGAGCATCGAATTTCGAAATTCTCGTGAGATCACATACACGACCATTTTTCAAGCGTCACCTTGTCGGGGTCGTTTCCGCGTTTTTTTTTTCCCTTTTTTTACTCTTTCTCGGTTCGTACTTCGCATGGCAGCTCGACGAGAAAGTTTTTTTACGAGCACCAACAAGAACGTAAGAGAGTATGGACGATTTATAAGTTATAGAGACCATGCAGATGGTGCGTAAGGTTCCCTCTCTCTCTCTCTCTCTCACACACAAACGCGTCACACAGACTTCGTTTCTTCTCATCTTCTCCCATGTCGCTTTCGCAGCTCCACTCGTCTCTCTGTCTGTCGTACGAATGCTCTTCCCCACCGCCTTCTCGCTCTTCACTCGGATCGAATATTTTAAGGGGTTAATACGGAAAAAAAGAAATTCTGCGGAAGAGGCACAAAGTTCTCGGATTCTTTGCACGCGAGATAAAGATCGGACTGCAAGGAACCGGGACTCTCTGGAATGAAAAGCAGTTCCTGCGATCTACCCCTTTTCGATCCTTTATTTTTGCCATCAACAATTAACAAATTCCCCCGTCCGCCTTAAATCCTTGCCGTGGAAACTGCAATTTGTTCACGAGAAATACGAGCCTGCACATTTTTTCGACATCATTGCACTTTGAAAGTTTCTTTCGAGATTTTGCATATTTCGTGGTCGTCTCCGTGAAGAATTGTCAACCAAAGTGGCAAAGTGAAGCTATATTCACGCTAAAAAAAAAAAAAACGTCCGACCCCTGCTAAATACTCGAGGACAAATATTTCGTATGAAAATAACGTTTATGAAAATTAATTCCAATCCAAGTTCACTGTATCGGAGATTTAATATTGCATTACATTCCAACGAGTTGTCGGTGCTGTTCACCACCAAGTTACATAGGCACAACAGGTGCAGCCAAGGTTCGATGTAGTAGAGCATGGATACGGCTATACTATAATACGATATCGCCTACGGGCTCGCCATATAGCACACTGCAAACCGTGAATTACAAAACGTTCGATATATAGAGAAAAAACTGGGGTCGAGTCAACTTTCATCGCGCGCTGCACATGTGTGTCTATTAAAAAATATATCTACTTCACAGCCGCGCTGGCAAAAAACAACTCGGGCTCTTTCTGTTTGTAAATTCGTGCTCACGTATCGGCATTGACTGGGTAATGTCGTGTGTGAGTCTCGAAAGATTCTATGGACGTATTTTCGCGTATATAGGGAACTAATACACCCAAAGTACTTCGAGATTAAGAGCAGGTACTGAAATTCAATATTTCACAGCAGATCTTCGCGTCGATGTGTAATATTAAACGAAATGCATTTTTATTGATAATGCAACTGCGCACTGGAAATGAAATTTTGTTAAAAATCGTCGATATTTTGTTAAACACGGTCAACTAAATATTTTTGGATAATTTCGAAATTTTCGTTATTTTCGTAGTATATTTGGTTTCTAACGGAATTGTCAGCGAAATTTGCGATTGGAACGACAAAAGTTTGCTTCCGAAGAGACGTTGTAGAATATTTCTTGTTGCAATGTCACAATTTTTGGGATTATCTAAAAAAAAGTTTAGTCGAACGTATCGAAGAAAATATTCATCTTTTCCAACAAAATGTTGTTTTCAGTCCGGTTGTTCCAATCGCAGGCATCGTATTGATCGTGTACTCGATGATAATCACTGATTAGATTAATGCAAGCAACTAGTCGCGAGGGTTTTGAAGTTCGGAGCATCTCACACGAGCTAATCGTGCATTCCCTGATAAGTCAATTCTCAAACTGACAAGTGATGTAGCCAGACGGAACTTGTGCAGGTCCCGCAATGAGTAACGGACTCGCGCCGAGTCGATGAAAAGTTTGCTTTGCATTTTTCGCACAGCGACTCGCTGGCATAACGAACAGGAGAAACTCTTGCTCGTCCTTACGATATCCTGCTAACTAGTATGTAATGAAAGGCTGCAGCTTGAGGCATAGCAAACATCTATAGTAAAGAAAGCAATTAAACGAGCGAGTATTGGAAAATAAAATAACGAGAACGAGTTTTGGCCACGCGGACAGAGATAATTTGGTGAGCAACGTGATTTTCGGCACGAAAGAGATACACGATGTAGCTTTCCCTCGTAATTAACTTTCGTTGTCACGTATAAAAGTCCAAGCTCTCGCAATCTCTATCACGCTCTTTATCCCCGTTCGTATACTCTTAACTTGCAGGGGCTTAGTTTACGAGAAAATTGAGACATAAAAATTGTCTCCATAACAGATTACGCAATCTGGAGTAACAATCGCGAGTAAGCACTGTGCGTTTCATTCTGCTCGATTGAACGTCTGACTAGAATTTACTCGTATCAAAATATTAAACTTCAATGTAGTCGGAAAAAGCCCGTTACTTTCGGTTAAAAGTGTGCGGCAACGTGAGCGCTCGCCGGGGGATTTGCGATTGGTAATTTTTTGTTTTTTCAATACTCCGCGTCGATCGGTTACCGGAGCTCTTGACTCATCAGGACGGTAGCCGAAAGCCCGAGGGCTCCGCAAGACTGCTTCTCTCCCTTGACTCGCTCTCAACAGTTCTTTGGCCCAAAAATCTTCTCGTGTATGCGCAATTACTTCCTCGCGCAGAATCTACGCGAGAGAAAAAGGAAGACTCGCGGGGAATATGATGCGCGTGCATACGTGGTGCTCCGCACCTGGGCAAGGATATTCACCGCCAAAAAAAAGAGAAACCTTCGATAATAAATTGTCTATACCTCTTGCTAGCTCTCATGTTTTGTAAATAAAATACAATACATGCCCAAAAGGCCATGATTTCCAGGATTACTTGAGCGAGTATTAAAGACTTTTGCGCATATCTACGAAAATGTCTTCGTGGGTGATCTAAACGTACGAGCATTGCGCTTGAACCGTGAATTGTAGACATCCTATGGGTGCCTGAAGTGTTGCAGTTTTCTCGTAACGTAAGGTTGCGCGAAATATTAAATTGAATAGATCCGAAGTCGTTAAGGTAAAAAAATAGTAAGCGATAATAGAATAAAATTGGTGCGCCTAGAAACGATTGCGATAAATTCGAATAAGCGATAGGTTGGATTCTAAGAAGAGGCCGGACACACTCTGGTGGACGATATGCTTGAACGATATGTTGCTCCGATAATACATAGGCACGTAGAGCGCGCGCCACGTGCATATACGGTGCACATTATAGTTGTCTCGGTATCCACCATTCCCCTCATTATTTGCTGCGAAGTCCCGCGGACGGAACAGTATGCAGCGAGAAAGAGAGAGAGAGAGAGAATGCAAAAAAAAAAAAATGTAAAGCGAGAGAGAGCGAGAGAAAAGAAGAACACCGGCACTTATGTGCCAGTAGCCGAGGCCCGCGGCTCCAAGAAGGTATTTATGCGCTCCGATCTCCCTTTTCTCGGCCTGCGATCGTCGCTTTTCTTCGCTGAGAGGTGTGCACTCGGGAGTTGAGTTAACGCTCTCAAACATACACATGTACGTATAAAGATATCTATATATCATCTTGCATGTTCATACTTACTTCGAACCCCAAAATACGTCATGCAAAACCTTTTGCACGCGAATATATGCGCCGAATACAAAGTTATAATAAATGTTTAAGTTATTTCCTTTTGGTATAGATTTGCTCCGGGGTGCTTCGCGCACACGCTGTCGTCAGGGCATGAATGACATTAACCTCTCAGGAGTGTAGAGCATGCAGGCTTTCAGTCGAAAAGATTTTGTTGCGTAATTGATGATTCGACAAATCCTCGAAACGATCCTTGAGGCAAAAGGAAATACGTCATGCAAAGAAACAGTCATGAATTAACGAATAACACGAACGTGGAGAAAACTTTGCTTTATTGTTGTGAAGTGAACAAAAAATGTTGAACGATCGATTGAGCACTGTATTAAAAATGTTTGCAAATACTACAATTTTCGGTGAATACATTTTTCGAACTTGCGTACAATATTCTGATACCCGTTTCCTATGGTACGGATTTTAATCAAACTGAAGAGAGGGAGGGAGAAAGAGAGAGAGCGAGAGAGATACAGGGGGAAGCGAGGTGATCAGAAAGGGTCATCCGAGGAGAGCGGAAGGGGAAATCTGTTGGAGTGTACCGAGGCTCATGTGGATATGGAAGTCGTGATGACTGAAGAAAAAAAGGGAGTCGTTAGTTGTCCGGCTCTCGGATGATAGCGTTTATATTCTGATCGCTGCGCATTACGAGCGTTAGAATCTTCGTCTGCAAATGAAAGTACCGTACAGCTGAGTGAATATGTTTGTGTGTACAAGGGCGTATTGTAGGGAGAGGGGGATCAAGTGGCCTCAAAACTGTAGTCGAAGTTGTTGACTGTTGATGGACTCACGAGAGTAATAACGTATTTTAATGCATGGAGAAAAAAAGTCACCTGTGAGTCGCTAGATGCAATGCGAATGTGTTATTCTTGGTTTGGCCTGCGCTAAAAGAGGATACACATTCGAAGCGGGACGGAGGGAGAGATAGGAGCTTTGCAGAATAAACGAACGACGGGGAAAGAAAATCGGAAGAAAAGATCGGATAAACGGAGCTTTGAGGTCTCGCGAGATCCCCTCCCTATCTCTTTCTTTCTCTGTGGTGGCTTTGCGGCCGCCGTTGCAGCGCGGAGGTTTTACATTTCGCGAGGATTTATCGTAGGAAAGAACTTGTACGCTTGTGTAGAAGTAGCGTCATGAAGGGGACCGTGATCTGACTACATCTCTTATGCGCGCCATATATCAGCTCGTACACCGCTCGTTCTCTCGCGAGAAAAACAGAGATGGTGGGAGAAGAAAGTCTCTCGTCTCCTAGAACCACAGAGACTTCACCAGGCATCGAGCTCTCAGCTCAGCTCATTTATATGTGTATACATATATATACAGGGTGTCCCGGGAAAGACGTTTGATATCGTGGAAACTTGAGTTCACGAGCGAATTTTAAATCAAAGTTCAAATCTTTATCGATCGTGTTTCATTCTGACGAGTTAATATTTCAATTTTTATTTCCCTGACAACGAGGCAGGCCAGAGCTTCACGGAGTCAGATCCGCATTTCGATGCATTTTTATTTTCTGGTGCTAACGAACGCGCAGGAAGATTGTCTAGTGCCGATTCCCAGAGTAGGAAGCAGTAGCCAGGAGTGGAGAGAAAGGAGCGAATGCTGCAGCACAGAGACGAAGCTCACTGATCGTCACCGTAATTTATCCCCGTGAAGCGATTTAATGGATGCATTATCCGGTAGTTACTCAGTCTCGTGGGAGCGACTCATGTTTGGCACCTTCCTTCTCGCCCAGAGCCTTCTGCTCGCACACATACTATACTCTACGGCAGTCGTTGTTGCCACTGCAGTCACACGTATACATGTATAACTGCAGGCCCGATTTTATAGTACCGCCGTTGCCCCTGCAGTAGTCCTCTCGGTTTTGGTTCGCGAAACAGAGAAAGAAACTAAGAGAGTCCCTTGCCGTAAAGTCGCGAGCTTAATTACCAATTAGACGTCGCACGGTGGCACGCTTTCGGCTTGGCAAATCGATTAGTGCAGGTATAGGACACACGCGCTTTGCCATGGAACCAGCCATACCTCATGTTTATAGATATATAATTATTTGCACCCACACATGTTTATACTGTCGTATTTATTTTCTTCTCGTTTACTTCCATAGTCAGCTTAACGAAAACCAACTTTTTAGTTTTCTGTAGAGAGAAAACTGTTTTGTTTTTTTCCCAAGTCCATTTGTTTATAAAGTTCGTTAGTTTCGTCGGTTCAAACACATGACCGAGTCGGCCTCAGTTGTTTGAGGAGACCATGAGAGCAAGAGCGCGAGGAACAAAAAACAAAAGGCTGGCAATTATCCCGAGATCTTAATGGGATTCTCTGCGGCATTAGTTTTCCAGCGCGCTGGCAAAAAACAAAAAAAAAGAGATCCGCTTCTCCAACTGTACGACGAGTACCGCCACACCGCACAAGCCAAGAAACGCGCGCGCGGCGCGATCACTAAGCTCGCGCAGTGGCAGTGTCTCACACCTCAGCAGGAGCGGCACGCATATACGAATACGAGGGACTTGACGCGAGTCTTGTAGTCCGAAAACTTGAACATCTTTTATCTCGTGCAGAGCTTCCATATGTGACCGCGTGTGTGGTGGAGCGGAAAGTTGTTCTGGAACAGGAAGTTGAGCATTACTATCTTATCCACTTGGACTCGGTGTCCGGGTTCCTTCGTAATTAGGTTAATCGAGAACCGGGATGAGTGTCGGTGTGCCAACGTTTCTATGTTCGTTGGAGAATCTTTGGGATGTACTATAAATCATGATGACGTTCAATTACGTGAAGTTCCATAATAACGCCTCTCCACATACGAATTATGAGAAGAGGATGCTTCAACCACCGAATTCTTTTGGCTGTAATAATTTTTTTCCTCTTGGCTCGAAACGACAAAAAAATGAGCCTCCTAATGTCAAGTGGGATTGCGATTGCCACGTTACATCAGCCGCTGCATCGCTGACGGTAACTTACTGAAATAATCAAATGAATTCGATACTTGAAAGATAAGAGTTCCCGCGGTACTGCGTGGCAAAGTTGTAACGATGTAAGGAGGGGCATGGATAAGGGGCGGGGAGCCGGAGAAACATCAGTATGATGCAGAAGCAGCAGAATGTGTAAAGCGTTGGTATATAGTCGTGTAGCAGCGAAAGATCGTTGGTAGGGTGGCGGCGAACGGCGGCTCTTGGAACCGTGCGGGATGACTGGATGGGATCCATACGGGGCCAATCCCAAGTTGAATTTCTCCTAATTATGCACGCTTTACCATTACAACCATACGCCGGCATGTGAGGTAAAAGGAAGGAGAAAAGAGAAGAAGAAGACGATCAAGACCCAACGCGCGATACACATTCTTCCAATCATCGCGCCTCGACTCTCTACTCGTGTACACTTGGGGTACCTTCTTTCCTTGGGATATTCTAAAAAATTCTCACCCTGAATCTTCCTCGCTGCTTCCCTTTCTCTACTTTTATTTTTCTTTCTTCTTTCTCCCTCTCTCTCTCTGTGTCTCTGTCATTCTTCCACAGCGATCTTTTTTTACTTACAAATTCAATAAGCATATATCATATTTAATGTACGCCCCGCGCCGAGAATGGTTCTACCGAGATGACAGGACTACCTGATCTCCTGTTCCTTCTTCTTCCTTTTCTTCATCCACTCTTTTCTTATTTCTATTCTCCCGTTTGCATATATCAGTCCGACGAGAGCTTATCCGCACAGTTCCCAATGTAAATGCTGTAAATTTTTCGCTACTCCGATTTTTTCGACGTTCCTGTTTTGTCATGACAGGGCGGTTTACTTTATCCCAACCGATATATTTTATCTTTATCGCTCCGACCATATATGGGACTTTGTACGTTCATCGTTTACTGGGACTCGTCAATGGATTCATTCATTATTGCTTTTTTTTTCTTTTTTTTAAATCTAATGCGGGGTGAAAACTTTTTTTTTGCCTAGAATTGATAAATTTTTCATATTTCGAAAGAAATATTGGGATTGGAAGATGGAGCGGAAATTATCGAGGATTATATCGTTCGAATGATAAGTTAATCTCTCGTGTATCCTGTTCGAGCATGTGCACCCAATTTTTATTCCGTTTGAATGAATTTTGTTGGTTTTTTTCAAAGATTCCGGTTAGTCTCGATATCGACGAATGTCAGGAGTCAAGTTCGTAAATAATATCATACGGCGCGCTATGCCGTCCCACTGCTACGAGTGTTAATATTATTTATATCGATAATTAAAGGCGACCAAGGGTGCGCTCGATCGTAGTACGGGGGCACGCGCTTTCCCGGCCGTTCCAAAGCCTCCGGCAACCATAAAATATTTCTACTGACTTTTTGATTGAGATTCGGAGAGTTCGAACCAGGGACCACTTTGAGAGTTCTCCCTCTCGATCTACCTCGTGCGTGTGCTGCCTCAATTCCCTCCGAATCACCGCAGCTTTCGTTTCTTCCTTCTGCTCCAACCTTCCGCATCGCCATCCCGTTTCCCTTAAAGCCTACGAACAGTATATATGTATATATATCTACAGCTGGCGTCTATTCTTAATCGGCTGGAGTGGAGAGTGCAGTGATTATTGAGTTCTTTTTCTCTCGAAGGACCCCCGGAGAGAGACGAGGCTAAAAAAGCTGATTATTCAGTCATAGCCTCAAAAGTGCCGGTTAAGGACCTTTCATGAAAATGCAAGATTGCTGGTTGCATGAGTTGATCGATTTATCGTCGATCAAAAAAAATCGTAGACGACGTTCCGTGCAGTTCTGCTTGGTTCGGGAAAAGGAAAGATTGCTTTTTACCATTTTTTGGCCCATCGGGAAATTTAGTCTCGCTGGAATCTATTCGGAATATAAACCCACACGGTACGTTAACAAACGTGCATCTACGTTGGCATCGGAGGTATATTGAACTCGGGGGTAGAGAAGAGACGCCGAAGAGGAGCGCGAGGCCAACGTATGTAACAGCCGCGAAGAAGCGAGGGAGCCACCGAAATGAAGTAGAGGCTGCGAGTTAAGCGAGCAAAGGCGATGAGCAACGCTACTTTCAATAAAGGCAAGAACACGAAGCCCAGCTCGCCAAACCGCAAGTCACGTTGGTTCATTACCGCCGCCCCACGTGAGAGTGAGCCGAGACTGGAAACTAGCTTATAAGCTTCTCTCTCTCTCGCTCTCTCTCTCTCTCTCTCTCTCTATTTCTCTCTTTCCCTCTGTCGTGTATGTGCTCCTCTGATGGGCTTTGCGAATGAACCAGGAGCAGCACCAGCATCGCCAGTCGCAGATCTTCTCAGAGTTTTATCGGAGCTATCCAAAGGTTTTAAGGTACAAGCGGTTTGTTCCTCTGCCAATCGGTAAAAGACACACAAATGAGAATTTCTCATCACCCGATTACACTCCGATATTAGTTTCAAACCAACAAAGTTTCATTCACGATATCAAAAGGAAAATAAACAAACCAAATAATACACAATTATCGCTCAGGTCGATAAACAGACTTGACACCATGTTGGCGGCTGTAAAGTTTACGAAATTTGGAAAAACAGTTATCCATTTACATTTGAAACAAGCCCCGCAAGCATAAAAGGTTTATCCGAAGATTGGCAGTATACAGATCGAACATCGAGCGATCTGTACTGATTCGTAAGCAGGCAAAAATCGTGAGGAACTATAGTTTGCACTTTGAACCCTGGACCGCGTCAGACTCTTTATGGTACAGAGTAGACCTTTTGATAGAGTAATAGACGCCAAGTGCAATTCTCGCGAGCATCTTTAACGTGCAGATTTATTAATAGATCGAAGCGTGTAAGTTCAAAAAGACGTTGCTGCGATAATCTCCCACATGTTTTTCTCTCAAGTTACTCTCAAAGAAAATCTTAGATCCAACCCTTTACCGATCATCATTTCGTGTTGCTTGTACGAGATGTTTCAGCAGAAAATATATCTATAGGGATGTTCAATCAAGGCGCAGTGAGTGCACTAGGAAATTCTTTCGTGCTGTCTCGTACCGCGATCTTGGCTTCGTTCTACAGAGATAGACCGAGAAAGAGGAAAACGAGAGAGAGAGATAGAGAGAGAGAGAGATGTGTGCGCGCGCACGCGAAGAGAGAGAGGAGGACGAGCGATGTGAGCGGGCGGAAGGGAAGCGGTTTAAACTGAGATGGGAAACGTTTAAAGTACTTTGGATTGGTGAATGTCGGATGTAACATAGCAGCGGTGCTTATACCTCCATCGGTTCTTTCTCTATATGGCTGTATCAGGCTGAACGAACTGCAACGCGACTATCCTCGATGCACAAATGAATTAGGATCTGTGGCTGGCGCGTGGTTACATCCTCTCATCTCATTTTTCTCTTTCTTACAGCATCAACATCAATAACGGCCTGAACGAACGTTTAATTGGAATTTAGTGATTGTCGGTAGCATTACCAACAGTATCGCGCTGCGGTGTTATCCAAATGGAAAGTGTATGTGTGATAGCGAGAGGGTAAAGAAAATCTTGTTACATTCTTGCTATTCACGGGCAAATTCCATTATGCCCTGTACCTTTTTTTTCATTTATCCGCATTGTTCCATCATCTCTATTGCAAATAAATTCTACGCCTAGCGGACTTATCTGCTTTGAGGAAAAACGATTGAGGGCTTCAGCTTCTATACGAGCGTGAGTCCATGATGAGTTTCGTAAATTTTTTTATCACGGATCTATCATACCGAATGAATAAGCACAATCGTGAGCAGACTATTTCGTAACTCACGAGGATTTTCCCCTGCCGCTCCTTTCGCACGTAACGAATACGTACTTGTCTTCCGGTTCAATCCCAATCCAGTAAAATGAAGCACGTACCGCGGTACACGTTGAGTTAGCGTCATGCTAAAAGAATGATGGCCGTAAAAAATATCGAAGCCGACGATTATGATGAAAAATATAGCAATGCATATGTTTATATATTCCCTTACCGGGACCCCTTGCGAAATTGCATTCCGGCCTCTAAAAGCCTCGTATTTCTCTCATTTTCCTTTTCCCAAGGGGGAAACCTTGTCAGGAGCCATCGAACGAGCTAATGCGTGGCAAATGCCTGCTCTTGGACGTTCCCTGTTACTAGTCCAGGAGCCAGGGAATAACTCTGTACTCATCCGTACACCCTACACAAAAAAGAGGATTGTCAGACAAAAAGAGAATAAGGAACCGAGAGAAATACTCGTCGCAGTTATAAGAGGACAGGAAAGTGAACGAAAAACTAGAGCTGACATGTTAACAGCCAACAAGAAGTCGACTTTATTGGCCGTAAACGGACCAATATCTTGTCCTAGTCTAGCCTGCTGTATTGCCTTGTCGTCTTCCATTATAAGTCGCGCAATTCTTCAACGACGTATAGGGAGAAGGATATTCCTTCCGCGTAGCACGAATCCTCCAAAAATCCCAAAGTTTCTCTTCGTCCTACAGCAAATGCAACACTCTGAATATTCGTCGTTAGACAAACAGAAACAACCGGTTCAAGAAGTGCATGAAAGAGCGATGACCCGAAATATACACCATTTATTGCTCGTTCTGAAACTATGGATAAATAAATTTAAAGGTAGTTGCATCGTTGTAGAAAGACGAGACCAACACGAAATGGGTTGCCCTTGTAAGATAGTACTTTGTACATTGGATCTTTTTTTTTCTGTTTACGTTATCAAGCTTGATTCTTGTTAAGGGATGAGAAGCCGGTTTCCGATCTCACGCAGCGAGCAAATAAGAGTAGGCACTCCATACTCATCTGATATATTGGTACAGTATACCGAAAGGGTGAAAGGCCAGAGAGATCGATGATTGAGGGAAAAATTTCTCTGACATGAATTACAGACTCGATTAATAATTACTCAATGTCTTAATTGGCTATAATTGTTACACGGAAGTCGATTAGTTTGAGCCTCATTAAAGTATCAATTTATTTATTTAGGTATCCATAATAGATGTAATTAAAATACGTTAATTAATATATTTATGCATTGGGAATATTTATTTTAATTGGACTTTACGCTGTTGGATAATTTGCTTGGTAAATTAAAGACATTGCATTAATTACATGTGTCATTGAAAAAGCATTTGGTCAATCGATCCTGCCAAGAGAAATCTCGATTCTGTCATGTTTGTCGCACGTACGGTACAGTCCCGTTTGGTTTTTTGTGAACCATTGGTCGAGATTCTCCGTCGCGAAAAATCAACACTCTTATCTTTATTTCTCGCTCTCTCTTTCTCTCGGTCTCGCTTCCTCCGCTCGAAATTACAAATGTCGCGTGTTCCACGAAGAAAGACATGACTGATCGGTGCATTAGTGCACTGATTAGACCTTTCGAGCCTGCATCTTAAGTCTGACGCAGCCTCTCTCATTCCTACCGACATTTCGATCTCACTCCTTGGAGTGTTTGCCCGGCGCTTATATTCAATCATTCGTATCACACACATATATGCATTTCCGAATGGATAAAAACATAATAAAAATAATTTCACACAGAGCCAGAGAGTGCAGACAGGAACGAAGAACCAGATGCTTTCTCAGGCAGTCATACGCGGTAGGACGGCCGTCTCCATGTCATTTTGGTTCTTACTCTCAAATTTTGAGATTGCGATTTTTTATCGACTTTATTTACTTTATACTCTTTGAAAAATAATAACCATTGCAAAGTCACCATGGAAGGCTATACCGTCGCTAATTGTATTTGGGCGAAATATGCTCCATATTACGATCGACAATCCTTTATACGTATCAAAGTGCAGTGTGTGCATTCAAAGATGCGAAAACAGAGCGAGAGCAAGGATAAGCGAGAGAACGGGAGAGAGCAGAGGACTGCGGTGATTGATCGATTCCAATATAATGAGGGCCGATAATGACCGACAGAGGACAAGAGGCCTCGGCAGTGTGGACGGAAAGTGATGGATATGTTCGATAAGGGCTCTGCAATGCGGCGCGACCCTTCTTCACGATTCAAACCGCGTCATCGCGTCGTCTCCTTCTCCTTTTCTGCTCATATGGAGAAACGGAATCTCAAAAGAAAAAAAAAGAAAAAAACACATTCAATACACATAAAAAATTATGTACTTTGCGTTGAATAAAATGTCAGGGCGTTGACAAGGTCGACATCGTAGTCGAATTGCAAGATTCTTAGCCTGTTCTCCGATCCTTTCGATTCTTCTTTTCGCTCATACATCACGAGAACAAATCATCGGAGAAGAAGAGATAAAAATTCAATAAAGAGTAAGACAAAGTACCTGTCGGGTTGTTGCTATAGTGACGTTCTTTGAGGATTACGGTTGTAGCATTCGCCGCGCGCGGATGATGTTGTCGCCCCTGGTGTCAGCATTATCTCGACATAGGAGGGCACTTACCCACCGATAACCATCCCCCTTTTATCATTCCTGCTTTATCCCTCCCTCGTCCCAACCCATTGCTGCTTTCTTCTGACTTCGTCGTGTACCTGCTTACTACCGAATACCTTTTCTGAGAGGGAGAGAGAGAGAGGGCGAGAAAAAAGAGAGAGAGGGGCATATCCGGGACGAAAAAAAAAATACACGTTGCAAAGAACTAGAGCCTGAGGCATCACAGCGAACCTGACCCTCTCGTTATTTATCGCGATATCAACCTATATTTCACGGACACGCAGATACGCATAGAGCATCCATCCACCTGCCCTACTATGCACTGTATGAACAATGTTTTGTCCTTCTGTAGAAATATGATATTGTGTTTTTGCAAATAATGTGTATACGTCGGTATACTTCAATGAATAGAGAATCATATCTTGCCCAGCAAGATCCTGCTGTTTGGCGTATCCACGATTCAGAGGATTATTACCGTTATGCAATTCGTATCGCTGGAGCCGCGGGGTTAAATTTCGATAGCAAACACTGCTGCACAAACTACCAACTAGTTTTGTTGCACTCTCACAAATGCGAGCACTTTTTTGACTTTTATAATATTTTATTCGTTCGGGTTCTCGTTTTCTCTTCTGGATATTTTCTTATTTAGAATTCGTTCGGGTACGTCGTGCATTCATTTATTTTCGCAATTCACATCCGACACTTCAACTTCAGCGACTCACTTTTTTTTATGTCACGAGGCCGTAATTTGGAATTTACGTCCTTGAGAGTAACAGATCACTCTATTGGTGCGCTATCATTATGACAGATCCAGCATCAAAGATCGTTAAGTTTACAGCCTTTGCCACCTGAATCCGCAGTCAAATTCTCTTCGATCCCCACGTTTCTTTCTTTTTTTTTTTTTTATTAACTCTCCATTGCCCGCAGGGCGAATAGATGCAAATCATGCGTTCCCCTGCGATCAGCTGATGTCCGGAATTTTTTGTAGCAACTCCGTTCTGGAACGGACGCTTTTTGTGTTTTCTTTCCCTGGCCAAAGAGTCTGAGAAATCTTTGTATTTTCAGCCAATCGAGCCCTGGATTGTCGGAAAGTGAGTTTGGGAACATTCATGAACGATTCAGCGCGAGCTTTGCATGTTCAATGCTGAAAATTTTCTATACTGCTGATCCAGTACAACGAAACTTTATAGTTCCCAACCTGCTGAGAAAAATCGTGAAAATGGTTTATGAACAGTGCGAAAATTTCACTTTTGAAATTTGCAGCTATCTTCCGCACTCACGATGGCTCGGCACGACCTCACGAGCCTGCAGCAGTCGCCAGAATCCGTCTTTCTCGCACTAGCATCCGTCCGTCATTTTTCATCGCGCTTACTCTTACGGACGCGTTGTTGCGTCTGACCCATGGCCTTAAGTCCATCGATTATAGGTGATCGGGCTGGAAACTGTGAAACAAGGTTTCTAGCGTCTATGCGTATTTGATGTATGCGTGATTCTTTATTTTTTCCTCTCTCAAACACTCATACATATCCATGGGGCATTTCACGTTACTTCCATTTTCTTCGAACTCGAGAAATTACCGGAACACAGTAAATTTAAAGTCACTTCAGGAGGAAAATTGTACTTTCATTTTGGTTCCCTTCGCATACGTCAAAAAAGAGTCTATTCAGTTTCCGAAATCCGTTCCGAGACTCCATGCTTTTTTCTATCTGCAAAGACGTCGAAAACTGCGCGTAAACTTACGAGTCATTTCTATCGCAGCGTTCGTAGTTTCTGCGCGATCATGGCCGGCAGCACAGTGAGTAGTTAATAAATCAAACGGCCGTGAAAATGGAAGAAATAGATAAATCGAAAGATCCCGAAATACATGTCGGCTCACTTTTTGTATAGAAAAACGTATAAATGTTATGTGAAACGCCCCATATACGTATATTTCTATACAAAATCTAATATCCTTAGTATATGAGAGAAGTAAATATCGTTATGTATAGTTCCTCGACTCAACTCTTACATATTCATGTCATCTCTCGTTCTTTCTCTTCCTCGATCGTTCTCAGAGGTTCCAGTCAATATACATACTTTATACCGTTATTTATCAGGACATTAACAAACACACTCCCGCTAAAACAAAACTTTCACCTATTCGATTTTTTACGTGTATTTAATACACCACACCCAGTCGATAATAACAAGTATCCCGCATAATGGCTTGATTGACTCGCAACTTTTATAGTTTTCGGAATTAGTTAAAACTCTTTTCTGACCCAAGACGAGTAACATTATCATCGTTTTTGTCGTTAGGTTTTGTGTTCGACGAGGTTGTTCAAACAATTTCTCCAATGGTTAGTAACAACGTCGTTTTAGTGGCATCGACAGTGAACGATGAGAATTGCGTATCTACTTTACAGTGTTGACGATAAAATAATACAACGTGTCGTGTACGAATTCAAAGGAGAATTTTTTTTTTACATTTCATTCGTTTCTTCTGTTTCTAATCAATTCTGTTCCTTTTTCTTTTTTTTCATTCATTAATTGATTTAAATAACGACATTACCTGGATATTTCTTGTAGAATTATTGGCACCCCGACGTTTTTTTAAAACTCACTACATCATTTTGATTATTTTTGTTTTTCCACGATACGACGAGCTACTATATTTGAGAGAGAATGAACTTCGTGATGTCGAAGAATTTATACGATTCCCTTCAATATAATGGACTTTACGGTGTTGACGAATTTCGAAAAAATATACTTTATCAAGTGGGCAACGTGTGATACAGTGCAAGTGGGACGGTGTGCTCTGGCGACAACGACGACCACTCGGACTATAAGAGACTCGATTTGTAATCGATATCAAAGTTTCAGGAAATACCGGTCTCTGATCGTCTCGTGTTGAGGTGTTGTGTGCGAGAATGAGAGAAAGAGATATTTTGCGCCCAGTATCGAGTATATTCTGCGTCACACAGTCGTGGAACGTCGGGATGTAATAATAATAATGAGCGAACGAAATTTCATGAATCGTGATGAAAAATTCGATGACGTTCGATGACAATACTTTAGAACAATTTATTCCGTCTTCAATGGGGAGCGAAGTGCGAAGCTGAGAAAGAGAGAAATCCATTGTATTCTGCTTGGTAATCGCAAGCATTTGGACCTCTTTTCCTCTCTTTTGGCCGCTGTGCGGCCCTTTGGCCCTTCGGAGCTAGCGAGAAGATCGGGTGATTGATCATTGAACGACACTTACGGTTCATTGGAGGCTCTACTGTGCATAGACATGCAGGCATTGCCTGGCGAAGCGAAATGAGGAAATATTGTACTCTTACCGGTTCGATCGACTGTGTCTAATTCTTTTTCTTCATAAATGGAAAATCTTTCGTGCTTTCCGGTCGAATTTTCATAGGCAAACCTTTTTTTTTGCTATTCATTCAGAGGAGCAGTGCGTGACGGAATTTATTTAAAAAAGATTAAAGGGAAGGCTTTTCGGAACACTGGATCCGATTCTTGACTCACCATTAAAACAAATGCAACTTCTTGTTCATTCGGTCTTATTAACCGCTTTACGAACCAACGCGTATTTCAAAATAATATAGTCAAGTGAATTAACGAGGGAGAAGAAATCGCTGCTGCGCGCAATGAGATCTAGTTAAGAAGCCGGATGATGGACGCATCGATCTCACTGAGCAGTTGGATTGACCCAGTTTATTCAACTGCTAACAGCCCGGATCATTATATCGGACTCTTTATAATTGCAGAAGTTGGCTTCGTTAGTTTTTCAATAAAGAAAAAACATTCCTCAAAAATAGAATGAAAAAAAAAAAACACCAGATTATCCATTCGCAATAACGAATCGAGACTTGGCGTATCGGAGAATTTTTAAGCATCGCGACGACTCAATATAAACAATCACACACTCGCTAAAAAGAATTTAATTAACATTTTTTCGCCTAATCCGGGAACCAGCATATTCCTTGAGAAGCAAACGACCATTTAAATCCATTAACCAGATTCCTCACTCTCGTAAATCAGGACGAGAATGTCCGGGCGTTTTCTATCCGCAATTCAAACGCAAAAATCTTACAAATCTGTAATGCGTAATCATACATATAATCGCTATCCTGAAAAGTCCGCAAATTGGAGAGAAAACGGTGCTAAAAAATGCGCCACACCATCGAGAGGACATGATAAATTCAACAGGTTCATACGTTTATTTAACAGTGGACTGACTTTCACACAGAGTATAGTTTTCCTTATAGAGAAGTTTCTAAGGAAACGCGTTTTCCTCACTTTCCCGTTTCTATGCGCGTGAGATCACATTTCGCATCTGTCAAATTAGCTCGTGCTCTGGTAGCTCTCGTACGATCACATGTTGGATTATCGCAAACCAGGGTGGCCATTGCTCCGCGTTGGCTCTCTCGCCAACCCATTGAATTATTTTAACCTCCTTCACCTTAAATGGGCTCTCGCTCGCGAGCCCAATCCGATTTTCACTCAGGGCATAACACGCACATCACTATAAAAACGTGTTCTCATGTGTATCTCAACATAATCGACGATTTGTTTTACCAATATAACGAGTGAATACAATAGTTAATGATTTACTCCGATAGATACACGTTCTCAATAGCATTGCTGCCTCAATAAGGTGAAAAATGTTACAATTAAGCTTTTTCTATATACATTTATTATCAAACTAGACTGCATCAAGATTTACGTAATGCTCATAGTATTCGTACTAGTGGAATGAATTTCTTCTAATTAAAAAGTTCCATTCAGTCTAAAAATCTAATCGAGCGTTTGGTAAAAAAAAAAATTAAATTATTTCTTACCAATTTTTGTTGTCAAGTGTTCAAACTCTTGTGCGATTTTCAGTCAATATTCCCCTCAGAGTTATTTGGGATTCTAGGGCATAGGAAATTAGATCAACCAATCAAACTCTCTCAATGTTTAATTTCTTTTAGTCTCGTTAGTGGCACATTTTTTTTTGCAATGTTACATTATCGTGTAAATCGATATCGCTAAATATGTATAGAGATACACACGTGTGCATGTCAAGTGGATCGTAGAAATTTTGCTGCTTTTATGTCCATGCACGTGTTCATTGCTCGTATACGATATTGAATATATAAGGAGTGTCTGCTGCTCTCTGTACGGTGTTTGCAGCGAGACTCACTTTCCTCTCATTCACCGATTTCGCGACAGACACAAATACATACGGGAATTATGTAGCAGCCCCTGAGTTTATCTTGATAGATTACAACAACGAGCCCAACTCGACGTAATTTGTCGGCTCCATGTTGCTCTCGATGCTGTGGCTATACGCGACTTGTTTATTCATTATTCTCTCACTGTACCATCCTATGTACTTTCTGCTGCTATATAGTCAGTATCATACCGGTGAGCACGCGTTCACTAATAATATTCTCTTAATTTAAGCGAGGAAGTTACCTGTACTTTTTACTCCCTCTCTCCCTCGCTCTTCCTCTCTCTCCTCCCTGCCTTTTCCTGTTTAAAGGACGAGAAACAGGCTCAGTGTCGCGTAAATCGCGTTTATCTTGTTGAGCGGCGCGGAAAAGTGATCAACGAAGGATAGAAAACCACAGACTTACTCGTTAAACCCGCAGATAAGCCGCTAATAAAGTCGCAAATTACCGAATCGTTTTTGCATGATATATCATCGAATTCGTTTATCTGCAAGTGATAAGTTAATTAATCATTTGGATCGAATGATTTTCACGTACTTGACCAAACACATTTCAAAAATTCCTCTACCGAGATCAAATTTTCCGATTTTCTTATTTTCAATCCACACCTCGAAAAGGATTTAAAGTCGAACGCCCAAATTTTATGTATCAATGTCCTACGAACGAATTATATATGCTGAGAGCTCAAAATCTTGACAGCAGGTGGCTTTGTAAATACTGACGACGTTTTTATATCTTTATGTCAATATCTGGTTGTTAATTCGTTAACCAGATGGAACTCGTTGATCGGGATACCGAAAAGCGACGATTACACAAAAATTGATTCACATTTCCGCGCTGAGCTGGACAAGTTTGAATTCCCTATGAATTGTAATCAATAATAATAATACTACGTTGCTTTCGTGTACGATCCATCCGAACGAGTTATGATCATCATGAATGTACGGGGCAACGTGGTGAAGAATTTTACTCGA
The DNA here is from genome assembly GCA_037952995.1 of Hyposoter didymator. Taxonomy (NCBI): domain Eukaryota; kingdom Metazoa; phylum Arthropoda; class Insecta; order Hymenoptera; family Ichneumonidae; genus Hyposoter; species Hyposoter didymator. The sequence continues at coordinate 7,302,909 of JBAJMU010000006.1, read as the reverse complement.
GCGAGAGCAGAGGCGACCTAATATAACATCGAATAGACCAAATGGAATTCCAAAAGAGCTGAGGGGGTCGTAAGATCATCGATAAATTATCATCAATTATATACTGCGCCTATACACATCGACATGTGTGAGTCCGTGTGTGTCTGTTTCATTTATCCGATGAATATCGAATGTATTCCTTGTGACCATGAATCAATCTTTCACCCTGGAGTTCTCCAATACTCACGAATTTAAAGAATACATAGAGTTAGACTTGTAAGAGTCTCTACACAAGGCAGGAACACGCGTACAAAACGGAACCTCGCGTTGAGCGTGCGTTAAGATATGTGAAAAGTCTTGAGATCGAAGAATCGAGTGCGATAAGAAGTTTGAAAGAGCCGGCAGACATCAATGAAGCTTCGTCGTTAACGGTAATCAATTGTCCGGACCATTGTCCGTCTAGAATCTCGAGTTTTATTTCATTTCGATCACAATGGATTCGTGACAAATCATTTTTTGTCCATCACGTTTAACGCCCATATATTTATCGTCTCATCCCATCAAATTCACCACAAATTAATCGCGATAAAAAAATTTCTTCATCTTTGATATTCACGTTAAATAAATTATATTCCATTTTGATCCCTGACCAATTGCCTTTATGAATATAAAACTAAATTCTTAAAGAAAATCCGCAGACGTACGACAATGAAAAAAACCATTTTTTCCTGTCACTTTATATTCGCTTCGAAAATATTCGAATATAAATTCAAAACGCGTACAATGTCAATCAATCTTGTAATGAATTAACACACTAAGTCCTCGTAATAAATGCTTTTACCTGCTCGCGTGTTAAATATCAGCCAAATTTGAATACTCGACCGACCAAGTTTTTGGCGACTCAAGCCAAACAAATTTGTAAGAAAGAGATTAAAAACCTGATGATTAAGGAATGTTCAACGGCTTAGGATTAAGAATCGATTCGTTTTTCCGGAACTTATGCATCCTTTCTTTTTCCAAGTTTTTTTTTTTTTTACATATTCGAAAAATTTTTCGACTCTTTCGCGTTTTGTTAAATATTCGTGCAAAAATCAAATAAGCCGAAACATTTTTCGACCACGATTATAGACGTGCAACATTTTTCGGCGTGTCTTGCTCGAATCTTAATCACGGAAAGACACAAGTCCCCCGATTGAGTGTCATCAGTTTATTATCAGGCATGAGCGCCTAGAAGGGAAAGAAAATGCTGCAAACCGGATAGTAGTTGGTCGTCAGTGCGTCACACACATCTATATAGGAAAAAGTCGTATACAGAACTAGAGCGTTACTGCGTTTTCTCTATGATCCGACGACACGCCGAGCCAGTTTTTCGAGACGAACAATCTTGAAGAGCATTAAATTTTCTATGAGAAAGCTTCTTACGGCGCTTTCCTATCCTCGTAGTTCAGTACCGACCGGATATTGTCAGAATATACAGGCTTCCAGAGAATCGTCCATAGAGCGACACTTTTTTGAAGTACCTCGATGCCTTGTAGGGATTTGACAACTGAAGCTGATAATCGCGCCAATTTCCAAACTATACGGGCGAAATTTCGAAAACATTTCTTATCCGCCGACTGTTCACGTCCTATCCGAACTCACATCGTGCGCAGCAGTCTGTCAGTCTCGAAGTGCGAAGTGTCCGGCGATAGTGCGTAAGGCGCACAGTTTTATTTTTCGCATTTGTACAACCGGCCACGGACACCCTGTATGCGCATATAATTGAATATATGTATAGTGTGCGTCTGGATAAAAATAAACTGTGAATTCTCGTTCTCCTTGCTTAAACTACACACACGTGATATTTGCTCACGCTTATTAATCGGTACGATCAATATAAACGCAATGGGAGACGCGATATGCCGCGAGAGAGTTGCGTGCTTTAGCTAATAAGAACGAACGGATGTACTCGTTACTCTATCTCCCTTTCTGTAACATCCGTCTCTCTTTCTTCCCTCCATAAAAAAAGGGTCTTGTCCATGCGGACGGTAACAAATGCAGTAATAAGCTGAGAAAAAAATGAAGCCACAGTGAAAAATTCATCTCCGAAGTACGAAAAAAAAGATTCGCCACACTGAGAATAAAATTTTGTTAAAAATCGTCAATATTTTGTTAAATACGGTGAACTAAATATTTCTTGATAATTTCAAAATTTTCGTTATTTTGACAGTATATTTGGTTTCTGACGAAATAGTCAGCGAAATTTACGAATGGAACGACTAAAATTTCCTTCCGAAAAGATTTTCTAAAGAATTTCTTGCTGCATTGACACAATTTTTGGGATTATTCGAAAAATCGTTTCGTCGAAAGTATCGAACAAAATATTCATCTTTTTCAACAAAATTATGTTTTCAGTGCATGAACGAAGTAAAACGATCGAAAGTAATTATGTCTCACGTTTGATGGTTTCGATATTCGGCACTTTTCAAGCCGAGACTTGGGTCGATTATGAACAACAAATTCCGTTGCTTTTCTACTGAAAAAAATGCACCCTCTTGGGGGTTGATCCGCTCAGCACGTCTCTACCGCACATACGTGTGTGCATCGTGACTCCACGATGGTTTCGAACTTCACATACATGGGCAGAGTGGATGTCTCTCGTGCGAACTAATGGTACCAGCAGGCAAAACTTCGTTCACACTATCAGGATGGCTGCGGTGCCACCAGCAGCATTTTACTGTGGACCTTGCGGTTACCGTGCCTGGAGTTCTCCGCGAATTATTATTAACCAGAAGGAGAGAAAGGAGGGAGGAAAGGAGAGACAAGCTCGCGATATATTCCGAAGCTCCATTTAAAAGTGATGGATGATCAAGAGGACTGCCCCTTGGCCCGGGCAAAATATACATTCGGTATATATATGATGTATCCGAGAGCGAGAGATAGCGATACAGAGACTACGTGTAATGTGAGAGATCACCATGGATGTTGAATATGTACTTTGTGCGAGAGGAATCACACCTTCGCCTGTAGATTTACCGAGAGAAAGAAACAGAAGGAGAGAAAGAGAGAGAAAGAGGATCGCGTGTATTATAATGTGAAACGTACGCGGTCCAAATTGAACTGTCGATAAAAGTTTCACTTCTTCGAATTCGTTTCACACGCCGATAGCTACAGTTATATGTTTAGTACGTATATGTATCATATATTATTTGCACGAGCCAATAAATCTGTCCGGACATCTGTACTATCGATCGATTACCAATATCTCCCACTCCCTTATTCCCTCCCTCTCTCTCTCTCTCTCTCTCTCTCGATCTCGTTTTCCAGAAGAAACTGTGAGAACATGCGAGATCACATCCTTTCCGGAGGCAAAATGATCCTAAAAAGAACGAAATATATAAAACGATGATTAAATTTCTGGACAGATATATTCAAACGTGACATCGTGTCTCAACCTTTCAGGATAATCTTTACGCGCTTATTACTCATTCCGTGTGACGTACTTTTATATCGGGATAACCAGCTAACGTGTAATCGGTAACGATGATCGAAACCGATGATTATGTCAATACGAGTGTCACTGTATAATTTGTAGAAGCGCTCGTATGCCGCGGTCTACTTTAAATATGATTTCGAACTAACGGAGAGAATACATTACGTTGATATTAACAGCTTCGTGAGCTTTGAATCTCGAGATGCTTAGCCCTCGAGTCTCGAAATGATTAATGAGTCTTCAGCCTCCCTCTCACTTCCTCTGTCTTGTTCTTTCTCTCTTTTTCTTTTTCCACTTGGATACGAATTCAATAGTTATTTCCATATGACGAACACGGCGCAGAAGCAAAATTTTCAAAAGTCAGTACCGAACATAATTCGACTTGAAAATTTTTCATGTTTTCTCGTTCATTTTGACCAAATTTTGCTGTCCTCATGGTCCTTGAGTCGTGGTTGAGTTCTAACGATCAATTTATTGCAACTAAAGCAATTGGTAGATATTTCGCTGCAACAGAATTTCGGGACGAAAATTCTATGGTTCCGAAGGGCTAAGACGATAACAACGACCCAGCCGCAGATCGATCTGCATGTGGGCGGTTGCCGAATAATAATAAACCTAAGGGAAGAGAAAAAGGTACACGAAAGCAAGAGACGATGAGGGAAGATTGGAGAGAGGGGGGCCGAACATACACGTGTAGCGTGCGCGCGTGCACGAGAGCACATCAGAGAGTCCGGGGGTCGAAGGACCGTGCCACATAGATGTTGCTCTCGTCGGTTTTGGGTTTTTTTCTTCATATTATTTTTTACTCGGCAAACACAAAAGAGATCTTCAAGTAAAAGCAGATCCTGAGAGACCCGTGGAATCTCGAGTTTCCTTGTGTACATTAAAAAACTAAAAAAGGTACACACGAGGTTGCCTTGCGATGTCAATTGAAAGCGCTTCAGGGACGTTTATTTCCCTGCGCTCTTCCAAGCTCAGTATCTTGAACACTCTATGGAATACGTATGGGGAATTTCAAGTCATATGTTTACATTCCAAAAACCTGACCCTTTTTCATTCGTGTGGAATTTTTTTTCTCCGAAAAATAAGTCGGCAGACGTGTAGGAATTTTTCTTCTCTAGCCATTTTTTCCCAACTTTCACAGTTATACGTGTTGAAACACACTTTCCCTTAAATTTCAAAGTTTTCTTCAAATTTCTTCAATTTTCGTCAAAGTTTTCTTCAAGCAGTTTCATTTTTATTTTCGATTGTAAAAAACCACGAAAACAAGAACGCAACAGCGTCAGTGTTTTCAAATTTGAAAACTAAATGAAACGGACCATAGAGAAGTTTGAATATTTACCGTAGAAAATTCCTTTGCGTTTCCCAAAGCGCGGTGACAACGAGACAAACGGATTCCGTTACCGAACGAATTCGTGAGAATAATCGGGAGAGGGAAGGGAGAGAAAAAACGACTGCACCCTCTCTTTCATCGCCGACACACGTGTGTGAAACGAATGTGCAAATTTTATACAAGGGAGAAGGGAGGGAGGGCCGCAGTTAAACAGGAAAAGTTTGAAAGTCAAAGCGGCAGCAGAAAAAAGGGAAAAGAATCTCAAGAAAAAGAGAGACGGAGAAGGATCGCCAAAACGAATGGCAATACATATGTCGTGGCGATAGCTTGACAAATATATATTAAACTATTTTAATGAGAAGTCGCTGCCATATCTCAACGCAATTACGGACGAAAGAAAGACCAAGGAAAGGAGCCTGCAGCGAGAGACCGACCGAATGGTCAGCCTGACCGTGCTCGATGGGCTATGTATACATTTACATATATATTATCCTGTATATATGCACATATATGGGTTGGTATATATGTATACATAATACGCACCATATGTACGAACTTACGTTACTTCTTGTCACCTTTCCGCAATTTGATATGACGGTACTCACTACCTGATGCTCGTATTATGGTTGCCGCATTCACGATCCTCAAAAAACTTGTATTCTCATGTTTTTTCACTCGTATCCGTCGCGCTACCGTTTTCGCAGATGTCATTACAATTGCTTACGTTCTCATTATTCGCACTTTTTATTGGCGCTCTATGACACATTTCGAAGTTTCTTCCCTTCGTCGGTTGCAGGCCTGGCACTGAGATTATAATCGTTAGCTGAATGTTCATTCCAAAAGGCCAAAACTTTTTAGAAGAAATATCAATCCGCACGTTTTGCAACCTCACGAGTATGATCGCTAATCGTTTTTACTTTTCATACCTAAGGAATGTCTGTGGCTGGCTCGAGACTCTGTCGTCAAATAACAGATTGACGAAAGATTGCTGATGGAGTGTTGACAAAGATGTAACGATACTTGCCTTTGATACTCTGGGACCGTCGTGCATCAAATTATCGATATGAACATGTGAGACAAAATTCATCGCTCCTATCTTCTCCCACTCGCTCGTCGTCTGCCACTTTCAAGTATTTGATGTATCGTCACAAATATTGTATTAGTAGCCAGAAAGGAGGGAAAAAATGCTCGTGTGCGAAAAGAGGGAATGGAGGAACAGGGAAAAAAGTGATTGAAGAATAGCTGATCTCTCGAGGATCGAAAGGGCGAGTCAGTATCTCGAAGAACTCCATGAAAGTCTCTGAGTGACGTCTCTATGGACTGGTGCATTGTAGACAGAGTAAGAGAGAAGAAACATCGAGACAGGAAAAAATATTCTTCCTCTTCCTCTTCCACTCAGTATGCTTCCTACTAAGGAAAGAGTGCTGTACAGGCATAGACACGAGTATGGTCAAGGCCATAAACTGTGCATAAACTATCTCCCTTTATACTCAATCTCTCGTGTACTAAGCTCGGATCGAGTAGAACTTTACAGAATGAGAGAGGAAAAGAAAGGCTGAAAGAGAAAGAGGAAGAAAGAGAGTACAGAGTTTCAATGCAAGCAAAGAACGCATACACCATAACATTAGTGACAAGTATTTTTCGCGAGTGTATGAACTCTCTCGTAGATCTAGCCGTGACGCCCATAATATTCGTTTGTTCAAAACCGTTTGCACAATAAACCTGTTGTCGGATATCTATTCATGTACCGAGATAATTTGTATTATTATTCTGTAATACGTATATGTTTATCTACAGCCATATTTTTTCAATGTGCATAACTGTACATTGAGCAATGCGATTTATTGAGTCTATGCATGAAGATCTCGAGTCGTATAAGCTCCGAGAGCCCAGTTCACAATCATCCATCTCATTAAATCAATTCATCTCAATGGACTTGGGAAAAAAATAAATATAGTCGGAGCTCCAATAGGTCGCTCGATTTTTTTCTCTCATCCCCAATGTGTAGATGCAATTTCGCGAATTTATATTGTCGCAAAAATTCACGCAATTTTTTTTTCATCCATTCAAATTGTTGGAAAAAAAGTCGATGAACAGAAAATGGAGAAAAAAAAATGTGTACATCATGCAAAATAATGATTACATCTGTATGTATTATTCTCGTTGTACCTCATCGATCTTGGGATTATTATAGTGCTCGGGAGACGATGATGTACAAGGGATTCGCATATATGCATGCTCATTGCTCGATATCGGCCAACTATCACATACGTATGAGCGTAAAGCGTACAATAGTCCAGCTGATAATTTCATGCACACGACTCACCAGCCTCGGATAATCTTTTTGCGAGTAAACACACGTTATATACAGATCCCCGAAGGAGGGACTGAGAGAGTCGGAGAAATTGAGATAAACGATAGCTGGTTACTTGGCGAACAAGTACTTAATGGTTTGTGCATCGGATTCATATGTGTACACTGTACATAATAGAATCCAAAAGTCAAAATGTTGTATGCCGCATTGGTTACATTTTAGATGACGACGGTTACGCCCTTTTCACGTTTAGTAGTTGCCATGCTTTTAATTCAAGAGAGACCTCTTGTGTAAATAATGAAGCATACAAGTGCAACGATCGTTTTACTCAAAACATGTATATATGCTCTCACAAATACGAGGAACATAATATACAGCGATCGTTGTTTCCACGTGTATCGATGAGGAATGTTGACTGTGCCCATATTACGACGTCGAGAGGTCTCGCGCTCATTTTTTTCGTTCCGAGTCTCAGCTCTCTTCTCTCTCTCTCTCTCCCTCTCTCGTTGCGTCAACACCCACGTGAACACGAAGTATGTGTATCCTCGGTACAAACTTATTCGCAAGCGTCCATGCGATGTATTACGATCATCAGTTTTATTTCCATCGACAACGTCGTTACAAATGAATATAAAGAATTTTACACATCGATGACGAGTTAACGACTTAACTTCCGGTTTCTTTCATGGTTTGCATAACGCGAGGGAGTCGAGCATCTTTCATCCGTCTTGATCGACGTTTATATATACTTATTTATATTTAGCCAACAACTATTTTCTTCCATACACGTTGAGATCCGCAGGGCTTTAAATTCTCTTTCAGAGAGACCGTAACGATTCCGAAGCTGTGAATGACTCCTGACAGCCGATTCGGCAGCGCGCCTGTCTCCGCGTTGCGCAAGAGATATAGAAAGGGTCGACGGAAGAATATTACGCGTTGCATATTGAATGACAGCCGAGAGAATCGCGTTTCGACACGCGAAAAATCGTCTCGAGAATCATGAGACCCAAGTTTCGGGCCAAGAAGGAAAACGGCGCGCGAGATATGCATATACAGGGAGAAAGAAATAAGAGAAGAAAAAAGAGCAGCTTGCGCGTCGGAGCGTGTGGACAAATGTCAGTCGATCGGAGGCTGCGACAGAGCTAGAGATTCGAGAGAGCAAAGAACTGTATTAGTGCACACACAGCAGAGGAAACAGAATACCGGAGACGGCTTCTCGGCTTACTCTTTCCTCGCGGCTTCTCTCACAACGGATCCTGCGAAAGAATCCTCTCAAAGTCTATCTCTCGTTCTCCTTCTTGTGTTCTCTCTCGTCGTTTGGTCAACAGCTCTATCTGTCCGCGCTCGTTAAATAAACTTCTTCGGTGCACCGTACCTAAAGTACATACAATACTCACCAAACGCGGGGGTGCGCCGGTCGTACGCACGGCGATCCCAACGTGATGCTTACAACGAGAGAAAAGCAACTTGGGACGATACAATGTCCACGTATAATTCACAATATATAGATATATTTTAAATCAACACTCGACGGAAGCAGGAGAAGCGTATAAGGGGAGGAAATGTAAGCACGACGGGTGGTTTCCTTACCACGGATCCTGTCTGCGCTTCTGGTAGTCTAGCCATTCCCGACTGATCAGAACTCGATCGGGTTCTGAATATACAATCAAGTTTAGCTCATTAAAATCCCAGTAACCTCTGAGCCTCATTAAAGCTTCGCACAAGTTCTGGAACAAATTTTCCCATCAAATCGCGGAAGAGACTTTTCCATTTGTTACTGATAAGAATTTAATCGTGAGGCGATCTTCACCGCAGACCGATTCACACGTGAGATATGAATTTAAATCAGACTAAAAAAATTTCTGTTAATCGCGTTAGAACTTCGATCCAGATGCTCCGGGTTTCACCGAATGCGAGTTTGTTTGGAAAAAAGTAGTCAATCGCGAACGCAATAGCGTTTACCATGTAAATCGGAAGTCGTACAGATCCTAGCTATATCCGGTAACTCGACTCACCGCGGGGGGCTACAAGACTCCGTGCTTATGGGCTGTATAAGAATCCAAAACTATTCGCGTGATAAGTATACTCGATGGCAGTAATCTCCGGGGACTTTGAAAAGGTTCTGCGTTCTTCCCGACGTGCATCTACGATTCTTGAAAAAAATTGAGGATAAGATAGAAGGAGCGAGAAAGAGAGAGAGAGAGAGAGAGCGAGAGACTAGTGGAAGGGAGTTCAAGTTCCTCATCCATGAGAAGCAGGCAACCCATGGTACGGGACAGCAGATGCGCGCAAGGGCTGCGAGCGCGGTCGTCGAGTCATCCGCGATTTACTGCGATAAACTTTTGCGCCTGGGACAATTTGTACCTGTTGAATCTTTCTCTCTCTCTCTCTCTCTCTTTCTCTCTCTCTCTCTCTCGCTTTCTCTCTCGATGCGATTTTTTTCTCATCTACGATGAAGGCGACAAGATCCAAATGACGACGAAGTGTAGAGGAGGATGAAAAATAAAAAGAATTCAAGAAAAGAAAGAGAAAGAGCAAAATATTCACGTTCACTGTGTGTATTTTCTTCGCATGAGAGCGAGACAGCAGTAAAGCTCCAACTTTCCGGAGAATTCCCTACAATACATACTAACATTTCTTATACACATAGGCTTATGTACTTTATGCATATACATGTGTTATAACTCGTATATGTAGTATATAGCCAATTCTCTGGTTCATGTCGTGGTACAAACCTGGAGATGGTCTCGTATTTTATAACCAGTGTAGACAGCCACCGCGAGCACTCTCATGCGTACCGAAATGTGTACGTGCATATATGTGTATTTACCACCTTGTCCATAAAATTTCACATGTACAGGATATTCCAGTTTGAGTGGGCCAATTTTGGGCCAAGGCTATTTTCAAGTCTCAACTAAAACCGTGTATAAAACTGCAACTGCAAACTGCACTGCTTTCCCAAACTCGTTCGGTAAAAATGTTTTAAATAGAGAGCTTGTTGACCGAAGAATTTGGAAAACTCGAGGGCTCTGGAATTTCAATACTCTAAAGTCAGTTTTCCTCTGTGTTTGGTTCACGTGAGTTCCCGAGTAATTACCTTGATGCGTCTCTCATAAATATGGAAGGTGGGGTGAAGATCGTGAATTCCGCGGGGTTGGCTTTTCTGGCGTCGTGTATAAATAAGTAAATACGTAAATATTCTCATGTTTATGAACTCGGAGATTTATGTGAAACGAATTGTCGCGCAGAGCCGTAATAGAATTTTCATTTCTCATTACGCGAAGCAGCAGAAATTGGTAAAACATTTTATTGTCAAATTTGTTTTGAAAATCGCTTCGTTTCGACTCAATGTTTTGGTTTTGGTTATCCGCCAGAACCATGCAGCTACCGTTTTTCTTTTTGTTTGATTCTGGTGTTTCTTACACATTTTTTAACACGTGCCCGTTGTATGCTCATTCGTCCACCTCTTTTTCATCTCCCGCTGCATATAATTTTTCTCCTGGCTCTTGCCAAGTCGCCTGCTTCTCCTCTTAAAGGTGGCAACAGTGTTGGCGGGAAAGTTGTTCGACCGACCGCCACTAAATCATTCTTCGCCGACTGTTGCTTTATTATCTCGTGTCTTTCTTTCTCTACCTTTCTTTTTTCTTCTCCTCTCCCCTTCTATTTACTGTTCTCCTCTTCCCTGGATACCACACGCATATCACGGTCAGGTGTCTCTGACACGACTCAACTCTCACCGCTCGGTTGACGTTTTTTTCTGACTAATTGTTAATTGTGCACGGTATCGTTTTTTGCATCTTTATTTTCATATCTTCAAGAATGTTGTCATGGAATTCCTCGTCATTCGATTTCTCATATCTCAGCATTTAATTCAAAAATTAAAAAAAGGCCAACTAATGAGTATTTGATAATTATTCACGATCTAAAATGGAACATCCCGGAAGGTAATCCTCGTTAAACCGTGAATAATTATCGTTTCGTCAAAGATAATGTTGAATCGGTTATCTTTTTTTTTCTCTTTGTATTTTTCGTTTTTGGCCAATACGGCGAACAAGAGAATAAAAATGGAAGTGCCAATGGGGCGCATAAATAATGAGCGTGACGCTCTCGAGAGGGTCTCGGAGATTCGCCGCGTCCATCACCGCCCTCAACCTCTCCGGTGAAACGAGAAACTTCAAGAGTGCGAATGAAACTGCGGCGTGTGTTAAAATGAAAATAAAATGAATAATAAAAATTAGTCACCTCGGCTCGCATTACGAATGTGAAACTGACGTATGGCAGACAGCAGTTTTCGCATTGCACTCTTTAAGCTTTTTATTCCCAACCATATGAATAATACACATGCACGAACACACGCATACATTTTTTATTTTAACTTTAAATTGTTCATTTTTTCCCAGGTCCAAGCTACCGATCCGGATTGTGGAGTGAATGCGATGGTCAACTATACTGTGGCGGCTGGAAAGATCGCGAGCGAGCAACTATTCGTGCGCAGTGATACTGGCGAGATATGCGTTAAATCGCCCCTGGATCGAGAAATCGCTGCGTATCTGGAATTACCGGTCATCGCGACAGACAGAGGTCAGTATATATCATGTCCATCGTAATCCCTGCTGGATTAGTTACAAAATTTATCTTCCAACTACCCATTATTCATTTTTTTTGAATTTCGGTATCGAAAAAAAATATTATTTTGCAATATTACGTTTAGAATTTTAGCGCATTTTTATAAATCGTTGAAATATTTTCAATTGGAAAACTCAATTATTTGTATTTTTGACGAGAAAATCAAAAGTTGGGATTTTTCTTGTTTCCGATCATCGTGGCCGCGTATAAAAAAATAAATCTTTCTGGAATCGACTTGGATCCTTTGCTGAAGGAGCTCGCGATCTCCGGTCTCGTCTGCGTTTACGATTCTGATCGGACCCCCGTGCGCGAGAAGTATCGCGCGTCAGTAAAAATTCGTTAACAACCCCCAACACGGTTACACGTGCGAACAATGCGTTAGACGCGAACACACGCGGCGTGAACTCAGAAAATCTTCTAGGTGTTGGCTCGTGCTCGTGCGAGAAGCTTGTCCATTTTAAAAAATAAGAAATAAAGGCTCCAACTGGAGAAACAACAACGCCAGTACGCGCGCGGGAGAAGAGTAGTGCGAAAGAGAATGCATACGCCTATCGCGATCCCGAGATCTAGTAGGCTCTGTAATGGGCTGTATGATTTATGTTTCGAGTATATATATTATTATACGCACTCGTATATACGATCAAATATATATAGATAAATATATCCCGTGCTCATTTCAAACGGGTGCGAAACTTGAGAACTGCCCTTATAAGAAGCACAATGACTCACAACGATTCTCATGCCATCGAAATCGAAGACGTTAACGATGATTATCATAAACGCGCGGCGTTATATTGTTTTCTGCGGAATACTCATCGATACACTCGGCAGATTTGTGTGTGAGTCACGATACTGGTCAATCATGGACGGTTTCCCACTTTCAACTTTGAAAGATTCTGCCTCCGATAATAACGATTCTAAAATATTTCTTTTTACTGAGTCAACCAATTGCCGCCAGTTTTGTAACTTCTCTGGCCCGAGAGGCTCGCTCATCCTTGACAGCAATTCCACCCGTTATTTTCTACTCCGACTCAAGCATACTGAAAAAAAAAATTTGTTGAAAAAGATGGATATTTTGTTCGATACGTTCGACCAAACGTTTTTTTTTTTAATAATCCCAAAAATTAAGTCAATGAAGCAAAAAAAATTTTAGGAAATCTCTTCGGAAGCAAACTTTTGTCATTCCACTCGTAAAATTCGCTGACAATTCCGTTAGAAACCAAATATACTGCCAAAATGACGAACATTTTGAAATTTTCAAAAAATATTTAATTTACCGTATTCAATAAAATATCGACGATTTTTAACAAAATTTCATTCTCAGTGCACCGGACGTATCTGGCTAAATATTGATAAGAAAAAAAAAACACAAAATCATGCTTTTCTTCTAATCGTGTCACTTCCGTATTTTGTTGAAATCGAATCATGCTATATCGAGAAGTTTTCGAGAACTCTCTCCTTCCGTTGTATTTCAACGATCCAATGACTGCATTCTCATTGCGCGTTTGTGAGAATTTCCATTGTCGTTCCTTCTGTATCACATATAATGCCAACAAAGAATCTGCGATGCAAAAGGACACATCGATCTGGGGACTGTCGATCCTTTTGTTTATTCTTAATGCATGTACATAGTTTCTCTTTTATCCTGTCATTATACGTCGCCATTATTTGGACGTGTTGTCCCTTATAAGAGTATGTTCGGGCGTGGATGCCCGGATCTTTTGTTACTCAAGAACATGTCTGGAATGTTGCATCAGTGCTCGGTTACCATCTGATTTATCTTCTATCACGAATTTTTCAAAATCTTCCTATTAGTCCCCTCTGGAGCTCTTTCTCCCTCATTCTCACATGTTCTCATTCCATTCGAGTCTCTTTCCTTCTCTCGAATGTTTCCTAGTCTTCCGACTCGCTCTTGTAATGGAGGGTAATCATAACGGTAGGAGAGATCGATTGAGTTACGAAAACATGTGCAAGAGAGCGTAAACGTGCGTGGTTTTGCGGGTTCGGACAACGAATAACGGAATATATAATATAAAGTTAGTGAGAACGAGGAACGAACCGGAAAAAAAAAGCAGTTAACATTAGACGGCATGTCCGCAACGTATGCAACGACGATAGTTACTTACGTCACGAAGAATCACAGCAGAGAGAACGACGAAGGTCTTCCTGTTATGATTCCTCATTCCTGTGACTAAATAGTCGAGAGTTTTGGGTATCTCGATAATTTTTTTTAGAAAGCTTCGGTATAATATTCTTGCGAAGGCAAATGTGGAATGATAAACAATGAAACATCGTTCTCGATATTAACCTCGATTTCTCCCTTACACCGCCGTTGTCTCCATTTTGTCTCTTTTTCTCTCGCTCCGGCTCGGAGAACGCGAAAGAGGACGTAGTACGAGAAACAATTTTATTTTTTGCTCCCACGACACGCGCCATCGAGAACTATAAATCAAACGTCTTTGCCAGCAGGAATTCATGTGATTTATGGAAAATTAATGAACCCTCGTGAATACACCAATCTTCCGTGCTGGTGCACACGAGGATATGAACGTTTCTATACAGATATACGATTGCCTTGAAAAAATTATACAAATCGGCATGTATACAATAAGTTACGCGATGGTGTTGGGGGGTAAAGGAGAGACAGAGATAAAAAATAAAATAAAAAAGGAACGGCGACATTTCGAGGTGCATTCTACTGGGTGGAGTGCAAGAGAGTACCTCTCACGAGCTGCTCGATGCACGGGTTCCAATGACACACATATACCTATAAATCTCCTCGCTTGAGAGTTTCTTCGCTCGCTGAGAGACAGTCAAAGAGACAGAGAGAGAGAATGCAGACTCCATACCGAGTTGCATCCGCGGGATTCTCTCATGCAGCCACTTTACCGGCGAATCTCTCAGGAGCGAGAGAGAGAGAGAGAAACAGAGTCCATTTGTTACTATGAGTTAAGGGCGTAAATCGTTTAAACATCGGATTACCCATTTTACATTGGCTCTGCTTACCCCTGCATTTACCACGGGAACCCTCGAGAGACCGGGCTCCAGCTAAGCCTCCACTCTCCGAGCATCGAATTTCTACCCAGCAAGAGCCACACTCGTCGCGTTCATGACTTTGTATCGCAACGAGTTAGGGATTCCAGTCGATTCCAAAGATGTAGATCTGCTTCGTACACCCTCAATATTTTTTCATTATTTATCGCGTCACACTAATATCTCGTGCGTTAAAAAAAAACTCGACGTCTTTACGACGTAATTGTTAGTAACGAGAAATGTTATTAACAAATGCGTGGCGGAATCAGCAACAACGATGTTGATTTTCGAAAATATATTCACGGGCCATTCAAGACTTCATAATTTAATCGGCTTTACTCGAACGATATTCATGAGGCAGCATTAAAGAATAAATGAACGATATTTCAATAGAGTGTGTTACGGAAAAAATTGTTTTTTACGGCGGAGAAAATTTATGGTGCATGCACGTATCGTCCAGGATAGCCATTCACATTGATTTTTCGGCACGTAATGAAAATTTATGATTATTTATTATGAGACTTTTTAGCACTGAGAAGCCTATCGATTTGATTCATCGTTTGTGTTGATTTTTTTCTGTTTTCAGGGGGTCTGAGCGCGATCGCGATAGTCAGGATAAAGATAACGGACGTGAATGACAATAGCCCGATTTTCGATCCGTTATATTACAATGTAACGCTGAGAAGCGACTCGCTGGTTAATGAAGCAATCGTGAGGCTGAGAGCGACCGATCTCGACGACGGTTTGTTCGGACAGGTCGCTTACCGGATATCCAGTGGCAACGAAGCCGGTATATTCCGAATAGACAAGAGCACCGGCGAGATCCACGTTGCACGGCCGAGTCTTCTGTCGAGATCGTCCCTCTATCAGTTAAACGTCACGGGGACTGATGCCGCAGGCCTTAAGAGCACCCACGACGCTCTCCTGCGGATTAACACGATAACAAGTACGAATCAACGCAGGCTACCGAGCTGTGAGAGATCTAGATACGTTTTAACTGTCAAAGAAAATTCGATTGTCAACGGAGTGATCGGTACGATCAAAGAATTTTCTGCATCAACAAACGCCGGTAAGTTTTTACATTCATCTTTTCTCCTCTTTCTCTAGCTGTAAGTCAACGGGAAAAAAAAATGGAACAAAAACAATCTGCGATTCGTCTTGCCAGCATAAGCTCGCAGTGGCATAGCATTTTCTTTTAACTCTGAAAGATTTTTTCAACGAATATTATTCCATCGGATGGAAAACGTATTCCACGCGCGCGCTATCACGTTAGCATAGTCGCGTCACGACACCACGAAAAAGACGCGAGGAGAAAGACGTTGCAAAGAGAATATTATACATGTATACATATGGAAAGACACAAATACTATGTCGACTGTCCGTATGAAATGATGGTAGCTAACGGAAACGAGGACGACGAAGCAGAGAGGCTTTACACTCAGACTTCTCGACGTGCATACATCGAATCGACATAGCACACTGTATAACACGTACAACACTCCAACCTTTTATCCTCCATACATGTTTAATATATAGGGAATGTGTGTACATATATAGACTCGATAAAAGGCGCTGACGCCATGTAAATCACGCGGGAATCGCGTATCTACCATTGAAAGTTTGTTCAGCGGGCATAGAATTACGCCGCGTGAGTATTCGCCAGTCTGCGATCCGAACTGATAGATGTTGAAAGAATAAAAAGAGCAATGAATAAAATAAAAGATAACAGAAAGCTCGCCAAGAAAGCTCGACGTTCATTTTGCAAAATCGACACGTTTTTTCTCGCAACGAGGCAGAGCAGCACCAGCAGCAGGGCGAGAATGAAAACGTGAAAAATTGTTGGTGTACAGGAAAATAGGAAACAACTGTTTTGTGGCAATCTGATGGTGAAAGGATCTTCTTAAAGGGATTTCATAATGCCTTTTGAGAATGCATTAAGGGGTATGGAGAACGAGAGAGTGAAATGAGGAAATGAGAGAAAGAGAGGGAGATTTGCGCGGAGAGACGTATACCGCAACGTATATCCGTGTTTCCACACTGGCGGTACATCCGATGTAAGATACGGCGCGTCACGACCTCAGAACCGCGCTATATGTGTTTTACCTTCTACCTTCTATAACCGAGAGTGCGCGATCGGCCGTACTGTGTGCAAAGTGCACTCGAACGTGTACCTATACCGATTCTTCTTTCTTTTCGCTATATATTTATATATGTGAACACACTCAAATATACGTATATCTTTAGCGATACCTTCCTGTGTGTATGTCCATGTGTTCGAGGAGCAAGACGCTTCTATACCTACAATATAATATCGAGACGAATAAAGAGGGGAAGAATACTGTGCACGAACGGTAGTTTACACGCCGGCCGCGAGATGCCTGATCCCTATGCGCTTTCACCCCTTCGCCCGCCGCGCGCTCTTATATTTACTTCATCTCCCATTGTATGGAACGTTTATACTCCACCCATTCGTATATATATACTTCCGACTCCAAGAAACTCTGAGAAACGGAGAGCGTCCCAAAACGCGCGACCAAAATCTTCAATGTTAGATTTCTCTGGATTGGCTGAACAGATTCTGCTGTTCCGCATCAAGGACCATTCGAAAGATACAAAATCGGAGAAAATCCAAATTCAATATCAAATTTTTCTGTTGCCCTCTTTTCCCGTAAAAAGGATTGAAAGTTTCAGCCTCTTTTGATTTTTTTTTCTATATATATAAATATGAGAACGAGTGACAGTTGAGCTCACTCGAAAAGCAAAAGTCTTTACCGCCTTCAAGAGGGCAGAATTCGGTCCAGCGGTGTCGTGCAGAAAATCAACGATGGCGGCTTCATCCGGCAAAACGAATGTTTTCGAAAAACTTCCCCGTAACTACGTATGTCTACTTTTCCGGTACATCAAGTTTTCAACAATCTCTAAACGTTACAATTTTCAACTTCCAGGCAACAGATTTTTTTTTTTGCGAAATCGGACCCTCGCATTCGCGATCGAGGAATAATAAAGTGTTGCGTTTCAAGACTGTATACCAACGCGATGGAGTAAAATCGTATTGTCTCGCCCGTATTGCCACCCGCATATTCAGCACAACTTGAATATCAATGCACGTTCTGGCTCTTCAATTGTTTTTACGCACGATTCTTTTGTTCTCGTTGTTTGTTTGTTTTTTTTTTTTATCGCTCTTCCGTTGGTTCGAGCGATTAATGACAAAAATCACGAAGTATGACTCGATTTTATCGTTTTTTTTTTCATTCCGTGCGACGGGGAAGGAAATATATTGTGAATATTTAATTTAAATGGACAAAGTCTAATTACGTTTCGGGGAGACGTTCAAATGATTCGTGAAGGTCGCCTCCGTAAAATTTCCCTTATGCGTAGCAACGAAAGACTCTGAAGAGGGCGGAGTTTTTAAAATAAGTTGCTCTGAAATGACATACCTTTGTACACACACGTAAAAGCACACGTCGACGAGGTTCTTAAATACTCTCGATCTTTATAAATGTCTCACGGAACAGTTGAGAAGAGAATATATATTTTGCGATGTTGCAAGGACGTACAAACAGGCAGCAAAAATGTTCGGACATAACGAAATGAAGAGAGAAAGAGGAAGATGAGAAAATGCGGTAGAGAATATTCATCTCGCACAAGAGCCGCGAACGATATCGCGAAAGTCAAAAGGAGAATTTGGCACCCGCGCTCGTAATATTTGACGCACATGGACCTCCGATCTCAGCTTATCAGATTAAAGTCTCGATTGCGGCTCGAGAGAACTCGCGCACGCATATTAACAGTCTTGAGCCCCTCTCTCGCTCCCTCTTCCTCACGCTCTCACCCTCTCTCTCTCTGTCTCGTGTCCTATATACATATTTTTATATCGTTTTATATCATATACAGACATATAAGTTAAATACCATAAGCTCCTACCGTTCGGTGCATTTCGATCGATGAAATCTCGTGATAAAAATCATAATAACCAAATGAGATTCCATTAAGTATTATATTATTTTTTTAACAGGTTATTACGCCTCTCGCAGAAGCGGAGGCTACCGGAAAATAATTGATATTTTGTCATTGTTCTGCAAAACTTTTCGCATCTATTGCCCGAGTGCAATTCGTTTTTTTTATTTCAATTACTTGATGTTTTTAATTTTGACCTGTTGATTATTATTCTGCTTCGATACTTTTTTGAGAAACTATCGAATTTTTCAATGGCCCTGACCCAACAATTTCCAATTAACTAAGACGCGAGACTGTTCTATCAGGTGGTCTCGGAAATGGATTGTTCATAAAGTTAAAGTTTTGTCACATGCTCTCAACTATTAAGGCAATAATAAAGCTTCAGAAATGCTGGACTTTCTGTTCTCAGGATACATTCTCCTTTTATTTACGATGAAATCACTATCGATACCAGAATCGATCGTTTCTCCCGTTCACCTTGCATTTGCATGGTTGTTGTCGTTGTGGTCATCGTCGTCTCGTATGTCGCAGTGATAAAGACTTTGCAGTTTATTATTACTTGGTTTTATAACCGGTGTATTTATACATGCGGTGAAAGTAGTAGTAAAATTATCCACCGTATGCAGTGAGTGTGCCACAAATGCTTGGAGGAGATTCGCGATTGAGGGATACGAAAAGTTAAAGGCGAAAGAGCTGAGGAAAGTTTCGTTGCTCTAGCGAAAGACGTAACTCTTTCAACGACAAAAATGCGTTAATGGTGCGTGGGTGTAAAATATATGAGATCCACACGTTTCGCTGTCTCCTCTTCCCATAAAAATAGCGGCGTTTCCGCGTTTCGATTTTTCTCTCGGTTCGCTTGTATTTGCGAACATCTGCCCAATCGGCCCCTTCATCTTCATTTCTTCGTACATTTCTTCCGAAGAATGTCCGCTTCCTTTTGGCCTTTTTTTTTAAAAGAGAAATTGTCAAACGTATGCGGTTGTCTGGGCGTGCATCGGGACCGGAGCCAAACTTTCTTGGAGAGAGATTCATATCGTAACGAAGAACCCACAAGAGAGGCGAGTCAAGGAGGGACCGAGAATCTGGACGTTTCAGTCGGAGCGTTTTTCGTTAGGGGCTTTCTCGCTCTTGTGAGCAGGCCAGGTGAGCAACGAATAGTGAAGGCGAAGATCAAGTCCCGTACCAAGCGAGTTCCGAAGGAAAAGCTATTCGAATGCCGACAAAAAATTATTTAACGAGAAGGAAAAGTTTCTTTTCCAAGTGCACTTTGGCATGTACTTGCTGAGAGGAACCCACTCGCAAAAGTCTCTCAATTTAATGCGTCAACCCGCAGTGTTAGGACTACGAACTTGACTCTTCGCGAGCAGTCAATATATAGACATGCATGTATGTGTATGTAAGTGTCTCGAAGTTGGACTGTGAGAGGGTGAAGAAGAGGATGAGAGACCGCGAGGGTCTCCTTGCACGAGGTCGCATAAATCGTGGCGAGTCGGATTCCGGGCATCCAAACGTAAGCGGCCATTGTCCGGCTCTTTTTACCTCCGGCTCTTTCTCTTTAACTTTTCCATATGGACTCTTTCTCTCCTTCTGTGAGTCCCTCTTCGATTTTTCCGATTTCTTATATACACATACACATTATACATACACATCTTTTGTGCAAAAGCCAGTTTTGCATCCCCTTTAAATATTACCGCACGCTGTATCACCCGTAAAGAGGAATACAAAAGAAATCCTCGCGCTAGTGGAAAAAGCGTGCTCGTGCGGACAACTCTGCTGAGAATCGGACTCGTACGCTTCGCGGTCGAAATAGTATTTGTAAATTTTCCCATTAACAACAAATTTTCCACTCAATAAAGAATTATTATTGAGGAGGTCATAGCAAATGGCCGTTGATGACTCTACTCGCACGTAATTAATGAATTTCTAGGACTGTAGCAGGGCGACAAATCGTAAGGAGGAAAATTGATTGCTGTTTATTAGTTTTTTGAGTTACATCGGAAATACGTTTTTATACTTATTTGCTTTAGAGAGATCTGAGATTGTTCAGAGCAAGAATGGAAGAGTGCAGGGAGGAGAAAGAGAGAGAGAGAGAGAGATAGGGAGATCGCGACAAATACCTTAGCTCTTGGTACATTCTGCATGCTCTTGCTGTACCGGAGCACACTCTCCCTCTTCTCTTTCTTCTTCTCTCTTTTTTATACCCGCGGTCTCTCGCTTTTGCATCCTCAACAACCGGCAAACCTCTAATTGGCCACGGATTCACCAGTGAACGATTCTTTGGCTCTCAGATTCCACTCTGAGAATTCGCCCGAGCACTAAAGATCTGTATTCTCTAAAGCATCGAGTTTGCCTCTCATTATTGATTAACATCGTTTTATTTACCAAGATCGACTAAATTTGTAGCTCTATACAAACTCAACCCAATCGATCGCATCGTACTTTCCTCATTTCCCAATGATAATTATTCTCAATTTTTAACTCATTCGGAAAATCGAAAAAATCTTCAATTAAGACCTTACAACTTCAGAGGCTCAAATTTTTCCTCTCTCCCTCTGCTCATTCGAATACGTTGCAGAACTTTGTCCTTTCTGTGGTGAAACGTATTCCTAATGAAGAGAAAGCTCAATGCAATGTCTTCGCGTTTCAAGTTTGCCGTAGATTCTGCATGTGATTGAATGAATTTATCTCTTTCATGGGAATCAATGAGTCGAAACATGATTCTAAATGTTAACAACCTAGTAATAGTCCGCAGGATTGTTTCGTAAGTTCGACTATCGTACTCGAAGGTTTGACGTATAATAACTCTGTTATTTTTCAAGCAAAGTTTTTAATCCCCCCCCTTTGTGTATGAATCGAGCGATTCCCTATAAAATAGCAATGAAATAGTACTTTCTTCTATCAAAACTAATAACAATGATGATAATAATAAGTTGGAAAAAATATTGCGATGCACATCTCATTTGTTTGAATAGGGGAATAAATTTCCGTTTTCAAACAAAGGGATCATCAATTTATGCTCGTCGCTGTCTCAAGTATTTCTCTCAGCTATATATATACGAAACGTGCGTCACGCTTTGTTCCAACTGACTTATAAAGATGCGAAAATTTCGTGGTTCTCTCAAGGTAACAGAGATCACGACGTGCACGCCGCTGCTGAAAGAGTCGAGGCAAATGTTGCAAAGTCGCAGGCTCAGCCTTCCGGGGTGCCCGAGACCACGCGACGAAGAAGAAGAATAAGAAGAACAAGATGCGAAGACGAAAAAAAGTAAGAGAAGTAGGAGGAGATGGAGATCCGCGAGAAGATAGGAGAAAGAGTCGCGCGGTCGTCCGCGACCCACAGTAGACTCTCCCTGCTCTTGCTATATAGCTCGGTTTTACTAACTCACGTACTACTAGAAGAGGTCCTTGCCTCCTTCACGTTTTCGCTCTTCGTCCTTCTCTACATATCTCTACTTTATAATCTTTTAACTTTCGTTCTTAGTCTCGGAATCAGCCAAGAGGGAAAAAAAACAACGTTAGAAAACGAGTAAAAGAGAAAAAGACGAAGGGAAAAAGTGGGCGGAGTGAGAGGGATATAGCATATGCATGGCACCGCTCGCGCGTGCGAGAAGCCTCTTGAGATAAGTGAGCTTTCTCATATACTCCGAGATGTATAACTATTCAAGAGGAGATGAGCTCAGTCACCCAGTTCACCTCACGAAACAGGCATTTCAACGAGAAGAGAAAAAACACAACATCTCATAAACCCAAGTTCATGAGACGAATAAAAATTCATCCATCTAAAAAAAAATTCTGAGGCTTTGAATTTTTTTTGGGGAATGCATATTCCGAAGAAACTCCACCAGAGGGAGCTTCAGTTTTCCTAGAACCAAGAGAACCCACCGCTGATAATTAAATAGTTTGCAATTCCATGAGAAATTTGTAACGACGCCCCTGCACTGGTGGAACGAGCCCCTAACCCGGCCCTCCTGAAAGGTGCGCGCAGAGACGCCAAAACGTAGCGTGCACAACGTTCGAGATCTACAAGTGCGATGCAGTGTCGGTCCCGCAGCAGTAACGCAAATAGAGATCTTAGTGTACAAACATTGTTGAACTTTTACAAAGAAAGGTTCTAAAGGTCTGAGCCTCGCATCAGAAAATGGAAATCGAGAATTTGAGAAATTTAACATGATAAAAACGAAACTGGTGGAAGAAAAATCTCTGAGACAACAAAATGACAGTGGATTCAAAGGAAATTCGAAAACAATACACACTCGTTACATCGAAAATTTACATCGATTTTAACTAAAATATACGATGTACGTATTCATAAATATACCGTTTTTCATTGAAATTAGAACGAGTATGATGCACCAAGCGCAGCACATAAAATTATCGATCGAGATCGGACGGAAAAAACTTAACGTGTTATCGCTTTTGCTTCGTGTTCCCCGGGGCGTATGATAATCTCAGCTGTGAGAGTTGTTCTCACACATATTTACCATTTATAAACGTGCATAAAAGGATGAGTGTGTGCGTGTGCATATAAACGATATACCGGTGATGGTTGCTGCCGTTGGTACGAGAATAGTCGCGAAGAGAGGCAAGCCACAGGTTCAGGGGCGCGCGGGGTCCTTACCATCGACATATCCCTCTTTATATCATTTTCGACGGCGGCTGTTTATTGCCGGATGCAAATCGGTATTCGCGTCCTCGTGCCAACAGTATGTATGCATCCTCCGATTCACTCGCCGATACACCGGTTCAACTGCACATTTATACATACGTGCATATCGATATGAATAAATGTATATGAAGAAGAAACAGACAAAGTAGGACAAGCGGGCCTAGTACGAAATCTCGCTGGAAAAATTTGCTATGGTTTAGTTACTCCATCGATTGTACGAATTATTATTTGTTTGTTGTACGCGATTATAAAACAGAAAAATTCAAGGGAACGAAGGCAATGAAACGCATTTTTTTCAATCTGACCATATAAATAATTACATAATCGTCGTTCTAGATCTTTTAATCTACTTCCCTCTCTGCGATTCTGGATCGTTTTTCATACGAACTTGAATAAATGTACGAACCACTTTAAGTATTCTCTATTCTGGGTACTTATAATCGCCGGCCCTGCAAGGGTCGTTGCGCAGTAAATGGAGACATTGCAAAAAAGTCGAACGTGCAGGGAAGATTGACATACCTGTGTATAAAAAATTATTACATTCGCATTTTACGATGAAATAATTGCAATAATATTATTCTGGGAAAAATTAATAATTCGTCGGGAAGTAAAACATATTTGCTCTGCCCTTACAAGAGTCTCACTGGCCTGATTCCTGCTTGAGAAAAGGCAGCAAGTTCCAATGGAATCGGAGAAATTTTACCTCGCAAACAATAACCAAGATAAAAATTAAAGCCATTTCCTTTTTTTTTTATTCATCATTCTCGTTCATTTGAAACGCCTAATAATTGTCTTGGAATCGATATCGTCGTCTTAGCAAAATCGAAAAGTTGCTGAGAGATCGTGTAGAGCGTTTGCAAATTTGGACGAACGACGGAGAGAGACATTCGTTGAGAAGTATTGAAAGCGAGAGTAAAATCGGGGAGTATAGTGACGAGGGTTAACATGGTTGGAATTCGTAGATGAACGCGAGATAGATACAGCAGCAACGCAGCGATGTAGCGCGCGCTATATGTGGCTGACCTCACTCCTAGAATACCAAATCAGCTGCTTCTCTCGCTTTTAATATTGTGTCATTCCTTTCTTCTTGAATTTAGCAAACGTTTAGCTTTGTCCTCTCTTTATAGCTTCGGTTAATTGAATCATCAGCTCACGCTCATACTAGACGCGGGAAACTCTTGATCTCCGCTGAGTTTGCTCCATCATTTCATGGACACCTTGTATATTAAAGATGAAGGATACGAGATATCGTTTTATTGACTGTATAGACCCGCGTATCTTTGGTCCAACTCAGCTTGTTCTTACGATCCTCGCTTTGATGTGTTCTACGCGGTGATCTATCGACATACGGATCACGTTGGAAATACAGTCTCGAAATTGTGCATCTCGAATACTTGGCAGGTTTTTACTAGCCAGCAGACATTCGCGTACTCGATAGTACAATATTTCCCCCTCCATGAGAACAAGCCACAGACAGTCAGAGCAAACGATTGATCAGGCATTTCAAACGAGCCTAATTACGAAATTCAGATCAAAAACTTGCGATTTCGAGCTGACTAATTGCGAAGGAGATGAAAAACGAGGAATATCCCTTCTTTCGCGTGGTTCTTGATCCGTTGAGCGTGCAATTTTGCTCGCCTCTAGAATATAGTAATCTTCTGTACACGAGGAACCAACTTCAAGTGAAGCTAGTACTACGTACTATAGTTTGCCCGATCTTCACATCCTCCGCTCCTGCCGTTGCCGCTGATGCTGCAGGTTCGCAGTTCCCACCCAAACAGGTTTATACGCTGGTCAAAAAGAAAAGTTTCTTCTATAGCATATATATCTATATATTTATCTTGAGTCGAAAGATCTATGAACACACGTATTCTCAGCGAATGCGCACGAGCTTACGTACGTATGATATTCCTTGTATATACAGGGTGGCCGCAGCTACCCTCGTTGATGCTCACAATTTTCTCAGACCTGAGTTCTTCATTCATTGCATGCATTTTCATTAGAGATTTTCAGCGAGGGATTTGTCGGGAAATTTGGCAAAAAACTTTACGCTGAACGTCGACTGTGCGACAATCCGTTTAGGAACGAGCTTCGCTGCTGTTGATTACATTTTTTAATATTTTTAATGGGTCAGTCTTTAAAACAGAGCTTCGAGCATCGCGTCATTTTGGAAGAGTAAATCAACCTTTATTCAACTATAGGAGAGAGCCAAATGGATATGAGTCATGAGCGGCATTAAGCGGTGGGTGTACTTGGTCGATTACGATTCAAGGCAACTCAAGATCGCACTGCGGCATGACTATCGATGCTGGGACACCCTATAGGCACACACGTACACTGGATATGTATATATATATATATGAATAGCAATCGGGTATATTGCATGCAGACGTCCGGACTAAGAACTGAAATCCTTTCGAATTATTAGATTGCCCCTCGAGCTGCTCTTTGCTAATCTCATTGTATGTGAACGTATTTATCTGTAATGATGATTATGATTTTTAAATATTGTTATTACTATTATTTTTCGCATTCAACTCGCGCCCGAGTACAGTTTCATCAGAGGTCATTTCCGACGTGGATTATTCATAGAAGTGAAGATGCGAAAAAATGAATATTATACTCGTTGAATCTCGAATAAGCAGTTCGAAGACGCACCGATCGGTTTGCATTTCGCCGCATTACATCGTCAGCGTCATTCGATACCGTTCACTTTTCACTCTCTCTCTCTCTCTCTCTCAATCCCGCTTTTGTTTTTTTTTCATCGTTTTTTTTTTCTTGAAGCAAAGCCGATTTTTTTCGAATCGTCGCGAAATTTGCAAGCAATTTGTCTTCGTTACACCCACGTGGTCACCCCTGCGGGGACAGATCGCGCGTTCTCTGTACTGGCACGCGTTTCTCTCTCGTATTCTCTCTCCGCTGACCTTTCCTTCTCTTTCCCTGAGCTCCTCGTACGGGTATTCGAGTATATGCATGTGGCTATATATATAACGTTTTTTTTCCTCAATTTTCTTCTTGTTTTTACGGCATCTCTCTCGTTCTGTGGTTCCACTCGGAGAACCAGCTCGAGATTGGTATTATAACATGCTGTATATACATATACGTATTAATATTGAACTGTATGAGTGTGCGAGTGTGTACGTCAGTACTCTTCGTTTCCGAGATGCTGCTTCTGCTGCCCGCGCCGCAATTGCAATTTATTCGGTCGATAAATACTCTCGGCACCATCGCCAAGAGACTCCCTCCCTCTCCGACTTTTTGTCTTTCTCTCCATCCATCGCTCCCTCTCTCTCCCCCTCTCTCTCTCTCTCCCTCTCTCTATCTCGATCTCAAACAGGCTTCATAATCTCATGAGTAAATGAGTTAGTGCGCAATGTGAGAGTAAAGGAGAGGAATAAAGAGAAATTACATACAGAGTACATTGCAGACGAGTAGCAGCCATATTAATACATGGGAGGAGCGAAAGCTTCGCGCCCGATCGTTCCACCTTTCGTCTCGATATTATACCCATATCAGTAGGGTGTTACATATACGAGACTCCTCTCTCTCTCTCTCTCTCTCTCTCTCTATCTCGTCCTCCGTCGCTCGTTCTTTCTCATAGTACTTGAATTTCCTCAACGTTGTAATTAGCAACAACAAACTCGAGTTAATTGGCCAAAAAATCGTGACCAACTATTCACAATAAATCGTCAATGCGATTTCGTTTTACTTTCAACAAATTTCGAACATGTAGGCGCCGAAATCGATACACGAAAAACGAGGAAAAAGATGAAATTCTTTTCTACAACGACAACTGAAATATACACTGGGAATGAAATTTTGTTAAAAGTCTATTAATTTCTTTCGATAATTCCAAAAATTTTGATACTTTGGCAGTATATTTGGTTTCTAACGGAATTAACAGCGAAATTTACCAGTCGAGCGACAAAAATTTGCCTCCGAAGAGACTTTCTAAAATATTTCTTGATGCAATGACACAGTTTTTGGGATTATCCAATAAAACGTTTAGTCGAACGTATCCAACAAAATTTTGTTAGCGGTTCATGAACAAGCCTCTGAAATAAAAATGGCTCGAAATGACAAGCCAGATTTTTTTATCCATCGCTGATCACAGGTGGAACACAAGTTAATGACTAGAGAACGAAGATAAATAAAGTAAATACAGTAGAATACTACGTGTTCTTAGAACTCGCAATTCAAGTGGCTTTATACACACATGTATTTATATAAATGTAAAAAAAAAAGAAAACAAGTAGACATACACATATTAAGTAGGAGCGGTTGTAACTAAGAAGGTAGAAAGGAAGGATGTTAGCGAAGAGCCAGTGCAGCGGGGGGTGTGATGAGGGTAAAAATTTCTCTCGTTTCCACGCTCTGTAGTATTGGGGCGACGACGCGGAGAGAGTCCTCTCGACGTGATCCTCCTTGCGTACTCATCCTCGTCGTCGTCGTAGTTGTTTCTCTGACATCGGGTGACATTGGCTGTTCGGCCAGTCCCTTAAAGATGGTACTCGGTCGAGTACGTGGACGGCATAATTTATAGACGGCTATTTATATACTCCTCTCCTTCGTTCTCATACTTCTATCTCTTTCTTTATCATTCCTCCTTACTCGCGCGTCTATTCTACTGAATACAAGGTGATCGCCAATATATATAATAAAATGAATATATATAAGGAATTCCATGTTAATTTTATTTTCAACACCCCGAGTTTCTCAATTACGTACGTTTGCAAATATCTTTTTCATCGTGAGATAGAAACAAAACGTCGCATTGCCATCGGGTCAATATTTTTACTGCTTTTATTCACGTTATCGTCGCTATTGCGTCTTCTCATAAACAAAGTCTCTCAGCTGACACAATCAACATAAATGTGTAAATCGCTAATATCATTCCGATTCGAAAGATCGGAATCGCAGGGTTGAAATATCAATATCAGCAAGAGCAGGGAAGAGAGGGGAAAAGAGAGAAATACTTTGTTCACGGTCATGTGCCCAGACGACGAAGAAAAACAAGAATCTCGTGACGATTTGCCTCCATCGTGAAGAAGAAATAGACTTGGTGATATAACGTAAATCCTACGTATAAGTACGAGCTTTTCACGACGTACGACCGTTGGAAAAAGACTTGATTCTCGTTCCAGAGTCGAATCACACATAGAAGTCCATCGACAGGATTGTCCATGAGAATCCCAGTGGATCAATGTCTTGCAAAAGACACATAAACACTTCAACTAACACAACCCTCGATGGTCATAGAATATTTATAGGGAGACATATCGAGAGACGCGGCAGGGCTTCGACGCCAAGCATTCAAAAGAATAGTCATAGAACTCGCGAGTCAATACTCATCGTTGCGTCTCCGTACACAAAAAACGCTTTTTTCCGTTCCGAATAATGAGCAGAATTTTTTGAGTCTGTCATTTACGAAAAATCGCATGAAATTTCGGGCATGAGCAGCGGACCCGAATCCTTGCCAGTTTCTACGGATTAGCTACCACTTTTCGGACACTCTGTATGTATGGAATATTGACACCTAGATACCAATCGCAATAAGACACTGTCAGTCGTGGAAATATTGAAAGATAAATAATAGCTGAATTATACCGATTGTGAAAGTTTCCCCCCTCGACCGCATCTTTGTTATAACTCCACGAAGCTTTTGTATTTTATCTGTTGCGTCGTGCTGGAGAAAAAAACAGAATTAATGATCGATGACGTTATAAATGTGGAGGAGCATCGATCTAACACCGACATTTCGATCAGGAATATCGATTACTTTCCTTGACCACTCGTGAACTCAATCCATCCCCCATTTCTATCTAAAAACATGACTGGTATCATACTAAAAATATCACATTGAAGCAATAACTTAAATTTTGTTCTGTATTTTTCCCCGTTACAGATAAACTGCCGAGCCGATTTTACTTGGTATCCGAACAGTTGGATTTTATCATAGATCCGATTACTGGAATGCTACGGACACGAATATCTCTCGACAGAGAACTTCGTGATAGCTACATCCTCAGCGTTGCTGTACGCAATGGAATCTCCCTTGGTTACTGTCAGGTACGTGTCTCGACCATCCATCGAAAATTAATCATGGGAATAATGACTATACATTCTTTCTTACACGCGCGTCGAGCTCCCTTTCATCAAACTCTACTCCCGAATCTATTTATCTTAAAATAGAATTTGAAAAATTATTATTCCGATGTGATTTTTAAATTCGTCGTTCGATGCTTTTACCTCGTGGACGCTTATCGGAAATACTTCTAAATTTCTTGCAAATTATACTACGAATTTATGTCGTGAATCCATTTTTTCAACCGTCGAGAATTTTCTTTGCTCATCATTGTTACGCACTTTTTTATGTGGAAAATAAATGACACTTCCGTCTAATGCATTACCGACAGTAAGAACTTTATCGATCGATCGATTGATTGTTTTTTTGTGTCTGTGTTGTTTTTAGGTGGAAATCAAGGTCGAGGACGTAAATGACAATTCACCGTCATTTCCGAACAGCAGTGTTCGGATATCGGTGGCCGAGTCACATCCGCTGCATGTGCCACTGTACGTTGCACACGCGAGTGATCCGGACTTGAGTCCTGGTACGCCATTGCGTTACGTGCTCGTACAAAACAGCGCAGAAATTTTTGGTATAGATTCACGTCTGGGTGAGGTTTATCTATCGCGTCGGTTGGATTACGAGACTCAGCAGAGGCACAGTTTGATGATAAGTGCCATAGACGGTGGGGGACTAAACGCAAATCTTAGTATTCGAGTCGAGGTACAAGACGTGAATGACAACCCCCCGGTGTTTGAGAGAAACGAGTATCACGTGGATATTACCGAAGGCACCAAGCTCGATTCTCAAGTAAGAAAAACGATCATAATAACCGTATCAAAATAAAATATAAAAGTTTTCATTACACGCCTGTCATCTTGAGCATTTGTTCATCGGCCTTTTCTTTCACTATTCCTCTACATATTTCTCCGTACTCATCTTTAACACGAACATGATTTACACCCACTGTGTTACATTCATATTTGCTTCGCCAACTTTAACGCTTTCGATCCGCAGAGCTATCCTTTTTCTTGCTACAGTGTATGCAGCTTCCGGGGATGATTAGATTTTGTAGTCGATCCTCCACTTACACATTTGACCAATCATCAGATTCAGATAAAAAATTTCAATCAAATCGCGCCATCAGTAATTTCTTTATTTTGTCCTGATGAAAATATTTGCACGAGGCAAACGTCGCAATTCTTCACAATTCCTCAAGCGTATTTTAACGATCTAACGATATTTTAACGGAGTTTCAAAACGACGATAAAAATTCAATAACATTTTTGTGCTGCAACGTCGATTTTTTGTTGCGTGAATAAACTGGGACGAGCTTGAAAATCCGGTCGGCATAGGAAACGAACCAACGGCTCGCGAGGGTGTTACTTTGTACGGCGAAAGGATCGAGGATGAGAGGAAGGAAGAAGTTGAAAAAATATATGTTAAAGGAACGGTGTCGTATGGGATATCTCGTCGTGGTCCCAAGAGTTAACGACCACAAGCTCTTTACCTCATTCTACGTCTCTTCCTCGTCGACCTTCACTCCCGATGCCTATTCCCATCTGTCTTTGTCACGATGATCTTCTCGGATGCGTAATTTCATCCGGGACAACCAGGAAGAGAAAGAAAGAGCTTCTCGAGAGCATCGGCTTGCTTGCGAATCCTTCGATGTTGCGGTGAATCCTCGACACTACGAAGGATTCGCGCCCAATCCTTCCTCTCTTTCTCTCTTACTTTTCTGCTGCCAATGTGCCTGTATCTATCTTCATACCTTCCTCGTTGCATTCGCGCGTTCTTCTCCGGCGGCCGGTTGAAAGAAGAAAAAAGCCACGAAGGGAAATACGACGAATGTATACGCGTACGAGATCCGATCGCGCACCTTACTTCGATTCCGTTACCCATGAACCACCGAGGGGCTTCGCCACCACTTGCAATAATACCGTTTATTCCAACACGAGTTTATACAAACGTAATATCCCTAGTTTCTTGCACTTGCACCTACTCGCTCCTTTTGTTCCTAAGATAAGTGGCAGATTTTCTCTATCCCTGCGATCTTTGTGGCCAGTTTTGGTATATTATACGATTGTGAATCACGTTGATGATTGGAGCCCAACAAAATTTCTGCACATTTTTCCCCCCTATCGCAAGGTCAAATGCCCAGGGTCCCGTGTTTCATTTCCGCTCAGGAAGTAACGAAAAAAAAATCCAATTTTTTGCAAGTATTCAATTTTCAATGTCGGTGGTTTTCCTCGTAGAATCTTTGCCGTCTTCGACGATGAGTCGTCAGTAAATGTTCAGCGAGGCGACAGTTGAATGGCGCGGAAATGCTCGAAAGGGAAAAACCTCCTCGAGCCGTGACAGCAACAAGAAATTTCGTTTTTTTTTCTATTTGAAAAATATTGAACTTTTTTTTCATGAGTATGGAGTCTGGAATATTTGGTACTTCTTCTTTGCCTTTTCTGTCATTTTTTTTAATGAACTTTCAAACAGACGTTGGGGCGATTGTGATAAAAATCGTCGGGAATTATTTGGACGAAAAAGTGATGTGGTTACGATTTAATTTGCAGGTATTACAAGTGACAGCGTTGGACTTGGACACTGGAAATAATGCCCGACTGAGTTATCGTCTTCAGGGTTCGAAGGCGTTTCGCGTAAGTCCAAACACGGGCTGGATATATTTGGCAGAGTCGTTGGATCGAGAGATGGTCGATCGTTACGCGCTGACAGTGCTCGCGACTGACAACGGTTCACCGGCAGCGACAGCGAGTGCTTCGGTGTTGGTGAAGATATTGGACGAGAACGACAACACGCCACGTTTCGACAAAGAATTTTACGGATTCGAATTGTTGGAGAATTTGCCATCGGGGACGGTGATTGGTAGCGTGAGCGCGAATGATCCTGACATTGGAAAAAACTCGCTGCTTCGTTACTCGATTGTGCAGGCCAACAGTAGTTTCGCCGTTGATCCCGATACAGGTGAGAGGCGGAGTAAATTGCAGCAAAAATATATTAACGACGAAATTTACAGCAGCCGAGAAAAAGCTTCTCTCCTTTCTACAAAATCTTATTTATAATTATCATAATAAAGAAGAACTAGCGAAATAGCGAGAAGGAAGAAAATATATGCATAAATTTATAAATTGTGAGGTAAAAGAAAAAAAGGGGTGAAAAAGTTTGCATGTGTCACGCGAAGAAGGGGAGCGACGGAGAGAGAGAGAGAGAGAGAGTTTCTTGGGATAATCGAAGGGAGTACAAGTACAAGAACGTTTATGATGCGCGAGATGTATATAGAAGAGAAAGAGAGAAAGAAAAGAGCGCGCGGAAGTAATCTTGGAACGATTCGTCGCACGCGGATGAGCCCGGGCAATAATCCGATAGCCATTATATTCCGTTGAGTGGCTCACACTCTTTTTCTTCTTCTCCTTCTTCTTCTTCTGCTTCGTGCCTCGTCTTTTCCTCCTCTCTTTTTCTAGTCCTCGTCATTCGTCCCTCCTTTCACTCTTTTTCTCCCTTTCTATCTCTTCCCCGGCATCCTTTCCTTCTTTTTTCACTCCGCAACTCTTTCCATTCTCATATCCACTACAGGGGAAAAGGAGGCGGAGTTTAACGACGCGACCGGAATTCGTTTTGAGGCTTTCATACACGAATCTGCCTCACGCACGCATGATATACATCTTCTGCACGTCACATTTATATATACATATATACTTTCTCTCTCTCTTTGTATATATATAGACAAATTCAGCCACAAAAAGAAATGTGTAGTGTACAAGTTACGGGGTGTTACAAAAGCGATCCGCGATGATGTTTCGGGAACGATCAAAGAAAAATCTGCGCGTTGTTACACTTGAACAAAGTCCAGATCAGATAGAAGAGTTGGCGCGTTGAAACAAACAATCTGGAGGCTTCCCCAAAGCAATATTCGAAGATGGATCGTCGTCTCGAACTAATGGTCATTTATTTCAATTAATCCTAATTTTCCAAATTATTTTATCGAGTTTCTAATTTTTTCGCAACTTCCACGATGTCACATTGATCGCCCTCAGTATCACGTCAATTCCACCCGATGCTTTACCCTCGACCCAGAAGATAGTCTTCCAAAAAAATAAAAACTCGAGTGTTGACCGTGAATTCTGAGGCTATCGGTCGCCAGTTAACGTTTACGTACGCATCCGTGAAATAATAGTGCGGGGACGCCACCGTGACGCGGCGTTAGGCTCGATTGGCATGCGTCAAAGATATACTCGTTACATCCGAAGCATGGCAGGATATGGGCGAGACCTCCAAGGGTTTTCTATACGAGTGTCAGTGTCGATCACACACACGACACACACACACCGAATACGAGCGATCTTGACCCAGGATTTTGTCCGAGGAGAGATATTCTCTCTTCATCCCATTTCGTCCGAAGCTCGTACGAATCATGGCAAGTGTTTGTATGCGTGTGTGTGGCTGCAGCATATAGAGAGGGAGAGAGAAAGAAAAAGGATTATTCGCGAGCTAGGGACCACAAGTGGACCATCCTGACGAATCCTAAAGAACAATATGAATGAAAAAAACAATTATTTGCTCTGTATACGCCCGCATCCTGTCGTGACCAGCTGTTATTGTTGTACCAACGTAGAAAACTTGACAAGAAGACGGCGGAGGAGGAATAGAGAGAAAAATAAAAACAGAAAAGCTGTGCATTCCATGGCGTCGCTTCCGATGTTAGGTACAATCTCTGCCACGTACAACGATGTATATTCGTAACCGCACGTACCTTGTATGTATGTATACCGAGTACTCCACGCTAATAAGCGCGCGGTACTGCAACCGATTATTTCCGAGACAAAATAAAAAAAGTAATAGTTTTCCATAAAAATTCAGAAGACATATCCACATTGATGGCAATTTTGATTGACGTTGGTTGATTATGAGCCTGAAGTTTGCATCGACGCAATGCCACGAAATGAAAAAAAAAAAAAATTAAAAATTGATCCTGCACTCTTTTATTTGACAAATCGATTCGTGAGATTTAGAAAAAGGTAAAGAAAAAACTGGGAAAATAAATTCGTTCCGGAACAACCCCGTCCAAGGGGTTGAATTTGTTTTTTTTTTCATTTCGTGGCATTGCGTCGATGCAAAATTCAGGCTCATGGTTGATTAACGATTTTTCATCGGATTCGACGGTCGAAAACTCGATTCAATTCAGTCAAGAAGTATTTCGTTTTTAAGCAGACAAAAATTAACAGAAATAAAGAATGACCCGGGTCACGGCCGCGTGGAATAGCCTGGAATCCTTCTTGTGCATGTATTTACGTATTACATTTATATGCATGTATAGTAAGAGCTCGATGAAGAATCGCGAAGGCGCCTTCTCAACGCGGGACGAGCGTGCTTGGAATCCCTCGTTCACTACTACTATATTCTCTCCGCTATCAGCATCAACAGTGTACTACAGCACGCGTCGGATTATAACATACGTTTCAATCGTACCGAGAGAAAGCCAATCTCTATTCCTTGCGCGTTAACGCTATACTCCAAAAGCTGCTATATGGATTATGCATTTATGATTAACCATATTTGGGGGCAGGTCTTTGGAAGATTTAATTTTTTTTCAAATACCGATCCGAAATACCAAATAATCACATTTTTGTAAATGTGTCGCGAAGTACATCATCCGTTTTAACTTATTCTTTCATTTCACCCTCTATATACTTCGTGCTACCATATATCGTGGCATCACGCCATAGATTATTACTCCATATACCATGGCGTTACACCACGAACCATCAAATGACACCGTAATATCCAAATACACGAAAATTGACAGATGACACGATGTCAGCGCGTATGACGTCCCATAGATATTCACATCGTTAGGTCTGACCTCGCGATACCATTTTTTCCGCCTTTTTATATTGAATCATTGGAATTTCTGGCTTTTACGAGATTGTGAAGGGTCGCGTGAAGTTGGGGTACGAGTATCAACGCTGACAAATATGATGAACAGAACCGGCTCTGTGTGTTTTATGACGAGTACATTAGATTACGAAATAAGGAATCTGCAGCGTGCTCAATATTAGCTCAGTGATAAGTTTTTCTCCCGAAAAAGGTTATTTGCTCTCTTTATTTTTCTTCGTTGGTAAAAAAAAAAAGAGGCAGTAAAAAAAACGGTTCTTTGAAGACGGGAATATTGAGTCTTGGAAATGAGTTTTTTTCTCTTTTCGCTAAACGATGCCGGTACCACGATGAATGTTGTTTTTTGTTTCATCACGAGCCGAAAGCCGATATGTTGTTGGGTCGTGCGGGGCACCCCGCCCAAATATTGGTAGACGAAGGAAGAAGAAAAAGAGTGAGAAAGGTTGCGAGCTCCTCTCGTAAGCTGTCTATAGGTATAACTCCCAATGGCTACACGAGAAATGCATTAGCACGCGCTCTACTATACTTTTTATTGTCCTTTTCGTGGTAGTTTGCCCAGAACTCACTCTTCAGGACTCTCGGCTCTCTCTCTCTCTCTCTCTCTCTCTCCGTTTACGAGGATCCGCACGAAGAATATACCTTCTTTCATAGAAACTCGCTTTCGATCGAAATGTCGTACTTTCCAGTATTTTGCATATACAGTACTTTCATTTTATTATATTTTATTTTTTCAATTTATTTGACTCTATTTTTGTTTTTGTTTTGTTTTTTATCAACAGGCGAAATCACAACTCGCGAACCACTGGACCGTGAAACGAGAGGATTGCACGAGTTGGTAGTGGAAGCACGCGATCAAGGTACACCTTCCAGAGCCGCCAGAGTCCCCCTCAAAGTCATCGTACTCGATGTCAATGACAATTCCCCGGAAATCGTCGATCCTCAGGGCGACGTTGTAAGTGTCAGGGAGGAACAACCATCCGGTACCGAAGTTGCTAGGGTTCGAGCACTCGACACCGATCTTGGAGAAAATGCTTCGGTCACGTATACCATTCTGAAAGGTCAGCAGCTTTTTATTTTTTACTTGTATATATGAAGCTCCGAGTTGAAAAATGAGGAATCACGAGCCGGGTTTGTTGTCGGGGTCAATTTGACTTGGGGTGGAGTTTACCTATTTTCAGGAGGTTATAAAAGGAGAAATTTTTTTTAGTCCTGTAAGCGTCAGTTTCATTGATATTTGTTTTCATTCATAATTCGTGCATTTCAGATCGTGACTCGGACGGTTTCAATGTATTCTTGATAGACCCGGTGACAGGCATGATACGAACAAGATCAGTGCTCGATCATGAAGAGCGCAACGTCTACAGGCTCTCGATTCAGGCGAGCGATGCCGGACGACCACCGCGACTCAGTGTTCGCACGCTGCGGGTTGAAGTTCTAGCTCTCGCTGATAATCGACCTACATTTTCCAGTAGCAGTCTCACCTTCAATGTGAGTCTAAAACGATAAATCATTTCGACGAAATAATTTGAAAGGAAAAATGAACGAAAATATTTATAAAATTTGTTTCGATGTAATTATCACAAAGTTGGCGTTGAAGAATTCTAAATCGTAATGAATGTATTATTTTGTGCAGGTTCGGGAAGATGCAGGTATCGGCGACCCGGTGGGATCAGTTTCGGGTGCAGGAGCCGCTGGCCGAGTGGCGTTCACTCTGAATTCTTTGACACCACTCGCCGAATTTGCTTCGTTCGACGTTGATCGTGGTTCGGGTCAATTGGTGGTTGCTCACTCGCTCGATCGCGAGAACGTGAGCGAGTACCATCTCGACATTCGAGCATTGGACACTACGTCCATAGGAAATCCGCAGAGTATCGCAGTTTCGGTCAAAATCGTAATCGAAGATGCAAACGACAATGCACCGGAATGGCCTCAAGATCCAATGACGATAAGAGTGAGCGAGGGCTCAATCATTGGCTCAACGATTTACAATCTAAGTGCTAGTGATCGGGACAGCGGACCAAATGGCGATCTGACCTATGATCTCGTCTCGGAGTTTCCGCCAACCGGAAGTTTCGCCGTTGACTCGCTCACTGGCGCATTGACGCTCGCTAAATCTCTCGATCGCGAGGAACGTTCCGATTATACACTCGTATTGAGAGCATCCGATTGTGCACCAATTGCTGAGAGGCTCGCTGCCACTGTCACTGCAAGGATCATCGTCCTTGATCGGAACGATAACGATCCAGTTTTCGTTGCACCTGAGATCATGACGATTCCCGCCAGTGCGGATCTTACACCAGGTGAGGATTCGAGCGTATGAAAAATTATTGATTTCGCGCTAATTCTCGCCTCTCGATAAACTCTCCAGAGACACTAAAGTTGAACAGAAACAAGCAGTTTCTTTACCTGTGTGTTTCTCGAAAGTTATGATGAACCAATGTGTTTCAGGTTATACGTTAACGAGAGTAGTCGCGATCGACAAAGACGCCGATGACAACGGTCGCGTTTCGTACGTAATAACGGCCGGAAACGAGGAGGGAAAATTCGCGGTAGGTTACGATTCGGGAGTAGTAACATTGATGAAGCCAATAACGAGAGACACGGAGATCGAGATAACGGCAAACGACCACGGAACTCCGGCTCGTCGTGCGACGCTAAATCTCACAGTCGTAATGGCGCTCGGACAGACTAGTGGACCGCCGCATCTTTTGATTCCTTCGCCGATTGCTAAAATATCCGAGGATCTCGCGGTCGGAAGTACCGTTCTTGATGTCGCCGACCGCGCAATGAACGCGGACCAAGGTTCGTTTGAATAAACTCTGTATGAACAATTAATCCTGAACAAGGAACTAACGAGAAAGTCAAAACGATTATAAGAACTATTGCATTCGATGGGTAGTTAGTTAAATCGCCATGGAACTGACTCTCACTGCAGTATCGTCACTATAGGATGTCCTTAAGGTGAAGGATCAGTCACCTAACCTCACCTCGAATTTTCGAAATTCAAATTCTCTGCCGTCGTTTGACCAATCAAAAAAAGGCTCAACGGACGCGGAAAGATGGCAAAAATACGCTGACAGGGTTTTTTTTTCATTGATCAAACCGCGACGAAGATATTCAATTTCGAAAATTGCAACTATCTCTTTCGCACTCACAGTGCCAAGATAGCGACTGATCCCTTACCGTTGCGTCCAAACTTTAAACGATAGATCAATGCTGCTCTTTTTTTACATGCATCGTTGACGAGCTATTAATAATTCACGCATAGCCAATCGGATCCGTTGTGGAAAAAAAGTGGACGGACTGTTTTCAACTGCAGGCTCGCCAACTGGAGCCATCCGATAGGCTGCTCCTAATTCATTAATATCTCGACAACGCTGCCTCTTGGCGTAAAGTCGATGAGGAATATTCTCTTGAGAATTCAACGAGCCGAAGACGTTCTATAAATATTGAAAACGATTTTAAAGACACTCGGTATACATATATATTTATGCGAGTATAATAATATCGCGAAAGACGCCTTTTGCGCAAAGGAGTATCCGGGAGGCTACCTGGTGAAAAGCAGGTAGAGGTGTATTACCACTGATGCTATGAAAAATAAGAAGAAGGAGAAGAAGAGCGGAGTAAAACGAATAGAGGCGGATTGCGAACAATGGTCGCGTATATCATCGTGCCGGCAGCAGTCTTTGGAGCACTACGCATAGGCAAATCACCGGCTTTCTTGCTCCAAGTCCGGTGTATGCGTGTCAACCAGGAGCTGTAGCAAGAGGCCGGGACTGGTGGATGCGCGTATAGGTTTCTACGCTCTAAAGAAAGTCCCCTTCTTCTCCTCTCTCTTGATTTTAGCCGCTTTGTCCTAAGCCCGCTTTAAAAATTCCCCCACAGTCTAACCGACGTCCCCTTGGAATTTAAGAATCGGATGCATAAAAATGCAAGAACGAGAATACCCTGCGCAATGACCAATGCAAACTGTACAACTTCCCGGAGCCTTCAGACTCAAGAATGTCGCTAAAAAGTTTAAACCTTTTGGAATCGCGTTCATTTTTTCTCTTCCAT
Source organism: Hyposoter didymator (assembly GCA_037952995.1). Classification (NCBI taxonomy): domain Eukaryota; kingdom Metazoa; phylum Arthropoda; class Insecta; order Hymenoptera; family Ichneumonidae; genus Hyposoter; species Hyposoter didymator. The sequence continues at coordinate 7,263,502 of JBAJMU010000006.1, read as the reverse complement.
CAAGTCCTGGCAATTAAACGAGCAATCCCACAACATACTTTATTACTTATTTTTTAAAATAGGACACCGAGAATCTTTCCAAAGGTACTCTGCGTAATAGCGATCGAGCAATGAACTAAAAATAGCTATCAAAATGCCGGCAAATGGATAGGAATTATTCTTATGGGATTACACCATAGCTTTTAAAGTGGCACTCAAATGAATGGAGAGCAGCAATTACAAATAATATTCAATAGATGCCAAGTTTATGAATCTTTTTTTTTATTACAATAACTTAATTGGTTTTTGTTCCTTTCAATTATTTTTCTCACTTCGAAAACATTCGAGCTCCCGAACCAAGCCTTGAACTTGACTTATTAAAAGGATTTAATTTTCTTTCAGCTAACGTGACCTTCCACATTCCCGCTGGATCGGCTTCCGACAAGTTCGGGATATTCAATAACGGAGTTATTTATCTCAAAGATTCACTCGATCGGGAAAATACTGCGCGGTACCAAGTTCCCGTGTTAGCGAAATCCAACAAACTCCTTGATCTCACGACCGTCGAAATCATCGTCGTCGACGAAAATGACAATAGTCCTGAATTCCGACCTGGATCCTGTTATACTCTTGCTATACCGGAGAACGAGGATGCCTCGGTTATTCATACGATTGCTGCGGTTGACATCGACGAGGGAGAGAACGGCGAAATAAATTACAGCATCGTTGGTAAGTAATTCAATGAAATTTCCCCAAAATCCAACAACAAGAAATGCAAAAAATTCTTATTCGAAATATTCAACTTCGACCCGTGATCAATTTTTGTCCTTTACATTCCAGGCGGGAATACAGGAGGAAATTTCAAGTTGGATCCTACGACGGGCGTCTTGTCAGCGTCGAGCCTCGATCGGGAAACAATATCGAAATACGTTTTGACCATTTCAGCAAAAGACAAAGGACATCCGAGTCTAGAAGCTCGTTGCAACATAACTGTGATCGTCCTCGACGTTAATGACAATTCACCGTCATTTACGATCGGACAGTATCCCAATTCCCGTCACCAAACGACCGAAAGTGAAGCCCATGACTATCAGAATTTTGGCCACCAATCGTCCTTTCCTCAATACGGAGCTTCGATGTATCCAAACAATGTTCCTGGAAAATATATGGCAAGTGTCTTCGAGGATGTACCCACTGATTCCTCGATAATCACTGTCAGAGCTACCGATCCGGATCAAGGAGCCAATGGAAAAATAACTTATTCCGTCGCCGAAGAAACAACTTGGCTCTTCAGGGTCGACAATTTGACGGGCGTTATCACAACTGCCGGGTGAGAAACAAAACCCAATTTCTAGAAATTCAAGCCAATCAACTGATAAAGCTTGAATATTTCAAGGATATAATTAACGTTTGAAAAAAGCCTCTGTACACGATCACACGAATATTTTCCAACGTACTTTATTTGTGCACATTTCACTTTATAAATAGCGTTAGTTGTTTTATCTTTTTACTCATGCGCTCATAACGTCACGTACGTGCTACATATAGCACGACTACTCACAGCCGTTGCCTCTTCCGCTAAGAGAGCCTGAGACGTCGGCTAATTTCATCCGGGCGTTAATTGCCCCGCGACCTTTATTACTCGTACGATTAGAATCAGCGAGTAATATTATTGTGGAAGCCGGTATAGCGGGTGGAGGGGCAGAGGAGGAATACGATGCTGTAAAATAAAGACGAGGATGAACGTACTGCGCTCGAGCTTGGGTGCAGGCAAAAAGAAAGAGAGAGAAAGCGAGTCATAAAATTATAAACTTCTCCCTCTCTCTCTCTCTCCCCTCGGTCTCCCTTTTTCTCGTTCTCTCGACTCTCTATCTACGTGAGTTTCCTGGCAGGATACTCTTCTCGCTCGATTAGACGATCTCGTATGCATTACACATAGCTGCTCTACAGCCCAGTCCCACAGAGGTATTTTCATTCTCGTGATTCCTCACGCAATAAACTTGTAGAATTCCGCAAGAGAAAGAGAGCGCGACAAAAATAAAGGGAGAGCCGAATAAGAAGAAAAAAAAAGGAGAAGGATCAAGAAAAAAGAAAGAAGAGGAGAAAAAAAACAGGGATCGGAGGAAAGGAAGATGAAAAAGAAGAGAAACGAGAAAGAATGAAAGTACTACTTGCGCGTGTAAGATCCGAATGAATGCATGATCAAGAGAGGCCGAGACTGAGAGAGAAAGGGAGAGAGAGAGAGAGAGAGAGTCGTTGACCGAAAAAGACCGACGTACCATTCTCTGGCTTCTGGCCAAGGTCGAGCCAAACATTGTTGCGCATTATCAGTGAAATCATAATTAATTAGACGAAAAATCTCAGTGTGCGGTTTCCGATGGTGGATGAAAATGATCATTAGCTAATGTCAATCCCGGACGAATAAGATAAATCAAGAGATTTAGATTCTGATAACGAGAGTTTCAACCCAGCCGAGATATGGTGCGAAAAAGACGCGAATATTCTTACGACGCGGTGAAACGAGGTTGCAGCTTTAATGACTTTCAGAAAATATAATATTTCTCTTATCGGCTATGTTTTCATTCCTTTCGATAAGACAAAGATGACAACGTTTATTTTTCCCTACAATCTTTATTGGAGTGCACTGGCACCCGGCTAGCGAGCCTCAATTTCTTCGTCTATTTCCCAAGAAAATTTCGCGAGCATCCTGAATACCCGGTCAAAGGAATGCTTCATAATTAATTCAAGCACGGCCAACATTCGGAGATAACAGGAATTGTTAGTTCGAAATCTAAACGAGGCGAGAAGAGCTGGACGATAAATTCTATTTCGGAGCAAAAAAAATGTCTCGCGGTAACCAAAGGAACAAAAATAACAGAGAAACGCAGACGGAAAAATAATGCAAATTTATTCAGGATAATTAATTTACGTGTGACGAGAAACGGAAGAGTAAAAAAACATTTTTAGATCGAATCTAAACGAGACAAGAAAAGTTGCTCCATAAATAAATCCAGTGAAAAAGCCACTTTGTTTCGGCTAAATGGGACGAGAAAAATGATGTTATTTTTAAGCCCGACAATCGATTCATTTGTCGCGAAATTTTCAACACTCAAAAATTGTTACTTCAAAGATTAAACGACGCCGAAGCTGTGAAACGCATTTTTTAACTTTACGATATTGGCGATAGAGGGCGTTTGGGGGAACGCGTGCCATCTGACAGAGAGAAAAGAGCGAGAGAGAGAGAAAGAGAAAAAGGCCGAAAGAGGGGACAATGTTTTGCGGTGCGGACCGGACAGCCGTGTGTCATTTCACCGGGACAACACGTGCTGGCATTTCAATGCATTATTTCAGCCGGCAAAAAGCCTGATATGCAAAACTGCGTGCGTATAGAGAAAAAGGGAAGTTGGAGGAAGGGGCGGGGGGTCGAAATGGTGGGTAAGCGAGAACGTTTCTCGAACACGCATCGGCCTCTGTGTTCGCTGAACTGGAGGCCACCGCGAGAGTGCAACAAGATTTTCTCTCTCTCTCTCTCTCTCTCTCTCTCTCTCTCATCTCTTCCTCTTTCTTCTTGTTTGTTCTCTTTTGCCTCCGCATACCATCTAATGCGGCTAGCTGGTCGCTAAGTATTAACTGGATCTCTCGGTCCATGCTGAAAGACACACCGCCTCTACTTTATATTTATATACTAAGCAAAGCAACTGCAAATTCCCACCGAAGCGCGTCAACCTCGTTTTTTCAATAATAAATTCTTTTTCCTGTTAAATTGTAGAAAAAAGGTGAAAAAGTTTCGCCGAGCGTTTTTTTTTTTACAAAATTTGGAAAAATTTAAAAAGCCAGACTGATGGCGATCAAATATTATTCCGGATGTTAGAATCACGTTTTAAAGTATTAACAGACGAGCACTGGGAATGAAATTTTGTTAAAAATCGTCGATATTTTGTTGAATACGGTAAACTAAATATTTTTTGATAATTTCAAAACTTTCGTTATTTTGGCAATGTGTTTGGTTTCTAACGGAATTCTTAGCGAAATTGACGAGCGGCACGACAAAAATTTGTTTCCGAAGAGAATTTTTGGGAATATTCAAAAAAACGTTTAGTCGAACGTATCGTACAAAATTTTCATCTTTTTAAACAAAATTTTGTTTTCAGTGAGCTAACTTCTCAACGTGTCTGCGACTCACCATTTCCGTTACATCTGATTAATATTTCCTCCCTTCTCATCCTTTCCAGACCATTGGATCGCGAGCGCCAAAGTGCATACAACTTTTTGGTACTAGCTGCTGATGGAAGCAGTTACGATGCCAAAAGGACTTATATTCCTGTGGAAATAAGCGTCGGTGATGTGAACGACAATGCTCCAATATTCGAAGAATATCCCTTCAAATCAGTGGTCCCGATCGATATCCAACCGGGCCAAAATATTATTAAAGTCAAAGCAACGGATGCCGATGCTGGTTTGAATGGCGAAATCATTTACACATTTCTACGAGAGGAAGAAAAGCCCAAATTCCGGATACACCCGAGCACGGGCGTGGTGACAGCTACGTCATCGTTGGCACAAGATTACGGCAAGATTTATCACTTGGATGTGATGGCTCGGGACAAAGGGAATCCACCGAAAATTTGCAAAGGATTGGTCGAAGTTCAAATCGGTGACATCGATGAATCGACGACCGTCTTGAAGTTTCAAAATGAAACTTACCGCGTAATCGTTCAAGAAAATTCGGCTATCGGTACCGAAATCGTTCGAGTTACCGCGCTTCGATCGGACGGACGTCGCGATCGTATTTCTTATTCCATTGGATCGGGTAACGATGATTCTACCTTTTCCATCGACGAGGACACTGGCCTCGTGCGCATCAACGATCCCGATAAACTTGATGCCGAATTGTTGACCAACTTGCATGGTAACGACGAAGTCGTTGCGGACATTGGACCAAACGTCAACTCCTGGGAAATTTCACTCGATGGCCAACAATCGAGGGATGAACCCCGAGAAAATTCTCGGCATGTTTTGACCCTCGTTGCTAGAACCTCCGGTCCCGAACGTCTCGAAGCTTATGCCAAACTCGTCGTCCGGGTCTCTGATGTCAATGATAATCCACCCATCTTCACACAGAACCAATATTCCGCTACCGTTCTAGAAGGCAACGCCAAAGGCAATTTCGTCGTCCAGGCAAGTTCCTCAACATGTTTTTTCTTTCTTCTTATTTTCATCGCGTCAGCATTTCCATGAGTGCCAAAAAAACGAACACGACCTTAGCACGAGAGCCATTTGATTAAAAGCCACGAAATCATAGAGAAAAATTAATTTCCCGCTTTCCCTGACGCAGCTATCAGCGAGCGACTCCGATCAAGGGTTAAACAGCAGGCTGCTCTATCACATCGTCGATGGGAATCCAGACAACGCGTTCACGATCAGCCCGCCATACAGCGGAATCGTCAGGACCAATATCGTTCTCGATCGTGAAATTCGTGAGAAATATCGCCTCACGATCATCGCTACTGATCAAGGGAATCCTCAACTAACTGGGACTGCAGCTTTGAGCGTTCGTGTTATCGATGTCAATGACAATCAACCTACATTCCCGGAACATCGAATAATCTCCATTTCAGAAGGTAATTCCAACAATTCTAACTAAACATTTCAAGTTTTATTATTTTATCTAGCACCGAAGGTTCGAAACTTTCAAGGTGATGCTTAGTATACATTTTACCCAATGGCCAGCGTAACTGACAAAAAATCTGGAACTGACGGAATGAAACATCGGGAAATACAAGAAATTATAGATCATCGAGTTGATAATTATCATTCTCGACTTATAGGCTCACAGGAGAGACATTAAGAAAGATAAAATACTCGTAGAAATTAAAAAAGAGTGACGGAATTGTGGAGTACAGAATCGCATCAGGAGCCAAGTGAGACTTCGTGACTTGCTCTCGAAAGTATAACGTTAAGTGGTGAAGGATTTACGCCGGCATTAAAGTCCAACCGTTCGAAACAATCTGCATAACTTATACTATGCTGTACCACGGGCTGCTGAGAAGTGTGAGGATCGTCCCTTCCTCTTTACCCTCTCGCCCTCTCTCTCTCTTCTTCTCCTTTGTTTTGAATTCTATTTTTCAATGCCGGAGTGTTCAGTTCGAATTGTCCGTTGTGGCATTTTTTTATATTCCACAAAATTTCGTACTTTTACATTTTTTTTCTCCATCTTTTTCTATAATTTCATTCGCACCGGTTTTTAGCACGATATTGATCCGTAAAAATGTTCAGAGCCAACTAATCGACCGATTAAAAATTGAGAGAAAAATCAAACACTCATTTGGAATAATGATTTCTTGAAATGATTCAAAAATATTTAGCTACTCGTTCAGAGAATAACGGAAATCACGGTTTTTTTTCAACCTCATTCGTCCCGACGTAACGTCATTCGTTCGATACATCCTGGCAGTAACGAGATTTGCAGTTATTACGGTGTCGTAATTCTCGGTTTACAGTAAAAAAAAAAAGGAAACTTAACAGAAAATTCCACTTTACATCGCTATTCGCGAGCCCCGTAACGATTATGTACGATTTCGTTTTACAGCTTTTCGAGATGTAAAATCATGCGGTTCGCATCTATCTATATATATACTCGTGTAATTAATCGCTCAGTATATCCGCGCAAATTATAAATCGAGAAAGCCCACTCGATCTCATTCCTGCGTGGATCAAAGATCATCAGAATCGCCGCCAATGGATATGAACGTGAAGAATCATTCGAGATATCGTCCATCGTTCCTTTTATACGTATCTCGTTCGATACCTCGCGAGCCTTGCCTCGACTACTAGAAAATTTATTACTCTTTCATATCGACATATTTTTTTTCTTGCACCAGAGCTACTGGTTTTTCACTCTCGAGAACATTTTCCTTCGGGCTTTGGAAAATAAATAAATAATTCAGAAAAATCAAGAGCTATCAAAGACGTTCCGTGCGTATGCTCTATGCCTATTTATGGTTCCAGTCAATATGTTCACGGAAAGCATAATCGAGTGAATCTTAATCTGGTTTTCAACGAAACGTCAAATGGAGTGTTCAATTTCTATTAATCAAGATTGTACCCAACTGTTCGCGAACTGGCGAAGGAAATATTTGATGAACGGTGAAAATAAACTTATCAATTTGGTAATTTTTCTGATAAAGATCGAGGCACTTGAGTTCATATAAAAAAAAATGGTAAAAAGTGGAATTCTTCAAATATATTCGAGGGATATTGGCGGCAGGTTAATTCTGTTTCTCGTGATATTTTCTCTCTTTCGTAACAGAGAATCTCGAAGGATATTCGCCAATAATTGATTTTAATTACCGCGAACCGGAATCGAAGATTTTAATTATCCTCAGCGGGGAATGAGAGCAAAATTCCGCCCAACGAAGATCGCGTATTTGATAGCCATTCGAGTTAGGTCGTTTCTTTCGAACTTTTTCGCGGCTCTTTCTCTTTCTTTCTCTTTTCTCGTACTCGTTACGACTGGCAAATTTAATCGTTGCTCGCCCTCCACGAATCCTCATACCGTTCCCCATTTGTGTACAGCACGCGCTTCTTCATACGCGCTTTGCACCGTCTCCAATCATTCTCTTTTTTTATCCTTTTATTTTATAGGCTTGCGTTCCACATACACACGCACACACACACACACACGCGCGCTTTCTCCCTCTCTCTTCCTTTGCTCTTTACTTCGTCCACTTCCTCCCTGTTTCTGTCTTTCTCTGTTCGATTCCTCACTGATATCCCGTCGTGAAGGAACGACAAGATATACGAGTAATCGTAATTCACCCGAATCATACGTACATTTATATATATCTATGATTAATCGCACCTTAAATGAGCAATCGACTCGGTTAGTTTATTTTTCATAAGAGAACAAAAATTCCCCGCGTTTCAGACTTGATTTATATTTTTTTTCGTCCACACTTTGAATGCACAGAATGACTAACTTCCCTTTACATATCGCCCGATTTAGTCGTCGAATCGAAAAAATATTATGTTTATATTTCCGGGGCTGTTCTCCAAGTCCCGGTAGACCACGCTGGCAATAGGTGAAAGTTAAAATCAGCTGATCACGATTCCCATTGAGTTTTTTTTTCTAAATCCCATAATTATCGAAAGCTCAGGTGTGTCGTGAAGAATCAAAGTAACGGATATCAAACGGTGGAAGAGACAGAGACTAAAAGAATGAGGGTAGAGAGAATAGGCTCGCAGTGACCGTTTTGAAAAACGTTTTACACGACTTTAACGGTTGCAACGAAATTTACGAGCGACGTAAAGCCGCGTGCCAACTAGTCGTTTGCCACACCACCCGACTGTGGGTGTATAAGGTTGCTCGTATGCATACGTATGCACGCATACCAACAGAATCGTTGTTCTTGCTTGGTCTTTCGAACAAAAATAAATCAAATACCGTGGAATTTTGGAATTGAAGAAAATCAAAGTTTGCAGGAAATATAATCAAGAATAAATAAATAAAAAGTACTTCATTTATGTACGAAAATGCAGCGTTCATCTGCGATTTATTTTTCGAGTTCTAAAACTTAAAATTTGCGGCCTTTGAGAGGAGGGGCCCAATGAAGAGAGGGCCGGGCTGGGTATACCGAGGTAAAAGAAATCTGAATGCTATCCGAACAGTTTTGCTCAACGCGTTTCTGGTCGGGTCGAGGGTGCGGACAAACCGCTCGGTTCGCAGATGAAACGGCTCGATAGGCAGTATCCAATGCATTTTAAGTACAGTATATATGGTCTCTTCGCGTGTGCATCAACGGAGGTATACCCTACATAGCCAAAAGTAGCATGTATACGCTCACGTCCAAAACAAGTGGAACGAGATGATTTTTTTTTTTTTTTCACTGCTTCGAAAATTCAGCCGATCATCCATTTTTAATGCAACGAGTACCATCGAAGGTTGAAAAAAAAAATTCATAAACGTTTGTTCTATGAGTACGGTCGAATTTTCGGAGCAGAGATTTTTCAAGCAGTTTAGACTGAGGACGTGTTTCTTTTTTTACCTCATTTCGTTCTCGTTCTACTCCATGCGCGAGCCAACGCTCCCTTTTGAAGTGCATCCCTCTCTCCATTGTATATACGATCGAGAAAAATGATGCCCATGATGTATCTCCGACATTTCTCGATTATTCCTTTTGAAAATTTCCAGCTTTTCAAAACTCGTTTTTCATTATGAATTAAGAAAAATAAATGTAATTTAATTTTTCTTCGATATTCGTAGGGACAGCAGTGGGCACAGTGTTAACAACGGTGACGGCGAATGACGTGGACAGTTCACCAGCGTTGACGTATCGTTTCGACAATGCAACGCAACCAGGACCATTCAGTATCGATCGTTATGGTGGAAAAATAAATCTACGCGGAAAACTCGATGCCGAAAATCGATACGAATATACGTTGCGAATAATCGCGAGCGATGGTATACACGAGGCCAACACCCAATTGACCGTACGAGTCACGGATTTGAATGACAACAAACCAAAGTTTCAACAAGCCGCTTACGTGGCTAGCTTGGGAGGTAAATTCGCAAAACACAACCAACTAAGACTGTAAATATTAATGATAACGTTATTCCAAAGTATTCGCCCTCACACAAAAAGCAAAAAATATTTAAAAAAAAACTACTACCACAAGAATCGAGTGAAAAAAAAGAATCGAGGGAAAAAAACTTTCGAAGCCCTAGTTTTGAGTTTATTTGCGGATTGTAAAGGAGTTTGTGATTCGGAGAAGGGGAAGAGTGGAAAGAGAGAATAGCCAAAGAAGTAAAGAGGCAGAGAAAGAGACGTGGTTAGAAGGGTGTGAGCGAGAGAGATGAAAAATTGTAAAAGATGAAAAGAAGAAAAGAAGGAGGGAACGAAGGAAAAAGGAGATAGGCGGAGAGGGGTCCGCCTGAGAATCGAATGCGAGCACGTAGGGAACGAGAGAGAGTTTTGCGCTCGCCACCATCGTGAACATAAATAAACGCGGAGCCGTTCCTTCGTGGTACGCGTGCGGCGGAGAGAAGCAACGAAAACTCCGGCCGAAAGTTAATTAAAATACATAGCCCGGGTGTAATGGCTCGGTGTGGTCAAACCGAAATTCTCATGGGATTCGCCCAAACTTTGCAGAGTTTAACTTTTGAATTTACGCCATTTAACGGAACTCAATATAAATGTTTATTTTTATTATTTTCGTATCTTCTTTTCTTTTCGCGGTTTTTAAATGCCAATTCAATTTCGTTAATGATCCATTCATTCATTAGCGACTGTTTTTATTCATGACCCATCACGTTCCATTAAAATTCTATCAAATCGTCGCTCCTCATTTTAATTCAGTATTTCCTCGTACGCTAAATAAATGTCGCTTTAATGGCAACACCCTGGTTCAAGGAGTAAATTCTGCAGCATGATCTAATCTCCTAGAAGCAAAGCGCGAGGGTGAAAACTTCGCTTAGTCAATCAGTCACGAAACATGCAAAATATTTTCAAAACGAAATGTCCACCGAAAAAAAATCTGGTTGCAATTTGTTTATCAATCAGACGCAATATTGTTTGAGGAATAGATCAGTCGTCGATTGCCCTTTTTCCATGTAATTTGGATCCATTAATAATAAAATAAAGAACAAAAAGAAGTTAGTGGGGGATTGTCGAAAACAGGAGGATTGTGTGAAATATTTATGTACGAATAGAATTTTGTAAATGTTTCAAATGTTATTTTTCAGACGATCGAGGCGAAATCCGAGAATTACTGGCCGTGAATGCTACTGACGACGATTTGACCGAAACGAATAACGTCGTAACGTATCAACTGCTACGACCAACCAAAGGGTTCATGGTGAATTCTATAACTGGCACGGTTACGGTAAATCGTACCGCGCTCGTAAAACCATTGCCCAAAGAGATCGAGCTAATCGTCGTCGCTAAAGATTCCGGTGTTCCATCTCTGACGTCCACCTGTTCGGTCATAGTGCGGCTCAGTCATCTCAAGAATGCCGCACCCGGACGGGAGTTCAAGATAAGCATTAACGAGAATACACGTCGGGGAAATACTTTGACAAAATTGTCAGATTTGGGTCTTCTCGATGGTGGCATTATCGCTGAAGATGAAATCGGCGTTTTCGAAGTTTCGAGAGGACGTCTAATTCTCGCCAAGAAACTCGACAGAGAAATGAAAAACAGGTGAATTTTTTGTATTTTTTTCATCTTGAACCAATCTTTTCACAAAGGATACACAAAAGTTATAAATTAGCTGGATCTGTATAAAGTAAAACAAAAAAAAAACTATTTTTTGAACTGTGATGTGAAAATCATATCAACGTGGAGAAAATGCACAAGCCCTTCAGATTCGTTTGCTGAAGCAATTATTCCGCATTCGTCCCATGAATATCATTTTTTTCGCTTACATTTCACTTTCTCAAAACGATTAGCTAATCGTTAAGTATTCCTTGGAGTGCGAGCTAAGGGGACAGATTTTCAGAATTCATTGCAAATCATTTTGTACTAATTATTTGTATGAAAACTCATTTGCAGCTACGTATTGCGATTGGGCTCGAAAGACGAAAATTCGACATCGGAAAGTTTGTTGGGCGAGGATTCGGTGACTGTAATAATATCGATAGAAGATACCAACGACAATTATCCACTGTTCACGAAGGAGCTTCACGAGGTGTCGATAAGGGAAGATGCGTCACGCGGTACGACATTAGCAATAATCGGAGCAACGGATGCAGATTTGGAAGGTAGTCCAGCGTCAGATTTGCATTATGACATAACGTCGGGAAACGACGCTCATCTCTTTCACATCGATCGGAAAAGTGGTACTGTTACGGTGAGCAACACGCTGGACTGTGATTTGGCACCGGAAGTATACAATTTGGTAGTCATGGCTTGTGACAGCGACATGACGCCGTTATGTTCGCTGGCTCGTCTCCGAGTAATGTTGGAGGACGTCAACGACAACTCCCCGAAATTTCCAGTATCGGAGTATCTTGAATTCGTAGCTGAGAACGAGGCGATCGGTACGAGCGTATTTTCGGCGCGGGCGAGTGATCTCGACCGTGGAATATTCGGTAAACTCAACTACTCGATTGTATCAGCAGCAGCGAATGGATTTTCCGATATCGACGACAGTTGGAAATTGTTCGCTGTTGACTCAACAACCGGATCGGTTACAACGAGCGCGGTTTTCGATTACGAGCAAAGAAATCGTTACGCGTTTACATTGCGTGCAACGGACACTGGAGGCAGAACAGCAGCAGTTCGAGTGCGAGTGGAAATCGATTCGAGAGATGAATTCCACCCACAATTTACGGAGAGAATGTACAGATTTGGGTTGCGTAATGGAATTAGAGTGTTGCCAGGAACGGTGATCGGTCATGTGACAGCTACGGACCGTGACAAGGGACCAGACGGAAGGGTAGTTTATCAACTGACCTCACAGCATCCTTACTTCAAGCTCAATCGAACGACCGGTGCTCTCATCGTGAAAAACAAGTTGACCAATTTGGATCTCGGTTTCGAAGAATCAGCAAGATTGGTCGTGAGTGCGAGTTCCGGCAGACAAGGATCATTGTCGAATATGACTGTCGTAGAAATAAGTCTCATCGACAACGAGATCACTAACGAGGATGGTAGAAACGGAGCTTTCGGTGTGCCCTCGAACGTCGGTTCCAATATGGCAGTGGCTGCTGCAAATGGATTAGCCGATTGGGCACTTGGTCTTCTCATAGCGCTTGTGTTACTGGTTATCGCATTCGGTGGAATATTTCTGTTTCTTCACCTGAGAACCCGACGCCATAAGAAACCGGGGACTAAGCCTGGTCTGAACGGGGAATGCAACGCGACATCGTCAAACAGTTACGTTGATCCAAGTGCTTTTGACACTATTCCGATAAGGAGCGTGGCTGGAGTCGCGAATAATGTGAATGGACCCGGCGGAGTATCCGGTGGTAACAATACCAATTCGTGCCAATTCGCACCGCCCAAGTATGACGAAATTCCACCTTATGGAACCAGCGGACAATCCGGTCAACAAGCTACCTCAGAAATCTCGGGAAGTGACCGATCTGGCTCGTCCGGTCGTGGCTCCGCCGAGGACGATGGCGATGATGAGGAAATCCGCATGATCAATGAGGGACAACAGAACGGTGACTCAGCGAGTGATCTCTCGGTTCATAATACTCAAGAATATCTCGCGAGATTGGGTATCGTTGACCCACCTGCGGGTACACCCAGAAGGCCACCAGAAGCTTTGCCTCTCGATAGCTTACATCTCTTCGAGGATGAAGCCGTCACCGAGGCCGAAATAGCTACTTTAATTTATGGAAAAATCGGAGAAACTGGAAGACCTACCTCGGACCTCGAAGTCCCGGGTGGTCCTTCGATGAACGGTTCACTCAGTTCTATTGTTCATAGCGAGGAGGAACTAACCGGTTCATACAATTGGGATTATCTCCTCGATTGGGGACCACAGTATCAACCTCTTGCTCATGTATTTAGCGAAATAGCAAGATTGAAGGATGACGCAGCTAGTGTCCAAAGCGGAAATTCAGCTGGTAGTCACAAGGTCAAACCGGTTCACAAAGCACCACCGCCACCTCTGCTCACCTCTGTTGCACCGAGATCCCTCGCTGCACCTGCCCTCGCACGAGGTATATTGCCAAGGTCACCCATCAGTCACGATGCTTCGACCTTTCCTTCAGCGGCATTGAGTCCTAGCTTTTCGCCTTCTCTTTCACCCTTGGCAACACGAAGCCCTAGCATAAGTCCTCTCGTGCCACCATCCACTCAAAGATCCCAATGCCCACCCAGAGGCATACTCACCGATCACGAATTAAGAATCTAGCCTTATAAAAAAAAACTATAGAATCTAGAAATTTTTATAGAAACTTACTCCCCTGGATATGACGAGATTTTCATTCTTGTCGCCCCAGAACGCAAATCTCTCTAATTCTCGAAATTTTCAAAAGTTATCGAAAGTGATGGCTACAAATCTGATTTTTCGTTCCATTACGAAGACGTGACTTTGAATTCATCGTGGAAAGAGGCAAAATCCTCATGAACGTATCCAATGGAGTACATGCAACTAGGTGAAAAAAAAAGCTGATGAATGTTGTTGATGCGAAAGGATAATGGAGTAAATGAACAGAGACTTTTCAATAATTAGTAAGCATCGAACGACGTGATATATTAAAAAATATATTTTCTGTTAAGACTTTCAATGAAGATTCGTTAAATTATAATCGTCGAGACGACGAAAATCTGTAAAATATGTTTATAACGATTGTTCGGGTAGTGACAAAGATGAATATGGAAATGTTTCCTTGCAGGAATTTGCATCATTGGAATGCATTTAATTTCGTACTGTAGTACTGAAAAAGAACGGACAGACGCACATTTTGTAGACAAAAGCTACAAGAAGCAGTGAATCATTTTTTGAATAATTTATTCAATTTCAAAACTGAACGTAAAACGCAAAAATCTCGTTTGCATTCGAAAGATGTTAAATTCAATGAACAGGCGATCTGAAAGAATGGACAATTGTAAAGTTAGATGTTGACTCGTGTGAGTTTTATTCCTGTACATCGAGATATTGTTTTTGTAAATAATAGGTCTTACTCAATCACCCGCGTCGGGTACGTTCGAGGCGTTCTTAATCATAAGTAGCTCTGTACATAAACTATGAAGACTCGTTTCCTTTTTATTTTTAATAGTACCTTTTTATTTTCATTCTCAATTTTTTCATTTTTTTATTTTTTTTTATTTTCTTTCCAATTAATCAAAACGTACTGACATTACGTGTAAAAGAGAATGAAAAACAGACGACAGATTATTTTCTTTCGAACCTACTGCAGGCCATCATGCGGATGAATGACAAACAATGTGACTGCCATGTATAATAAATAATAATCGTCTTTGTATAATTGCACAAGTGACGTCGATAGGAGGAATATATATTTTCTATGAATCTCGAAGTAGGAACTATCTGTCGTTGGTATCAAAAGAATCACGAGCGAACTGAAACTTGAAAATCGTGGTTTTACCGAATCGTTCTCTCATTCAGTCTTCCGTTATTGCTCAAGGTTGGCAGAAACGAATAACCATCAACGAATAAAGGATGTATTGCAAATATAGCTATAAAACTGAACGTGTTTTGTGCATAAAAAGAAATTGAATGAAAACGAAAATAATCGTTCTCTGTATATAAAAGCCCCGCAAAATGGTACCATCTTTCGGTGGTCCTTTTAGTAAATGAATTTTTCTAGCAAAAATCTCGTTTCCGTTGAATTATTTCAATCCTATCATTCCTCTCTGTGCCTCTTACAACGTTTATTCAGAAGCTGAAAAGAAATGCTCCTTCAGACTGTTTTGGCTTCAAATATATAATGTCAGGCTTCATGATTATATTTATTTAATATCCAAAAGCCTATTATATCTTTCTTGTTTATTTCTGGGGTGCTGGACGGTTCTACGTGGTCAAGCCGTCCCCACTGTACGCTGAGATCACATGAAACTTTGCAAATATCTGCTGCAGACGTACTGAAGCAAGATTGGCCAAGATACAGCAGAGATTCGTTTACTCTGATGTTTTCCGTCGATCTCTTATCACGGTAAAGCGACAAACATACATACACCTACCGACATACGAACGCACACACACGATACATACATACGAACCGGACGCTCTCTCGCAGGCTGTGATCACCGTCAACGAGTACGCTGCGGCATCAGATATTTGGATCCGGACGAATGTTACGCTTGATGTTCGGTATATCGTGCCCTTACATGTCGTACTGTCAGAAATGCATATAGTGTTTAGGGATACTTCACGCCCGACTCCTCCGCCTTTTCCTAGTTCGCTAACTTAACTATCTCATCTCGTGCCGAAGAGATCGATTGAAAGACGGCACAACCACCAATGTCTTCCTAGCCCTCAGTTTTCCCATACGTTTACAATTGTCGGCAATGAGTAAGTTATAGACAGGAGACAGAGAGGGTATTTCGCTGGTGCAGCTACAGCCGAACGGACGAGAGTAGTCTCTCCTTTATCGCCCTCTTTTTTTGTCTGATTGATAGCACGTGCAAAACGACACTTACAAGTACATACAGGTACAGCCGTGATCCACAAATGCATATGAAACCTAGCATTAGAAAATACTACCAAAGTCATGTTATACTGCAATTAGTTTGCAGTAACACGGACGTGCAACATGTTATCGTACTCGCCCCAGCAGTGAGAGAATTATCAGGCTGGACGTGTCTGCTCAACGCTGCAACGAGCTTGACGTCGAATTACGAGATGAGATAAGGTTTGTGTACTCTCCAGATGAATCGACAGAAAGAATTCATGAACTCCACTGGAGTGTCTCAACGTTGGACATCCAGCCCGGGGGAGAGTACGTCAAAACGTTTTTTTAAACACTTCAGCTCAAAAGAAACGCGTCACAGAATTGCAGCATTTAATGTCATAGAGAGTCGAGAATCATCCATCATCATTGCAGGCATGCGTTGACACGGATTTCTCAGGTGTGCTCGGTGGGGTCGTACTTGCAGCGATTTTCCAGCTATTAACATTCCTCATTTACGAAAACCACATATGGCGTGCTTAGAATAATTTGCTCGTGCTAGTTGGAGCAGAATACGTCAATCAACGGAGTTAAACATATTTCCGACGGAATGCGGAGCCATATAATCCGGAGTGCCATATAAAATCTTATGATCCGCGGAGGGATAACAATACATATGCTGAATACGAACACTTCATGAATAAAAAGGTTCAATATCATAGGAATGATGAATAATTTGGGCCACGAAGCTCATATGCGTATTTTCTTACCCCGATAATAGGAACACTCGTATGCTAACGGGGCTATATCCATAAAAGGCGCAGACACAACGGCGTCGCATGTTGACTAGAAACACAGCGGGAACCTTGATGTACTCAGACGTGTTCTCGCATGTTTGACTCCCTCATGAATATATATATAATACGAGAGCCTGGGCATCCTTGGCAGAAGCTCTTTGGAAACCGCGCGACAAAAGTATCAGTTATTCCACTCGATGTGAGGAGTGAAGAAAAAAATTCACTTTCGTTTTCCTCAAAGTGAGCGAATTCGTTGATTACTGCATTTAATGTTTTGGTCGTGTTTGCGTACAGAAACCTAGACGCAGAATGGCGTCGATCGTGAACCATTTATTGGTCCTGGTCTTCATATCTTCCTTAGCTGGGTCCGCACTTGCAAGACCACCAACGCCCGGGCCAAAACCCGCTAAGAGCAACATACAGCATACGAGTGACTGGAAAGAAGTCATCATCGAACCAATTACAGGCCCCCCACCTACTCCACCAAAGCCAGCAATCCCAACATTTCGACCACGCTGGCCGTTGAATGCTGTGTCGGTAAGTTGGGAGCTGGAAAGGGTTAGAATACTGGAGCGTTTAGAGCAGGAACTTCCTCTAGAGCCAAAGCAGCAACCTCGCCAGAAGTCACGGAAACCATCCAATTGAAACTCAACAGAGAACTCCCACTAGATGTCCCAGATGACCCGCTATATTGAGTCGTATAGCAGAACCAGACACGCAACAGAATGTCCACAATTTTGGGCCAAGAGCTCGGATTCGTCAAGTACTAATCAGTTCTTCCCTCCCTTTGACGACAACTCCCTGCTGTGATTCTAGTTAAAATGCCATTCGGATTTATGCAAAATGTAACCACCCGTGTTCATTCATGATGATATATTTGTTAAATATACGCAAGCTTATGATATCTGTAGTTTTCATGTGTAATTTTAGTAGCTTTCTGCAGTAATGGGTAGGTTCAACGGCGAATGGTTTTACTTGATCAACGCGCCACAATGTGCTCGCAACGGGCAGAATCTAACGTATTACCTAGTCTTGTAGAGATCGAAACCTGATTGACTCTTCCTGAAGCTTTCGATTCACTGGATATGGCAATGCTAACTCGCTCAACATACATGCCGACACGCCCAACATATATGCCACCGCATATGAAGGGACGTTTAAATCAGATAGCGGCTAGAATATGGGCAGAGTCACGGCAATAATCTCATCAGAAGTCAGGGCAATTATCCAGCCAGAACTCAACACAGGAACCCGGCTAGATATCAAAGTAGCAACGTAGCCAGAAGTCTCGGGAACTGTCGAATTGAAACTCAACAGAGAGTTCCCGTCAGATGTCCCAGATATTCAGCTGTATCGGGTTGTGGTGGAATCCGAGCCGGTGGACCATCCTGCAGCTCCGTGGATTCTCTGAAAGATGCTTCCGTTGGATGTTTTATCAAAAGTTGACGATTTAGGGATTTCTATAGTTTTCACGTATAATTTTATTAGTATCCTTCTGCAGTAAGGCGTACATTCAAAGACAGATGGTTTTACTTGAAATGTGGCATTGGTAAGCCGCCACAATGTGCTCGCGCAACGGGCAGAATCGAACGTACTAGCGATTCTCGTAGAAATCGAAACCAGCTCTCGACTCTTCCTGAGCCTTTCAACGTATTGGACATCGCATAAAAATTAGCAAGTACAGCTCAATATTTCTTGAAGTAAGATTAGTCAGAAGCAGACACACATTCACACACACACACACACACACACACACACACACACATTACATGACGGAACAGCTACGAAGCTTACTGTCTATCTTCGTGCCAGGTGTGAATATTTGCTCGGTTCAGGCATCATAAGATTCGAATGATATGCTCCCTCACGGTCTGTGACCACCTTCTACGCGTGCGATGTAACGTAAGAGAGTCTGGTTCAGAAACATGCTGTGTTTGATCATCCATCGCCTTTGCCGGAATATGTTGCCACAGACTCCCCAGTGTACTTGGTGGAGTTAAATAATGAACTCATGCCTGGGATGGCACTTTTATCTTTTCCCTACCGAAATCCTGACATCCCACAGTCCTGTTACCATGCAACTGTGCCCCGCAGTCGCATCAGTCTGCATGTTCATCACACCGATCATGATTTTTAATGCCAGGCTGCATGAAGCTAGCTATCGAATGATGAAAAGAAATGTTTTAATCATCAATATGACAATGATTGGAGAAAAATGCATACATAGTTCCCCACATTTCGTGTGTGCCAACTGTCTGCAGGTACCAGTATTGCATATATATAAAAGAAAGATATTGTATTTATATTTTTATTTGATATGATAATAACAAGACACACATAACACAACACATATAACACTTATAACCTACATCACATGAGTGTACGTCATTACTGTCGCCAGTTTAAATGGATCTAATATCACAAAAGTATGTTCTACGAACTGCGATCAGTCTTCTACATCATTCACATCATTTACATTTACACTTACATCATTTAGCATCATAAACATCAGAGACTCGAGGAGAATAAGTAAAACAATACAATTATCGCAACTATCGTCCAAGAGTTGCCCTGTCCATCATTCGTTGAGCTACAATATAGAACGGGATTGGCTGGTTAGAATCCTGTTTAGGCTTTTGTCCAGAACCTTGAAGCATTCCGCGGCAATAAACCTGCTTCGGCGTGAGCTTCTTAGGAACTGCTGGTTTCCTCGTTGTGGTGACTGTTGGCGCGGAGGTTGTGGTGACTGCTGGCTCGAGAGTTGTGGCTACTTCTGGCGCGGAGGTTATGTCGACTTCTGGCACAAATGTTGCGGAGACCTTTGGGACGTGAGCTGCCTCGCGGTCATCCTCTGCATTGCCAGGCCGGTAAAGCACCGGCGAGCCGGCTATGAGAGATGCACCGACTACAAGTGCGAGGAACTTCATGACCCGTACCATTTTCAAGCTCGTTATCTGTGAAAGAAAACAAATAAAAAATAAGTCTCAGTGATGAAACAGTTCCCTTAGTTCTTGATAAAACATAGAACAGAAAAGTAGTCAAGACAAGACTACTGACATTGAAGAAGTATTGAAGGCGAGTACAGCGATGTTTACTCTGTGGCCGCTGGACAGATTCTAGTGCGATTCGGCAAGCGGAAGGCCTTAAATATTTTTTGACGGTCACTACACTAGGACTTGTGTAGATATATGTATAACACCGAGCGCTTACATATTTCCTCATAATTTCCGAGGCTGACAAAAGGCCGTGAATACTAAACGAGTATTGTGGTTCCATAATAATGAATATTCGTGGCTTCCTAATGAGGCAGAATGTTCTTAATCTGCAATTATTGGCACATCGTCCCGATCTCAGAACCCACGTTCTCAGCGCCATTGAAGCTTGTAACGTAGAAGAGCCTTACTGGAAAAATGGAGAACTGATGTGTTTATCCAGTTATAGTGCCATACTTCTCAATGTGCAGCGATGAAACATGCCGAGGGTGAGCTTCGATGGATGTAAAAGTTGGACAAACAGCAGCGCGGTCCACAAGATTGCACTAACGATTCCAGCCGCAAGAGTGTTTATCATATACAATATGATAGTAATGCTCAATAAATGAGGCCATGAAAGTCACTGGAATGTGCATATTTACACACCCCCATAATGGAAGCACTCATATGCTAACGAGGCAATATTCATAAAAGTCGCCGACGCAAGCACGTCGCTCGTCGTTTAGGAACACAGCTGGATACAAATCAACGAGCTTTTTGAGCCCCTAATGTATTTAGAAGTGGCATGTCAGCACGTACATACATAAAGGTTGAACACAGTGTATCGAGTTCAGAAGTACTTTGGAACCCACGGCGTGAGCATCAGCCTCCTTTAAGGTGAGGAGCCAGTCAAATAGAAATTAATTCCCTCCCAATCTTATCGTTGCACGAATTCTGCTACGCGATTCTTCGCGGATCACGCGAGCTGTATTAAGCTGAAAGTAATTCTTTTTTTGTTCACAGATAACGAAACCAAAAATGGCGCAGATACTGATCACTTTTTTGGTTTTGGTCGTCGCATCTGTTGCAACTGGGTCTCCACTCTTTAAGCCATCATCGTCTAAGCCCAAGCCGAGTCAGGTCGGCACCGCCGAGCCGACTATCCTGATCGAGGGCACCATAACAGCGACCCAACCAGCCTCAAGATTCACACGAAGAGCACTGGCCGAGTCACGACAACGATCGCGTCAGGAATTCAGCCGGAATCCAACAAACCTGTCCAGCCAGAATTCGATGAAACTGTTTAACCAGAACCCAGTAACCCTCATGCTACCGTTTATCACAAGGAGCTTGCGAGAGATAGGCGGTAATATTCTGGTAGAGTTTAGGCAGTCATTTGACCAGAAGTTAACAAGCCAGTCCAGCCAGAACTCGACAAGCCTATCCAACCAGAACTCAATAAAACAGTTTAACCGCAACTCGACGAAACCGTCTGGCGATAAATCTCAGAAACAGCCCAGTGAAAACCTAAAACCCTCGAGGGGAGTCATTTGCGAGCCGTCCTCCGACTCTTCATCGTCAACTCATGTCTGTGTCTGGCATTTGAAGAAATAAAACGAATTCGCAAATCCATATAACAATGGACCTCTGTAACGTTCGAGACTGTATTGGCTTAAAATATATAATGTCAGGCTTGATGGTTATCTTTATTAAATATCTGTCAGCTTATTATAACTGTCTTGTTTATTTCTCCTGTGCTGGACGGTTTTACGTAGTCAAGTCTTCCACGATATACGCTTAACGGGCAGATGCTAACGTGTCAGCTTTCTTGGTACAGAATACAGATGAAACTCTGTTCAACTGTGCCTATAGCTTGCAATACACGGGATCACATGAAACTGCAGGTATCTGCTGCAGACGTACTTTAGCAAGATTGGCCAGGATAGAGCAGGGGTTCGTTTACTGTAATGTTTTCGACCGATCTCTTATCACGGTAAAGCGACAAACATACATACATACACATACTGACATACGAACGCACACACACTATACATACATATGAACTGGACGCTCTCTCGCAGGCTGTGATCACCGTCAACGAGGGCACTGCGGCATCAGATACTTCGATGCGGACGAATGTTACGTTTGATGTTCTGTGTGTCGTGTCCTTACATGACGTACTGTCGAAACTACATGTAGTGTATAGGGATTCTTCACGCCCGCCCGATCCGCCTCTTTCTAGTTCGCTAATTTATTAACCATCTCATCTCGTGCTGACGGGATCGATTGAAAGACGGCATAAAAACTACTGTGTTCCTAGCCCTCAGTTTCCCCATACTTTTACAATTGCAAGTAATAAGTAAGCTATATAGAGTGGATCTCGCTGGTGCAGCTGCAGCCGAACGGACGAGAGACTATACTATCGCCTTCATTGTTGTCTGATTAATAGCACGTGCAAAACGATATTTACAAGTACATACAGGTACAGCCGTAACCCCAAATGCATGTGAAACCTAGCATATAAGAAAATTGCATGCCCACGAATCTGCCGTAAATGAGCATTAGCAATATTTTTTCATAGTTCTTCGCACACGTCCTCATCAAAGTGGAGATAACATAGTACGGTATGTTCCAACGTATTTTGCTGAGATGTATCAATGTCTACAAAAATTGTATGACAGTACCAATATCTCATAGAAATGAAAACAACAGCTATCATATATTTGCGTATATTTGAAACAGATAATAACAAAGCATAACATCATGCATTTTCAACAAACTCCTTTAGTATATTGACTAGTGTGGCTACTATTTCAATTATTTCTAAGTAACAAAAGCGCGTTATCCTATGCATACCGTGTCGTTTACATAATATGCATGCTAGTTGCTGAAGTAACTTGACGACAGTAAGCAGAAGAATGCAACTGACAAATCAATGGCTGCTGCGAGTTTTATTTCTATTGTTGATATTACTTCTGATTTGAATTTTGACTGGTTTGCTATGACGCATAAGATCGTCCATACTTATCATCCTATCAGAGCCGTAAGTCGAGTGGAAAAACCATGTCCGATGTGCCCACAGTTCTGCTTGTGTTTCCTGTCTGCGAGGTTGCTGTGGCTTCTGGCTAGAACGTAGCCGTGCCGGTTGGACAGGTCTGGTCGCGTCTTCTGGCTCCAGTGATATTGAAACGTCTAGCTCCACTGTTGACAGGTTTTCTGCCAGATATTTTGTCGCATCCACAAGCTCCAATGTTGCTGGAACTTCTGGTTCCAAGGTTGAAGAGGCTTCTTGCACGAACCCTATTGGGACTTCTGACACTGATGTTCTGGAGGATTCTGGAGGTTGGGATAGCGGGGACCCGCTTGTTGCCGCTGCGACAATTGCTACCCAAAGGAGATTCATCATGTAGACCATTTTCAATCTCGTTACCTATGAATAAAAACAAATAACCATTAGTGCCTGGGATGAAACTAGTGCACTAGAGGTGCAGAACAGAAGCGGTCTAGTTGTAAAATCTCGAGGGAAATCATTGTTTGTTCTACTACTCACATAGGGAGAGCAGTTTGATGTTCACGCCGTTGTTCTTATGAAGGATCTGATGTCGATGCTGATCTCAGGAACCTTTTATACTTACTGCCGGCTGATGTCAATTGACTCTTCTGAACTCATTACGCGACGGTGTGGTCGTAAACACTGCTAGGTTTATTAACTACGGCGGCGGTTTATGAGGACAATCCCGTCTTTATGTCTGTATTTTGAAGCAAGTAATTCCTTGAGTAAGTAATTCCCTAGGTAAGTAATTTCTTGAGTAAGTGATTCCCTATTCCTGACGCATTTCATCCAACAAGGCGGTGCTATTAACTTGATGTGTTGTTGCAAAATCACTGTATCATAGTGTTCTCATTTTTGATAGCGTGCTTTCCAGCATGCTCACATAGTTCGTATTATTGCAATGGCTTCCATCAATCTTCATACGTTGTATGGAAGATGTAGCCACTCTTTTAGCTGTGATCCATAGCGCAAACGTCTAGGCCATACTACCGTTTGCCTAACTCCAAGTCTATACCTTCTGACGCATTCATTGCTGCGTCACGATTATTAACTCTGCACTTCTTTTCCTGCCCTTCTAGTTGACAATTGCAGTGTCGCTTTTTTTATGCGGACTAACCATCGCGCCTGGTCGAAACGAAGAATTCTTCGACGCGCTTGTGAAGATTGTGCTTGATTTGAAACACGGGCACAATTAACGTTGTGAATACGTTGCTCCAGTGCTGCAATGTTATGTGAGGTATTAGTGCGAGTACTATTGGTTTCTTCCTGCCATGATACCACCAAAGTCATGTTATACTGCAGTTACATTGCAGTGGCACGGACGTGCAACACATGCTATCGTACTCGCACCGGTGAAAGAGTTAACAGGCTAGCCGTGTCTGTTCAACACGGCAACGAGCTCGACGTCGAATTATGAGGGAAGATAAGGTTTGTCTACTCTACAGATCAATCGACAGAAAGAATTCATAAACTCCACTGGAGTGTATCAACGTTGGAGGTTCAGTCCGTGGGAGAGTACGTCGAAACGTTTTTTTAAACACTGGAGCTCAAAAGAAACGCGTTACGGAATTGCAGCATTCAATGTCATAGTGAGTCAAGGATCATCCATCATCATCGCAGGGTTGCGTTGACAGGGATTTTTCGGGTGTGCTCGGTGGCGTCGTACTTGCAGGTATTTTCTAGCTATTAACATTCCTCATTTACAAAAACGACATATGGCGTGCTTAGAATAATTTGCTCATGCTAGTGAGAGCAGAACACGTGAATCAACGGAATTAAACATATTTCCATAATAAAGTGCCATAAAAAATCGTATGATTCGCGGAGGAATAACAATACATATGCTAAATACGGACACTTGATGAATAAAAAGGTTCAATATTATAGCAATGATGAATCATTTGCGCCACGAAGCTCATATGCGTATTTTCTTACCCCGATAATAGAAACACTTGTATGCTAACGGGGCAATATCCATAAAACGTGCGACACAAAGGCGTCGCATGTTTACTAGAAACACAGCGGGAGGTCATGTGGACCTTGATGTACTTATATGTATTTTCGCATGTTCGACTCCCTCATAAATATATAAGACGAGAGCCTGCGCACTGTTGACAGAAGCTCTTTGGAAACCGTGCGGTAAAAACATCAATTCCACTTGATGTAAGGAGTGAAAAAAAAATTCCCTTTTGTTCTCCTCAAAGTGGGCGAATTCATTGATTACTGTAGTTAATGTTTTGTTCGTGTTTGCTTACAGAAACCTAGATGCAGAATGGCGTGGATCGTGAACCATTTATTGGTTCTGGTCTTCATATCTTCCATAGCTGGGTCCGCACTTGCAAGACCACCAACGCCCGGGCCAAAACCCGCTAAGAGCGACATACAGGATGCGAGTGACTGGAAAGAAGTCATTATGGAACCAATTACGGGCCCCCCACCCATTACAAAAATGCCAGCACCCCGACCACACTGGTGGTATAATGCTATGGGGATACGTTGGGAGCGGGTAAATGCTAGAATACTGGCGCAGTTACAGGAACTATCTCAAAAGTCAAACCAGCAACCTCGCCAGAAGTTACAGAAACCATCTCAAAAGTCAAACCAGCAACCTCGCCAGAAGTTACAGAAACCATCTCAAAAGTCAAACCAGCAACATCGCCAGAAGTTACAGAAACCATCCAATTGACACTCAACAGAGGATTCCCGCTGGATGTCCCAGATGACCCGCTATATTGGGTCGTAGCAGAACCAGACACGCAACAGAACGTTCACGATTTTGGGCCAAGAGCTCGGATCCGTCAAGTACTAATCAGATCTTCGCTCACTTCGACGACAAGTCCCTGCTGTGATTTTAGTTAAAATGCCATTCGGATTTACGCAAAATGTAACCGCTGTGTTCATTCATGATTATGTTTATTAAATATACGGAAGCTCATGATATCTGTAGTTTTATGTGTAATTTTAGTAGCCTTCTGCAGAAACGGGTAGGTTCACCGGCGAATGGTTTTACCTGACCAAGCCACCACAACGTGCTCGCAACGGGCAGAATCTAGCGTATTACCTATTCTTGTAGATATCAAAACTTAATTGGCTCTTCCTGAAGCTTTCGATTCACTGGATATGGCAATGTTAACTCGCTCAACATACATGCCAACCCGCCCAACATACATGCCACCGCATATGAAGGGTCGTTCAAATCAGATAGCGGCTAGAATTTGGGCGGAGTCACGGCAATAATCTCATCAGAAGTCAGAGCAACATTCTAGCCAGAACTAATAGCAGGACCTGGCTAGATATCAAAGCAGCAACGTAGCCAGCAGTCTCGAGAACTGTCGTTGGGTGTTGTCGCGTTGACCACCGTCAACGCGTGCGATGTAACGTAAGAGAGTCAGGTTCGGAATAATGCTGTGTTCGATCATCCATCGCCTTTGCCAGGATACGTTGCCACGGGCTCCCCAGTGTACTTGGTGGGGTCAAATAATGAACTCATGACTGGGATGGCACTTTTATCTTTTCCCTACCGAAATCCTGATATCCCACAGTCCTGTCACCATGCAACTATGCCCCGCAGTTGCATCGGTCTGCATGTTCATCACACCGATCATGATTTTTAATGCCAGGCTGCATGAAGCTAGCCATCGAATGATGAAAAGAAATGTTGTAATGATCAATATGACAATAATTGGAAAAAAATGCGTACAAATTTCCCCACATTTCGTGTGCAAGTGTGTACAGGTACCGGTATTGCATATATATAAAAGAAAGATATTGTATTTATATTTTTATTTGATATGATAATAACAAGACACACATAACACAACACATATAACACTTATAACCTACATCACATGAGTGTACGTCATGACTGTCGCCAGTTTAAATTGTTCTAATATCACAAAAGTATGTTCTACGAACGGCGATCAGTCTTCCACATCATTCACATCATTTACATTTACACTTACATCATTTAGCATCATGAACATGAGAGACTCGAGGAGAATAAGTGAAACAATACAATTATCGCAACTATCGTCCAAGAGTTGCCCTGTCCATCATTCGTTGAGCTACAATATAGAACGGGATTGGCTGGTTAGAATCCTGTTTAGGCTTTTGTCCAGAACCTTGAAGCATTCCGCGGCAATAAACCTGCTTCGGCGTGAGCTTCTTAGGAACTGCTGGTTTCCTCGTTGTGGTGACTGTTGGCGCGGAGGTTGTGGTGACTGCTGGCTCAAGAGTTGTGGCCACTTCTGGCGCGGAGGTTATGTCGACTTCTGGCACAAATGTTGCGGAGACCTTTGGGACGTAAGCTGCCTCGCGGTCATCCTCTGCATTGCCAGGCCGGTAAAGCACCGGCGACCCGGCTATGAAAGATGCACCGACTACAAGTGCGAGGAACTTCATGACCCGTACCATTTTCAAGCTCGTTATCTGTGAAAGAAAACAAATAAAAAATAAGTCTCAGTGATGAAACAGTTCCCTTAGTTCTTGATAAAACATAGAACAGAAAAGCAGTGAAGACAAGACTACTGACATTGAAGAAGTATTGAAGGCGAGTACAGCGATGTTTACTCTGTGGCCGCTGGACAGATTCTAGTGCGATTCGGCAAGCGGGAGGCCTTAAATATTTTTTGACGGTCACTACACTAGGACTTGTGTAGATATATATATAACACCGAGCGCTTACATATTTCCTCATAATTTCCGAGGCTGACAAAACGCCGTGAATACTAAACGAGTATTGTGGTTCCGTAGTAATGAATATTCGTGGCTTCCTAATGAGGCAGAATGTTCTTAATCTGCAATTATTGGCACATCGTCCCGATCTCAGAACCCACGTTCTCAGCGCCATTTAAGCTTGTAACGTAGAAGAGCCTTACTGGAAAAATGGAGAACTTATGTGTTTATCCAGTTATAGTGCCATACTTCTCAATGTGCAGCGATGAAACATGCCGAGGGTGAGCTTCGATGGATGTAAAAGTTGGACAAACAGCAGCGCGGTCCACAAAATTCCATCACCGATCGCAGCCGCAAGAGTGTTCATCATATACAATATGATAGTAATGCTCAATAAATGAGGCCATGAAAGTCACTGGAATGTGCATATTTACATACCCCGATAATGAAAGCACTCATATGCTAACGAGGCAATATTCATGAAAGTCGCCGACGCAAGTACGTCGCTCGTCGTTTAGGAACACAGCTGGATACAAATCAACGAGCTTTTTGAGCCCCTAATGTATTTAGAAGTGGTATGTCAGCACGTACATACATAAAGGTTGAACACAGTGTATCGAGTTCAGAAGTACTTTGGAACCCACGGCGTGAGCATCAGTCTCCTTTAAGGTGAGGAGCCAGTCAAATAGAAATTAATTCCCTCCCAATCTTATCGTTGCACGAATTCTGCTACGCGATTCTTCGCGGATCACGCGAGCTATATTAAGCTGAAAGTAATTC
This sequence comes from Hyposoter didymator, assembly GCA_037952995.1. Classification (NCBI taxonomy): domain Eukaryota; kingdom Metazoa; phylum Arthropoda; class Insecta; order Hymenoptera; family Ichneumonidae; genus Hyposoter; species Hyposoter didymator. The sequence continues at coordinate 7,235,164 of JBAJMU010000006.1, read as the reverse complement.
TTTTTTTGTTCACAGATAACGAAACCAAAAATGGCGCAGATACTGATCACTTTTTTGGTTTTGGTCGTCGCATCTGTTGCAACTGGGTCTCCACTCTTTAAGCCATCATCGTCTAAGCCCAAGCCGAGTCAGGTCGGCACCGCCGAGCCGACTATCCTGATCGAGGGCACCATAACAGCGACCCAACCAGCCTCAAGATTCACACGAAGAGCACTGGCCGAGTCACGACAACGATCGCGTCAGGAATTCAGCCGGAATCCAACAAACCTGTCCAGCCAGAATTCGATGAAACTGTTTAACCAGAACCCAGTAACCCTCATGCTACCGCTTATCAGAATGAGCTTGCGAGAGATAGACGGTAAAATTCTTGTAGAGTTTAGGCAGTCATTTGACCAGAAGTTAACAAGCCAGTCCAGCCAGAACTCGACAAGCCTATCCAACCAGAACTCAATAAAACAGTTTAACCGCAACTCGACGAAACCGTCTGGCGATAAATCTCAGAAACAGCCCAGTGAAAACCTACAACCCTCGAGGGGAGTCATTTGCAATCCGTCCTCCGACTCTTCATCGTCAACTCATGTCTGTGTCTGGCATTTGAAGAAATAAAACGAATTCGCAATTCCATATAACAATGGACCTCTGGAACGTTCGAGACTGTATTGGCTCAAAATATATAATGTCAGGCTTGATGGTTATCTTTATTAAATATCTGTCAGCTTATTATAACTGTCTTGTTTATTTCTCCTGTTCTGGACAGTTTTACGTAGTCAAGTCTTCCACGATATACGCTTAACGGGCAGATGCTAACGTGTCAGCTTTCTTGGTACAGAATACAGATCAAACTCTGTTCAACTCTGCCTATAGCTTGCAATACACGAGATCACATGAAACTGCAGGTATCTGCTGCAGACGTACTTTAGCAAGATTGGCCAGGATACAGCAGGGGTTCGTTTACTGTAATGTTTTCGACCGATCTCTTATCACGGTAAAGCGACAAGCATACATACACATGCCGACGAACGCACACACGATACATACATACGAACCCGACGTTCTCTCGCAGGCTGTGATCACCGTCAACGAGTGTGCTACGGCATCAGATATTTCAATGTGAACGAATGTTACGCTTGATGTTCTGTATGTCGTGACCTTATATGACGTACTGTCCGCCTCTCTCTAGTTCGCTAACTTATTAACCATCTCATCTCTTGCTGACGGGATCTATTAAAAGACGACATAAAAACTACTGTGTTCCTAGCCCTCAGTTTTCCCATACTTTTACAATTGCAAGTAATAAGTAAGCTATAGACAGGAGACACAGAGTGGATCTCGCTAGTGCAGCTGCAGCCGAACGGACGAGAGTCTATACTATCGCCTTCTTTTTTGTCTGATTGATAGCACGTGCAAAACGACACTTACATGTACATACAGGTACAGCCGTAACCCACAAATGCATGTGAAACCTAGCATATGAGAAAATTGCATGCCCACGAATCTGCCGTAAATGAGCATTAGCAATATTTTTTCATAGTTCTTCGCACACGTCCTCATCAAAGTGGAGATAACATAGTACGGTATGTTCCAACGTATTTTGCTGAGATGTATCAATGTCTACAAAAATTGTATGACAGTACCAATATCTCATAGAAATGAAAACAACAGCTATCATATATTTGCGTATATTTGAAACAGATAATAACAAAGCATAACATCATGCATTTTCAACAAACTCCTTTAGTATATTGACTAGTGTGGCTACTATTTCAATTATTTCTAAGTTACAAAAGCGCGTTATCCTATGCATACCGTGTCGTTTACATAATATGCATGCTAGTTGCTGAAGTAACTTGACGACAGTAAGCAGAAGAATGCAACTGACAAATCAATGGCTGCTGCGAGTTTTATTTCTATTGTTGATATTACTTCTGATTTGAATTTTGACTGGTTTGCTATGACGCATAAGATCGTCCATACTTATCATCCTATCAGAGCCGTAAGTCGAGTGGAAAAACCATGTCCGATGTGCCCACAGTTCTGCTTGTGTTTCCTGTCTGCGAGGTTGCTGTGGCTTCTGGCTAGAACGTAGCCGTGCCGGTTGGACAGGTCTGGTCGCGTCTTTTGGCTCCAGTGATATTGAAACGTCTAGCTCCACTGTTGACAGGTTTTCTGCCAGATATTTTGTCGCATCCACAAGCTCCAATGTTGCTGGAACTTCTGGTTCCAAGGTTGAAGAGGCTTCTTGCACGAACCCCATTGGGACTTCTGACACTGATGTTCTGGAGGATTCTGGAGGTTGGGATAGCGGGGACCGGCTTGTTGCTGCTGCGACAATTGCTGCCCAAAGGAGATTCATCATGTAGACCATTTTCAATCTCGTTACCTATGAATAAAAACAAATAACCATTAGTGCCTGGGATAAAACTGGTGCACTAGAGGTGCAGAACAGAAGCGGTCTAGTTGTAAAATCTCGAGGGAAATCATTGTTTGTTCTACTACTCACATAGGGAGAGCAGCTTGATGTTCACGCCGTTGTTCTTATGAAGGATCTGATGTCGATGCTGATCTCAGGAACCTTTTATACTCACTGCCGGCTGATGTCAATTGACTCATCCGAACTCATTACGCGACGGAGTGGTCGTAAACATTGCTAGGTTTATTAACTACGGCGGCGGTTTATGACGACAATCCCGTCTTTATGTCTGTATTTTGAAGCAAGTAATTCCTTGAGTAAGTAATTCCCTAGGTAAGTAATTTCTTGAGTAAGTGATTCCCTATTCCTGACGCATTTCATCCAACAAGGCGGTGCTATTAACTTGATCTGTTGTTGCAAAAGCACTGGATCATAGTGTTCTCATTTCTGATAGCGTGCTTTCCAGCATGCTGACATCGTTCGTATTATTGCAATGGCATCCGTAAATCTTCATATGTTGTATGGAAGATGGATCCTCTCTTCATTGATTCTTAGCGCAAATGTCTAGGCCATACTACCGTTTGCCTAGCTCCAAGTCTATACCTTCTGACGCATTCATTGCTGCGTCACGATTATTAACTCTGCACTTCTTTACCTGCCCTCCTAGTTGACGATTGGAGTGTCGCTTTCATAACCATCGCGCCTGGTCGAAACGAAGAATTCTTCGACATGTTTGTGAAGATTGCGCTCGATTTGAAACACAGGCATAATAACTGTTGTGATGACGTTGCTCCGGTGCTGCAACGTTATGTGAAGTATTAATGCGAGTACTATTGGTTTCCTCCTGCCATGATACCACCAAAGTCATGTTATACTGCAGTTACATTGCAGTGGCACGGACGGGCAACACATGCTATCGTACTCGCACCGGTGAAAGAGTTAACAGGCTAGACGTGTCTGCTCAACGCTGCAACGAGCTCGGCGTCGAATTATGAGAGGAGATAAGGTTTGTCTACTCTCCAGATAAATCGACAGAAAGAATTCATGAACTCCACTGGAGTATATCAACGTTGGACGTTCAGCCCGTGGTAGAGTACGTCGAAACGTTTTTTTAATCACTGGAGCTCAAAAGAAACGCGTCACAGAATTGCAGCATTCAATGTCATAGTGACTCAAGGATCATACGTCATCATTGCAGGGATGCGTTGACACGGATTTCCCGGGTGTGCTCGGTGGGGTCGTACTTGCAGCGATTTTCTAGCTATTAACATTCCTCATTTACAAAAATGCTCATGCTAGTGGGAGCAGAACACGTAAATTAACGAAATTAAACATATTTCCGACGGAACGCGGAGCCATATAATCCGGAGTGCCATAAAAAATCGTATGATCCGCGGAGGGATAACAATACATATGCTAAATACGGACACTTCATGAATAAAAAGGTTCAATATCATAGGAATGATGAATAATTTGGGCCACGAAGCTCATATGTGTATTTTCTTACCCCGATAATAGAAACTCTCGTATGCTAACGGGGCAATATCCATAAAAGGCCCGGACGCAAGGTCGTCGCATGTTGATTAGAGACACAGCGGGAAGTAATGGGGACCCTACTCAGATGTGTTTTGGCATGTTCGACTCCCTCATAAATATATAAGACGGGAGCCTGCGCACCGTTGACAGAAGCTCTTTTGAAATCGTGCGGTGAAGACATCAGTTCCACTTGATGTAAGGAGTGAAAAAAAAAATCCCTCTTGTTCTCCTCAAAGTGGGCGAATTCATTGATTACTGTAGTTAATGTTTTGTTCGTGTTTGCTTACAGAAACCTAGACGCAGAATGGCATGGATCGTGAAGCATTTATTAGTTCTGGTCCTTGTATCTTCCTTAGCTGGGTCCGCACTTGCAAAACCACCAACTTCTGGGCCAAAACCGGCTAAGAGCAATAAACAGGATACGAGTGACTGGAAAGAAGTCATTATCGAACCAATTACAGGCACCCCACCTGCACCACCAAAGCCAGCAATCCCAACATTCCGACCCCACGGGCCGTATAACGCTATGTCGTTACGTTGGGGACGGGAAAGGGCTAGAATATTGCAGGAGTCACGGGAACTATCTCAGAACTCAAAGCAGCAACCTCGCCAGAAACCACAGAAACCATCCTATTAAAACTCAACAGAGAATTCCCGCTAGATGTCCCAGATGACCCGCTATATTGAGTCGTATAGCAGAACCAGACACGCAACAGAATGTCCACAATTTTGGACCGAGAGCTCAAATTCGCCAAGTACTAATCAGATCTTCCCTCTCTTTGCCGACAAATCCCTGCTGTGATTCTAGTTAAAATACCATTCGGATTTACGCAAAATGTAACCACCGTGTTCATTCATGATTATCTTTGTTAAATATACGGAAGCTTATGATATCTGTAGTTTTCATGTGTAATTTTAGTAGCTTTCTGCAGTAACGGGTAGGTCCAACGGCGAATGGTTTTACTTGATCAACGCGCCACAATGTGCTATCAACGGGCAGAATCTAACGTATTACCTAGTCTTGTAGAGATCGAAACCTGATTGACTCTTCCTGAAGCTTTCGATTCACTGGATATCGCAATGTTAACACGCTCAACATACATGCCAACAAGCCCAACATATATGCCATCGCATATGAAGGAACGTTTAAATCAGATAGCGGCTAATATGGGCGGAGTCACGGCAACAATCTCATCAGATGTCAGAGCAACAATCTAGCCAGAATTCAAAGCAGGAACGTGGCTAGATATCAAAGCAGCAACGTAGCCAGAAGTCGCGGCAACTGTCAAATTGAAACTGAGCAGAGAGTTCCCGTCAGATGTCCCAGATGTTCAGCTGTATCGGGTTGTGGTGGAATCCGATACGGCGGACCATCCTGGAGCTGCACCGGATTCTCTGAGAGATGCCTTCGTTGGATGTTTTATCACAAGTTGACGATTTTGGGACGAGAAACACACACGCACACGCACACACACGAAAGTTAAATGACGTAACAAACTCTGAAGCTCATTGTCTATGTCCATTCCAGGAATGGTATATGCTCCCTCACGAGCTGTGACCACTGTCAACGAATGCGATGCAATGTCAAAGAGTCAGGTTCGGAATAATCTTGTGTTTGATAGTACAACCAAGGACACGACCAACTGTGAAAACTACATTTAGTATACAAGGAGATGATTCCGTCCACCTCTAGACGCTGATTCAACTAATTTGATGCTCTCATTCCTTCGAAATCTTTTGCTACGTTGCTACGGATTAATATCAGGGATGATGTCCTTAATTGGGGCCTACAGTATCAACCGTCTGCTGATACAATTAGCTAGAAAGTGAGATCAATGGATTGACGTATGTAGTACCCTGAACAAAAATTCGGCTAATAGTCATTTAGTTCACACGGCATCACGCACATATGAAATTGTGTTCGTAGACCGTGGATCGTAACTTGCAATTACTCGGCTACGGTCATACATGTCCCGGAGGGAACTTTCAGCAATGATTTGCAGGTTGACGAAAGAATAGAGCGGTGTGATATTTCGACCGTGGCAGTACTAAAACACACGAGGATCTTCCATCGCCATTGCTTCGGTATCGTGCGCGACTGCACGTGGGTGATCACTGACGTGATATTGACAGTAAAACGTCCGTGGCTTGAGTGAGATTTCTCAATATACATACATCAAAAGCCCTTTCATCGTGTCGTCTACGCGCATATATGTACGCACTGAATTTTCCAATCCATTGGCGCTCTTTTTCTATCAGATAAATAATATTCAATGAAATTCAAGTTCCACTATACGTCAGTCAAGGAAAATGTATAACTCATTCGCAATATGATACATTTTTGCAACTTTGCTAACAACATACCATGAATCTGCTTGATTGGCTTCCGAATCTGACAAATATTGAATAATGATATATTGATGAAATAACAAGATGATGTTTTTTCGTTCATCCGTACACCTGTGCATATAAAGAACAACTCAGAGAAAGCAATATGTAACGAATTTAGAGCGCAGGTTGAAGGCAAGGTTGAGGTGTTGATAATCATGAAGAAATTCGTGGTTTATTTCAATTCCGACGTTTCATGGAATTTCAATCGATGCTTAGTAAAATGTGATAGCAATTACTAATCTTTTTTTTTTGTGGTACCAACATTATAGCGTGTTTTCGTCCTGACTCTCTCATTTATATTATATCGATCAAGGAAGTTCTTCACCATACCTCTTCGCTGGAAATTTGTTTATAATCTCTCGATTATTGTAATGCAATCACCACCGAAACTTTCTACTGACATTTTACAAACCCTTTATCAAAGATTTATTAAATGTATATTCACCTATTTTCACGTCTGCTTGGAATCATTCAATACTTAGAGGTCGTCAATGGTAGTACGTTGGGTGAGTAAGGAATTGATGGAAATCAGCGTATCATGGAACCCCATTTTTATAGCTCGTACGTCTGATGGGGAAGTGCTGCGATATGTTAAAACAAATTTAAATCATAAAAATAGTGAATGCCAGCACAATCAATATACGAGCACAATATTTTCGCGGAAAGAGTAATGCTTCTTTATTATCAATGATTTTGCGAGAAACGATACTTGTCAACGGACTGCGCTTGTTAAAACACAAAAACAATCAATATTTTAGTTCTTTAACAAAAATATCTGTCCAGTAAGAACGTTGATGCATTAATGCAATACGAGACTAATGACAGAAGTAATTAATTTAATTCGCCGTACGTGCGTAAGATAAGACATAAAGATAACAATGAAACATGACATATAAAAGAAAAGTCCAAATGAAATGGAGTATGAGTGCGCCGTTACCACGGAGCATCAATCTTAGAAATTGCCTTAACCTTATGCTGCGATGAAAGGTACATGAAAATCAGTTTTATTTTAGTCTTATGAGGCAAAACATACTCATAGAACCATTCTCACGAGCATCAAAACTAACGGAACATTACTTCTATTTCCAGTATTGGTTTACTACTCTTTCATATTAGCGGTTGCCTGCGTGCGAGCTACATCACATGATTCGAAAAATGGCATGCACGTAAGTGCTCACTCTTATAAAAAACATGTGATTGTTGACGGAACCGGTAAACATGAGACTTCTTCTGGAAACTGGGAAAGCAAATGGAAAGATTCCTCGTTAGATGGCGGAGATGATGGCTGGCATAAACGTGGTGGAAAGTGGCACGAAAAAGATGGTGAAATGCAGTCCGAAACATTTTCGGAAGAAAATTTGGATTCATCAGAGGCTGGTAGTGCAAGCTCTGAGACAGATAACTCAGACTGGAATTTTAGCAGCGAAGAATCTGCAAGTGGAAGTTCTGAAGAATCCAGTAAGTCTGAAGAGCGTTCAGACGAAGATGAGGATTCTGATGAAGATTCAGATTCTTTCGGATCTTCAGACGAAGATGATGAAGACGATGGTGATGAAGATACCGATTTTTTTGAATCAGCTGACACTACGAAGAGAATAAATTCGAAAAATAGAAGGTCATTAAGATCGAAGTCGTTCAGCAGTGGAAGCAAAAAATATTGGAGTTCTGCAGTATCTGCTGATTCCGAAGAATCTGGAGATAGTGGAGAAACAGACGATGACTCATATCAGGATGATGAATCTCTGAAATCATCGGAAAGAGATGTGAGTACATTAAAACACCACACAAAGAGTAAAGAATCCTATGGAAAAAGTGGTTCATATACAAATTCAAGACAGCAAACAGATGAAGGAAAAAAAGGTTCAGGAAGTTCTAAAACATCAATAAACGATAACAAGAAGACCCTTTTCAAGTGGAGAAAATCTACCGAAAAAACTCTTGCGCGATTATGCAGTGAAATAGATGCGATCGCTTTGAGGAGCCAGTACGGCAACAGAAAGAGTATCCACTGGTTCTGGACTGGTTATCGACAACGTCAGTTGGTTATGAACCAAGCAGGCAGCAACCTGAACAGACATGTGTCACAAATCCATAACAACTGGAAAGTAGCCCTACCTAAATGTGAATCCGATTTAAATGAAATATCACAATATCTACATGGAAATATAATGCAGTTACAAGAGTGTATGTCACCAGGCGGGAACAGAAAATCTGTGCCATTCCGTTATCTCATCAAATCACTCCACCGAAAAGTTGACACCGTGACTCATAAACTTGGAGAAGAATTGTACAAAATTGTCCGTAATGCCAGGGTCAGTAGTGAAAGATACACGAAATCGAAAACACGTACAACCTTAAATTCAGATTCCGAAGAGGATGATGAGTGTGAAGACCAAGATGATTCGGAGAGTGAGACAAGCTCTACCTCTGACTCAAACTCTGCGTCTAGTGCGGAAAGTAAGTCGAGCAGCTCGTCCAAAGCCGAATCAGTAGAAAAATCCATGTCGTTAAACGAGCTGGGTTATCACGATGAATCGAACACTTCGCTTGGATCGCGAGGTCATGGTACCGGTTTGCACGTCCATGGTACGGGATCGAAAGCATCATCCTCTGCAACATCCGCAGCAGATTCTAGTGCTGACGCAGACGACAAAAATGGCTCCGTAAGTAGGTCAAGCTCTTACGCTAAATCAAACTCCGTATCAAGTGGAAAAAGTCATTCAAGCAGTTCATCCGAGGCCAAATCAAAAGCGCAATCGCGGATGACGACAGGATCAGGCTATCACAAGGGTTCGATTCTGTCTAAGTCAGGTTTGGTAACTAGACATACCCATGGTACTGAATTGCATGGCTATGACACCGGATCGCAATCATCGTCATCTTCGGCATCAAAAGCAGCTTCTAGCACCGATTCAGAAGACCAAACAGGCTCGGAAAGTGCGGCGAGATCCTCCGCTAAATCAAGCTCCTCATCCGGTGGAAAAAGTCATTCCAGTAGTATGTCCAAGTCCGAATCAATGGCAAAATCCAGGTCAACAACTGAATCTGGCCATGACCGCGATAAGGACGGCGAAAGCGATGATACCGAATCACAATCATCGTCATCTTCGGCATCGAAAGCAACTTCGAGCGCTGGTTCAAGAGGCCAAACTGGCTCGCAAAGTGGGGCGAAGTCCTCTGCTAAATCGAGCTCCTCATCCGGCGGAAAAAGTCATTCAAGTAGCATGTCCAAGTCCGAATCAATGGCAAAATCCAGGTCAACAACTGAATCTGGCCATGACCGCGATGAGGACGGCGAAAGCGATGACACCGAATCACAATCATCGTCATCTTCGGCATCGAAAGCAGCTTCTAGCGCTGGCTCAAGAGGCCAAACTGGTTCGCAAAGTGGGGCGAAGTCCTCCGCTAAATCAAGCTCCTCATCCGGCGGACTAAATCATTCCAGTAGTATGTCCAAGTCCGAATTAATGGCAAAATCCAGGTTAACAACTGAATCTGGCCATGACCGCGATGAGGACGGCGAAAGCGATGACACCGAATCACAATCATCGTCATTTTCAGCATCGAAAGCAGCTTCGAGCGCTGGTTCAAGAGGTCAAACTGGCTCGCAAAGTGGGGCGAAGTCCTTCGCTAAATCGATCTCCTCATCCAGTGGAAAAAGTCATTCCAATAGTATGTCCAAGTCCGAATCAATGGCAAAATCCAGGTCAACAACTGAATCTGGCCATGACCCCGATGAGGACTGCGAAAGCGATGACACCGAAACACAATCATCGTCATCTTCGGCATCGAAAGCCGCTTCTAACGCTGGTTCAAGAGGACAAAGTGGCTCGCACAGTGGGGCGAAGTCCTCTGCTAAATCGAGCTCCTCATCCGGTGGAAAAAGTCATTCCAGTAGTATGTCCAAGTCCGAATCAATGGCAAAATCCAGGTCAACAACTGAATCTGGCCATGACCCCGATGAGGACTGCGAAAGCGATGACACCGAAACACAATTATCGTCATCTTCGGCATCGAAAGCAGCTTCTAGCGCTGGTTCAAGAGGCCAAAGTGTTTCGCAGAGTGGGGCGAAGTCCTCTGCTAAATCGAGCTCCTCATCCGGTGGAAAAAGTCATTCCAGTAGTATGTCCAAGTCCGAATCAATGGCAAAATCCAGGTCAACAACTGAATCTGGCCATGACCCCGATGAGGACTGCGAAAGCGATGACACCGAATCACAATCATCGTCATCTTCGGCATCGAAAGCAGCTTCTAGCGCTGGTTCAAGAGGCCAAACTGGTTCGCAGAGTGGGGCGAAGTCCTCTGCTAAATCGAGCTCCTCATCCGGCGGAAAAAGTCATTCCAGTAGTATGTCCAAGTCCGAATCAATGGCAAAATCCAGGTCAACAACTGAATCTGGCCATGACCCCGATGAGGACTGCGAAAGCGATGACACCGAATCACAATCATCGTCATCTTCGGCATCGAAAGCAGCTTCTAGCGCTGGTTCAAGAGGCCAAACTGGTTCGCAGAGTGGGGCGAAGTCCTCTGCTAAATCGAGCTCCTCATCCGGCGGAAAAAGTCATTCCAGTAGTATGTCCAAGTCCGAATCAATGGCAAAATCCAGGTCAACAACTGAATCTGGCCATGACCCCGATGAGGACTGCGAAAGCGATGACACCGAATCACAATCATCGTCATCTTCGGCATCGAAAGCAGCTTCGAGCGCTGGTTCAAGAGGCCAAACTGGCTCGCAGAGTGGGGCGAAGTCCTCTGCTAAATCGAGCTCCTCATCCGGCGGAAAAAGTCATTCCAGTAGTATGTCCAAGTCCGAATCAATGGCAAAATCCAGGTCAACAACTGAATCTGGCCATGACCGCGATGAGGACGGCGAAAGCGATGACACCGAATCACAATCATCGTCATCTTCGGCATCGAAAGCAGCTTCGAGCGCTGGTTCAAGAGGCCAAACTGGCTCGCAAAGTGGGGTGAAGTCCTCTGCTAAATCGAGCTCCTCATCCGGCGGAAAAAGTCATTCAAGTAGCATGTCCAAGTCCGAATCAATGGCAAAATCCAGGTCAACAACTGAATCTGGCCATGACCCCGATGAGGACGGCGAAAGCGATGACACCGAATCACAATCATCGTCATCTTCGGCATCGAAAGCAGCTTCTAGCGCTGGCTCAAGAGGCCAAACTGGTTCGCAAAGTGGGGCGAAGTCCTCCGCTAAATCAAGCTCCTCATCCGGCGGACTAAATCATTCCAGTAGTATGTCCAAGTCCGAATCAATGGCAAAATCCAGGTTAACAACTGAATCTGGCCATGACCGCGATGAGGACTGCGAAAGCGATGACACCGAATCACAATCATCGTCATCTTCGGCATCGAAAGCAGCTTCGACCGCTGGTTCAAGAGGCCAAACTGGCTCGCAAAGTGGGGCGAAGTCCTCTGCTAAATCGAGCTCCTCATCCGGCGGAAAAAGTCATTCCAGTAGCATGTCCAAGTCCGAATCAATGGCAAAATCCAGGTCAACAACTGAATCTGGCCATAACCCCGATGAGGACTGCGAAAGCGATGACACCGAATCACAATCATCGTCATCTTCGGCATCGAAAGCCGCTTCTAACGCTGGTTCAAGAGGACAAAGTGGCTCGCACAGTGGGGCGAAGTCCTCTGCTAAATCAAGCTCCTCATCCGGTGGAAAAAGTCATTCCAGTAGTATGTCCAAGTCCGAATCAATGGCACAATCCAGGTCAACAACTAAATCGGGCCATGAACAATATTTGGACAAGTCGTCCACTAGTTCAGGACTGTCTAAATCAAGTTTGCTAGCTGAGCATGGTCATAACATTGGTTTACATGGGCACGGAATTGGTTCGCACAACCATGATTCTGGTTCACACCATCATGACCCCGGCATGAACGGTTACGACATTGGCTCCCGTAACCATGATACCAGATCGCAATCATCGTCATCCTCGGCATCGAAAGCAGCTTCAAGCGCTGGTTCAAAAGGCCAAACTGACTCACAAAGCGAGGCTAACTCGGCTGCTAGATCGAGCTCCTCATCCGGTGGAAAAAGTCATTCCAGTAGTATGTCGAAGTCCGAATCAATGGCAAAATCCAGGTCAGCAACTAAATCGGGCCATGAACAATATTTGGACAATTCGTCCACTGTATCAGGGCTGTCCAAATCTAGTTTACTAGCTGAGCATGGTCATAATATTGGTGTACATGGGCACGGAATTGGTTCACACAACCATGATTCTGGTTCTCACCATCATGACCCGAGCATGAACGGTTACGACATCGGCTCCCGTAACCATGATACCAGATCGCAAGCATTGTCATCCTCGGCATCGAAAGCAGCTTCTAGCGCTCATTCACAAGACCATACTCGCTCGGAAAGTGAGGCAAGCTCCAGTGCCAGATCGAGCTCTGATACTGAAGGAAAAAGTCATTCCAGCAGTTCATCACAGGCCAGATCACAAGGAAAATCCATGTCGACGACCGGATCAGGCCACGAACAATATTCGGACATGTCGTCCCCTGGTTCAGGACTGTCAAAATCAAGTCTGTTAGCCGAGCACAGTCATAACATTGGTTTGCATGGCCACGGAATGGGCTTGCATGGCCACGGAATGGGCTTGCATGGCCACGGAATTGATTTGCACGGCCACCGAATTGGTTTGCACAGCCATGATATTGGTTCACACCATCATGACCCTGGCATGAACGGTTACGATACTGGCTCCCATAATCATGATGCCGGATCGCAAGCATCGTCATCCTCGGCATCGAAAGCAGCTTCAAGCGCTGGTTCGAAAGGCCAAACTCACTCACAAAGCGAGGCTAACTCGGCCGCTAGATCGAGCTCCTCATCCGGTGGAAAAAGTCATTCCAGTAGTATGTCGGAGTCCGAATCAATGGCAAAATCCAGGTCAGCAACTAAATCGGGCCATGAACTATATTTGGACAATACGTCCGGCGATTCAGGACTGTCCAAATCAAGTTTGCTAGCTGAGCACGGTCATAATATCGGTTCACATGGCCACAGATTTGATTCACACAGCCATGATTCTGGTTTACACCATTATGACCTTGGCATGAACGGTTACGATACTGGCTCCCATAATCATCATGCCGGATCGCAAGCATCGTCATCCACGGCATCGAAAGCAGCTTCCAACGCCCATTCACAAGACCACGCCCACTCGAAAAGTGAGGCAAGTACCTCTGCCGAATCTAGCTCTGCTTCGAAAGGAAAAAGTCATTCCAGCAGTTCATCACAGGCTAGATCACAAGGAAAATCCATGTCGACGACCGGATCAGGCCATGAAAACTATTCGGACAAGTCATCCACAGGTTCAGGACTGTCCAAGTCAAGTTTGCTAGCTGAGCACGGTCATAATATCGGTTCACATGGCCACGGAACTGATGTACACAGCCATGATTTTGGTTCGCACGACCATGACCTTGGCATGAACGGTTACGATACTGGCTCCCATAATCATGATGCCGGATCGCAAGCATCGTCATCCTCGGCATCGAAAGCAGCTTCAAGCGCTGGTTCGAAAGGCCAAACTCACTCACAAAGCGAGGCTAACTCGGCCGCTAGATCGAGCTCCTCATCCGGTGGAAAAAGTCATTCCAGTAGTATGTCGGAGTCCGAATCAATGGCAAAATCCAGGTCAGCAACTAAATCGGGCCATGAACTATATTTGGACAATTCGTCCGGCGGTTCAGGACTGTCCAAATCAAGTTTGCTAGCTGAGCACGGTCATAATATCGGTCCACATGGCCACAGAATTGATTCACACAGCCATGATTCTGGTTTACACCATTATGACCTTGGCATGAACGGTTACGATACTGGCTCCCATACTCATCATGCCGGATCGCAAGCATCGTCATTCTCGGCGTCGAAAGCAGCTTCCAGCGCTCATTCACAAGACCGTGCTCACTCGGGAAGTGAGGTAAGCTCCTCGGCCAAATCGAGCTCTGCATCCAGTGGCGAAAGTTATTCCAGCGGTTCATCCCAGGCCAGATCGCAAGGAAAATCCATGTCAACAATCGGATCAGGCCATGAAACATATTTGGACAAGTCGTCCACTGGTCCAGGACTGTCTAAATCAAGTTTGCTAGCTGACCATAGTCACAATATTGGTTTGAATGGTCACGAGACTGGTGTACACAGCCATGAATCTGATTCACTCCATCATGACCATGACGTGAGCGGTTACGATACTGGCTCCCATAATCATGATGCCGGATCGCAAGCATCGTCATTCTCGGCGTCGAAAGCAGCTTCTAGCGCTCATTCACAAGACCATGCTCACTCGGAAAGTGACGAAAGCTCCTCTACCAAATCGAGCTCCGCATCCAGTAGCAAAAGTCATTCCGGCAGCTCATCCCAGGCCAAATCGCAAGGAAAATCCATGTCAACAACTGAATCAGGCCATGAAAAATATTCGGACAAGTCGTCCGATGGTTCAGGATTGTCCAAATCGAGTTTGCTAGCTGAGCACGATCATAATAGCGGTTCGCATGGCCACGGAACTGATGTACACAGCCATGATTCTGATTCACTCCATCATGACCATGACGTGAGCGGTTACGATACTGGCTCCCATAATCATGGAGCCGGATCGCTAGTATCGTCATCCTCTGCATCGGAAGCAACTTCTAGCGCTCATTCACAAGACCATACTTACTCGGACAGTGACGAAAGCTCCTCTACCAAATCGAGCTCTGTAACCAGTGGCAACAGTCATTCTAGCAGTTCACCAACTCCAAAAATTCAGCACAGCGTAAATCCAAAATATGCTTCAATTGTGCATGCACATTCGATGAAACATGCTGATGTTTCCCATTAATTATACGTTACGGTAATCGTCCCATGAATATTTCCAAGCTCGAAAAAACTGAAGTGGGTCACTTGATATTTTCCAAAATGTCAGGATACACTTCCTTGTTTCGATTTCCTACTTTTATATACTGGCATTTCCCGATCAAACCCTCGCTGTCATTATGAAAAGGCAACAGTCACATACCTATTTATTAGCAGTCATGTAACGCAACTGTCATGACTCAATCGCATTGATTGCGTTTCAGATCCAGTTATATTTCTAGTGGCAGTATTGCTGAGTATCCTTGTACACAATGGCAAATAATCATTTTGCATTTTTTTTGTTCGTGTAAATTAAGAAAACAAAACTTATTAAGATCGCTGCATGGTCTTTTCGATCGTTGAAAGAATATATGTATCCATGAAAAATAAAAATGAATATTGCAAAAACGTCGTGTCTCTTCGGGATTATCTATACTTTTGTCTCATCTTCCAGCGATATTCTTATGTTTTCAAAGACCTCCACCTCCTCTTGATGGCCTTTGCATTGAAGACCTCAGATTCGAGGTCCACGTCGATCAACATTTGAGCAAAGGGACGTACGACTACGAGGCAAAAATTCAAATAAAGCCAAAAGTAACGTCCCATTTGGTATTATCCAAGACTTCTAGTTTATGTTCGGCACACTCTAGGCTAATTTGAAAAGAAACGCTACGAACGAGTTCGTTCACGGTTGTCTGTCAGTTCCAACTTTACTCCAAGTCCTCACAATAGAAAAGAGTTTTATGAAGCACCAGGTGGAAAACTAAATTGAATTGATAGCAATAATCGTCCGCAGAATACAACTTTGTAATACCGAGAAATAGTATCAGATTACATTTGAGTCGAAGCCCAATGTTAAGAATGACGGATGGTGATCCCGAGATATGCATCAAGTAGATTAATTTCTCGCGAGTTTGTTTTTGGACTACGATATGTCTCACCGCCGTATTCGTAATTGGATTTTTTCCTTTAATGAGAAAACTATAGGGCCGATGATGAACCTCTAAATATTTTTCACCATCGTTCTGCTTTTGCAATAATGTATCTTTAAGTGTAGGCTCAAGATTTCTGAGTGACCACTTAAAAGAAAAAATGTTGCCCTAAAATGACACACTGTAGTCTATATGTTTTCAATTCTGTATGTAGTGGTTGTGAGAATCGTTTGTATGTGACTGTATGTATTTCCCAATACATAAAATATGCAGTTTCGAGGCATTTTTCTTAATGGATTCGTCGCGACAAATGAATGATCACATTCTTAATCAACGAAATATAATTTGATAGACAAAAATATGTCTACGAGATGTAGATAATCCATTATAAAATAGATGCCCGTCTTGAGTCTCCTACGACGTAGTTGTCCGACATTTATCTTTGAACTTTTTTCGGTTCAATCTGAGGGAAACGATAACACTGCATGTGCTATCGAGAATGGAAGCTTTTTACAGCAGCGTTCTACTCATCTGCGAGCGAGATTCTATAGACTCAATTCAGTGAGTCCAAGTCACTTGGACAACGTGCGCAGAGGGAACGGTTGTGACCTAATGGTTTCCATTGCTTTATTCCTGAGCACAAGATCGAAGTGAAGCAGCCATGTGGAAGTATTGCATTTTGTTTTTAGCTATTGCATCCTCGGCATTAGAAACCATCTCTTTCCCAGATAATGACGTAAGTCCATGAAGATTCATTGACCGTGCTACTTTAGTTTATGAAGTAAATTATCATATAAATATTACAACTTTTGAAGTACATCGTTTTATTCCTGAACCGTATACAAGTTGAGCAATGATAAGAGAATACTGAACACCTATGATTCCATATTATCTGTAGACAAAAAAAAGCCATCAAGAAAGTACGCCAGGTTTGAAAACTTGCACTGCAGTTGTAATTTAATTGGCACAAAAAATGAAGTGATTTTTTTTTCTGAATTACTGAGGAAAATAAACCAGAGACTACGAAAACGTGGTGTGCATGGTTAAGAAAATAAGCTCGGCTTGTTTTACTCACAAAGATATATCAATTTTATCTTTGCATTATATCAATCATGACCTTATGTCAATATCTTTCCAGACTTATTCTCTTATCCAGGCCCACCAAGTTTTCGTAGTATGCGGTTTATTTTTCTTGAAGATTGAAAAAAAATTATGTCAATTTTTTTTGTCAACTTGTGAAGTGCGATTTTTTGTATTTAGCTTTCTTTTATTACCTTTTGATAATTTTTTCCCCGAAATAGATTTACTTTTTAAATAGTTCGTAAGGATGGCATTGCGGTGCAATTTACGATTTAAGACTTGAGGATTCTGATTTTCTGGGTGGTTTACGAAATGATTATTAAATATTTCTTCGTTGAACAAGATACACAAAAATAAAATAGTAATTGACGGCGCGCGGTGCAGAATCGGTAGAAGGAGGTAGACTGGGCGAGGCAAGAAGATATGGCGAAGCAAGGGAGAGGGGAAACGCATGATATAAATGTGATGGCCGCGGATAGCGAAGCAAGTCTGACTTTCAAGATATATATACATATATTACGCTGTAATCAAATCAAACACAAAGCATCTTCAATTCATCTCGAGTTACAATTGAGTCTTGGGACAAGTACATTTGACGGCGTTGTCGTAGGCTTCGACTTCGAACTCATTTTGAAAATTAATTGCCCATATTTGTCGGAGTAATCAATTTCGGTTCTGAATGCGAATCGTTTTCTTTATATAATCACGGAGCTCAGGAGAAATGTCATGATCTGAAAATTGAACTGATGAATTATTACCCGGTACTCGCTCGATTAAGCCGTCAGTACGATTGATGCCATAATTGCTCAGAAAAAACTTTGCGCAGGCTTAGCATATGCTGCTCGATTCTGCTGCATCGAAAGATTTGACGTGTCCGTATATGCGCGCCGACGACACATTCAAAGCCCTCTTGATATCGAAGGAAACATTTTTTTTAATATTTGAGAATCGAGATCTTTGCTGTGAAAGTTTCTCGGAATAAAGCTGCAAGTTCATGCGTTATTCATAAGCTTCGTATAAAAGGCGCCAGGAAAGGAAATTTAGCTTCGTCGTTGACAGTTTCAATTTGAAACATGCCAGTGATTAGGGACGATTCATGTAGATTCTGCGTGTTATCAATATTTTCACTGCACGTGTCTATTTTTCCATTGTACAAATGCGAAATAGAATACAATACTCGTCAATGTAATATGACGAGGTAAAATAACGATATTTAGTGCAAATGATAAAATTCATTAGCGGCGAGTAATTCCGATTTGCAATTGCAGGATAGTCGGGCGTTGGGAAACTATGGATTCGAAGTTGATCATAAAAACAATCAGTTTTTACTCGACGGTAAACCGTTCAGGTATGTTTCTGGAAGCTTCCACTATTTCCGCACCCCACGACAGTACTGGCGAGATAGATTGCGAAAAATGAGGGCAGCCGGGCTGAATGCAGTATCTACGTGAGTATTGTCTTGTTTCTCATTCTGATCGAGCACCGGAGGTGTATCAAACTCAGTTATCACCAATTGAATCTTCAAGTTACGTCGAGTGGAGTCTTCATCAACCTAACGTCAACACGTGGGAATGGTCTGGTGAGGCAGATGTCGTCGAATTCATTAGAATCGCACAAGAGGAGGATCTACTGGTGCTCTTACGGCCTGGTCCTTACATATGTGCCGAAAGGAATTTGGTAAATATTTTTGCATCTAATGATTTTCGATAGCTCTCGAAACTCTTCAATTCATGCGTTCCAAAAAAGAAACGCCTGAATTTTTTGTAAAAACTCATTGTAATACCATGTTAATCATTTTGACCATTTAAATTATTTATACGTATAGGGTGGCCTGCCACCTTGGCTGATGACTCTTGTACCGGATATAAAAATGCGAACGAACGACACCCGTAAGTATATCGTAGTATTTCCGAATATAACGACAATAATTCCTCTGGCAATACTGGAACGATAACAGCTTTGTTTGTATTGTTTCGTGCCAGGCTACATGCAATATGTCGAAGTATATTTACGAGAACTATTGATAAGAATGGAACCGCTTCTGAGAGGCAATGGAGGTCCGATAATAATGGTCCAGGTGAATTGAATTGTTCATATTATGGAGTCGAAAAAAATAAATCACGCAACAGCGTGAACAACAACACTACGAACTCACACGATAAATCTTACTCTCTAGATCGAAAACGAATACGGAAGTTTCCATGCGTGTGACGCACCTTACAAAGCAAGTCTCTTCAACATTATCAAAAGATATGTTGGAACTAAAGCACTATTGTATACAACCGATGGCTCATCTTTATCGATGTTACGATGTGGCTATGTCCCTGGGGCATATGCGACTGTTGACTTCGGGACTAGTGGGAATCTCACTCGGAACTTTGAAATAATGCGGCAAATTCAGCCAACGGTAAAACTAATGAAAGTTTTTTTTTCATCAATAAATTCTTATCGATCCTCCAGTAACAACTGATTTCTTCGATTTTCGTTGATTGATACCCAGCGGAATCAATAAAATACTTATCCTTTCAATGATATAAGAAATTTTAGTGTTGAACATAAACCATTGGCTTTTTTTTCTACGCTATCAATTTACACTCAATGATTTTTTTTTTACTCAAAGAGTTTGTTTTTGCGGTCATCTCGCGATTGTCATTGCTGGTTATTTCCTTGGATGCGGATTATATAAACCTTTTCTAGCACAAGTTTACCATGCATTGACTTTAAATAAATGTGCAGTGAAATTTTCGCTTTCATTCAACTAATTCTACGCATCCATTTTACACTTTCACGCGAGAAACTGCTAATGTTGCAGGGCCCTTTAGTCAACTCAGAGTTTTATCCAGGATGGTTGACTCACTGGGAGGAACCGTTCCAAAGAGTTAGTACAGCAAATGTTGTCCGAGTGCTCGACCAAATGCTTGCTTTAGGTGCATCGGTAAACATATACATGTTTTACGGCGGTACAAATTTCGGATTTACATCAGGTAATTAGAGGAAGCGTTTCTATCAGTAATCTTCTCTATATTCGTAAGGATACAAAACCTTCTTTGTTTTGTGTACACACAAGTTTTCTTTCAATGAATATTTCAATTTACTGATGGAAACGATGCAAAAATTCGTCATAAGTTGAATGAGTTATTTTTACTGGATACATCGTTAGTTCCTGTTAGTTGCATATTTGTGACTGAAATGGAAAAAAAACCGTGGAAGAAAATGCCAGTTCTCAAAAAACTATGATGTTCATTCTGTTACGTATATTCAGGTGCAAACGGGCCTCAGAACTACAGTCCCCAGTTGACATCCTACGACTACGATGCACCGCTTACTGAAGCGGGTGACCCGACGGATAAATACTTCGCGATTCGTGAAGTGATAGGCAAGGTAGTTTTTGCCTGTTCAAAAATTTTGCTTCCTATTGATACCGTAATCGGATAAGATTTTCTAAATATAGGAACTGTTTTTTTCGTACTAGCCGCTATTTTGTAATTCTGCTTACAGTATCTCCCTCTAACAAATCTTTCGCTGCCAAATGTCGCACCGAAGGGGAATTACGGTCCAGTTATTTTGCAACCGATTGCAAAACTGTTCGATCCACTTGCAAGACAATCGATGGCTTCGGTCAGCGGAAATTACAAAGAGGCACCGACATTTGAACACCTCGGAATTGCTCACCATCTGGTGCTTTACGAAACTTTTTTGCCAAACTCTCCAAAGAATTCTTCAATCCTTAATGCGTTTACAATGGATCGAGGTCTCGTTTACCTAGACTCGAATCTCGTGGGAATGACGTCTCGGATTCGCGAGGTGTACAGCGTTGCCCTTGAAAAACCTTCCGGAAAACGTCTCCAGATTCTCGTTGAGAATCAAGGTCATTTGAATTTTGGCAATATCACCGAAGATTGGAAGGTTATTCGCAATACATATTTCTCAATTATGTAGCTCTGAATCTTACGTTCGACTTCGTGACATAATTTTTGTTTGTTTAACAGGGCTTGCTGAACGCAAATCTTGACAGCATTCCACTGTATTCATGGAATGTTACGGGATTCGAATTGAAAGACATCGAACCACTCAAAAATTTGAATAATAGTATCACAGTAGATTCCGGAATTCTCAAAACGAGTCCAATTTTTCTACTGGGCAATTTCACCGTCACTGGCAAGCCCCTAGATACTTATCTTGATACTACTGGCTGGGGAAAAGGCGTTGCGTTCATAAACGGCTACAATCTTGGTAGATATTGGCCTCGAGCTGGACCACAAATGACCCTTTACGTACCATCCGCTTACTTGAAAAGCGGTGATAATGAACTCATTATTCTCGAACTCGAGTTTTTGCCATCAACGAAAAGAATGAAGTTGCAAGATACGGCAAATATTGGATAAAATTGCCAGTGGAAACTTTCCTACGAAAAATTTTAACTTTGAAATTACTTATGAATGGAAATGGAGTTTGTTTCAATAATCAACACGTATCGACAGTTCGATCAACTATATTTGTCCAAAGAGGTCTAGCCGAATAAATGCACGAAGAATGCCTGAACCCCTGTTTATTTATCCTGCTCTTGAATATATCCTGGCGAGAAAAGTTTTACACCTAATTCAAAACCCAAACTCTCACTAGAAAGGAAAATCTAAGGTCGCCGATTTTTTACATTAAGAATCTACTTCAGAAATCTCAATGAATTTTCAAGCGTGCGTAAATGCTTGTGAGTTCGATGTTGCAGAACTGTTGCGATTTATTTCAAACGAACTTTTCATACCGAGGGAATTTTGTTTTGACAAGTAACAAAGGCCGCATCACGAAGTTGTTTCACGTGAATTAGGTCCATCAGCTAAAAGCACGAAATAACGATCCCCCGCTCAGAAAAACTTTGGTGCATGGCTGATAACATAAGCATTATTTTCTCATCAAATTAACTCATCGCATCCGCAGCAAGATTAACGCTCGGGCCATTTCGCATCGTATTGGTAAACAAAATATCTAAAAATCTAAAATTTGAATTCTGCTAAAGCGTTGATTCAAAAAATTCTAATTTGAACCAGCGTAAAAATATTCGTATCCCGATTTGTAATTAAGATAATGAGACTTTTTCGAATTGCGAGTTTTCCAAAAATGGTTGAGATCCATGAAGAATTTTTCACTCATGTTAAAAAATTGAAGAGTTATTTATATTTGTTCATAGGGAAAAAATTGAAATCCTCCAAAAACGAACATTTTTATCAACGATTTTTTTCCAATCGATCGATTCGTAAAAATACTTGTTGAACCACCTGAATTCAAATATAATCATTTATTGATCTAGTCTCGATCCGACGAATCAAGCCAGTTTATTGTTCTTCAATAACTGCGACCAAACAGAGTATAAAATTGCGGTTTCTTCGTGCAACGAGGGTGTACACATTTCAAGGAATCAAGTTGTGTTTTCGGTTGATCGAAAGGTATACAAAGACTCTTGGCTCCCATCAGTGGTGCTCCTGCTTCTTCACCTGCGTCTTCGCTGAAATTCAAACGGATAGAGTGTAAAGTTTGTGGCAAAATCGGTGGACCATCTACAGTGAGATATCGCATCCGAGAATCAAAAATTGTGGCATACGTTTTGAGATTAATCACATGGGAAAAAAAAAATTTCGAGGAATATTTACCCCGCACTGTCCGCTTTGATATTATCCTCGCAACTGATGTCTCCGCAAAAAGGTGCGAGAATGATATTCTTTTTCTCGAGTTCAGAGCAGAATGTGTTCCACTCGTTGGTCTGCTTGATATGGTCGTTCAAATCGTTCGAGGCCTTGTTCAGCATCGATTTCTGTATTTCCTCGAGAAGTTTTTCGATGGATCCACAAACGCTCGATCTTTCAGCGGTCCGACGTTCAGCATTATCTCGTCTAACAAGGGTGACTTGTTTTTTCTCCAAATCTTTGAAACCGAGCTCAGCTCTGATAGGAACGCCCTTGAGTTCCCAATGATTGAATTTCCAGCCTGGGCTATAATTGTCCCTGTAGTCACCCTTGACTTTCAAATTACCATTTTTCTTCAATTCCGCCTCAAGTTTTTCACACTCCTCCATGAGACGTTGCCTCTGTTCGAGACTCGTGGAAGCTGTTATTCCACACGGGACGATTACGACCTGAACGGCAGCGACTCTCGGTGGCAGAACGAGCCCTTTGTCGTCACCGTGCACCTGCGATGGTTTCATAATTGTTTTAGCACAAATCTCTGACAAAAACAAAACAACAGTAGAACGAAAATTAACACTAAAAGTTTTTTTTTTCTTTTTTTTTCAACAAACCATTATCATAACTCCGATCGTTCGTGTAGTCAAACCCCATGAGTTTTGATAAACATAAGTCTTCTCGCTTCCTTCCTCAGCGCCCTCTACTTGGATGTCAAACATTTTGGCGAAATTTTGTCCCAAATGGTGACTCGTAGCACCTTGAATTCCTCTACCACTCGCCGAGACGAAAGCCTCGACCGTAGTCGTGTAATCACCGCCCGCGAACTTTTCTTTCTCTGTTTTACGGCCTCTGACGACGGGCACTGCTAGATAATCTTCGTAAACTTTGGCGTATATGTCGAGAATCTGTAATACCTCTTCGTCGGCTTCGGCTTTTGTTCCAAATGCCGAGTGTCCTTCTTGCCAAAGAAATTCACGCGTTCGCAAAAATGGCTGTGGATGCTTGAACTCCCACCGCTGAAATTACAGATACAAACAATATTCAAGTTTTTCCACAATTCTTTGATACCAATGGCCAGAAAAAATTGATTATCGTTGAGATTTGAATAATATATTTTTACATTTCGCTATGAAAAAGTCTAATTAGTGAAAATTCAACGTCCGAGAAATACTTACGACGACGTTATTCCACTGATTAAGTTTGAGTGGCAAATCTCGATGAGATTTCAACCATTTGGCGTATGCAGGGTACATGACAGTTTCCGAAGTTGGACGGATGGCAATTGGTTCGGCCAACTCGGATTCGCCGCTTTTGGTAACCCATGCAACTTCCGGCGCGAAATCAGCGATGTGATCTTTTTCACGTTCGAGAACGGCTTTGGTTACGAATATTGGGAAGTAACAATTCTGCACGCCCATTTTCTTGATCTCGCGGTCGATGTAATCCTTTATTATGTCCCAAATGGAAAAGCTCCAAGGACGTAAAACGTAACAACCGGAAACGTCGTAGTACTCTATCATTTCGCCTTTCGTAATAACTTGAGAGTACCAATCCGATAAGTTGTCCGTTTTTTTCGCTTCGAGACCCAAACGAGTACCGGTTTTGTTGGTTTCGGCTTCTTTGCTCGGGGCTTGTTGCTCTTTGGCCTTTCCTTTCTTCGCTCCTTTCTCAGCTGGCTTGGAAGACTCTTTTGCATTTCGAGCGCCAGGCTTTTCTCCACTACCTGGTGGTTTCCAATCTTGTCCCGTGGCTGCTTTGTAACTGCTCTTCAAATCAAGCAATATTTTCACTGCCTCGTCGATAGCGTTTTTCTCAGCCTTCTCGCTCTTCAGTCGTCTCACATTGTCACCAGCCTTGGTTATCTCATTCGACAATTCATTATCTTTTGCCGGTGGATTCGTCGATGGCGTCGCAGCGACGCTCGTCACACTGGCTTTCCATTCCTTCCCCGTAACACTTTTGTAATCGTTTTTCAACTTCAATAAAATCTTCACCTCATCGTCGATCTTTGATTTATCAGCTTTCGCCGTTTTCAGCTGACGAACCTTGTCTCCTTGTTCGGCTATTTTAGTAGAGATGGAATCTGCCGATTCTGCATTCATTTTTGGAGGTGCAACGGTGGTTTCTTTGGGTTTCCAATCCTCACCAACCGACTTCTTGTATTCGGCCTTCAAAGCTAATAGAACTTTGACTTCCTGCTCCACGAGCTTTTTCTCTGCTTTGGCAGTTTTCAGCTCACGCACTTTATCACCCTGCTGTTGAATTTTATTGGACAATTGTTCGTTCGAAGCCTGTGAAGCTTGTACGACGATTGTCGAAACTGCTGTCGCAGCTTCCGGTTTCCAATCTTTGCCAGTTGCGTTCTTGTATTCGGTTTTAAGGGCCAAAAGATTCTTCACCTCGGCATCAATCGTCTTTTTGTCCGCTTTTTCCGCCTTAAGTTGTCGGACTTTGTCACCTTGATTAGCTACTTTTATCGACAACGCTGCTCCATCTGTCTCGCATGATTTTGAGCTTTGAATCACTTCCGCTGGTGACCAATCTTTTCCCGTTATCTTTTTGTACTCGGCTTTCAAATTCAAAAGTTCTTTGACTTCTTGATCGATTACCTTTTTCTCCGCTTTCTCAGCTTTCAACTTTCTCACTTTTTCACCTTGCTCCTGCACTCTTTTCGAAAGCGTCGTGACCGTACCTTTGCCAGAATCACTCGCTGGAGTTTTCACTGCTGCTTCCGGTTTCCAATCCTTTCCCGCGGCTGCTTTGTACTCGGCCTTCAAAGCTAGCAAGATTTTCACTTCTCCGTCGATGATGGATTTTTCTGCTTTCGCGGCTTTGACGTCGCGCACTTTGTTACCCTGGGCCGTTATTTTCTCGTGCAACGACGATAAATCCTACAAATACAAATCAACAATTTTTCATTTTCATTCAAAGTTGTCGAACTGTTTAAACGACACCGGAAACAAATGAACCGTTTTTATTTTCACGTAAAATTGAACATCCTATGGACAATAGCACGAAAGTAAAAATTTTATTTTTTTTTCATTTAGAGACTAAAATCCGATTTTCTCAGAATTATTAAATCGAATTGATTTTTCTTTTTTCTTTTTTTTTGTCAACAATCCATATGGGAAGAACAGAGCGTCGTGACAACAACAGGGACTTTCTCGACGGTCCACGTTGTCGAGTATCCCAACGCGTACCTGAGAATACCGTATGCGAGTCGAATCAGTCGCTGCTAGGTGAGAGGGAAGCACAACGGTTTCGAAAACCAAGTGCGATATGCGAGTGGAGAGGGAGCGCAGTGAGCGTCCCGTTCAACTACAGTGGAACTTCCATTACGCTGAATTTTGATCAGTGAACACTCGATTATCGGAGTCACAATGCTTTCATGAGTCTCTTTTGATACGTTTCTCATCTCCGGGGCGGGAGAAATTGAGATTTTCAATTTAATTTCTATCCTGGAAGAGTTTTCTCAAATTTCAAATGTTTAATTTTTCTTGTCGCACTTTTACATCTCAAAAATTGAATTTTCATTACATCGCAATCATTTTTTTCCATTTCTTTTCAAAGTAGCCCACCTTACTGCTGCGAATTTAAATAATAGCTCTTTGGATTTTGTTATAATTCATAATTATATGAAATGTCATTATAATTTTACGAAGGCCGATGTCTGTGATGAATGCCCAATGATTTTCTAGTAATTTGTTATTATAGAAATTACCGTTTCAGTACCGTATTAAATTATTCAATTAATTACTATATTTAACCGATTTTTCTACATGGTCCGTGAGATTTGAATTATTCTTTGAAAACGAATGCATGAACGAGGAATTTAAAAAAATTACCTTTCCGCCGCTGTCTTTCGTATTATTTATCGTTCCGGTTGCAGCGTTCGTGGGTGCAGCAGGGGTTGCTTGAGCGGTGGAGTGCCCGTCAGGTACGTGGAAGAGGATGATCGGTTGTTCACGCGACGAACAAGGGCTGATGGGGGCGTATGGAACATCGCAACGATAAAATCCTTTTCTCTGTAGTTGGATGATTTCGCCTTCTTTCACGCGCTTCAGTTCACTTTCGCCCAATAATTTAACTTCTCTCTGAAATAGTCGATATCATAATATAGAAAAAAAGGCAAGCATGTGAGGATTCTTCGGGAAGGACAATATTCTGAAACGTACCCTCGTGTCCTTTGCGACAAAATCTTTGAAATCGTCGTCCTTGCCGAGCACAGGTTTGCTGATAATATGCTCGAAATGGACCGCGTAGCAAGGGACCATATCGTGGTTGGACGATTTGTTATCCGCGAGCCAGGTAAGTTTAACCGTATTTTTATAATCTTTGTTCTCGAGGTTCAAGCTCGCCGTAACTCCCGTGATAATCCCATTATCTTTCTTGATTTTTTTTATGAGCAAATTTCCCCAGTTTATAAAAGTAGCATTTTGACCCTCTACGAGGGTTTCCGCGTCGCATCTTTCGATTAGAATACACGGTCCCACTTTAACTTGCTTCGTACCCTTCGACGGGTCTTTTGGATGATTTTGTACGGTCAGGAAATCTTCCTTTGCGTTCTCTACCGTAACAGGAACAGTTTCGCCCTCGTTCAATGCCGTATATCTGCGCATTAAACAAAACGAGATTTTTCAATGGATCACGTTCATTTCTAAAAATGCAATCAACTACCAAATCATGGAATAAACGTTTGCATGATTAGAACGGAATGAGAGAGCAATTATTTAGTGTCGATTCTCGCTTGCTTTCGTATTTTTCGCATTTGGAATGAAAATATTTTTTTATAAAAAATTTGAGGATAATGCAACAATGGATAAAATGAAATTTTAGCAATGAGCGCGAATGAAAATACCGACTTACCTTATCGCCATAGGATCGATGACCTTCTTGTTAAAAGCCCAAATTTTGTCCCACTCCATGAAAACGACCGATCGCGAACTACCTTGAGCAATGATAAACTGTTTGAGCCCGTCGACGGTCATTCCACGGCGGAGTATTCCTCTGACGGTTGGAAAACGAGGATCGTCCCAACCATCGACCAATCCTTCCTCGACGAACCAAGTCAATCTTCGTTTTGATAAAACCGTGTTGGTCATGTTGAGTCGAGAATACTCCCAAACGTGAGGACGTCGCAACTCGAGAGCCTCGATTAACCAGTAGAATTGAACGTCTCGATCGTGGTACTCGGTGGTACGAAGTGTATGCGTTACACCCTCGAGGGCATCTACGATCGGACATGCAAAGTCATACGTTGGATAAACCCTAAAAATAAACAAAACTTTTAAAATCATCGATATTCGTACAGTGGCAAATTTAACACAAAAAAGTTTCGAATTTTTCGTTGTTTCCGTCGAAAGAAAAGAAAATTCAGTAGATCGGAGAGACGAATGGATAACCACGAGTCCTCGTAATTTATTGTTCATATTTAATAAGAATAGAAAGAAAACGAAGTCTGAAAATACTAATGCATACTTGTATTTTGTTCCTGTACGAGGATGAGGTTCCGCTTTGCACCTATAAATCGTCGGATCCCTCATGCATCCGTTGGTCGATTGATAATCGATTTTTGCCCGTACGCAACACTCCTGCCCCTTGACCGTTGCCTTTTTCATTTCTTCCCAAAGTTGCATGTTTTTCTCGACGCCTAATCAAAATTATGGACCAAGATTTGTGAAGATAAAAAAAGATGCTTGGATGACGTTGAAGTTTGGATTTAAACCAAAAAATATTGACGTATAATAAACGCATAAGAAGTTGGAAGTTTGGGTTCGTAACGAGATTCACTCACTATTGTCTCGATTCGCCGATGGCAATCTCTGCTCCCGTTGTTCCTTCATCAGCAAAGCAGGCGTATCATCGACAAATGCTTTTCCCTCTTTGATCAGCTTGTCGCAATAGGACAACATGAGCTCGAAGTAGTCGGAAGAGTGAGTGAAACGATCGGGTTTTATCTGCAACATCTCCAGATCTTGCAGTATCGCTTGTTCAAACTCAACGTTTTCTTTAGCCGGATTCGTATCGTCGAATCGCATTATTAATTGGCCTTTGAATGCATCTGCGTAATATTGATTAAGCAGAGCTGCTTTCGCATGACCAATATGAAGAAAACCACTCGCCTCTGGCGGAAAACGTACGACCACCTTGAAAAATGATCAATTATAATGAGAAACACTTTACCATCGTTTTTTCGTGATCGTCGTGATCGACAATTCTTATCCATTCGAGTGCATACTGGGCCGTTTCGACCCCAACAATTCTCCGTCACCAATTGTTTGGCAATTAATGGCAACCGCTGTTTTGGCATTCAATTTTCGTTTTCGTCAAAAAATAAATTAAATGCCATAAAATATGGCTAACCTACTACGTAAAACGTTTCTGTACAAAAGAAAAACGATTTGAAAAACGCCTCGGGTCAGATTGACCCAATATGCACTTGAAGAACATTTTATTTTTATTCAAATTATTATTTTATTCTTTTTATTCAAAATTTTCGATACTTGTTGTTATGGAGGATTCGTAATTGATTTAGACGTTTTTTCAACATGCACTGTGCAGAATACAGTTATTTTTTTTCGCATTTTGTCAGAACTCTTGTCTGTTATCGTGCTCAATGACTGTCGGGGACATATAAACAAAAGAAACTGCATAAAATTCGTCATGCATTGGGAAACGGCCAATTTCGATGGAATGCAGTGAACAAAAAAAATGAACAGAAGATTGGAAACTATGATGAAATTTGCATGGTTGGAATGCAACGGAATTCCTTATTTTATTCTATTTTTTGAAAGCCGAGCCAAGAATTATCATGCAATGTCCGTCTATGACGATTATTGGCGAATGAAAAACTGAATGTCATAGAAAAATGAAGATTCCAAAAATCTGAAAAATTGTTAGTGGATAAAATATTTTTGTTTGGCTCAAACGATTCGAACTTCAATATTGTTTGGAAATTTGGTAATTCTTCAGTGACCAAACCTTGCCCATTTCAGCTCCAGGAAGTTCAACAAACGTTCCTTCTTGTTTTCTGTTTCCCGTGCTGCACGGCCTCTTGGCATCTTTGCCCTCTTGGCGTCCTGAAGATTTTGTAGCTTTCCCAGAGCCGGCGACTCTATTCTTTGGGACAACGGCAAGGGCCTTTTGGACCGCCGGCATGGCCAACATTTGCTTGTACCATCGGCTTATGTTACAGTATTTTCCGTCGCTTTCCAGAGGCCGATGATCCACCAAAGCGGAAAAAACGTAAATATCTGCCAAGGTCAGACGCTTGGATACCAGCCACGTTTTGGGCTTTAGAATATTGTCGAGATAAAGGAGCGAATCGCTCATGGACTTTTGACTTTTGAGAGGCCCGATGGAGAACGAAAGCCAATGATCCACTTCCGTTCGTTCGTAAACATCGGAGCCGCCTTTTAAGTGAAAACAAAAAAAAATGAATTTCTGTTGCAAAATGTGTTTGAAAAAATATTGAAAATACGGGACGACGAAGAGTGCCGAATTTTTACCATATAGTTCCGGATAAACTGTTCTACCGAAATATCGTCCAACCTCATTGGAGCTTTCGCAAATGATACTTCCATCGGCAGCGATTAACTGAACATCACCGGAAGAATTGAAATTATTGGACGAGATTTCTACCGCGGCTTTGTTCTCTTCGTTTATCAGCTCGGCAGTTATCAAAGCGCCTATAAAATCAACACGTCTGTTTCAGTTGCTTCGAAAAAGGAACAGCTGCACCGTTGCCTTAAAAATATTGGACATAACCTAGAATTTTACCTATCGCGGGATTGTTTGGCTTCACAATTAACCGGAGACTCATTATGAGGGATTCGACTGAACTTTATGCAAAAATTGTTTTATTTGTCACAGCTGTTTCTTCAATGTATGAGAGAATACGATAATGTTGTGAAAAATAGCAGGGTGGTGCTGTCGAGCTTTATTTAGTCGAAACACATGTGCCCCAATTGGCTCTAGTCTATACTGCGGTTACCGGCACCGCCATAAAGCTGTATAGTCGTGCAACTTTAGATCTTCGACTTGGATGTAATTCACGTTACTCCGCAGCCACGTATCGGAGCTATTTTTGAAATCGACTTGTATAATAAAAGCTTTTATTCTGAATGCTGTGTTTATCGCCGAAATAGAGGAAACGAGCAATTCTTATTATTGGAATTGTTTGAACGGACAAGACTGAAACGTGAGAAAGGAAGCAGCGAAAACTTTCGCCATACAAAGCGACAACAAAGTATATCGTAGTCTGCAAAGAAAGAACGTATTTCGGAAAATTCCCAAGGAGAGCTTTAGCTCCTTACCAATCGAGCTTTCTCGAGTTGCAGAAGTGTGGCTAATTCTACATTTGCCCGTTCGAAGCGTTGGAGCTTACAGGACTAGGTATGTGGCGTCACTTGGCGGCGGGATTTTCAACATTGCTGAGCGATTCACAACAACGTCGTGTTTCTCTGGCAGTTCAGTCAGTCCACGATCAACGATCGTGTGTTAACAGTACAAGACGGGAAAGTTGCGTGCAGTTTGTTAGTGAGCTGAACCGAGAGTTGCTTCGCAAACTTTTAATCGGTGCTGAGAACCAGGATATTTTCCAAAAAAATACAAGCTTCGTTCCAATCCAGCCTGGGAATAGAGAAAAAAAAACCTGACGACTCTGCTGTATGATTTTTCATTGATAAGGTGAGTTCAAAGATCTAATAACCTTCCTTTGCCATCAAATTGACCTTTCGGGTTATGCAGTCTTGTCCTTTTTCGCACGCTAGTTCGTTCCGTTGATGAATGTATCTATTTGCATTGCGACCAGGACCTCACGAATTCCTTCATCAAACAACTGTTTTGTTGCCATTTAAAAAGAACGCCTCTGGTTGCATTTAAATGACGAAACTATTGGCATGACATTTCCCATGAAAATAATTTTCTTAACCATCTGCAATATCAACGATGGGGTTTTTTAAAAAAAACAAATTCTCGGAAAAACATTTTCACTTTTATGTCTCTGTATCGTAAATAGCCGAAAGCAAATGTACGAGTTTTTCTGTAAAATTGCTATATTTTTTTCTCCGTGGTACAATTCAATGACGAATTTGGACTTTGCATGGAAGATACCAACAAATGATCCCAAGGGAAAGACGATGAGGTTGTGATTCGTTTACTTCAATTTACTTTTCTTTTCAACAAAATGAAATTGTACAATTGCGAAGCGCTGCTTTGAACATTGCTCGGTTTTTGGAATCGAGTGTCGATTTCCACTCGTTGTCCTTGAAAGAAAATATTTCGTTGTAGTGTGACGGGAACTCGTATCTTTATATATAGATATTTACGTATACGACGGAAACGTCACTATTCCGATCGGCAATTTCGAGCAGAGTTCCTTGAACACAAAATTCACAAATACTCATGCATATTCTCATGTCGTTGTAAACAAAGTAGACAAAAGTCAAAAATAAAACTGATTACTAGAGTATTCGCTATAGGTGCGTCGTTATACTGATACGAGCGTGAATATAGTTTCGAGAACGTAGTTATTTGTCTTGACCGTGCATGCGATAATAAAACTGCTAGTAGCTCCGGGAGAACGGTTTTTACTTTCTATCTTCGAGTTTGGGGTTATTGCGACCGAAAGATTGGGTCCTTGGATGTAGGGAACGTAATAAATTCTCAACTTTCAAATACGCTCGGAATTTTCGATCTATAAAATGCTCGTGACATTGACGATCGAAAAATAATTTTAATAGAAATTTATTACTGCCGAATGGATAAAAATCAATTCTTTGAACAGTATTGGAAAAAATCGATTGCAACATTGATCCAGTGGTTTATTCGAGAGTGAATTTTTTGCTCCCTTCCACAGATCATAACAAAAACGAAAGATGCTTTTTGGAAATTGTCAAAACGTTTTTTTTTCCTGTTCAATGCGCTTTCTCGTCACGGTCACTGAGAAACTCGTCTCATGCAAAGCAGATGCTTCGTATCGTGTACTGATTCATAATAATTCATGGTTATTGATCCAATTGAAATCAATCATACGTTTGCCCAGTCAAGGTACAGCGCGAGAAATCAAGATCGAATAATCGCGAGGAATCAACGCACTCGATCGTGCCCTCGATGTTCCGATTAAAAATATTTCTTAGTTTCTCACAATCGAAAAAATCATTGATGACAAATGAGTAACAGAAAATTTCGAGTGAAAATCGAAGGAACTTTAGAATTTTTATAAACAAACATACGAACCAACCTTTTTCGCAAATACTCGGAGCTGATGAATGATTGGAAAGCATTATGTACGATTTTTCGCACGCGAACACATCGGATTGCGAGATAAAACAAAATTATCGTGTGATCGCGTTGACAAAAATACATGACGATAAAGAAACACTTGCAACTACAGCGCGGGCGTCCAGTAGGTGGAAACATTTGTAAACAAAGAAAATGAAACGTATTTTCGTAATGAAATTTTCTTGACGTGTCTTTCAGATTCATGCAGTTTTCATTAATAATTAACTTCCAAACTAATTATACAGTTTCCATGTCAATAATTATAATTAAAAAGACGTTTTTTTTCGAGTCATCTTTACGATTATTAATTTCGAAGAATCTTTCGGTTGTTTTACTATCTAAATCGCTTCTCCTCGCCATCGAAATGAATTCAAATATATTCAGTTATTCCACGTAGTGTTCGAAATATTTGCTGATGGTATTTTTGGGACACCCTCTAGATCGTCCTGATATCAAACATCGAAGATTCTCCCTCGTGCACTTCGAGGAATTTCAATAAATGGAATTCCCGGCTAGGAGGAAAATTCTCGAGGCCGTTCAGACAATAGTGTTCAAAACAGTCACCGCGTTTTTTTTTTTTTTTTTTNCCCGTTTTTTTTTTTTTTTTTTTTTTATCACATCTACGTTTGGGATGGAGTTACATACGTCATTGTCCGTTGAACGAATTCCCACGAGTTTGTTCAATAATACCGTATAATTGTCCCGTCCCATACCCCCTCTGATTTATTTAGTTTTTGCACTCGAATGACGTGAAAGCTCTCGAAAGAAACGCTTGTTTACCGCGAAAACCGAGTTAATAAAATACTCGAAGTAATCCAATTGTTTACTCCCGAGAAATTCAACTTTCTTTCATTGCACATATCAGTTTTATTCGAAGCATGAATTTTTCTGCACGTGCCAGGAGATATACGAAGAGCCCACTCGAATTTCTTTTACTACCGTTTTGTTCCTGGTTTTAAATTACTCCACAGTGTTGTTGATTTATTCCTAACGATCAGCAAGCCTCATTGAGTTTCAAAAAATTCTTCTCATTATTTTTTTTTTCTGCTTACACTTTGTTCGTTGGATTTTTTATTTGACACTTCAGCAAAATGTTGCGAAGCTTCAATCCCTTCGTCGAAATAATGTTTCTAATCATTAACTCGGCTAATTAAAATTGACTAAACGAACTAAATATTGACGACTGATTTTTAAAACTTAACATTTTTTATCATTATAGTTTTTTTTTTTACGTACTTTGGCAGGATTCTTCTCATAATTTTTTTTTCTGCTTATACTTTTTTCGTTGGATTTTTTATTTGACACTTCAGCAAAATGTTGCGAAGCTTCAATCCCTTCGTCGAAATAATGTTTCTAATCATTAACTCGGCTAATTAAAATTGACTAAACGAACTAAATATTGACGACTGATTTTTAAAACTTAACATTTTTTATCATTATAGTTTTTTTTTTTACGTACTTTGGCAGGATTCTTCTCATAATTTTTTTTTCTGCTTATACTTTTTTCGTTGGATTTTTTATTTGACACTTCAGCCAAATGTTGCGAAGCTTCAATCCCTTCGTCGAAATAATGTTTCTAATCGTTATTTCGGTTAATTAAAATTAACTAAACGAACTAAATATTGACGACTGATTTTTAAAACTTAACATTTTTTATCATTACTGTTTTTTTTTTTTTTTTACGTACTTTGGCAGGATTCTTCTCATCATTTATTTTATGCTTACACTTTGTTCGTTGGATTTTTTTATTTGACACTTCAGCCAAATGTTGCGAAGCTTCAATCCCTTCGTCGAAATAATGTTTCTAATCGTTATTTCGGTTAATTAAAATTAACTAAACGAACTAAATATTGACGACTGATTTTTAAAACTTAACATTTTTTATCATTACTGTTTTTTTTTTTTTTTTACGTACTTTGGCAGGATTCTTCTCATCATTTATTTTATGCTTACACTTTGTTCGTTGGATTTTTTTATTTGACACTTCAGCCAAATGTTGCGAAGCTTCAATCCCTTCGTCGAAATAATGTTTCTAATCGTTATTTCGGTTAATTAAAATTAACTAAACGAACTAAATATTGACGACTGATTTTTAAAACTTAACATTTTTTATCATTACTGTTTTTTTTTTTTTTTTACGTACTTTGGCAGGATTCTTCTCATCATTTATTTTATGCTTACACTTTGTTCGTTGGATTTTTTTATTTGACACTTCAGCCAAATGTTGCGAAGCATCAATCCCTTCGTTGAAATAATGTTCCTAATCATTAACCCGGCTAATTAAGATTAACTAAAGTAACTGAACGTTGACGGTTGATTGTTAGAGCTCAACAGTTTTTTTTTTTTTTTTTTTTTNNTTTTTTTTTTTTTTTTTTTTCTACGTAAGCCGGTTCGATTTATGTCGGAAATTGAACGATTTATGAGGTGGAAGACACGTAAAAGCGAATGAAACAAGTTTTGAAATAACGACTCGTATCGAAAGGGTATCGATCGTCGATGTATCATAATGGACAATAGCCACGTCGAACAAATCATGGCAGAAATCATACTCACCAAGTTTTGAAACCTCCTCGTTTATACTGTAATGTAAGGAACGTTGTTTACTTTCTCATTCATATTTCTATAGCGTTTGGAAGAGACATGACAAATGTGACGCATTTCTTATAGTTTTATCCGCATTTTTCTTGCCAAAGTAAAGTCACGAAAAATTTTCATGCGATCCTCATTAGACTCGGATTGAAATATTGTTTATATTCGTTTATTTATTACATTTTTGTAAATCGAATGGGAAAATTTCAATACGATTGAAAAATGAAGGACAAATGTTGTTGTTTTTTGTATTAAAGATTTTGAGAACGGAGTGAATAATGATTTCGATTCATTGTCATTTTCAATCTTATCGCATTCTGTGGTTTATGAGTTTTCATTGCAAACAGGACGTTGAGTGTCCGTTTTTATCGTTTGACCGCACTTCCTCTCTCGACCTATTTTTCTACCGTAATTTTAGTTCTTCCCCGCGCAAGACGAAATTACTAATTACGTGTAAATTCGACTAATCTTATACCTTGTCTGGGTGCGAGAGTGGGCAACGGTTGAGAATGAAATTACGAGTTGGGAAGCCGGCGTGTTCTAATTAGAAAGTTTGCTGGCTGCTCTTTTCCAACTCGTACTTTGTGTTCGTGTCCTTTGTGCAGGCTGCGCTTCTACTATATATTTCTTTCTTTTTATCTACAACAGTTACTTATTCTCAACGCTTATTTTTTGGCTGCCTCGGGCATTTAAAAACGCTGCTCCGAAGGCTAACTGTACTCTTCCTTGCCACAGTTCGATCCGCTGACTTTTATTTTGTTTTCTCGTACCACTTGAAACGCAATTTCAATGTGAAGTATTTTTTTTTCTCCATTCGCTTGCGAACAGTGGAAAATAATATTTCTGAAACGAAATTATTTGGAAAAAATCTTTGGTGATTCGATCATCAATTGTCATTATGATTGCTTCCTTACTCGATTATTTTGAATTCGAAGTGCTTTGTCGCTTACTCAGGAATTTCCGTAATTCATTATCGAATCATTTATTTTAATGGGTAATCGTTGAAATCGTAAACGAAAATTGAGTAGAAATTGAAGAAAATTTGTTATGAATTTTGTCGCAACGGAATTTCAATAAAAATTTAGTCAATATGCTTTTTCGTCGCCACATAAAAATTTAGTTCGAAAATGTAATTAATTTAGAAAATTGAGGAATTTCCTCGCTGTCGGAACAAACAAACGAAATAGCATTTCTATCGATTCGATAATTGAAGGGCAAGTCCATAAATCCT
This sequence comes from Hyposoter didymator, assembly GCA_037952995.1. Classification (NCBI taxonomy): domain Eukaryota; kingdom Metazoa; phylum Arthropoda; class Insecta; order Hymenoptera; family Ichneumonidae; genus Hyposoter; species Hyposoter didymator. Next base: position 7,198,167 of record JBAJMU010000006.1, on the reverse strand, counting down.
GGATTCATGGAATCCTCGGTCTTTCCTTATGAAACTGCAATTTACGATTTTTATCTACCAGAAAAGAACGAGCACCTCATTAATCCCATCTAACGAAGGCAATACGTAATATGAGAACCTCCCACCTCCATTTTTCTCTCACTGACTTTTGTTTCGAGGAAGGGAGAGTCGAGTCACGTGGCTCAACCAGAAAAATGGCACGTACTGTACAGAATCTCAGGACACTCAATACATACTCATAATTACATATATACACCTATAGATGTGTATTATAAGGAGAAATTTCGTAGCGAGAGACTTCAGTTTACGAAGTGATCTCAACCGGAGCTGAGAGATCGAAGTGATCGGAAGTCAAGTCACTTTTCTCTTCAGCCTACATTTCAACATCTTCGAGGTAAAAAGATGCTGTACTTTAGTCGAGCGAGTGGTTAATTTTTACAATAGTTCGAGGCAAAGTGCAATACGATAATCAAACAAACTGGAATATTTGAAAAGCCACTTTGCAGAATCATCAACAATTATATGAAAAATGTCGTATGTTTTTTTTTATGCAACTATTTTTTAAATTTCAATTTTTATTTAATGAGTGTGGAGGGGGCTCTTTAGCTCAGGTAAATAAATACACACGTGTGACTAATGTACTCGTCGCGAACTCTACAATATTAACTTTCACAACTTACAACCGGAACCATTCACTTTCATTTCCATGGGAGCTGCAAAAGAATTGAATCGTGATTGGAAAAGACACGGAATTCTTGAACAAGCAAATCGTGAGATTGATTTTTTTAACAGTTAATAAAGTTGATTGGTTATTTGTAATAAATTGAATGAACCGGTCGTGGATTTATGTCTCCAGGGCATTTGGAAACATTCGTTTTCTCAAATGCAATCTCCTGCGGACCGAAATTTCGTTTTATATTTTCTTGCTGCGATCGTGATAATGTGGAGTACAGCTTTAAATTATTTTTGATTATTCAGTGGTTACCGAAATATTCAAGGATTTCCGAATAATTCTGTTACGTAAATGCGAATTTTATGACGTGCGCGAGTGCAACAACTAACTCGTCAGTCGCGTAACACAAATGGATTTTCCAGTCTGCAATGTGCTTTTTTTTCACACATCAATGCGTTTACCAATTCGTTTGGAATCTTGACAGTTATGTTCGCTGATCTGTTATTACTATCGACGAGTCCAGATAAAATTCCAGAAAACTGCTACCGAACAGGGTTATCGCAAGATATTTTGTGGTTCGATCTGCTCATACGAGATTCACTTATAAATTCCATTCAGACCGTGAGAAAATGTCTATTAAAAATACCGTGAGATTTGTTTATTTTTTTTGGATTTACTCATAACTTTTTGGAGTTTTGGAGAAAATTCGGTTTTTCGATGATAAAAAACGTGTACTGTCAAAATCTTTGAATTTTTTGAATTTAAATTTATTATCTTCGCGGACGTTCAGCCTCCCCGGACCATTATGCTCGGGCCCAATGCGAGGCGAACGTATTGAGAGCCAGCAAACCTCCTTTATCACCAGCTCGAAACCTCCGAGTTGCCTAGCCCGGAAGATCCTATTTCTAAGGTCCTCTAGTCCTTTGCGACGCAATACCATGGTCGTCAAATAATTGGGATGGTTAAGGCTGATCGCGATGTAGCCATCGTCTCTCCAAAATCTCTGCAAAAGCCTCGCCTCGTCTTTGATAATAAATTCACTCTGCGAATAATAATTCGTTACAGAAATGGATCACGATCATATGGGAATGATGAATATGTCGGACGGCCATGGTCCACAACACGATCATACGATGCACCAAGGTACGGACCACGCGAGTATGAACCATCACATGGATCGTGATAGCATGAGTGCTGTTCACGCCGGTATGGACCACAGCGCTCATGGAGCTGCAGCAGCCGGTGATCCGTGCGGCGGTGGTCACGCGATGCATGGAATGTCGGTAGGGCTTTTTTTATTTGCTATTTTTCCCCCAAGGGGAATTTGATTTATGAGCAGTTGCTCGTAACGAGAGCTTAAACGTTGAGATAGGAAGACAAAATGACACTCGAGTTACTGTCACTGACCCTTGTCAATGCGCACACCGTTGTTTATCATCAATAGAGAAAAAAATGTAAGTGAAAAAAAAATGCAACTCGTGAAAAGAATCAAATTCGAAAAAATCTAAATAATTTTTTTTTATTTCGTACGTGGCTCTGAAGAATAAAAATTAAATTGTATCGAGACGTCTCACTTTTTCAAAAAAATTTGACGAACTATGGCGTTGCTTGAAAAGTTTTTTCAGTGAAATTTTCAAAAAAAGAAGATGAATTATCAATTTTTTTCTGAATATTATGATCTTGAGTGAAAATAGGCTTTTTTTGGGACTGACGTTAAAGAAATTTGAATTGTTTCTGCAGATGTTTTTCCACGGAGGTTACTGCGAGACTGTACTGTTCGAGTCGTGGAAAATATCGTCTATTGGTGGTCTCATTGGGTCCATTATTGGCATAATGATAATGGCCGCACTGTACGAGGGTCTCAAATATTACCGGGAATATCTCTTCTGGAAAACGTACAACGCACTTCAGTACCGAAGTGTTTCAATGCCTGCCGAAAAAAATGTCGTTGCTGACGACACTCGAGTAGTCCAGTAAGTATTTTCCAAATTTTTTATACTCCGTAACTAAAAAAAGCATTTCATTACATTCTCGTGAATATCCGTCGATGCAGTACGAAGATTTTACCCCATGAGATAAAAGTTTGCATTGTTGAAAACTGAACGAGAAATTCTACTTGCAAAATCGATCATCTGCGCCATTTTTCGATCGTTGAAACTCTAGTCACTCACGCATGCCCAAAATTCCAAATAGATCTCAAAAATGTGTCGCGTCCGAATGACGTGAATTTGAACACCATTTCCGCTTAGTCTGGATCCATAGGACCATGCTAATTTAGCAAGAACTCGATTGTCACGTGTTTGATTGATTGGTATACACACAGAGAGAATTTTATATAAAAATTACGATGCTACCATAGTTCCCTGGTACCATATCGTCCCTCTGAGAAATTTTAGCAAATACATAGTAATTTTTCATCTTGAATTCGGCGAAAAATGTCAAAATTTCCGCGATTTCGCGATAGAGTATGAATGAAAAATTACTATGTCTTTGCTAACTTTTTTCAGAGGGACGCTATGGTACCAGGGAACTATGGTAGCATTGTAATTTTTGATATAAAATTCTCTTCGTGTATTTTAGAATAGAAAGGGAATGAGCATCGAAATTATCCAGAGATTCGATAGATTAATAGCCCGTTTTGTACCTTTTAGTATGGTTGGCGAAGTAATCCACAAGCAACCGTAAGTAAAATCGCGAGACTTATTTTCTTTTGTGTCCTCGTCTCACAGTCGGGCGTGTATCTATCGCGTCTATCGGGCAGCAAATGTACAGCATGATATCTCTACAGTGGCTTTTACATACTAGTAAATAAACGGATTAGCATTCGTTTGTTCAAGGCTGTGGCTTGAAGGGATCTTTCTTTTATTTGCAGCATGTATTCGTATTTTTGTTTCGATCAGTTCAGCAGTGTAGACTCGAGGATACGATTGGCTATGAACCGTCGTAGCAAATGAATGTTTTTGACAAATTCTTGCACCAATATCATTTTTTCTTCATTCGGGAGTATCGCAAAGTAAAACTGTGTATAATTGGAATAATTACAAAAATGGGCTACAACTTACTGTTCATTTCATTTATTTTTTTGGAAATTGTATAGAAAATTTATCAAAAGATTGGTTGACGTTGAGAGAAAAAAAAAACTTATGTGATTGAATTGTTTTACAGGCCAACAATGTTGTCTTGGATGCACACGTTCCAGACGTTTCTGCACATAATCCAGATCGTGTTGTCATACTTTTTGATGCTGATATTCATGACGTACAACGTGTGGCTCTGCCTGGCAGTTGTGGTCGGCGCAGCGATCGGTTATTTTCTGTTCGGTTGGAAAAAATCGGTGATCGTTGACGTCACGGAACATTGTCACTAGCGAAAGGGGCGTATCGTCCAGTAACGTGATTGAAATAGCGTAAAAACCGAAAAGACCGGAAAGTTGTCACTTTCCGGAAAAGAGGGAGAGAGAGAGAGAGAGAGAGAAAAAAAAATGTAACGTGGTATTAAAGTTTGAGTAGTTGTGGTGCATTGGAAATTCTTAGGCAAACGTATAAATCCCGAACGTGTATTGAAATTTTAAGCAATTTCTGAAAATAAAGGAATTTCCGTGCAGCCCAACAACGCAAACTTGGACATCATAGAAAACAAATATAATTATTTTATACTCGAAAAAACTGCAGGCAGGAAACTTAAGTGACTTCCAACGATTGAATTTAATTTAGAGATAAAAGTTGGTCCATTGGGTGAAGTACTAAATCTCAAAGTAACGAAAGGTCCGTTTTGAGTCGACTTCTGCCATCAGATTCGATCGCAGTCCTGAATTTACAGTTTTTTGCAAACATTGCATTTGTTTTCAGTATCAAACAAAAAAAATCAGAGTATATTTTTCCATTTCATGAAAGACGAGTCATCACGTGTGATTGTCTTTCAATAATGCATCATGAGCGTTGATTCAGGACCGTGATCGGATTTCGAGGGAAAAACGTTGACTCAAATCTTAGAGCAATTTGTTATCGAAACGCTCAATTATTGACATTTATTTACCAACTGCAAAGGAATTTCATTTTCCATTAAACAGATTTTCGAAACGTCTTGCCAATTCGTGCGATTCAAAACAAAAGCACAGTGCTCTGCAAGACAAATCTCCTAAACGTCTTGCAGTATTATTCTAAACGAAAAAAATAGAAAAAGCGACTGTACGTAAGATTTATATTCGCTAAAAAATTAATATTTCATTCGGTTATAAATCTCGTTGAAAAAAACAACATTGTACCAACTGAAAACTATGGAATTTGTAAATACTGTTGACTATTCGCTCGAATAGATTAGTAACGAACGCAGGTCTATGAGAGATTTGCAAAATTATATTTTTTCATTTCCACGCACGTTAAAAACGAAATAATTCTAGAATGAAATAAAATCGAATTTTGTAAATGCCGTTGTCGAAAAATGGAAAAACATAATTTTGCTAAATTTCATCAATTCATTCATTCAAATTAGCTAACGATACTTTAGATTGAATATTGATTCAAAATATTTAATCACCCTTGAATCATTTTTATAATCCAATAATCGCTTCGTTTTTTATTCAGTTTATTTGTAAGAAGCGAAAATTCAGGGGGTGTAAACTCTTTGTGTAAACAGACCGAATGAAAATAACATCTGAACCTAAAACTGAAACTATTTAAAAAATCGAGATGTAAAAATTGTAGGAAAAACTAAACTTGTAGATTTTACGAACTACCTGATAAGATAAATAAATTATTACTGTTAATACGATTGCGCGCCCATCGAGACAGGATAGCTCGAGTATTTTTTTTTTTTTTTTTTTTTTTTNTTTTTTTTTTTTTTTTTTTTTTTCTAAAGTGCATCTACGGAAATTGTAAAAATTCTGTCACCTTGTGTCGACACGTTGTAATACAATTGTTTTCGCTTCGGAACAAAACAAATGGTTGATAATTTATTTATTCACTTGTGGAAACCTCGACGTGACATCATTATAAAAATTCTTAAGGCATAGACACATCGTTTACAACCCACATTCCTGCTTCGTATTGACCCGCAATCATTTTTGGCTGGAGCAATCGACGGAAATTCAATTATTCAATTGTTTTTTTCTGCTTTATCGCATTTTTATTATTTCCTTTCAGTGTGATTCAATTACAAAAATGTTTCCGATCCTAAAACATCGATATTTCGTAAACTGAGACACCCGCACCTCAATATCGTGGAATATCGTCCAATCTGAGCAATCTATTCATTTTTCTCTCAAATTGTCCAAAATATTAAAGCAATTACACTCGTTTTACTATTTCGTGATTGATGAGGAAAACGAGTGAGTTCTCTTAACTCCGTTATGATTTTTATTCGTCCATTTCTCTTCGTATTCTGATGATATGAATTTTTTTTTGTTTCATGGAAAAATTTTCTGCTTTGCAGCATTTTGCGAAATCTAAATTATTTTAGATCTACGACGAGTCGTACAAAAAAAGCACCATTCAAATCATATCATCCGCTGGTTTAACTCGATGTCGATTGAATTACTAATTAACCCATTTTCCATTGTGCAAGAAATAAATGAGGTATAACAAACTTTGATACAGAGAAACGTTCATTTTCCATGATTTTTAAAAGCAGAGTCGGGCATTTAAATTAACAAAAAATTTACCTGCATTTTTAAATTCGAACATCCGCCAAGAAATCGTTCGCTTCGGAATTTTATGCAAATAAATAAAATTCGTGAATTAATTAGCACCGCGAAATACATTACGTAGTTACTCCGTAATTGCTTTCAGGGAAGAAAAATGAAATGTGTCGAAAGTCGAAAAAACTACTCGATTATTATCGAAATCGATAAACTTGGAGAAAATCGTAAGGACGTGAAAGAAAAATTGGTCAATTAATAAAAAATGAACGTTAATTTATGCCATGGAAATGCCCAACTCTGCGCTACAAAGAAGTTTGCTTCGATGTGGATATTTTGGTTCGTGGGGAACGCTTATGCTAAAATTAACACTGCATACGTTTTTTTTTACATATTTTTCTGTTTTTTGCTGAGAGCAGTGTCGAAAATACGCGACAGAATTTCGAGTTCCTCGCGATGTAAGATGGTTACATGGAATTAATCGGACGGATGCCAATTATTTTATGAAAGAGTTGCAAGCAATAAAAAAAGGAAATGTTATACTGCTCCCAGCCTCACAACTCGTGGTGTGAGGATAAGGCATTTTTTCACGTGACAAAGCTATGTATTTATTTATATAATATATATATATATATTTATATTTATTTCCAAAACGTAGGTCATTCGCGTCTATGAATCTTAATTAAGCGAGTCACAATGAGAACTTATTTTATCACAAGCCAATGGTGTTACCAGTTACGAATTAATAATATATATTTATATATATTTTTCAATACTGTGAACACCCCAGGAGCTGCACAAAGCATGGTACACTTTTTTTCAATACTTTTCTGCAAATTTCGAATGGAAAAGATTTTTTTTTTTTTTTTTTACCAATTAAACGTGACAATTTGGTTCTAATTATTTGTAACTATTTCGAAAGCAGTGTACCTCGATTTAATTGTCTCTGAGATCCGTTAATGTACAATTAGCAAAAAATCACTTATTTTTCTCTTATCTGCTTTTTTTCTCATTCTCTATATGAAATCTTAACGTTTTACGATTGCTATACAATTATTATAAAATAGTCCAATATGGCGCGATTTATTTCTCTAACTTTTTTTTCTTAACAGGACTGAATGATTTTTTAGAATTGTGGGGAATATGGTCGATTTGTGAATTATCGAATCGTTGCGTAGTTCGAAGGGATTTTGTTTTGTTTTAGTTTGCTTTTCGTTTCCATCAAATTACTTTGTTAGACCTAGAAAACATAAAATTGAGGCTGCATATGAGATTTTGTAGATTAAGGATTTTAGTCTTGATGATAAAAAATTAAACGGACCGTGCCAGAGAATAAATCATTGTGAAAGCACATTGATCAGTCAATATCATTCTCACAAATTCATTGCAATTCCGAACGAAATAATACATCTTGACCCGACAAATTGACGAGATCGTGAAAAGCCCTTACTTTGATAAATTCAATTAAAAAAAAAAAAAAAAACAAACAAAACAATCAATTCCGATCGGAAATGAACACGTTGAACGATTAAGAATCTTTTTCTCAATTTCTTCATCATACGTTGACGACTGTCCCAAACTCACATTGAAAAGAAAAAAAACGTGGAAACTTCGAGATGAATGAATAACGGGGCTAAATTCACGTAATTCCAAACAATCCATTTGCCATCCATTCCCAATACTCTTACTGCCGTCTGGAATGGATAGCTCGAATATTAAAAACGATGAGACGACACCAACAATTTTCAAAATAATATACAAAAAAAAATGATATCCCAATTTTTACAAATAATTCAACGAGTCCATTTCCGGTTCTCTTCCATCTACAATCTCCATTTTCTCATACTTTCCTTCCTCTCGAGACAACAAAAAAAAAGCTGATCAAAAGAAGCTTCGATCGCGATGTACGCTCAAAAATACATCATCAATTTCTTTGCAGTCTCGATCGAAATATTTCACACAAGCTCCCAACACGTGCGATCGAAGATAAAATACTTTTTTTCATTTCATGCATGCAAACTTTGAATATTATCGGCGGTAAAAATTTTTATATTCAATTGTGAATATTATCGAATAGAAATATACATTTACATATATTTATATTTTATATATATATGTCTTCATATATGTATAAAATATAAATATACAATCTGGCAAGGAAAAACCTACTCGGCCCCCGAAATTGGCATGCAACAGCTCGAGCGATGAGGCGATTGTTGTTTCGATAAATCCACCGTATCCTCCACCAGGGGACGTTCCAGTTTTGCTTCCAAACGAGCCCAAGCAGCTACCGCAGCTCCAAACGCAGCCTCAACATTCGTCGCGTTCTTTGCCGATGTTTCCACCAACGGAGGATCCCCATTTTCCGCGCACCAGGCTCTCGCTTCTTCCGTCGATATTTGTTTCTCCGATTCGGCAACGTCTACCTGGAAATTAATTACAATTTTTGTTCCTGTTTTTTTTTTCGTCCATGAAAATTATTGAAAAATTATTTTGAGGCAACGATTTTTATTGTTTTCAGTCTTACTGCAATATTCAACTCACTTTGTTCCCAACAACGATAAACGGAAATGTGGATCCTTCCTGAACGTCGGCATAATAAAGAAATTCTGTTCTCCAAAGTGCCAAATTTCTGAAACTCGTCCTATCGTCAACGGAGTACGTCAGCAGGCAGATATCGGAGCCACGATAAAAAGGGGTCCGCAGAGTTTTAAATCTCTCCTGGCCGGCAGTGTCCCAAATTTGGAGAGTATAAGCCTCTCCATTGATTTCTATATCCTTGTTCAAAAACTCTACACCTATTGTGTGCAAACTATACTCTTCAAAGTGATTAGAAACGAAACGATTCATAAGGCAAGATTTGCCAACTCCGCCGTCACCCAATATCACTACTTTTAGAAGGGTCGATCTTTGTGAATTTCTGTTTGCCGAACTCCCTGTTCTCGGAGTTCCCACAATTGTTGTATTATTGCCGGACATTCTGATGAATTTTCTGGATTATATTCGAATTCGGAATAACAACTTTTCCGATTATAAACGATTTTTAGTCTACAATTTTTGTTCCTCGTTGCACGATTCTGTCAATGTTAATTTGTTGCTACTTATTTACGATATTATCACGGTCTCGATTCGTAACGATTGACGACTCAATATTTTTTCGTATTTGTCGTAACGAAGTTTTTGAAATTTTTTATTCAAAAATTTCTCCAGAAAATTGAGGTTTTGTTGGTCTTATTGTTCTACGAGAGTCTTCGAACTGTCATTAATGCACGTAGTATTTTTCGACTTTTTCAAACTTGCTATTCGTTGATTCGTCACTCTTCACGTATTTCCAGAATGTTTTCATGATTAATCACACACTGAAGCACTACGATGTTTTATCACGGAGGGACAAAGGATCAATTGGAGTCGCGCTTGAAAAAGGAACGAATCTCTTCTTGAGGTTCGGTGTGTCTTAACCTAACTTGGCATGTCAGAGAATTTCGAGAAGTGTCTTGTTTCTGGTCGATGTTTAAAAATCGCGTGATTTAGGGCTTCGATCTTTTGAGCATTTACTTTTTTGGTAGAACGGGAAACCGACGAAACCTTTTGAAGGAGGATTAAAAAAACCCCGCGATTCACGACGCTTTTGTCCTCGGGAGAAGATTGACTAGTTTGTTCGTGTTCTATGGAGAAAAAAAATGTCGACCGTTTTTTTCGGCCGCTGCTCAAATAAAAAAATTTCTTCGGACTTATTTTCCGCCCTCATGAAACGTCACTACTGCTCAACTGACATTTTTTGCACTGCAACTCTGCAACATTGACTGATTTGACTGAGCCATTTGACACATTGCAGACGACACAAAAGGAACGCCCATGGTCCCGCGCCACTCTTTTTCAATATGGCTGCTCTTTCTCTCGATCCTCTACTAAAATTTATAAATAGTTTCAAAAGGCTTTCTCTTCTCGCGGTATAGAATTTGACTTTGCGCGATTATTTATCTTTTTTGTTGCTAAATATATTCGCTGTCATCTGCACGTGACTGTCTCCTTGGCAATACACATATTGCGTTTTTTCCGAAGTTGAAATTTCAAAATGCGCATTCAAATGACTCATTATTTCAATTTCCCGATATTCTTATGACAAACTATAAATTCTGTTTAACCAATAAAAATCAATGTATTTTTTTATAATCTCGCCAAAACGATTAGCAATAGGGTCATTTTCGAAACATTTCTTAAAAATTAAATCCACTACCATGGCCTTGATGCCCTAGATCAGATGTTTCAGAAAAAATAATTAGTTCCACGTGCCGCCGCACGGCGGCCATGTTAAAAAAGGATGCTTTCGATTGGAGCACAAAAGCGCATGCAGTGCGTGTGCGACACGGTGCCCAGCACAGCGCGTTCCAAAAGTTCCAACCATCGAAACAGATTTTTGTTTATCATTTTTCTAATCAACAACTATTGACCGAAAGTTTTAATTATAAAATTTGGAATCAACAAACGATGGCGCTTCTATAAGGTTTTCGAAAATGCGAGATATGTTCAATTTTAAAAGAAGTGGACCAACTTTTTCCTAATAAACAAATATCCGCTTAACCACAATTTGATCCAACAAAATCCGACGGACGCCCGTAACTAACGATTTATATTAAACAAAATTTAGAAAATCGAAAACAGGTCGGCTAATCTCACGAGGTTGTGAGAATCAAAACTTCCCGCGTGAAACGTTCGGCGTGCAGTCTGGTGGAGGTTTTAGGATACAGATTGCGTGCGACCACGGACTGTGAATTTAAATTGTTGAATGAATAATGCTTTCAGGGGAATATTGAAAAAAGTTTCGTCCTCCGTTTTTTTCGATAACGAAATGTGGGAAAAAATGTTAACCATAAAAAATCGATTGTGCTCCGATTTTGTCACTGTTCCCGCATATTTGACATTTCTCGGTTTCCCTCAGCACTCCCAAGGCGGCGCTCGCATCCCAAGCCCCTGGATTTGGTGAAGCGGACAACCACCACATAAATTTGTTCCCATGCGTGAGAAATTTTTTCCGCTATTTTACGACGCGAGATTTTTGCTCCATTCTACGCACCGCGACATAATACTCAGAAAGTCACGAAGATCATAATCCACGTTGGTAATTTCGAAAAATTGCATAGATTCGCAAAAAGACTGATTCGTGAATCTCACGTTGGGTGCATCGCAAAGGAATACATACTCGATTATAAATTTGCTCCATTTTCTTTCGGATTGCTATGGCGTGATATTGATTTGAAAAAAGGAAACCTGTGCGCCATCACCGTGCGACAGTGTGTGTGAGTGCGTGTTCATCGAGTGTTTTTTTTGTCCTCGACCAAGCGGAGCAAAATTAGTGTGAAATATAATTTTTCACAAAATAGTTGGCGTCCGTCTTAACAATAATGTCCGTGACGTTCGCTCAACGGGCCCGGCCGCCGAATCCAGCGACAATACAGAAGGTAAGAGCGTTTTGCTGTGCACATCGTTGCCCGTTCTCGAGTCACGTAAATTTTTTTTTTCGAGTTTCACTTTTTTTTACTCCGTTTTACTCCAATTGATTATTTCGCCAATTATTCAGTTAAATGTCAAACTCTCGACACAATTTTGTCAATATTTATCGCGAACCTCGTGAATAAAAACGAAAAACCTCATTTTTTCTCATTCAGATGCTGGATGAGAACAGTCACCTGATTCAGAGCATTCAGGAATGTCAGAACAAAGGAAAATCTCAAGAGTGCATACAGTAAGTTTCGTTCGACCAAAAACGAAAATTTGTGCTCCCAGAAATAGCGGCAACTGATTTTTCATTATTCTATCTCTTTCATCACAGGTATCAGCAAATGTTACATCGCAATTTGGTGTACCTAGCATCCATCGCGGATGCCAATCAGAACATTCAGGCTTTGCTCCCGGTAAGAAATCAGGGCGAAATAATTTTTTTTCTCACAAATTAACATTTTGTCCTAAAAAATAGATTTTTAATTTTTTTTTTAAATCGTTATTTTGAATTTGCTAAAATTATTTGGCTCCTCAGCCACCACAGGGGATGCAAGCAATGGCTAATGGTCCTCAGCACAATATGATGGGGCCTCAGGGACCCCAGGGTCCTCCGAGTAGCGCGGCAGTGGCTGCCGGACCCGGCGGCGATATGCCTCCGAATTCTCAACAACCTTTGCCTATGTCCGGCTTTCCTCAAGGCCAGCCCATGGGTCAGGGAGGATACAGGGGACCCGTGATGCCGAGTCAAGGGCCAGCGATAAATCGTACGTGTCTCCATCGATTCCCTGAGAAACGAGATTATTCGCAAAAATGCACAATGCATTGTGTTCGATTTCGATTGGAATTTATAACAAAATTGAAAACTTGAAAATGTGTGAAAAGAAATTTCATTAGCTGGATGAATTGTGTTGTTTGATCAGGGCCGACGGCAGGACCAGGACCTCAGCAATACAGAGGCGGACCCCAGGTCTATCCGCAACAGCCGAATCAACCTGGTTATCCATCGGCGTACAGCAACCAGAGCCCAGGAGGAAATTATCAAGGGCCACAGGGTTCGGCGTACACGCCGGGTCAGCCGAATCAATACGGTCCACCAAATGCTTCGCAGCAGCAGGGCTACCCAGCGGGAAATCAACCGACGGGATACGGGCCGCCGACAACGGTCAACAGCTACGGCCCGCAACCAGGAGGATATCCACCACCGGGTGGATCTCAGCCTCCAGCTGGTTACGGTCCGCCGCCGCCGAATCAGCAAGGTTATCCGCCACCAAGCGCCTCGCAACAGTCGTTCCCACCGAACAGTCAGCAACAAGCGCCGGGCCAAGTTTACGGAAGCCCGAGTCCGCAACCGAACTATCAGCCGCCGACACAGGGCGGGCCACCTCAGAACGCTTACAGCGCCAACCAGTCGGGCTCGTATCCACCTCCATCTTCTCAAGGCTATCCGAACAACGTCCCCGCCCAAAACTATCCTCCACCGCCGACCTCGAACGCCACGCAATCCGGAGCTCCACCTCCTCAGCAATCGAGCGGGCCACAACCGAACTACGTGAACCAACCGAGTCCCGGACCGGTTCCATCGCAATACGGAGGAACATCAACCTCACCCCCGTTCAGCACTACCTCCGTGAGCGGCGGTAATACTTACGCACAAAGTAGTCAACCGACCAGTACCCCCTCGGCCTCGACCCAAACTTATCCTTCGAGTAGCGGTGGCCCACCGCCATCTTCTCAAGGCGCCACCAACTACGCACCACCTGGACCTTCCCCAGCGGGCTATCCCGCTCACCAACCTTCCCATCCGCCACCCCATCAATCTTGCCATCAACCTCCTCATCCTCCTCATCAAGGAGGCCCCCATCAACCCTCTCATCAAGCCTCTCATCAGCCTCCTCCCCACCAATCGCCACACCAAGCCGCTCAACAATCACAACAACAATCGCAACAATCACCCTCCCAGTCTCAGCAACAACCGCAACAGCAACAATCCCCGAGTCCCGCACCCAGCGGCTTCCAGCCCCCTTCGGGACCTCCGCAAGGACCTTCCGGACCTCCGCCCGGTCCACCTCAACCTCAATCCGGCTATGGACCTCCGCAATCTCATCCCGCAACCACTCAAACTTACGTGCCACCCACTCCAGGCGGACAACCCCAGGTTTACTCTCCCCATCCTCCTCAGGGTGGTCAACACTACGGACATCCCCAATATCCTCCACAAAACTATCCTCCACCACCCGCTGGACAAGGATATCCTCAATATCCTCCCCGTCCTCCGGGAGGACACATGCCACCTCCTCCTGGTCCTCAAGGTCCACCACCTCCTAACCAATACGGTGGCTACGGCGGTTACCAACCTCCGCCTCAGTGAGACAACGCATTTTCTTCGCTCAGCCAATCAGCTTCCTACTCGAAAAAACCTCGTTACTGATAATCATCATCGATCAATCATAGAAAAACCCCGAATGAGCTGAAAGATAACGACAAACAAAAACTAATACACAATATGGCACTAAAATTATATTACATTTTGTTATAATTAACGATAAGAAAACATCCGGACCGGTTGCCCAACTGCTTCATACTTTTCTCATTTTATTTTTTCCACTTTTGTTCCTCGACCTGCGAGACTCGCCAATTCTTTAGTTCTTCCCAAATGTAAAAGTACACTACGCTTTTTTTTCTGAATAGGATAAAAATAACACCATTAAAATACCGTTATTCCGATCATCATATAATTTCATTATCAACGAATTGAAAGGTCAGCTGATTCGATCTTCTCGAATCAACGAGACTATACTTGCTAGTTTTTAATACTATCGTCCGTAATGTTAAGAGTTTTAACGTTGTGTAAGGTAATAACTATAGGCAATTAATTAGGCACATTTTTTTGCGAGTTTGAAGAAGTAACGTATTCGTCATCATTATCTGTGGAATTAAACTTTGTTAAGAATCGAGGAAATTGATCTCGATAGGTTTCTTTTTGCAGCTGTGAACTGTGAGTCCTGTTTTTTAGAGCCTACATTCCCATCCGATCTTCGCGTCATTATTTTATGCTACACGTATTGTAAATTATTAAATCGTGCTTTATGACCGAATATTCTCTTCGGCCATCAATAGTTTTTGTATTTTTCTAATTTAACGTTAAAAAATAACGAAAGAAAAAAATAACAATCGACGTAGATACGTAAACGAACTTAAACGACTGCTCAAACAATGAATTTCCGTGCTCTCCGATAGATTTACTTATGAATTTCTTCGTTTTTGCGTTTGCATTTTTTTTTTATGGATACGACTACGAGGATCTTGGGGATGCAGAACTGAATTGCTACCGTTTTATTTTTGGCGGAATGTCAGTGAATCTTTATGGTTAACTTACGTATGTGTGATGGAAAAGAAAAATGCAAATATACGTATGTATACATTTACTTTGGAAGTTTGAATTTTTATTTATTGTCGCTAGACGATCTTTCCCTCGTGACTATTATAACTCTTCTTTGGATTTTCTCGACTCAGTCTTCACAATTCGGTTGCATTTGCACGAATAATCAGGCTGCGGTACTTCCTCCATGCCTTCCTGCAGTTGAACTTCGGAGCTCAGACGTTTGCTCCATTCCTGAAGCAAAATTTCGTCCCAATGAAATATTTTCTACTTTTAAATTCGCGGCCAATACTCGGTGGCTTTTCTTACTTGCAACAAAGTGACGTGGTAGCAAAACACGTCGCGAGGCAGTGCCAAATCTCTCATTGCATTCCGACCAGCTTTCCCTATTTTTTGTGCCTCCTCGTCATTCTCTTTGGCCCATAGAATCTTATCAACTAAATCAGACAGATCGTGTTTCACTGGAATGTAATGTTCTCCGGGCACGAGCTGATTGTAGAAATACTCGTAATACTTGGAGTCTTGTTTCATCACCAAAGAATCGCCGGCCAACAAATATGGGAATCGGTATGCTGCTACCGTGCCATCGATGTTCAATTGATATTTGTACTGCAAGTTCAATTTTTGTTTGTTTTTTTCTTATCGTAAATTTAGCGTTTTTTTTTTAATTCAATGATTTTCTATTATTGGTTTGCGAGGACGTTTTGAGTTTATGCGATAAATTCTTACCTGGAAAAACTTGAAGAAAGAAACGTGAGGCACCCCGGGACCGTACTTTTCTATTTCATCTTTAAAGAAGAAGAAATTCGTAATCGACGTGTTGAAAAGATCGGCGTGTTTTTTCGATAGATCGATGAGATCGAGTCTCTCCCTTCGCGAGTCACGGCCTCTCCAGAATAATTGTTCGATCTTTTGTTTCCATGGAATCTTGGTGTTTCCTTGGACCGAGAGCATATCCAGCATGACCCTGTGGCAAGTTATTGACTCAGATTCACGCGATTCTTCGCTTTCGTCTTTCGTTGGAAAGAACTATAATTTCTCAGATTCTCACCTTCCCATATTTTCTATCGACGACTCGGTCAAGTCGTAGGTCGGTAAAACAATGTCACGTGTTTCCTCCGAACCGCACCACGAAAAAATCGGATACAATTTTTTAGTCTTTGGCACCAGTGGCCAATCACCGAGGTTCATAAAAAATTCCACATCCGGCAAAACCACTTTTCGAGTCAGAGACAAGAGCGTCGTGTCCATGAATATCTTGAAGCCAACGTGCTGACCGTAACATTTCCTGTAGATCTAATGCCTTGAGTAAATTAAATCACATCGTTTCAGTTTCTACAGAATATTTGAAAAAACTCTTTTCGTCCAATTCACCTTATTATTTTTGACAACATAGTGACAAATACTGACGCTGTTCGGCTTGTTGTACTCCTGAATAATTTCGTCTCTAATTCGTTCAAAATCAACTTGGGGAAAGAGTTTCAAATCGTTTTCAATTTGTGGATAATTTTTGGAGCATTCAAAGTTTCTCAGCCACGTTTCCAAAGAAGGAATTGGACAATAGCATTCTTCTTCGAAAACAGGACCTGGAAGGAAGTTGTTGACCAAAACCATTAATTAATAAGATTCCAAAAATGGCACTGGTGAAAAAAAAAAACTGAATATCCAGAAATACGATATTCTGAGTAAATTTTCCTTGAAAAAAAAACTGATTTTTCAAATTTTTCAGCTTGTACCTTTGAAGAGAGAAGTTGGAAGATTTATATCTTGATTTTTAACTTTTACGTTTATACGAAGGTCGTAGCAAGTATTATGAATTTTGTAACGAACGATGAAGCTGCCGTCGTTGCAATCCAAAACTTGAGTCCAAATGTGGCAGGCATGATGCTGTTCTGTTTGTCCTTTGATCTGTACGGAAACAACATTGTCGCCGGGTGATCTTGTTAAACTGGAATAATATTATTCAAGTACAAATTTATACACTCGCTGAAATTTCTCTTTTAAATTTTGTCAGAGAAAAACCATAAAGTATTCACTTTTTTCCAGCAGCATCGTAAAGTTGCAGGAAAAAGTATCTCGCCCTCATTGTAACCTTTTCGGCGTTTAACCCTGGTCCCCACAACAACGTTCGCGTAGGATCAATTGTCCCATCGTTCTCGCTAGTTGCATAAATTTTACAACAGTAACTCAGAACTAGAAGCACCAGTGATAACGCCGACATGCTTTTGTTTTTCTTTTCAGCAACGATCCAACGCAAATTATTCGAATGCACCGGCTTTTGGTCCGAACGCTCCTCCGATTTGCGTTTTTCCTCTCGATCGGGAATTCACCAAAACTACGATACCGATGCACTGATTGATCTAAGCAGCAGAGAAGTGTTTTTTCTTGCAAGTGGATCATTCATCTTAAGCAATTGCTTGATAAAACTTTGCGATGCTTTCGAATAGCAGGACGCCATTCGTACCATAACCTCAAATAATCGTTATTCAAATAACTGTCAAAGTGACAACCTGACTATGTAAATATGTGTCGTCAAGCGGCTGGAGCATTTGAGGAGTTACATTTTTACGAACTGTGCAATATTCCAATTTGAAACCCAATTGAGTTCTATCCCTTGACAAAGTGAAATAAAATGTCTCTCGAACTGCGGAATAATAATGAAATTCAAATTTCAGATTCAAATAATGGCGCGCGAAAGGATCACCAATTAAATTGGAGTTGCGAGGGCTGCGTGGGTGTGAGAATATTTCGGTATACAGAAGTTCTTCACTGGCCCATTTTGCGCGATAGTTTTGTAAACATTTTTAGATTCTCGATCTATTTATTCTCCTATTATTATTTTTTTGTTATCTACTTAACGACAGCCCTGTGGTTGTTTTCCGTACTAATAACAATCTTTTGAATTCGAGCCAAGTGTTCGGGTCTATCGAACCATTATAGGTTATATGGACCTTTCTGCAAGTGCAATATGTCGGATCAATGTTTACATCGAACGCACGTGTCCTGCCGACACACTTGAACATTCATGAACTTGTATTCTCCCAATTTTGATGTAGTTACGAATTTATTTCCGTATAATACGATGAAAAATAATCATTAACAAAATTCAGGTGATATTTGAAAAAACAACGATATTTATCTGGCAAAAAACAAGTCAGTTGGAATTAATTGTCATGGAAAGTGCAAGTGAGGAAAAAATGATTCCACGACTCGACGATGAAACTCGTGAGGATTCCTCAGAAACGAAGAAAATCGACGAGAAATGTAATTCAGATGAAAAAAATGAGACAAAATCTATCGAAGGCGAAAATCTAAGCAAGAGACAATTGAAGAAGATTCAAAAGAAGGAAAAGTGGCTCGAACGAAAAGGCGAAAAAAGGTGATAACCAATGAAACTCTTGATTTAGTCAGCCCTGCTTCGAACTTTCGTTCATTCGAACTTTTCAATTCTCTTATTTTGTCGTCACCACAGATTACGTGAAAGAATGAAAGCCAAGGAAAAACGTGCACACGCCCGAGCCAACAACATCGACCTTGGACCGTCGAGGAAAGCTTTGAAAAAGGCCACTATGGCGGAGAGCGATTGCAAAGTTACTATCACCATCGATATGTCCTTCGACGATCTCATGCAGGACAAAGACATTGCTAAATTGACCAAGCAAATATTAAGGTGTTACACTCTCAACAGGAGAGCCGTCTCCCCCGTACAATTTTCGTTGACCAGTTTTAGCGGCAAATCGAAACAAGAGATGCAAAAACACAATGGATACGAACACTGGGATGCAAGTCAACTAATTTTTTCCTCTCTTATCCCTGAAGGATTTTTTTTCTAAATGTCAATTAAACTTGGCGATAATTCCAACTTAAAATCATTCGATCGTAAGAAAAATTGTGGCAAAGTAATGCAAAAATTTTAATCTGCTGATATTTTTCCACAGGTGAAATTTTATGCAGATTCGTATTTAAACATGTATAATGACAAAAAAATTGTGTACCTGACGAGCGAGTCGGAAAACGTGATTGACACGTTGGAATCGGATTGTGTGTATATTATTGGTGGCCTGGTAGATCACAACAGTCACAAAGTAACTCATCGTCACTCTTTATCTTGAAAAAACTTGCCAAAGCAATTTAACGAATTTACACTTGTGTTTATTAATTTCCTTTTCTTTTTATGGGTTTATCAGGGACATTGTCACAAGCTCGCGATCCAGGAAAAAGTAGGACACGCTCGTTTACCTTTGGACAAATTTTTGAAGATGAAAGCACGAAAAGTTTTAACCGTCGATCACGGTAAGAGAAAACTTGCAATTCCCATAACTTGCGAGTCTTTATTGTCATTTTATGATCAATCAACTTGGCGTTTCAGTTTTCGAAATATTGTTGCGAGTAACGGAAGGAAAAACGTGGCAAGAAGCATTTTTGCAAGTTTTGCCAGAAAGAAAAAATGCTCAGCCTGTTACAGCAGCGAAGCCTCATTCGCTGCAAGTCTCGATCGATTGCAAAAGTTCGCTAAATCACGATGACGTCCCAGTCACCGCGGAAACAATGGACGACAAAGAGATGCAGGAAGATAAAGGAGCGTGATGTAATAAATTTTTATCAGATGACAACGAGAGATTTTTTATGGGTGTGTGAAAAAAGAAACTCTGATAGGAAAACGTAAATTTTCTTTCAATTGTCGCATAAAATGGTCGTCAAACATGTTTGTTGAGATTGAATACGCGAAAATAAAGTTTTTCACGAGTTTCTACGTTTTCAAGGAAGTAAGAGGTCGCTAAAAATGTTGGGAAATCCAGAGGAAAACATGTGTACAAATATTCTCAAGGTCGAACACTTATCAAGGCATTTCTGCTAGCTCAATTATTATTTGTTTTTTGTTTTTTTTTTCGAATACGCTTGTATACGCATATACACATTTCTATACATAGGAAAAAATATATGTATCAATAAATAAATTGTTCTCAGGATATATCGTTGACCCTGGACGCACGAATGCTCGATCGGATGCGTCCACGGAGAAGCCAAATATCTCGGAGCTTTAATGTACATTCTTCGTAATAATTTTTTATTCATTTATTTTTTATGTAAAAATACCATTGTGAGAGACTGTCAATTTGATCGATTGTACAGATTGCCGTATTTCGTTGAAAAATTATGGAAATATCGATAATTCGCCAATTTGTTTGTTCGTTTGAACATTTTTTTTCGATTGAGAAATTAAATACACACTGTGTAAAGACTAGACGCGGAATAAACACATGTTTCGTTCCTTTGTTTTAAAAGAATTGGCCTATCGCGTTGTTTTTTGATGAAATGAAAAAAAAAACTATGTTCTGCAACGGTTTACTATCGTTCAGCTCATCGTTTTTTCATCTCTTTGTTCAGTGTTACAAAACAGCAGCCCACGATCAATCGACGAGGAGATATGAAGCGATAAAAAATGTTTTTCCCCTCGGAAATGGAATTTCCGGCTCTCTTATTCCGCAAACAAAATAATACGAAATATAGATATATATATATATGAATATTTCTCTTTCTCCCTCTCGTAACAACTCGTAACGATTGGGTTCATTAAAAATCCATGATTAACAAGCGTTACCTTCGACCTAACGATTTAAATGACACAGCTACCAAAAAACGCGATTTAAAGAATATCTGGAAGAAGTTGTTTTCTTTTGCCATCGTTCATTGATTTTTAGCGATTCCTATCGTCATCCAAATAAATCCATAAATATAAAAACAATAAAATAAACTTTCTTTTTACACTATGCGAATAATTCTCATCTTCTTGGTAAAGTGTCTGCTTAACAACAACGAAAAACAGAGTCAATTGTAGAAAATGAATCTCTCGAATTGTCGATATACAGTGGGGAATAGAAAATAATCGATTTTCACAAAAATATCCATTTCATTATTCACGAGTTGTAAAATAATTCGTAGCAGCCTGTGCACTTTCGAAAAAAAAAGATAGAAAAATCAAAAATACATGTTCGAAAGCGTGAACTCAAAGATCGCGAAGCAAACCCGTAACCGAATAAAAAATCGACGTCTGGCACTGAATTTGCAAACGTTTCTCATTTTTCGTTTGATTGTATTATTTACATGGCCTATGGATCGTTTCAACAGCGTTACTTATATCGTGTTCCCCGTAAGTATGTGATTGAGTCAGCTTTTAAAGTATTCCTTTCGAGGAGGGTCCGTTTTTTCTTTTTGGACGCATAAACGAGACGCTCCACAATTGTTTATAAATTCGGCTGGATCTGTGCGAGAAGAATGTCATCAACGACGATGATTGGTTTCGGTAGTGAAAAAAAAATAGAAAATTTCGGATTAAATGGATAAACAGATTACAGAAAAAAAAGCGACACTCCGCTGCCAATTGTTACAAAGCTCACAGCAACTTTGGTGAAACGGGGCGCAGGAAAATGAAGACAATGTCGAAGAAAACAACTTCGTAAAGTCGCGAGCTTACTAAAAATTCACCGAGTCACATTTCTCATAACTTTGTCGTAAACATCTTTTTAAAGACTCATTCGGAGACTCTATTTTTACTCCATTGTGCAGAAATATCTGTTAATTGTAAAATATTCGAGTTTGTGAAAGGAATACCTTAAAATCTTGAGATATCACGTTTTCTTCTGTAGTCTCAAAGGAAAACTGATATGATACTATTTTGATATTAACGTAGGAGGCGTTTCGGTTAAATGGTCAATAATTAAACGTTGAAGGTTCACATGCGTCTATAGACAAGGAAAGAGTGAATTTCGATCGAGGTAAACGAAAAGTTATTCCAATTGAAATATTTCGCCGGTACGAAGGGATTGTTGAGTTTCACTAATTCATGGAATCTCGAGATTCACGCAAGCTCTGAAGCTCGAAAGTAAATTTTCAGTCATAAAGCCTGGGGTTCAGGACTCGAAATTTCATGGTGAACTTGAGTTGAGATTATCGACCATTTGACTGAAGACTTTCCATCGTGTAAATATCGGGAGTGAATTGATCGTCTCACCGGGTTTCTGATTTTTCCGTATCTCGTGTGTCTCGTCGCATAATTATTTCTGTGTAACACTATACATTAAAAAATAAAA
Organism: Hyposoter didymator; assembly: GCA_037952995.1. NCBI lineage: Eukaryota > Metazoa > Arthropoda > Insecta > Hymenoptera > Ichneumonidae > Hyposoter > Hyposoter didymator. Next base: position 7,175,890 of record JBAJMU010000006.1, on the reverse strand, counting down.
CTTTGCGGCATCCCGGCGGTGGCACAAAGTGAACTAAAAATTGAGGAAGAAATTAAAATATACAGGCGTCTTCTCAGACGTCATCCAAATTAGCGATTTCCCGACTGTCGATTATTTCAAATTCGCTGTCGCTCTCGTCGTCACTGTGACTCGGCAATTTTCTCGACTCCGGCTCAAGATCGGCGTCCTCGTCGGACGATGAGCCCGGCTCGAAATGCTCGCTCTGTATTTTAATCGAATCGACGTCATTCTCTCCGGTGCTTAATTCAAGCTCCGACACGTCTAGACCGTCTGTACTGCCGTCCTCGTGAGATGGCATTTTAAGTCCAACGAGCTCGTCCTCGTTCAAAGGATCTGCAAAATAACAGTATTTCATGTTCGCGCATTACCGAGAATCAGAAACTCGGCCACATTTCTCTCGCGACGAAAACCATCACATCGCATCGCATTTTCAATAAAAAAAAAATAACGTTTTTTTTTTTTAGACAGAAACGTTTTTTTTGTAAATTCAAGCCGTTGGCTTTAAAAATAGAAGTTACCAATTTGTCTTTCCGTTACTGCACCATGAGGAGTGGGAGAATGTTCTCCCGATTCACCCGCCCGTTGCAATACCTCGAGGTTGTCCTCCGTGGCAGCTGGCAAAAATTCGTCTATTTCGTTGTCCCATTCGACCGTGTATTCGTGGCACAACTCTGAATGTTTCAAATTGAATAAATAAAACTTCAAAAAAACATCTGCGTCTCGTTTCATCAAGAAATGAAGAAAAAAAATAATAAATTACCTTTTGGAGAAAAAATTTTGCACGGTACTCTCAAAATGAGAGCTGGTCCAATCAGCACTGTCATACATATTATATATGTAAGCAGGACACCGTTGATTGTGCTTCCTATTAGCCACAGGACTATTGAGAAGGTGCAGACTGCTGCGCAAAACTGTAATTGAAAAAAAAAATAATAATAAAATTTTACAAGTTTCATTGAGACTCGATTTTTACAACAATTATGAAAATAATGCAGAGTCAATATTTACAAAATTACATTCAACCATTTTGTTTTTCATTGCAAAATACTGTGTGGGGAGAAAAGTTTCTTACCAGTCCTGGTTGATTCGTTCGTAACAACTGCAAAGTCTCAAGACCACATTTCGCTTTACGGACGATTTTGCTGATCCGTTCATCTTTTGGCTGCGATCTGAAAACGTTTTCAAAAATATTGGGATGTGACAGAAATTAATTAAAAAAAAATGAGCGATCTTTTAGTTTTGTTTTATTTTCTTCTTTTTTTTTTTAAACGTTTTATTTTCGTGCAGGAAACTGCTTGAGAATTTAACTCACACTGTGGAATCTGGAGGTTTGGTGTCTCTCTGAATTTGAGCTTCGAGAGTACTGTAACCGAGAACCGCGAAAAGCGCAGCACTGCTGGCCGCCGCAAAGCCACGGACCTCCAATACAACAATACCCCTGAAATTCGAATAATAATTTTTTATTGATCACAATTGTGTTTTTATTAATTATATTTTTTTCAAATACGTGACAACGTCCCAATTTCCTAGTTTCGCGTTGTATTGGAACGACGTGAGTTTTAACATTATACAGAATTTTCTGCGAGACCACATTTTTAAATTTATTTCTGGAAGAGAAAAAAAATTCTGACGGTCATCAACTCGACGAAGGTGAACAACAACTGCTTGAAAAACGTATTTCTCCGAATCTGGGAATATTGATTAATGTTCGCAATTAAGAGACATTCAAGTTTAACTTTTTACTAATTAGACACTAATTTAAATACGATAAATAGTTGGATGACGAGAAGAACGAATTCGTATTTCTTTCGTTGCGGATACTATTGCGCATTCTTGCAACATAGGAAATAGCAAAATGGCATGTTGGATATATTTACGTAGTAGTTGTTCCGAGAGAAACGTGTGAGACATAATTTTGCGATGACTACAGTGTTCGCATCATTCCCAACTCAAGTCCAACCGTTGTGATAAGATTTATCGTAAATATATTTTCAATCCACGGAATAGAATCGAGCGGTGACCGAATTTCGGTAAAAAATATTTCTATCTATTTTATGAAAACTCGCAATCTGCACAGTGATTTTTTTTTATTAGAATTTACAGTAAAATTTAGAAAAAACAAAAAAATTATTCAGTTTTTTTTTTTCAAAAAGACGATAATATTTCCAACAATTTTTTGTTGAATGTAAATTTATCGATGTATAACTTGTTCGTTGAGAAGACAAAGCAGCAAAAAGAAAAACACCAACACGAAGTCTACTCACAATTACTTTATCATTGACTTGCATTAACGATATTTTTATTATTTTCAGCTCTTTCTTTACCACACAGCAACTGGTCGTGTGACTGTGTTTGTGTTTGTGACTCTGTCTTCTGCGACGTACGATCGATAAAAACTCGAGAATAAACAACAAAAATGTAGAAATTTCAATAGAATAATGAAAATCTATTCCACAGTGGCGTCATCGTCGATTTCATTCTGGGAGAAACTTTGAGGTGATGAACGCGTTTCACACTAGACAAATGAGTGCTAAATTTTCACTATAGTTGCAATAACCACCGATCCACTAATTAATCGAATCGAACGTGCAATTGTATTTTAGCTCGTCTAATTATCCTAGAAAAATATTAATAACCATCGATTCACGAAACGATGGGCAGAGAAATGCAAATTTCAAGAAAGTCATCCTCTGTGTTTATTCAAAAAATTGTCCATTTTTTTCAACAGATTTCTGTGCACCGAGTCTTGTTCCGTTCCTCGAGAAATTCTACGAGAATTTACTGGCTGCATTTCTACCAAAACGATCTTTTTAGTCCGTCAGCTAATTCCACAATCAGGGAAAACGAAATTCCACTCAAGATTTTCAAAATTGTGAGAATCGAATTTTGAAATTTGAGCCATGCAGACATTCAAAACACGAAATTTCTTTTAAATCGAACGACAACAACTTCATCAGTACGACGACAAAGGATGAGGCTCTCGTGCCATTAACTGATTGAGTGCAATTTCGTCAGGTATGCACGGCGTTTTCGTTAAGGGTGCAATAAAGGACAAAGCTCCGGGATGATGAGTCGTTGTAAAATGAATACATGGCAGACCTTTTCGCGCCTTGGCTCATCCAATATGGCGGCCACAATTGTCGCAAAGGTTTTGTTTGTATTTTTTTGTTCCGAAACACACGGGAGTGAACGATTGTGATGGATCGAGGTTTATTTGTCTAAGCGAAACGGGCTGTGTGACAAGTTATCACAATAGAGTTGTCACGTTGACGCAAATCGATGTCAATCCACATGCGACCAGGATGAGGAAAAGAAAAGAATATTTATCGCGACTGCTAATGTAGCAAAGCGAATTATATCGAGAGACGTATAAACGATTGTTGCGCGTAAATAAAACGTCCGTGGACGATTTAGCCTCGATATACATTCTTCTTCGCTATTCGTCGAGGGTTAGGGGCGCGGAAAATGGACAATGACTGACAATTCGTGCGCTCCCCACTCCCAATTCGTGCTTTTTCGTTTGGTAAACACGTTGAGGCAGCGTAGGTTCGTCCGAGTCATACGCGCGCGCGAGCGAGATTCAAAAAATCGTTTCCACCAACTTCACCGTAACTTTTGTCCCAAAAACTTTCCCAAATCATAAAAACTCAAAAGCAACAAAGTTTCATTCGCCTCCATTCCATCGCGGATGTTTTCCAACTTTTTATTCCGGATTTTCATTTTATTGTCTCGACGCGACTCTTCATTTTTTCCTGTAAATTCTTTTTTTTCTTCACAAGAAACGCTCATCCGGTTTCGAGAACACTGCATACAAATTTTAGTCTCTGATCACAAAAAAGAGGAATTTCGTTGCATTTCAAACATGCAATCTCGAATGTCATGAATTTCTTGAATCGCTGATGAAATTTCGCCCTTGGAGAGCGGAAACTCAGGGCTATATCTATATCGACTAATCTAGAAAATTTTAGTGAGCTGGTTAACCTTGAAACTCGCGGGGACTCGAAAAATCATCGGTCGAACTGGAAGGAGCTAAACTTAGTTCGAAACGATTTGTAGGTATAGTTTTTCACTCAGCAGTAGCAACAGCAGTTTGCGGAGGTAGTTTTGGATCGTGCGGGAGTATGAAGCAAGGAATTTCAATTTTTTTTGTACGGGAAGCGAAAGAAAATGTAGGAATCTGAAAAAAAAATGATTTGTTGGTTCCAAGCGTAAAGAAAAAAAGAAAAAAAATAGTTTATAAAAATTTCAATGAATTAACGATGAAACAAAAATTCACATTGCCAAAAAAATTTAAAGATCGTGCCAAAGGTTGTTGTTTTTTCAAATTCAAATTTAGCACTCGTTTGACTTTCAGTAACCCCGTAAGAAGTCACGTGACTATGATATTCGAAACAACCTCGTTGAAAACGAGTTTCGAAAATTCAATGGACCGAGAAAAAATATTGACGAATTGTTGAATTAATGAATAGGAGACAATGCGATACGCCTCGCGAATCGTATTTACCAAACTGAAGAGCATATGCGAATGACCTTGAGAAGGTACACGTGCCGGTTTTAATGAAATTTTCGAGCGAGGAGAAACTTTGACGATGAAGTTGTTGGGTTTCGATCGAAGAAACACTGCGGCGAAAATACCAATGAATCATCGCGGGAACGACGTCTTATCGGTTTGACAATCTTTTGTAAAGATCAAGAGTGCTTCAAAATAAGGTCAGTTGCGATTTGAACTTGAAAAAAATGTTCGGGTGTATTGAAACGTGTAAACACGCTCGTAAAGTAAATATATATTTGTATATGTGCGTGTTGTAAAATCGTATTCATGGTTGAGGTGTGTATCGTGTGTGTGTATATCTATATATTTTGATGTGGAGTGACGATATAGATCGATGTATCTATGCGAAAAAGTAAAAGGGGGTTACGCAGTTGGCGAAGCGTAGAAAAAAAACATAGTACGTTTGGTAGGATAGATGAGACGTCGACTTACCAGAAAATAATATGAAAAACAATGAGAACGGAAATACTGTTGACAGTATTGTCCCAAAGTAGTAGGCTCTCGAGTACACTAAAAATTCTGGTTGAAGCTTGAAAATCACATTCGGAAACAAGACGACGAGATGTTGTTCCCTTAGCGGGAGTCTTTGCTACGTCGTCGTGTTCATCGTCGTCGTCGTCGTACGATGACGATGGTTTAACCGATATTCGCCGTTGAAGCTCGTCCTCGTTGTAACGACGTAAATAATGCACGAGTTTCGATAGTTTATCCATCGTTACGGAAAGGAAGGGAAAAACAACAACAACAACAACAACAAAACGTTTAATTCGACGGTTGTTTATTCAGTCGTGCTAAAATTCCTCGTCACTTTGCATTATATCGAAGCAGCTCGATGACTTACGACGAATGTTTTTTTCTGGTCGCGCTACCGACACTCGCGCGCGGTGATATGCACGAAACGAGAAGTTTGAGAGAACAAGGAAAAATAATAATGTGCACGATCTCTTCCTGAGGGAGTCTCTCGAACACACAAACACACGCGCGCGGCCCACAACGCGAAATAATACACGCACACCGACTCACCAACACCCCCTTTTTCTTTCTTTGTGTTTTTTGTCTCTAGCGCTCTTCTCGAGTTTCCTCACAAACGTGTTTAATTTCGTCCGCGCATGTACACACACACACACTTGCACACATGGACGAATTCCCTCGTCACGAACTAACACTTTTCCTTACAACGTCTTTGCTCCGTATTCGTTATATATATTTTCGGAAACTCTCCCTTGCGTGCCGCTTTTCCGCTTTTCTTCTGTCTTTTCGATCTTTTGTTTTCTTCCTATGCCCAAGTTTTGTTTTCTTATATGCTGTTTCCGTATCACTGCGACGTAGTGTCTCACGCGATTCCACGTGACAATAATCGCGACGACAACGAAGCTCGCTGTCGACGGAGAGCTACTCTTCCGTAAACTGCGTAAATCGTATATTATTCACTCCAATGGCTCAGGAAAATTGCGATGTTTTTCACTGCGGCGCAGCGGTATTGGGAACCATGTGGTTCACTCAACCCCCCACCACTCTCAAAAAATACACAGCGGTCTCGAATATCCCTGCCTGCCATCCCTTCTCTCCCTCCCTCTTTCTCTTTCTTTCGCGCTTCTCTCTCCTCTCTCTCTCTTTTCCCTCCCACTATCCCTCTAGCGGTGACTCCGAACTCGTCGACGACCAGCTGGCCGCTCACTGTATGCGTTTTTCTCCCTCCGTGTCTTTCTTTCTCTTCCACTCATAAAGATTGTGCTGAATACAGTAAAAAATCCGTTAATACGAACTCAATTATTGTCCGTTTTTTTAACCCGCGCCACACAACCTGTCCCTGTATCCGCGATAGATTGCGGCGTCACTTGCCCCCACTCTTCTCCGATATAGGTTAATGTCTTTCTCGTTTTACATTGAACTCGTGCAGATACTCGCATATGTATATTTTGTCAGTGGCCAAATCCTTTATGTTGAAAATAACTTGGACGAATTTACCAACATGCTTTTCGACATTTTCGATCCAAATATTCGCATCGGTCAGCTTCATAATTTCACGCAATACTCATATCTCGGGAGGCTCGGGAGAAAAACTATTCCGCCATGTTTTTTTTCTCGCTCGGAGTATCAGATCGCCTCTTTTCTCAAGGTCATGGTAAAATGCGTTTGGGACGCCCAAAGAAAATCCAAAAAAGCATCGGAAGTTGCACACTGGATTTCGCAATTACTCCAGTCACAAACTTTCGACCTGATGCCCATTTCAGTAAGGAAGTTTCGACTGTATGCAAATGGCTCGAACGCGTCGCACAACTATCGCCCATTCAGCCAAAAGCGTTCGATACGTCTCATACTCTGCTGTTATGTCGTCGATAAGGAATTTTCAGTGACGATAAAAGTTCATTGTCAATGAAAGCTACAGATATATTAAGCAAAGCTTTCGTTTCATACACGAATAAAACGCGATGCTCGAGCCAAATGAATTTTTTTCCATCTTTTTCTTTTTCTCGCGTAGCATGTTCGATCGGCTGAGTTCTAGGAACTCCCTATACTGAAATAGAGTGGCAGAGTTTATATGAAACGATCATTCCCTCTCGTGGGATGGTTTCCTTTCCATTCTTGGCGACCAACCGTCGCGTTTGACCTTTTTTGCAACCTGGAGTCCGTTTCGTGAGTTTGCGAAATTCACCTCGTAGAGAAATGTTGGCAATTATTTCCAACTATCCACTGAAAATGAAAAAGTTGCATTTTTCCAAGTCATTTTTCTTTTTCTCCCCAAAGTTCGAAAAAACTTTTGGTGCTGATATAACTTTGCTGCGATTCAGTAAAAACAAAATTAAACCGGCAAGGATATTAAAATGAAGCACAAACAGCTGATGATGATTCCTGAAAGTCGTCGTGTCCATAAATGGTTCTCAGCGTCTTTCAATCCGATAAGAGTCGTTATAGAGATCGGCTCATTACAAAATATGGTGTCCTTTCACTTTACATTGACCTCGTTTGGCGCCTGAAGCGAAAAAGAGCGAGAGAGAGAGAGGAAGACTGAGAAGCAGTAAAGCACAAAGCAGTTTGAGTTGAGCAGCAGCTCGTTGTCCGAATCGAGATCGAGCCACTGATAAATTCGGTTTGGTAGGAAGATGAAGAACGAGCGAATTGTTCAACTGTTACAATATCTTTACTTTTACATCGCATCTTACATCAATAAACTTGTATTTTTTAATATATTTTTAACAATATAATTCATTCAGTCATGTCCGTAATTATCACTCACACCCATCGTTAAAATCAGAAATTTGTAAGAAAAAAAACAGCTCGAAATAAAAATATGTAAAAAATCGTTTTTGGAGGACGATTGAGTAAAAAAAAAANAAAAAAAAAAGGTTTATCGATCATTTGAAAACTTGTGTAGAGCAGATAAAAAAGTTTGGCTGTGCTCGTTGCAAAATGCAGCCAGTCATTCATGAAAAATAATGAAGTTTTCGATTTGATTGTAAATTGTTTCAAAACTTTCTATTTATACAGCAATTCGATCAATAAATAATATGTATTGTTGTATTTATATATTTATATAATATATATGTTGGCCAATCATTAATGAGATTTTTCCACCACGTGCTCGACGATTCACACTCACACGTATTATTCGTTTCGCACGCTATTGTGTGCGTATATATTCGTATGTATTTTTAGGATCACTGAAACTTTGTTGACCCAATATTTCGATGGAAACATTCCTCGCGAGATTTCAACGCTTCGATACATGCAATACCAATGTCTAGGTCAAGGTGGTCGCAGAGATATATCAGACTGCCAATTCGCACGTGATAAATGCTACAACGTTGTGCCCTTTGCTTCTTATCCATCGGACATTTTACAAAATCATTCTCTCCTCGTCACTCGCACTCTTACAGGTTCGCTCTGTCGCATTCTCTCGGTGGCTACTTTCTTCCTACTTGAGATAAACTGATAAAAAAAAAAAAACAAAACAACAAGATTTCGTCATACTCGATCATGTTATCGTAGAAAGATCGCTGAATCGGAATTCGTCATAATTTTTCTTCGTGGAGGACGATCGCACCTCGGTTGGTCTCGCAATCGATTTTTTTTAAAGCTCGACAATCGCGTTTTGCCTGGAAGCTCTAAATACTTCGAGACCGAATTGAGCCAACTGCTTAAAAATGAATCCATGTTTTTCCGAAGAGATACTCGAAACGTAAAATGGAAGATTTCAATTCAGATTGCACAGATACCTTAATTATGATGCATGTACTGTATTCGAGAAAGAAATAATAAATACATTCATGAAATGTACGCAATCGCGGTATAGATGAGAAAAATGCCGAGTGACGTTTCCCTCCTTAATCGTGCACTCGAAATCTTGAGGTCAAAGGAAAAATTATGGGTTTTATGTTTCTATGTAAAAAAAAAAACCGTTGTCGAGTACGTTTACATCCAACGAGACGTGGAAAAGGCACTTTAGCAAAAAATCACTTGAAAACTCGAATCGAATAGGCACCAATACGTTTTTTTTTCTCATGTTTTTTTCCTTTCTTTTCATATGATTAATTAAGTTACTAATTAAGTGAATAGCGATGAATTAAACGGTATATAATAGTAGCAAAACGATATCTGACGTAGATATCCTCGTTCAATCTCGTTCGTCTCGTCGTTACAACTTTGCGTTGTCACCGAGACGTTCGACTAAAATTTCTAAGTATTATGGCAGTATTACCTCTTGGTAAACTTAACGGTTTAATTATATTAGTCGTTATTCGTTCCGCTGATTTTTCGTACCTCTTTTCTGTTTAAATAGCCTATAGAATTTATTTTTCCCTCGGTTTTCTCATCGATGAAACGACGAGGCTAACGTTCCTGCTGCTGCACAAATTACATTAACTCGTTACTTTGTCGGATTGCGCTCCGGCCATCTTGTTTCTTTTTCTCGCAAAGCGATCGATTCCTTTTATCGATTTCCTGAGGCGGAAACCTGTTTTTTTTCTTTAGTTTTAGTTATTCGTTTATTTTCCAGCGTACGTTGGATTTTTGAACGTTGACGTCGCCTGCTTGTAGATTGGATTCTCGCCCTGCAATCGAATCAACGACAAACTTTACAAAAATCTAAAAATCACTGAAAAAAATGACTAAATGTCACTGAAAAATATGTTTTTTCGTGATTTATTTTGCCGGCTGGCGGGACAGCCCATTTTCAATTTGATTTAATGAGAAAAATATAAATTGCGATAGAAAAATTGAAAAATTGATCTTTACCGTGTCCCATTTCGCCATCATTCTCTCCCTTTCGAATCGGGCGAATTCCCTTCTATCGTGAATCGTCATGGCAGCCTTCCACATGAGCAGTAAGATAAGACCGACGATAACGACTGCAGCAATGACTCCGAGAACAATTCCAAGGAAAAATACTTCGTGTGGACAATCTCGCTGACTCTGGGCTCGTACTTGGAGACAGTTGGTTTCGTCGTAATAATAGACGTATTGATAAGTACAATCGTCGTCGTCGGTCCACATGCAAGGAACCTCGTCCTTGTCAACATCGACCGTCACCACGGGAACAGCTTCCGGCACAAATTCTTTGCAGTTTTTCGCACACTCTTCCTCCGTGTAATTACCAACTTTGTACATTTGACACTGGACGCAAGGACGTAATTCTTCGCATCTGCTCGGACACGAGGGACACTTGTTGCAATATCTTCCCGAATAACGAATGTCGTTCGTCTCGTGGCATTTACATTCGCCACATTCGCAATCTCCCTGTTAAAACATGCGAACCCAAGCGTCAGCAAAAGTTTTCTTAATATTTAAAATCAACATTATCCACGAGAATGAAAATTTTTCAATTCAAATAATTCAAGCGATATAAAAATGATAAAAATAATTATTTATTAATTTTGTTATTAATTGATTAATAACCAATAACAATATTAATTTATGATTTAAAAAATTAATATTTTTATTTGTTAATAATTTGGTTCTTCATCATTTTTCAATATTTATCGCTGTCTTTAATTTTCTCAAGTAGATTTCCTTAAGGAAAAATGAAAAAACTTTGTCAACGAGGTCTGAGACAAATCCTTGGAGTGTCTTAAGTCGCAATAATTGTGAAAATTTGTTGATTTCACGTTTTCAAGGTTTTCTGATTGATTTTTGTTCGCAAACTTACGTGACCGGAGCACAAGACGCCATTAGTGGTTCCTGGTGCGATACAAGTATCCGTAGAAGTCGGACAATGGCAATCAGACTCTTTCCAACCGGCGTTACAAACGCAACGTCCGCATTCGCAAGTACCGTGATTCGCGCACATCAGACCTTGGTATCGCTCGCACGAAAAGTTGTCGCATTCGCAAAACTGTCCCGATATCGTCTGGAAATTCAAACGTTGCGGATTTAGAATTTTTGCGGACTCAAAAAATTGCAGAGTCGTTTTCTTCTTCGTTACAGTTTACAGGGACAAGAGAAAAGGGGAAAACTTTTATATTTTCTGAAAATTTGGGCAACTCGATGGAGATTTTTTTTTTTTTTGCTTTACGAGTAGAAAATCGTAAATGCGACCACAATTTTTACGAGTCTCATTTTCTGATTATGGCAGACGAGAAAATAGAGGAATTCATGAAATTATTCTCACCTCTTCGGGGTTTTCTCGTTCGGTACACTCGCACTGACCGCAAGTGCACGTGCCCCGTCCAGAACAATCGACGAGAGATTCATTGGTGGGTTTGCAAGAAGTGTCAAAATAGTTTTTATCGATGCCTGAAGCGTCAGGATGCGAGCTGCATTCGCATCTTTTGCCAAAGGCACGTTCGTTACAGTCGCAAACTCCACATTTGAGAGTGCCAGCGCCGCTGCATTCGGGAGAATTTTCCTCGTACATGGGCCCGCTGTGCTCGCATTCGCAATCGCAGAGCATCTCAAGATTGACCTTGAGAGTCTCGCTCACTCCGACCTGGAAATGGTAACAAGTAGAGAAACGGGACATGAAGAAAGAAAATGAAGTTTGTTGTATTTTTTTCAATAATTCCGAAGAGTTTGACTCACCGGATAAATTTCGAAAGTTTGTTTCCATTCCGATCGATTTTTCGGACAACTCGTGACCTCAATTTCTGCGATGAATTCGACTTTGGTACCGACTTTGAGTCCGTCGCATTTGGAAGTTTCGACCGGGGGTCCGCCGCCGAGACAGCTCGAGAGATAACGAACTTTGATGGAGCTACTCGCTGTGTCTTTCATTTCGACCGAGCTCGATATTTTGTCGTACTGTTCGCGTATGAGTTCGACAACGTTGCTCGAATCGTTCGCCAGAATGCCAGCGAACGAGCCTTCCACGTGTTTTGACAATCGTTTGTAAATGCTGATCTGTTCGTCGGTCACGGCCCAGATAATGTTGATGGCGTTCTTTTTTACCGCCAAATTGATTTGGGAAATACTCGGATAATCCTGAAGAGACGAGTGCGTGTAAAGACCGGTGTTGTCGAGATGGCAAAGTCCATCGTTCGGTCGAATAATACCGCCGAGTTTTCCGTCGCCGGCGTAATGGAAACCTGCGTCGGTCGAGAAGACCAAAAGCCTACGAGCTTTCTCGCGCCAGCCGATATTGTTCCGACAGACGATCGCTTGCATGATGGCGTCGAATCCTCCTTCAGGAGCGTCCAAGTTGCCTGATACCGGTGCCGCTCTTACGAGACTCTGCGTCATAAGAAAATCAACGTAAATTCAAACTTTTTAGGCTGCCAGTTTATTCGCGAGAAATCTCTGACTCACGGCGAATTGACTGGTGTCCGTCGACAGTTTCATTACGTGCTTGTATCCATAAGGTGGTGCACAACCGGTGCAAGGCTCGAGCAGACTACGAGAAACGAATAAAAAAAAATTTCTTCCATTTCTTCACATACATCCAGTTTTTTTATGCCTTTCACTTTACTCTTTCTCCAGGAACTCAATCGAAAAGTGGCAAAATGTACTCACGCTTGTGGCATCGTATTGACGTAAGGCATGACGACTTTATCAACGAAACTGCCAAAACCTAATCGGAAGTTGCTCGTTATTTTGCTCATGCTCTCAACCAGCAGTTGCCCAAGATCAGAAAGTTTCTGTTTGTCCTCCAACATGGATTTACTGAGGTCCATAAGGTAATAGAGATCCACGGGATAATCTTCCGCTTGGGAATAAGCGAACGACATGCGATATGCCTCGTCTGGGTAAAAGTTGCAAAAAAAAAAACATTACAACGATGGAAACGAGAATTTGAGACTAAACAACAAATAATTATTGAATTATTGCGACTCACTTATTCGGAGCTTCAAATCAACTTCCTGAGGCCACATTTGAACGGCTTCCTGACCGCTCGAGTAACCTCCGCTGCTGCTGCTGCTGCTGCTGCTACTGCTAGAGCTGCTGGAGCTACTGGAGCTACTGGAATTCGTGGAAGACCACCAATCTCCTGAGGCTTCCGAGGAGCCGCCTCCTGACATGAAGTAGCCACCTCCTTTAGTCAGATTACGATGTCGTACCATGCTGAATCGGTTATCCGGATCCCACGTGTATTTTTCGGGACACGTAGCGTAAATTTTCGTATTTACGTTGGGAAGGAAGCAGCGTTTCTCAGGGAATTTCTATGAGCGTCCAAAACGTTGCGACAATCAGAAGAAAACCTAACGAAGCGCAAAAATGTCTGGAAATTATGGAAACTTACGGGAGCCGCGCACCAAGCGCAGTGCGGCGTTTGGATGCAGTCGTGACAAGTTTGCTTGCTGATGCAGGGATTCATTCCTGTCAATCTTTCGGGAGGAGGATAATTTGACTTGACGCCAATGGTGCACGCCACGATCGCTAGGATCGCGCTCCATCTCAAGCTGCCCAACATTGCTGTTAAAAAGAAAAATGTCGTTTCATTTTTGTCCCCTAATTGCTAAAGTAATTAACTCAATTAATTTTTATTGCTTTTTACAAAAATCCGAAAATCGAACGATGTTGAAGTTTGCATCGTTGAAATGCAACAGACACTCATGATTTTTACAGTATCGCACAACATTTTTATGGAGTGTTCGTCGACAGTAACGAGAAAGTTTTATTTGCCATTCGAAAAGTCATCAATTTACTAGAAAAATTTGAACGAGACCGTTAACTATCAAAATAACGAATAAAAAATACATTTTTCGTTCCATTCCAACGATGCAAACTTCAATATTGTAAAATGGAAAGAATTTTCACATCACAGTTGAGATTGTTGAGAAATGTGAATGAAAATTAAACTCCATGTTTGGTTACTAAATTGAATAAAAATATGGGTTTTGAGTTGAAAGGTATAAAGATGTTCAAGGACATTAGTCATGTGGACCATATTCACTTGATGCATCGAGTTATTCTTAAGCCGATGAGTCAGTTTTCTCAGTGAACTCAATTTCTTCGATGCTCCGTACCTTTTTTCCCATTCGGGGGAATTATCATTGCACGGAAACGATCAGGGGCTTTGAGTAAACAGTACGCGTTTGTATGACAACAAAGGACAGAGAAGATGAGATAAAAAGTGAATTTGCAACTAGAACGCGCGAAAAAAAAAATACTTGGCGCGCTGTACTTATGTGTATGTATATAGATGTATGTGCGTGTATAAATATATAGCTCTTGAGATACGAAAATAGCGATGAGACTGTTGCGGGAGCGGAAAAGAATATTTCCTCAGGATATTATATTGTGTGTTGCGTGAAAAGCGAAGTTTAGGTGCGGTCGAAACCAGATCTCCCACGCTTCGTTCCGAATAAAATACGCGGCGCGTTGCTCAATTTTCCATTGAACTGGTCAATGACGCTTTTCCGAAGTATTCGACGTTCGGAATAAAAAAAATCTCATCCAAGAGTATTTCGCATTTTAGTTTTATTTCAAAGAATCGAGAGAAACTTTTGCGGTGTTTTTTTTTTAATAACGTGCTATAAAAAAAATTTGAGACAGCGTCCGGACGTCCGAAACGAGATGTCGTCACTCTTATATTTACAACGGTATCATCACCGCAGTCACTCGTACCCGAAACTCCGTCTATATTTAAAGCCGCAGAAAACACCGCGATAAACACCGCAATATAAACAAATTTTTTTTTCTTACTTCGATTGTTATATCTCGATTGTTTTTGTCACGTTCACTTCTCAACACTCCCGTTGCATTACAATCTTCCGTTGAATGTTTTTTCGTCAGCTCCCTGGATCACCATAAAAGGCAACCCCACAATTCAGTCCGAGGAACTCACTTCCTAATAAACTACCAGCACGGCGCTCTCCAAACTCCAAACGACACTCGCAGCCAGTTTGTACCCGTTCTTTTGTCACTGCTATTTAGCCCCCCCGCGGATAATCAGCGAACTGACGTTTTCTCACCAATTCCCCAGTTCCTCCATGGGGAAAAGTTTTCGATGCGCTATTACGAGGCTAGAGGGCGTGCGAGCCGGCACAGCAACAACTCACCCAAAAAAAAACCCCACCACGCACATCTCTACCAGAACCAACTCTACCAAGAAAATCTCCACCAGGGAACAGACTCTACCATGTCCAAACTCTACCCAAAACTTTTCTCCACCAGGGCAATTCTCTACCAATGACAATCTCTACCAATGACGATCTCGAGATTGTCATTGGTAGAGAATTGCCCTGGTGGAGAAAAGTTTTGGGTAGAGTTTGGACATGGTAGAGTCTGTTCCCTGGTGGAGATTTTCTTGGTAGAGTTGGTTCTGGTAGAGATGTGCGTGGTGGGGTTTTTTTTTGGGTGAGTTGTTGCTGTGCCGTGCGAGCCCGCGGCAAGTTTGAAACGAGGATGTTGACCGGTCGGCGACGAGAATTTACGTCGAGAAATTATTTCGCAACTTAAAATATCATTAAGACTTGCATTTTTGTTATCAATTTTTTACAACGGCGGGGAGCTCAAATTTTTGCTTGCGGTACAGCTCATCGCGAGGTCACGTGATCGGTTGACTCGGGAACTTCCGGGCAAGGCAGGGAGTTTGACACAAACCATGTGCAGCATCTTTCTCCGTCGAAATCGTCGCTTACAGAGAACATCATTGAAGTTTCGCACCGATAAATTCCTACTGCGCTGTTTTATCTGATCGTTCAAAAGATTGGATTGTTTTGTTTCTTTTTTTTCAAGGG
Source organism: Hyposoter didymator (assembly GCA_037952995.1). Taxonomy (NCBI): domain Eukaryota; kingdom Metazoa; phylum Arthropoda; class Insecta; order Hymenoptera; family Ichneumonidae; genus Hyposoter; species Hyposoter didymator. The sequence goes on along the minus strand of JBAJMU010000006.1, from coordinate 7,160,203 downwards.
ATCAACCTGCGCTGGACCTGTTCAGTGGACTGCTTGGCTCGCACCTGGAGGGCGCAGAATAATTCCAACGCTATATTTTTTCGCTTATGCCGTAGATTTCGATCGATTTTTCCGTTTCCCAAAAAATGTGTAAACTCCATCGACAACGGGATGCGGCGGACTTTTATTTGGTGCTCGCAACGTCGTGCAAACTAATTTGCTTTTTTTTTTTAACTTTTTTCGGATTAACGGGTGGATGCGATGCTTTATTATTATTTTCCATCGTAATTCGCAGTGCCTGAGCGAGGCTGTCGTTTTTTTGGGCGTTCGGAATTCCAGCCCGTTTTCGATTTTTTTTAAGTTGATCGTTTCTCGGGGTTTCTGATAATTTATTGTCAATCGAGTTGCTGAGAATCGCCGATTGTTTTACAACGCAATCTCTTCTTTTATTTTTTTCGGAAATTTAACAAATTGGGCGAGTCGTTGCAATAAATCTACTGGGCGAAACGAATCGTCAAATTTATATATTTTTCGTCGGGAGACTTTTCTGTTGCGAATGAGAGAGAAGCGTCTGTTGCCACCTCGAAATAGCGACGAACAAACGGGAAACAGGAAGTGGTTTCCGTTCTTAGTCCGATTTGGTGGAGTTTTGCTTGTTTCCAACTGATCACTCATTGGTATTTCTTGGTTTTAAATTTAAGGTCGTGGTTACATCACGTAAATAACGTATAAGAGGGCGCCACTGTCTGGCCTGCGCCACATCCGAATGACACACGGATTAACACACGCAAACATACACCGAAAGCACACTCACGAATAAACGAATGAAAAAAATAGCTCACGTGTGTATAGAGCTGAGAAGACGCATACATGTAAATTAGCACGTCATTGGTGTGCTATCAGTGTTTCTTGTTTTTTCAACTTGGTGCTCCATTGCGTCGCTCATGTTCAATCTGTGACGATCCCTCGACAAAGACGTACACGCAGCTGTTAATCCATATTGTTGAAAAGCTCTAAAATTAAATTCAAAGAACAATTATAAATTTGAAACGACATTGTTTTCAACTGAATAAGTAACAATGTCGAGTCCCGATGAGTGTAAACTTAAAGGAGGCCACCCACCGGCGGGTAAGTGTCATTTTCGCATTCTTCCTCATGATCGAAACGTGTCCAGCAGTAAATGTGCGACGTAGCACGCATCTAATCGGATGAGGCAAAAAAGATAAATACGGATCGTTCCATATACACATTTCCAAATATTTCGAGCACATTATTCAACGTTTCCCGACAAATATAAATTTCCAATTATTAAAACAAGTACAACCAGGACTTTTTCCATTTTTATCAGAATTTTTTTCTCCTATGACGATGTTTTTTTTTCCTATACCTCGCACACACCCCGATTGTCGAAAGTATTTCGATTTTCACTCAAATTTCTTCGTTTCTCATGAAAATTCAAAGTTTTTTTGATGATGAAAGGACGCGATCGAATTTCGCAAAATCGTCAAGGCTGCTTTGTCCCAGGCAACAGGATTTTCGCACGTTTGACCTTTTGCTAATAATAGTGCAAATTTCTTTCAGTCAAAGCTGGTGGCATGAGGATAACTCAGCACAAAAGTCCCAAGGAGGAAAAGGAAGTCAAGGTGGACAAAGACGCAGAGGAGAGCAAAGCCCCTGTCAAGTAATAAAAACAAAATACCAACTAATTCAATTTTTTTTCTCCTTTTTTTTATCCATTAGTCGTTTAGCTATGTTCCCTGATTTGTTTTCCAACTTTTACCAGTTGCGGCAACATTTTTCCACACAAGGGTCTGATACATGGTCCTGTTACCGATTTCCATTTAAAAAAAATAACAACAATTTGTCTGAATTGTTTATGACAATTTTGACACATATAAACTTTGTTTACAGACCGGAGCTTCGAAAAACACTAATTATCTGTCCCTTTCCATCACTTTGCTGAAAATTAAAAGAAAAATATTGCAAATTTGAATTTCTGTATTTGTAATCGATCGTTTGTTTCGTTTGTCCGATTGTTTTCCTTTGATCCAACGATCCTGGGAAGGATTGAATCAACCATTGAAAACCAATTTAAGCTTCGCACCGACTTTGGCTAGGAACTGCAATTTCATAAAGTTTTAAAATCATTTTTGGTCGCTATTGCGAGTGGATAATCGAGTATGATGAAAAATTGTTTACAGCCCGCCCAAGACAATGTTGATCAGTGGGGCAGTTGCTAGAGGAAACGCGGACTTCCCACCGGAGGCTGTGCAGCATTTCCACGAGAAGCCGGCGCCGACTCACGACGCACGTCCGGCTCATTGTTCTCGTCCCATTGTAATCCAACAGCCAAGAAAGTGAGCTGAGACAAATTTGTTTGCGGTCGACGAAGGGAGGCTGAAGAAGTGCAGGAGTGGGAGGAGGATTGAGCGCAGGATGTCGACAAGGAGAGGAAAGTGGTCCGGAGAGGGTGTGAAGAAGAAATTTCTAATGTAAATAAGAAATTATCGATTTATGAGAGTAATTACCAATTCCTATGGGAAGGAAAATGAAAGTTTATAAAACAAAACGAAAATGTAAAAATAGATTTTGAATCTCATTTCAAAGATGAGATTTGAGATTGAATTCCAGCATGTTTTTTCAGTAGAAAAACGTCTTTCGGGACTGTCCCGAAATAAGCATTTATTCTTCATCATTTCCACATTTTGTTATTGTTAAAACTGTGGAAAATTTTCCATACATACTTGAGAAACATTCGAATATTATTCTCTTTATTTTTTTAATCGAGATACACTTGATCAAATAAATACAAAGAAATATTTCTTTTTGAATCTGGTTGTGGGTGAAAATTGAATATTGTCCATGGTCGAGCTGTGTAACTAGAGTTTGTGACTCTCGCACGCATGCAAAACTACCTAAGCTATTTGTATGGTAGAGTGGAACACTAAATAAATACATTTTGGGATAATTCGTTTGATTTTACCCTCGCGACGTATATAAACAGCTTTTTCAAAAAATTATTCGAAACTGAAACCAGAATTTCCAAAAGTCGTTGTTGGTTAACTTTTTTTTTTTTCTGATCGATTTATCGTTAAATTTACTGTCCGGCAGGTAAAAAAGTGTAAAAATCGTATCGCGCGCGAACGAGGAAAAAGAGCGGCTGGAGTGGGTGGTGGTGAACGAAGAAACACACTCGTGGTTCGGTAACCTTGGAGACCGGGAATGTATACCTTATAAACACAACCGCATCGATGTGTCAAAACTTTTTTTTTTTTAGTACAATTTCTTTCATTCTTTCCACTCGTGTTCGTGGACCGGAAGTGTGGCGCCTTGGCCGGTTGATCACGAGTTTTATAAACAAAGCGTGTAATAACGATGAGCTGAGTAACTGAGTATAGTTTGGTATCTCGTCGGATTCGACGATGTGTTTAGAGAAATGTGAACGTGTTTGTCAAGAAGAAGGAGAAGAAGAAGATTGAGCGGTCGAACCAAAAGAGCGAGGGTGACACGAACGTGGAATAATCGCTCGATTGGGTTAAATTTTTCGTAGACACGTTGCAGAAAGAAAAAAACACAAACGCTATAAAAAAAACGTCATTCGCTGAGCCCGAGTCGTCGGACTGCCGCGGACGACATTTGCCGGGTGCGTATTGAGAGTCTGACAGAAAAAGAGAAACCGCGACAGTCGGGCAAAATGTCTGGAAAAAGTGGGAAAGAAAAAGTGGCAGAGATTGACAATCATGTCACCGAGAAGTACAATATCGTCCGACGACTTGGCAAAGGGGTAAAAAATCTCATTTCTTTACTTTTTATACTTTTGCACGCGAGGCGTTTTTTGTTATCGTTTCATTTATAATATTATTCAACGAGCTAATAACTTCGAGTCAATGCCCTCCTGCAAACACACGTGCCTCTATCTGCTCATTTGCATATACCTGTATATGCAGATTCCTCTTAGTTACACATCACGAGAATCAATTTTGTTGCCTTGAAATGTGAAACTTGCAGGTAACGCATTAACGCACCTTTTCATACACATGGGCATTTGTGTGCTGTGTGTACTTAGTGATATAGATAAAACAACCTCGTACCACTGACTCACTGCTTTTTATGGATCGTCTGCCATTTATATGAATTATACACAACGACGTAGCACGTATATGTCGTGATAAGATATTTTTATTTTTTTATGAATTGTTTTTTATATCTCTGCTTAGAACGGAGTTTTTTTAATATAAATTTCGAAATTATTTTATCGTTCTTGCAACATTGTTTTTTATTTACTGATGTTATAGTCTCGCGACTGTTACAATGTTAAGGCTTCGCGGTTGATTTCCGAAAACTTGGCTGCGTAACGACCGTCTGATGTAACGTTTACATTTTGATAAATTTATGGCTGGCAACATTTCGCCCGGAATAATTTGACTTTTTCCTACAAACGTCAATGACGAAATTTAATCGATCAGCAACGAGGGCTTCTAGTTTTTTTTTATTGCACTTTGGTCTCTAGCACTGAAACTTGATCGAATTTATAATTCATGACAAAATATGACTTGCACTATGCTTGGACAGGCTTATGGCATAGTATGGAAGGCCGTTGACAGAAGATCGAAGGAAACGGTTGCAGTGAAAAAGATCTTCGATGCTTTTAGAAATCAGACGGATGCTCAACGTACATTTCGTGAAATAATGTTCCTACTTTCGTTTGCGAATCACGAAAATATAATACAACTCATAGGTTTGCACAAGGCGAACAACAATCAAGATATTTATCTTGTTTTTGAATACATGGGTGAGAAGAATCAATATTATCGATATTTCTTGTCGATTTCATAAAAATGAAAGGATATTATCGACGCATTCACATTTTTCCAGATACGGATTTGCACAATGTTATAAAAAGGGGAAACATTCTTAAGGATATTCACAAAGTATTCATCATGTATCAATTGTTCAAGGCAACAAAGTACATACATTCGGGAAATGTCATACACAGAGACCTCAAGGTTCGTTTTTAGCTTTCGTAACTTTGGGTGGAATTCAGATGCCTCATCCATGCCCTTAATCAAATAAATATGGAAATACTCGCCGACAATCCTTCAACTTCTGACTCTGCGGACTTTTTTTATCCATGCCTCTCAGCCCTCGAATATACTGTTGAATACACAGTGCCATTGCAAAATTGCTGATTTCGGGCTGGCACGATCGGTCACGCAAATTGGCGAAGGAGACGCCGATTCCGGCAGCGATCCAACTTTGACCGATTATGTTGCGACTCGCTGGTATCGAGCTCCGGAAATATTGATAGCTTCCAAGAGGTAAATTGCTTTTACGCTTTTCCTCTTTTTTTCCACTCAATTTTCTTTCTCGTCGGGTAATAAAAGCTGCTCGTGACGAACGCTCGAAAAATATAGTTGTGCGCGACACGCGAATGCATGCTACACTCCTGCAGTTCCAACTGCTTCGCTATTTTGTTGTCATTTTTTCTTTTATTTACTTCAGGTACACAAAAGGAATCGATATGTGGTCACTCGGTTGCATTCTCGGTGAAATGCTTCTCGAAAAACCACTTTTTCCTGGCTCGTCCACCATCAATCAGGTCGAAAGAATTATGGCCACTTTGCCGACCCCGACGCCCGAAGGTGATACTTTGAAATTTCAACTTAAAAAAAAAAAACTCTGAATTCTTTAATTTTTTTTTGAATTTATTACAATTTTTCAATTTCTACAATTGGTTTTTTCAACGAGTTTGCCTTTGCACGCGACAAAGTTCGAACATTATTCATTTTGAATGGAATGGAAATATTCGATTGATATGTGAAACTTTTTTTGATCAGATATTGCATCAATCGGAGCTGGATACGGTCTGAATTTATTGGAGAAAAGACCGTCAGTACCCCGGCGAACTCTCAGAGAACTTCTACCCCCGAATATACCGCATTGTGCTATAAATTTGATAAACACTCTGATAGTCTTCAATCCGAATCACAGACTCACAGCTGTCCAAGCCTTGGAGCATCCTTACGTTGCTGAGTACGCCTAAAGATTCTTTCAATTTCAATAGTTTCGATTCGAAACTTGAATTCATTTCTTAGCCTGTGGCAAAGTTGTCCGAATACAAAAATAAATGCTCGCATAAGAACGTCTCGACTGTGCTTTCGTTTCAGTTTTCACAGTCGAGCAAACGAGCCGGAGCGAGGTGCAAGTGTCGTGCCACCCCTCAGGGACGATGTGCAATTATCGATCGAGGAGTACAGGAACAAATTGTACGCAATGATGGACGAGAAGCACCGGAAACACAAAAATATGTGAGAAATCTTTGCAGCTATTCATTCAACTGCACGAAATTATTGACAGCGAATTATTATTATCCACAAAATATCCAAGACAAATATCCTGAGGCACTTTATCCGAAGATATTTTGTCTGGATACTTTGTCTTTGAAAACTTCATCTTGCCACATTTTTAAAGTTGCGAAAAAAATGATTGTCGATAGGTCAAAATCGAGGATACGAAGATTATCGGAACACATACGAAGAGAGACGTGTCAGAGTGCTGGCCAGGGTGACATTGCTGTGAAGAAGAATTTTTATACATCTTCCGACGACGTACGACGAGAAACATCGAAGGAAGATCAAGCAACGACGAAGCATCAAGGATCGCTCATTCCACCTGCTCATCATCATTACAATCAGAGTCTCATAAATGGATCCTTTCGAAATATCCCGCCAGGCCAGGCCAAAAGTTGTCTCTACCTGAGCCAACAGCAACAACAACAACAACAGTTGTCCAAATCTCAACGTTCGATCCAATCGGATCAAGTGAACACGGTGAGTTTGTATTTTTCATGGAAACTGGATTTTCCAGCATGCAGCGGCGGGTTGTTTGCTTGATAAACGAAGAAAACTTAAAAATTGTATCTCGTTGCAGGCTACAAGTCATATGGGATATATTTAGGTACTGTAAATTCGCATAAGTGACGTTGAGACTAGATGTTGGGCGGGCGAGCATGCTTTTGTTTTTATTTACGAACGACTACAGTGAATTCGATTAACTTTTATAAACGTGGTCGAATTTTTTCACATCATTTCTGTCGGATTTCCCGCAAAAATGGTGAAATTTTCTTGGGGAAGAAATGATTGATAACGACGAGCACATAGTCTCGCATTTTTCACGTGGATAAGTAAAAAAAATGCTTCTCGATGGCGATGGAATTTCTCTGTTGGCTGCCAACTCGTTTGTCCGAATAGAGAAAGCGCGAATTTCATGTGAACTAGAACGTGAAAATAGTATTTAGCGTTTGTTTTCTTTTTGGAATACGATTAACTTTTATAAACGTGGTCGAATTTTTTCACATCATTTCTGTCGGATTTCCTGCAAAAATGGTGAAATTTTCTTGGGGAAGAAATGATTGATAACGACGAGCACATAGTCTCGCATTTTTCACGTGGATAAGTCAAAAAAATGCTTCCCGATGGCGATAGAATTTCACTGTTGGCTGCCAATTCGTTTGTCCGAATAGAGAAAGCGCGAATTTCATGTGAAATAGAACGTGAAAATAGTATGTAGCGAAAAAGGGTGTTGATGGGGGTAATTGATCGACTAATTATTTTGCAGTGCGGGCCACTCGGTAGATCTCACATACCGTTGTCTCAACCGAAATTAAGGAGAGGCGTAAAGTCGCAGCCTCCGAACAGATACTCATCAACGAATAAACCAGCGTCGTCAGCTCTTGTCGATGCTGGTAGCGCGATAAACAATAATAATTCATCATCAAAGTTGAGCTTGCCAAAACGTTCGAGTCCCGAGAGTCCGGGTATCCAAGCCAAGTACATAACGAGAATGCCAAATAACAACGTGACGAAACATTTCGTCACGACGACAGGGACCGAGGAACAACAACAGCGTCAATCCTGCTGCAACATGAATCGTCAAAATTCACAAAATCGTACGATTTGCTCGCAGAGTCAAGTGATCCAGAATTACTTGAACCAGACATTGCCAGCCGCGGGTTTACAAACTCGTGAACGAACGAAATCGCGCTTAAACGATCGTACGATTGTCGAGACAATAGGAAAATTCGATTATTCCCAAGGAAATAAACAACCGAACAATCTTATAGATAATCATCGAGCCAAAACTTCTGTCGTACGGAATCAAACGCTGAAAACTCATCTGCGTCACAACAGCATACAAAAACCGACTGCTGCTGTCAGAGGAGTTCGATCGCTCAACTCTTACAGCCAAAATCACGGCGTTATAACGGCATCGGCTTACAAAGAACTGCGAAATAGTACCATGAAGTGGTAGAAACAAAATAAAAAGGTTTTTTCTCCCATAAAACTCCATTTCGTGAAACGGGTTGCTGTGAGATTTTCTAGTCACGTTTGTTACGATGCGATCAACACTAAATTCTTTTCCATCTTACAAATCAACGATTCTACATTGTAGACATCGCCTACCCCACTCGTTCCACTTTTCTTTTATCCCGAATACTTCAAACTTAGAGACACTGACACCCGGAGAGTGCAACCTTGATTTTCTTTTTTATAAACTCCATTTTTCGATGAATTATTCTACACTAACTTTTAATATATTTATATATACATCCAACATCGATATCCACTCGTTGGATAACTTTCGCGTCGTCGAGGCTCCATTTGTACTGTCATCCAACCATTCTGACACTGTAAAATATATTAATCTTCGTATCTTGCGATTCATATACCTGTACCGGTGAAGAAAGAAAATGATTTTAATAAATGACATGAAACATTCAATTTTCGCCTCGAATACTCGTTTCTCGAGCCATCATTTTTTTTACAAAGAAAATGCATCGAGTATGCTTTTTATTTTCCAACTGTGACTCTATTTTTTTGGAGCCAGCAGAAAAAAAAACTCCATTTCGTCGTGATAAAAACTGGTTCTGGTCAGGAACTAATTTTTGAAAAACCGTGCAATTTTATTCCACACGAGATATCGAAATTATAAGGCCACGAGCTTACTCTTCGATATTCGTAAAAAGAAGAAGAAGAAACTTGATCCGGGCAAGCCCTCATTTAGTTCGTATATTTTACGCAAGCGAGAGCAACGCGATGCCAAGTCCGATAGCGTGATGTTTGATCAATATGAGGTTGACATTGCATGTCTGAAATTTTCTGAATGTCACAATCACACAGAGTGGAAGAAATTTGAATATGGTTCTACTTACTGCCTCCTACGTTGAGAAAGAATGCTCGAGAACACAATCTGTGAAATCGCTGACAAAAGGTCTGGAGAAAGATCATTTTAAAAAAATGTCGCATCTCTACATGAATGACAAATTTATCAGTGCAATCGTGAGTATTGGGATTCTTGATTCACTCGATCGAATGTTTGGAATGTTTCTGACCTTTTTTCATCCTCAGGGCGACTTGTCAAACTGCAAAAATCTGAGAGTCATCTATCTTCAAAATAATGCATTAACGAGAATAGAGAATTTGGATTTTGCTGAAAATTTGACGAATCTCTATATGCAACATAACAATTTAACAAAAATTGATAATTTGGGGGCTCTCAGGAACCTCACGAAATTGTGTTTAGGACACAATTGTATAAGTGTCGTTGAGGGCTTGGAAAATTTAGAAAAATTGTGCGAACTCCACATCGAAAAACAACGACTACTCAAGGGAGAGTTCTTGATCTTTGAACCACGAACGTTGGAGGCTTTATCGGTGACTATAATGGAAAATTGGAAATTAGGAAATCCTTGGCCAGTATTGAAAAATTCTGCAAAGCCATTCTTCGATGTTTACAAACTCATGCATTTTTTTCGTTCAAATTTTATTGTTTCGTGTAATCCTCAACTTCAGTTTCGACTGCGAGTGCTGAACGTGACGGGAAATCGATTGCAGTTATTAAAAGCCATAAGTCGTATGGCGAGACTGGAAATATTAGAAGCGAAAGAGAATTCGTTGAGAGACATGGAAGATGTGACAGAAAGTTTGAGCAACATGAGAATGCTCCGAGAATTATTTCTGCAAGGAAATCCAGTTACTCAAAATTATAGATACAGAGAAAATTTGATCGCGAATAGTGATTCGTTGGGTGAGTATTTTAACTGAAAAATTTTACAATGAAATCAAGGAACGGGTATTGTATGAAAAATCATTGCAACGACAGTGAATCTGGATGGAAAACGTATTACGGAAGTTTGTCGACAATTCATGAAGAACTTTAAGGAGGAGAAGCAACTCCGTCAAAATCGAAGACGCTCGAAGATGACTTTGAGCGACGATATAACGAGTGAGTTCTCGGCGCGAAGGATAAGAAAGTCGAGGATACAAAAATGAGCGAAATCTTTTCTTTCAGGTTCGTTGAAGCTCCCACCAGCTTTCGAGAGATCTGTATCACGTGCGATAATCCAACAGCATCCAGGTCCGAAATTCATTTTTAACGTGACTCCGGCTGGATCGCAGCCACAGGTTTTCCCAGCATGGAAATCTAGTAAGTGCGCCGAAAAATTTTTGATTCGTCGTCCAAGTAGACGTTTTGCAAATGATTTCGGTATCCTTCTCCAGCTCCTTCGATCGCTGGTACAAAGTCCAACAGTCGAATAGCACCGAGACCTTTTTGGAGAGGAGCAACGAAGACGAATGAAAAGGGTTCGAGAGCAGCTATCGCTACGAATAAACCGAGTATCTTCCCAACACGTTTAGAATTTTGATCAACGAAAAAATAAGTTTTGTTGGAAAGCTGAGAGATTTTTTTTTTAATGAATAACAAAGTAAATCTTGATCGAAAAAAAATAAAACGCATATGCTGTTTATTTCGCCATTACTTTTGAGTAAAAGGCAATATTATTAAATACGTTTTGTGTCGAGACGTGTGTTCTCAACGATACAAACTTAAAAACTATATTTGTACGCTGCCTCGTTAAATTCATAAGATTAATCATTAAAAAAAGAAAAAGATAAATTATGAAGCTGAAATCGGCGCAGTTGAAAAGTTATTATAATAATGTTCAACGACGACATCGATTAGGGTGCATGGATCAAAAAATTTCTCATTTCGTATAATAATAAAATATTTAATCAGATCGGAGAGTCGACGATTGTTCGTAGTATCTTCGACGTTTCAAGCACGTACTTTCGTGTACGATCGACTATTAATTGTATCATTTCTTCCAACCCCCTCTCTCTCCCTCCCTCTCTTGTTTCTCAATTTCTTTATCACTTTCTGTGAAATCGCGTGAAGAAAAGTGCCAATTAATAATTTTCTCAAACACTCGGTTGAAACAAATTGCAACGATGAACGGAAATGTCCCAATAAAGAATGTCCATTGACCAAGACCTGTTTGTGTCTTATACGTGTTACCTTTCTTTCTTCTTCTTTTTCAATCTCAAGCGTGGAATGTTAGAAACATTTAGTACAAAGGTGCATTTTTTCGGTTAATACTTATAGAAGTGCTTTTCACATCAACAATGGGATGGGACGAATATGAAAAACGGCGAATTAACAAACATAAATTACAGTTTTCAAGTTTCACCGGTTCCGACGCAATGTTCGAAAAACTCCTCCCAAGTTTTCGCTTGAGCGAAAAAAAATAGAGGTCGGTATAAAGAGCGAAAGGAACGCTTAAGATTTGATCGACAAAATTGAGTTTAGATTTGTTTTGTTGAAACGCGATCGACGGATCGTTTTGGAAACAAAGTTTTCAGAGGAAATATCGATGTTTCGAGCATAGGTCGGCATCCGGTGAATTCTCGATCGAATCTCGCGACGTGGTTTCAGAGAAAAAATCGTGTATCCGTCCGAAGATCTTTGATCGACGATGCGTTAGTCAGTCTACGTGGATGGGGGCAAGTTGGTAAAATCGTTTGACTTTTAGTACGTGAAAAAAAAAAAGTACAACCCATGGCCAAGGGGGGAAAGTTATGGACGAACGAAACGAAAAAACGGAATAAAATGCTTTTAGTCTTTGTGAGTGGTCGCAGTGTTTGTTAGTTTTTTTTTCTTTTTTTTTTTTTAATCTCGCGAAACACCAAAATGCGAGCAGTCGGGGACGTGCGATAGAGTTTGGATAGCTCTCGACTTTAGTTTCGTGTGTAATTGAGAGACGAAGACACCGTTCGAATGAAATTTGAAAAATATTTTCCGTACGAAACTAATGGCTAATAATTAGAGAAAAATATTGGCTTTACGATAAAAAAATAATCATTCGAAAAGATGTTCAACGATATAGGGAAGAATAGCTTTTCCGCGGCGTCTACCGATGAGCCGGCCAAATAATTTAGAGATAGCAAATTTAGTAAATGTTGCTGTCGTTCGAAAAATGCTCACCCCGCTGGTGGAGATGGTACAACCTAATGTTTCCCGAGGCGGAAAAATCTACTTAATCAAATCAAACAAACGAGATAATTACAAAATAAAATACAATATAATCCAAGTTTCTCATTCGCACGCATACTTCTAAGAACTACGCAAGCTACAGCTAGATTTAGACATATACGCTGACCAATGCATCGGCTGCCCTTGGTAAATAATCTATCAATAATATAATTATTAAAATTACCATATGAAGCTCGGAAAGTCAAAATCTTCACAAAGTCCAGGCTCGACCGATTAAGCGATTATAACTGCAACAACACCCAAACCGTGTGTCTTCTCGAATAATTCCATCATGGAGCTCTTGGAATTGGTGAGGATTTCGACGATTCGAGCGTTGCATTACAGATACGCGTATATTTATATATATTATATATATTAATATATTTTATATCCAGACAGCTCTGACTCTCACTTTCTCGCATCGATGAATAATACAATTCGCATATTTTTCGTTTTACCTTTTTTTTTGTCAATTTTTGTTTTCACATTTTTCTCTCGTCTCGAAATAAAAATAGTTAAAATAAAAAAAAGTGATACTATACATCCGGTATCGCATCGAAGGACACATTGCGCAGCGAAAAAAAAATTTCTGCCCGTGAGCTTCTTCCGATTTTTACTTAATAAAATAAAAATAATAAAAAAATAAAAAATAAAACAAAACAAACAAAACGTCGTAGTAAAATGGGCGATCGTTATTTGGTAACAACATCTGCGAACGTGTTATTCATTTGACTTTTGTCTTTTCATATTTTTTATGATCTTAACGATCGACATTCATAAATAATGCTCGCGTCGTATCGTGACGTGTGAACCTTCGCACTGATTGCATTGAATTTTATTCGGTGCACCAACGAAGTCCTTTTCAAATGGATTTTTCGCATCACGAGATTTCCCCGTTCGCAGTGGTGCAGGTGTATCTTTTTCCTCCCATTACTGTTTGACAGTACAATCGCCAGGGTACCCTGTCAACATCTTCACTTCATTTCGTTACTTATTTCGCGTCTATTATCATATAAATATTCGCATTACAATTATTTCGTTCGAGGAACGAAAGAAAATTTGAAATTTCGTAGGAATTACGTACGTATAACGTACGTATTTGTAATAAACGTATAAACACATGTTTATCCGTATTTTATTAATGTGTGTGTGTATATATATTTATATATACTATTTATAATATTTATATACGATAAAAATTTTCGAATGTAATGAGAACCGTAGGTCCGCGATCGAAAATGAAAAAATTCGTTTGCAATAAGGCCGGACTACAGGTTGTTTATCAGTTGATCGTATAACTTGGAAGCAGCAGCTTGTCAAGCAGGCGTTTGAAAAACCGAATAATCGGCTGCTTTGCTTTTCCGGAAATTTGGCCGTTCGCGGATAGAATACTTTGTTTCGTCAGGTTATTTCGCGTTGTTTTGAGAATATCAATGAAAATGTGGGCCACGAATTCGAGGTCAGGGTACCCTTAATGCTCTCATAGCATCGGGGGAATAAACTGGAAAGGTTACTGCGCCGTTTGCTGCTGGATCTCGATCTTCTCTACCGTCATGTCAGGATTCATTGCCGTTGCTTCCTGAATCGCTTCGGCTAACGCACGGTCATGGTCGATCGGATCACCGTCCGACTGTATCGTTATTTTTTGCTCTACCCTCGTTTCTACTACTCCATCTCGCTCCGTCTTGTACTGCGAAGGAAAAAAAAAACAGCATGCAAGCCATTTTTTCACATTTTCTGTTTGGAAAATTCTTCATTTTTGGGGAAAGATAAAAATTGAGGAAAAACTTACCGTGATAGTTTCGACGGTTCTAGTCTTGCTGGAAATAGTTTGTGAACTGACTATTTCACCGCTCGCACTGTAGCTTCCATCCTCATTTTCCAACTCGACTTTTCGCGTTTCGGTCGCGACCAGAGGCACCGTTGTTGTCGCGGTTACGTTGCTAGCTGGTTCCCCGCTGTAAACGTGTTTTTCCGTTGCGACTATTCCAGCCGGTTCACCCTGAAAAAAATTGCCACGAAGAAATTAATTTAAACGTCAATAACAAAAACAGCGATAGGAATGAATCGAAAATCCTCCAAAACCAATGAAATATCTTAAAAGTTGGAAAATCCAAAATAAATAACGAGTAAAAGTTATTTTATCGAGGATACCAAAAAAAAAACCTTTAAAATGTTTGTTTCGCTCATTCCCATCGCAATTACGGAAAAACATGGAAAATTCTTAGCACCCGGTTATTTGATAATCGCATAAACGTCACATGAACATCAGTGGCAAAATATTATGAAAAAAAAGACACATAACAATGACATGCAATAAAAATTCAATACTTTGATCGTGTCAAAATAATCTTACGTTTTCCCGATGTCCCATTGATAAGAAATAAAAAATCAGCCTTTTCGAATGCGGTTACCTGATAATACTGATTGTAGAAAGCTTGTTGGTCTTCGTCGAGGTCAATCGGCGTGCCGGAGTCACCGCTGCTCGAACTGGATGTACTCTGACGTCGCGAGTACAGCTACGCCATGCAAATTGTTAGCCAAAAGCAGCCGTCGACATTCATGAATGAATGATCGAAAGAAAAAAAGAAAAAAAAATCATGGAATGAATTGGTTTCGATATTAAAAAAATGAACCACTCGTGTGATTATTGAGAACGAAAATGTTTTTCAGTTGTTTACGTGTCGCACAATAGCGAATTATTCTCAACTCTGCGATGTCAGCGTGAATTAGTAGATTGTTTTTCAAATTTAATTAAATGTGTGTGTGCGAACGATGCAGCACGTAATTATTATCGAGTAATATGTTTTTTACAAGTATCTGTGATTATCGTTGCGATTTTGTGCCCAATGAATAATTGTAATTATGTTTATAGCCACACTAACGTAAAGAATAAAAATTACGACGTTAAGAATAATAACGATAATAAAAACCAGGCAATAAAAAAAAGGATTTTTGTTTTTCATACCTGTTCCCCTGATAATACGTGACTCGTGGTCCTGACTTCCTGGGTAACGACGCGCTGCTCTTGCCTCGTAGCACTAGTCGCCGTTGTGTGAGCGACTGTTTTTTCTTCGACCTGAATAATCGATGAACGAAAGAAAAAACAAAACGAAATTGCAATGAAAAAGGAATGGACGACAAAACAAAAATAAAACCTCCGAGGCTCCGAGAATGCACGTTGCATTAAACGGATTAATAAAGAAAATAAAAAACAGATGGAAAATGAGGACAAACCTGACTTGTCTTCTGATTTTTTTCAAGATCCTCGTGCATCGTCGCCGTACGAGTCGTCACAGCAGTCGCTGTCATGTAAGGAGCTCTACTGTCTTCCGGTGCTTCGGCCTACGTACATACGACAAACTACCATTGTCACTAATACGCAAAATTATTTACCATACATTTGTTTGTTTCTGTACGTTTTTTTTTTCGAAATCAAAAAATCAAGTGCACTCGCTTTTCTATCGACATAAAAAATTGCAAGCATGCTAAGGAGGAGGAATGGATCGTAGTGGTTTTTCAGTTTGTTAGTCGGATGACTTTACCTGCGAGTGGTATTAGTGCTCGTTGCAAATCGGTCGCAACCGATTCACGACTTTGTGCGGAGACTGATAGAAAAATTGGTGAGAATAATCGAAAATCTTTCTTTTTTTTTTTTCAAGATAATTTGACCGAAGTCTTCTTTGTTAATATTTTTGGTATCCCGATTGAACATCAGGCTCGAAAAGACGAAATAAATGTATTCCTTGCCTTATTGACTTGCGTCGAAACGACAATTTGTCCAGTGCCACCGGGCGTGAGATCCTCAACTTTTTCTTCAATATTTTGTACAAGTCCTTCTTGATCCTTGACGACGGATTGTTTGGTGGTGGTTTTGACGATAGTCGGTGCGGTGGCCATGACAGCGCTTTTTTTCGTTTTGCCAGTGAGGTTTTTGGGCGTGGCGAGACAGTGTTCGGTGAGTTCGTCGAGATCGACGGGTTGTCCGGTTTTGGCATAAATGACACCCTCTTTGATGAAACTGTCGTCGTCCCCGAAAATCTCTTGATTCGAGAGTTTGCCATTTTTCTCGTAGATCTTGCCATTCTTAACGAAACTTCCATCCGTGCCGAAGGGTGCTTGAGTTATGGGTTTGCCAGATTTGTCGCAAATGAGGCCTCTTCTCACGCAAGTTATCGTTATGATCGTGTAATATTTGTCGAGCGGTCGTCCATTTCCGGCGCAGACGACGCCCTCTTTGACGATGTTTCCTTCGTTATCAAAAGCAGCTTTTTTCAAGGGGCTGCCATTTTTGTCGACGACGACGCCGTCGACTACCTTGAGTCCTTCGGGCCCGAAAGCTTCCTGAGTGAGCAATTTCCCATCGGGGCCATAAACTCTGCCACCTTTGACGTACGAAGTCTCTGGGCTTAGCTTTCCGAGGCTCAAGGGTTTCGCGTTTGTGCCATGGACCAGACCTTCCTTGACGGTGTAATTGTCACCGAAGGAATGGAGGTCCAACGGTTTGCCGGTCGAGTCGTAGATTCGCCCATTTTTAATGACGCTTCCGACGCTGTCGAAAGCTCCGGATTCCACTGGCTTGCCATTCTCGTCGCATATCAAACCGTAACGTACGAAGGAAATTGTAATGGTTGAACGCTGTTTGTTATTGAGAGGTTTGCCGTCCGGTGCGAAGATCGAGCCTCCCTGAATGTAACTGCCATCATGACCAAAAGTTCCTCGAGCAAGTGGTTTCATGTCTTTCCCATAGATCCAACCATTCTGTATAGAATGACCCTCCGTACCGAAGGAACTGTGATTCAAGGGTTTCTCGTCCTTGCCATACAAACGTCCTTCTTCGACGTACGAGTCTTTCGGCAGTTCGGAACCAGCGTTGAAAAGCTGTCCACCCCATCCGTAAATCAAACCGTCTCTTATGTAAGTACCGTCCGCTCTGAACGCGCCTTGTTTCAAAGGTCGTTCGTCCTTGTTGTAAACAATTCCGTTCTGGATGTAACAACCATCGGGTAACAGAGAAGCTTGATTTTTCGGAATTCCTTTCTCATCGACGATCTTTCCTTCGTGGATGGCCAAGTTGTCAGGACCTTTGTTGTCCTGGGTCAAGAGTTTGCCGTCCCTACCGACGATCAAGCCATCCTTGATTTTGTTGCCGTCAGGACCGAAGACTCCCTCGGCGATGACGTTTCCGTCTTTGTCGTGCAAGACACCGGCAGCCGCGTAAGAACCGTCGGAGCCAAAAATGTCTTTGTTGAGCGGTTTACCGGCTCGATCGAAAATCACGCCGTTCATGATGAAACTATCGTCGGGAAGCGAGCAACTGAGATTCAAGAGTTTACCATCTTTGCCATAAACTTGTCCGTCCTTGACGAAACTACCGTCGGGCTTGAAGAAAGAGGCTTTCATCGGCTTTCCATCTTTGTTGTAAACTCTGCCGTCCTTGATCGCTGCACCTTCGGGCACCAGGGAATCTTGGTTCAAGGCTTTTCCGTTTTTAGCATAAACGACGCCTTTCCTTATGTAATTTCCGTTCGAACCGAAGGATTCTTGCTTCGCTGGTTTACCGTCTTTGCCGAGTACGACACCGTCCTTGATCGTCAAGGAATCGTGACCCAGGTAGCCATGAGCGAGCGGATGACCTTCGGCATTGCAAATGAGACCTTCGCGGATAACAATGTTATCGGGTTTGAAAAGACTTTGATTCAACGGGCGACCGTTTCTGTCGTAAATCGAACCTTCCTTGACGAAACTTCCATCAGCCAGGAGCGGAATTTGGCTCAGAGGATTACCGTCTTTACGGTGAATTATTCCTTCTCGAACGAAACTACCGTCGGGCTTGTAAAATGCGTGTTTCAATGCTTTACCGTCTTTACCAACGATTTTACCATCCTTGAGGTGCGAGCCGTTGGGAAGAAGAGAACCTTGACTCAGAGGCTTTCCATCTTTGCCGTAAACCAAGCCGTCCTTGATGACGGATCCGTCGGAACTGAAGCTTTCATTTTTAACGAGTTTCCCGTCTTTTCCATAAACTTTTCCCTCGCTTATGTAATTTCCTTCGCTTCCAAGGTCACCGCTGGAAAGAGCTTTTCCATCACGACCGTAAATCAAACCATCGCAGATGTAAGTAGTGTCGGGCAGCACCGCTATTTGATTCAAAGGTTTGCCAGCGTTGTTGCAAACAATACCGCCGACGATGTGGTTTCCGTCCGTACCGTAAGAACCTTGAGTCAAGGGTTTGCCATCGTGAGCAAAGATCAATCCATCCTTCGTGTAAGTTCCGTCGATCGCTAATTTCTCAAAAGCCAGAGGTTTCCCGTTCTTTGCGACGATTCTTCCGTCGCGGACAATCGCGTGGTCCGGGCCCAAGCCCCGTTGGTCGAGAAGCTCACCATTCGGACCGTAAATGAGCCCGTTTTTTATGCAATTTCCGTCAGTCCCGAGGACAGACTGATTGAGACCTTTGCCATCTTTGCCAGTCACGATGCCTTGTACAATGTGAACGCCATGCGGTCCGAAATCAGCTTTTTTCAAAGGCTTCTTGTCTTTGCCACAGACTTTGCCCTCGAGCACGAGGCTTCCCTCAGGTCCGAGCGAGTTTTGATCCAATGGTTTTCCCTCTTTTGTGTAAATCACTCCACCGATCACTCTCGAGCCTTCGGGCAAGGGTAAAACTCGATAAGAAGGTTTTGCACCTGTAGTTCCTGGAATGACGACGCCTGGTCTCATAGCTGCGCCGTCTCCGTGTTGCTCACCAGCGATCAGGGCTGCCGAAGCATTTTTCTCGTCAGGCTCACCCGGTGTAATTCCCTTCTGGGCTTCCTTCAGTCCGGCGGACTCGACGTAATTGAGACCCGGCGTTCGCAGACCAGTCGGCGTTTTATTCGACGCGAGATCTTTCGTTTTACGTTTCTCCGCAGATTCAGCCACTTTTTTCTCCTCCCCTGGAGCATAATTAAATGCCAAGCCCGTCGCTTTTCTACTGGCTGACGTTGGAGACTGTTGATCGTGAACTCCCGGCGACGCGGGCCTGTCCTCGTAAGAGAAACCGTGCGGAGTGAAAGGCTTTCTCGTTGGCGACGATTCCGTCTCCTCATAGTCGTAGGGCTTCGTGTACCCTGGCAACTTTTCGGAATCCGGTGAGCCACTCGATTTCTTGGACGCTTCCTTCGCCAATTGCTCTTTTTGCGGCGATTTCTCACTCGCCGAAAGATTTGACTCTAAATCACTCTTGTCCGTTGATTCGTCCAACTCCTTGTTCTTCTTGTCCTTACTCTGCTTCGATTGATCCTTGTCGCGCTTCCGGAAGAGCGGAAAACCACCGACAGGACTCTTTGTTTTCAGAGGGAAATAGTAAACAAATGAAGACAAAAATAAAACAAACAAAATGCATGCGATAACTCGTACATGCTAGGTATCGTTACGAAAAGGCATTTTCGCGCTCTAAACACTCTCGAGCTTAATTTACTGAAAACTGTCTCATGCAGAGATTTGCAAAATGCAATATTTTACGTTACACGTAAAAATTCCTTCGAAATACGTTCGAATTTTTTCAAGCTGAATCATTGTCAGATTTTTCTGACTCTGGTCTCAAATGCTACGAGTAAACTACAAAAAAATATATCAATTCCAATCTAAATATGAATTAGGAACACGTAGAGTTGGCGATTCGACGACGTTGCAAGGAAAATTAGTCACTCGACTTACCTTGACTTTTTCCTTCTTCTCTTTATCCTTTTTCTCCGGAGATTCTTCGATCTTGGGAGTCTTTTTGTTGGTCGAATTTTCGTCAATGTTGCCAAGGACCGAACTCTCATTGATGACGTCGGAGTTGTTAAGATCGTTGTGATTCTCTTTCTCGTTCTCGTTGTTCTTGTCCTTCTTCTTTTTGGAAAGGCCACCGGTTGGAAGGACGGCGATTCCTCCGACAGGTTTCTAAAATGAGATTTATCGATTGAACATACGAAAAGAAAGAGTTGAAAATCAACAAACCCAACCTGGTTGGAGTGAGAATTACAACACGAAAACATTAAGCTTGGAATCAAAACTTACACCAATGAATACAGGCTTTTTTTCTGTTTGTTTTTGTGTTTTTTGGTACATGCATCGCGTGTCAACATTTTCAAAATGTTGAAAATCTCCTGTTCTCCAGCTCATGCAATTTTTTTCGAGATCGTAGGCGTTTTTTCTTCATTTTTTAAAATAAATAACTGCATTTTTACACCAAATTGGTACGAGACGCAAGGAAAACGAATAAACGTTTGAAAAGTTCTACAGAGTGCGAGATAGCAGTGAATATGAAACAGAGATGAGCATGACACGATTTTTTTTTCTCATTTTCGGTTCTTTTTCTTTTTTTTGTCGTCTTTGTATCTATACCTTTTGGACACGATCCGCGTCATACTCTCCTTCCAGGCTACTGGTACTGCTAGCCGATGTCGTTCCAGCGCTTGTTTTTCGAGTCAGCTATCGGTGTTAGTTACGTGACGGTTAGTTATAATTGTGAAATGAGAGTCGAGAGTTACGGATGATTTTGTGATGTTTTCTTTGTGACGTGTCTTTGGTTGCTGTTTTTTTTTTCAAACATCACACTGTTTTTATCGTGACACATTATACACGAATGAAATGTTGCGAGGAGTAAAAACAAGGAGAGCATTAACGATTCTCGTCAAAGAAGTTGTCTCGATTTGTTCCATGCAATTTCTAGCCTTGCAGGATCACGTAGCCAACGTGGATCGTTTGTATTTATTGCCTACATATGTAAACTATGTCCGATTGATCGATACAAAAATCCGATGTATTTGCATCAAGTGGCAAAGTGGAAAAATCCACATTCTCAATTCTTACGCGTAAACGTGAACTTTTTGAGCAGTCGATTGGATCGAATGAGCGAAGAAGCTTTCGCCTTTGCCAACACAACGCTATTTCTCGAGTTCAATCAAAAAATCTTTTCTCTCAGCTGTTCCAGGCTTTTTGTTGAATTTTGAAAAGGTCGAGCGCTCCCGGAGCAATCAGTGATGGAAATACATTCATGTGTTTGAACAAATAATTCGAGAGAGTTTGTTGCACATTCATAAAATGTCTATCAAGTCGGGCATACCTATGAGTGACATGCCAAACTACGGATAAGAGTTTGTCTCTTTGTGAGTTCCAACCCTTTGAGGTCTGATGACTGCATCAGAGGAAAGAAACGGATTTTTTATTCTTTTCCAAACTCCTTTTTTTTTCCTTTTCCTTCAATAAAAACCTCAAAAAGTTGAGAAATCAGAGCTGAAAGTGCACAGTGACTTTGATCGTGTGAGTCTGTTTTTCGTGTTGAATGAATTGTAGAAGTTTCCCTTCATTTATATCGAGGTTTGTACCAATTGGTGTTTCGATGTGGTAACTTTGCAACGAGGCCCAAAAAACACGATCCATTGTTTTTCGATTAAATGGAAATAGTCGACGATCCAGAATTCTTGGAATTTTGTTATTTTATCGAATTCTAAACGGAAAAATTTGTTGGCGGGTTTTCGTTTGGGTCGTTGAAATTACCTGATGCTCGATCTATTTTGTAATCTTGGTATAAAATCGCATTCGAATGCAGCTCACCTTCTCTTTTTGCTTCTTTATCGGACTGGGCTTGTTGTCGATGTGTTCCATGTCCGGGATCATTGCGGGCTCGTAGCTCATGGTGTGTCGCTTGCTCGGCTCCGATCCATAAGTTTCCACGGGTCTGGGTCCACCTAAAGCTACATGGTCAGACCACGTGTTCGAGGATAAATCGGGGAATAACAGGAGAAACTAAACTTTTGTACTACAAAGGATTTTCGATGTAAAATAATTAAAAAAACTAAAAAGTTTGAAGTTTACATCGTTCAGAAGGGAATTTCATCTGAATCGGATTTAATTTTGTGAGTTTTTAGGAAGAGCGAGAAAATATTGAAAAACTTGCTCATTTTTAAATATTCGAGAAAATCCATTTGAGAACGATGCAGAATTCGACAAAATGAAATGAGGAAATTTTTGTTTTTCTACTCACCGTCCATACTTCGCGACGTGAGTCGACGTCCGCTCAAGGACCTCTCGAATTGCGGCGGTTGCCTCTCGATGGGAGTTTTTTTCGTCTCGTAATGAGTTCTCCCGGAATATCGAAAGCGAGAGCCCAAATGAGGCAAAATCCCAACTTTTTTCACGGGCTCGGGACTCATGAGCCGGAAGAAGGTGTGATGTTCGACGCAGACTTTCCACAATTTTTTGGCTGCTCTGTGGTTCGCGAGCTTGAAGCCAATGGTCGATTCGAATTGTTCGAACTCGCCGGGTCGTATTTTAATGTAAAAATTGTGCCTCTTGTACGAAATCTTGAGAATCTTTGGCCATGCGAATCGATTTATTCGCAAACGATCGCGATGTACGAGCAAGCCGGATGAACAAACGCCGAGCAGTATGTCCACGCCTTCGGAATCTTTTGCGGGATGGAGATCCACACCGTACATTGCCAATTTCTTTGCATTTTCGAGATAATTGAGCTCAGCCTCGGATGGCGTTTGTCCCCTGAAAAACGTGCAAACTTTCTTACAGTTTGGCTGATTTTTTTTGCACACCTTGACGTTAAATAATGCGATAACAATCGAAGCGTCTTTGATTCAGTGGAATTTCGTGCCAACGAGTAGCGAGCAGAGTCCAATGCATCATTCCATTTTTCACTTACTTATGGGTTTTGTGAAGGTCCATAACCTTATCGACCAACTCGGCTGATTGATTAGGAGCGAATTTAAAATCTTTGAGATAAGTTCTACCATGTTCTTCGGCGTCGTAATCCCCGACCTCGGATTGTACGAGATAGGAGCCCAAAAGGGCATGGGTCACGAAAGAACACGGCAATCGACCGGTTATTATGTCGTTTCGTATTTGCAAACACAGCTGATAACGGGTTATGTCCTCCTGCAATTGAGCTGGGTCTGGAGGATAAAATTTCACTTCGAAGTTGAATTTCCAAGGCTCGGCTAGAGAAAGGAAAAAAAAGTCGACAATGAACGAACAAGAAAAATAAATGCAGCAATCTGCAATCGTGAATGAATAAATGAATAAAACTTCGACAACCAAATATGTGAGTGAAGGACAAAAAAATGGTGTTGTTGATAGAGCTGGACTTGGCGCAGTCGTATGAAAAATACTCAAACAAGAAAATGAATATTTACTTTTCATGAATTTGTTGATTCGTCTGTCGAGATCGAGCCAATTTCTCGGATCGTGTTTGTCCTCGTAAATAAGACCAAAGTAATCTTTTTCGAGTAGGTTCATGCTCTGGCATATTTTGTCAAGAAGTTCCTGGCCCTTTGCTTTTCTCTGAAGCAAAAAAAAACGAATTATTACATGCAATTAAAAAGTTGACGAGATTTTCAAAATTCTTGATAATTCATTGTTTTCTGGATCTTACTTCGATGGGGAAATCTTTGACAGTCCCATCGAGCAGAGTGACCTTGGCGACGGTATTTTTTCCCTTGTTGATGGGACTCTTGTTGGGGGAACTAGTGCCATTTTCTGCCATTGCGTCACCGGCTGGGCCTCCAGATTTTTGCTCTTCGGGCATCCTCCAGTTTTACTGCAAAAAAACATGATAAAAACCTTTTAAATAAGTTGATAAGTTACAACGAAATCGTGGACGAGAATCTCAAGCTCTCAACGATTTTCTCGTCAGCCATAAAACTCTACCAGTTTCGCGAGGAAGCTTTAACGATTTTTGTACAAAAATATATGAAAAATATGTTTGGTTGGGAAACGAGCAAAAAATATCGCGTGAGACACCTGTTAACATTCCATTTACAAACGTATAGAGCACTCGTCGAGGGTAGACAGTGTACTGAAATAATCAATATTTTCTGTGAGGGTGCCCACTTTGCGAGTCGGTCTGTGTGTGTGTATCCAGCAGTCATATGAGAAGTAGACGACAGGAGGACAAGTGAGCCAAGTTCGAAAAAGGGCTATACAACGTCGGAACCGTCGTCGTCGGTTGGTTGGTTCCTCGCCATCGAGAATTTTTCGTGTCAGCCAGCGATTTTCGTAACATTCGGAGAGTCGCTCGACACTGTCAAAACTCTTGTTGTTATCGCGATCGAAATATCAATAGTAGAATATTGCTTTCGATAACTTATCTCTCGCTCCGTTTGCACGGAAATTATATCTGAGACTTTCGGTACACTTCCGTTTACTACGAAAACGTGAAAATTGAATTTTCCCAATGGAATAAAAAAGAGTAAAAAAATAAAGCATCGATTTAAAACTGTCTGGATAAATTGCAATTCGTTCACTTCAAAAACTGGATTCGACAATAATTTTAAAAACTTTCAGTGATTAGAGCAAAAGTTTGAATCGTTAAGAATTTAAATTTCATTTTCACTAATTGTACTCTCGATTCCTGCGTTAAGGGGATAATGAAAAAAAAAAGCAAGAGAAAAAGTGAGGAATGCTAGGGATTGTTGAATTCTTTTTTTGCACTGGTACGATACGGTGTCTCACACGAGGATGCCCTAATAACGGAGTCACTCAATGATGAGTTGTCCGTCTCTCTCAAGCTCTTCCTCTCGTCATCCTCTTTCATTATCGAGTTCACTGTGTCTCGAGTTATAATGACTCAATTATGCTCTACACAGTAATACTGAGGATGATAGTACACGGACTATACGAGGCAGAATACAACGATATACAACGTGGAGGAATCCAACCAAGTCCCGTTTCGCAAGCTTGATTCTTTGTCATGCGTTGAATTTCTTAGTAAACATTTACGTTTCACGCGACTTTCCCAACAAACTTTTGTCTCTAGAAAAGTCAAAACCTCGAGTGTCTTTTTTCTCACCGTTATCTCTAAAGTGTGAACAGACGTGGCTCGTTACACAGCCGTGAAAAAAAGCCTCCAAGAGCATTACTCGTCGTCTGAGAAAAAATGCGTGACGATTTTTCTACAACTAAATATTTTGTTGTTGAAAAAAACTCATTGGAATCTTTTGCAATGAGTTCATTCTTACGTTACGACAGAGTTCAGGCTTCTTCAGATTTGCTGCAAAGCACCTGAAGGTTTTATTTGGGGGATAGCTCTTGGGAAATAGCTCCGTATTTAAGGCGATGTTTGTAGAAATTCGTCAACGTAAACGCTTAACGTAAATAGTAGTTTACCTCTCGACTGTCTCGCCAAGTAAGCAACGGATTAAGTACTTGTACGGGAAATATATAAATATGTGTGTGTGTGTGTCGGCACGAGTCGAAAGTATGTTGTTGAATGTGTTCTCGTACTTGCAGGCAGTTGCAGCACGTATGTCTGGTTCAATGAACTTCAACAGTGGCTGCTGAGAGAGTCTCTCGAAAGCACCTGTACGGAATACAGGCTCTGACTATTTTATTTCTGTACATATCTTCTCTCGTTACGTCTGGTTACTCGAAACTCGATATCGAGGCTAAGAATAAATCTTTCGACAATAAGGAAACCAACATCATGGAAAAGTCTGTAAATTTGAAAATAATTTCCTCGGTAATTTGCGAGTGGATTTTTTGTGCGAAACAATATTTAAACCGCGAGAGTAAATCCGAACAAAACTGACACCAACGATAAACGTAGTTTCTGTGTCTACTTGCGACGAAATCTCGTTCGGAGCTTTTTTCGGTAAAAATAACAGATTTTTTTTTCCTGTAGGCACTTCGGCATGAAAGGAATTCTCATTGATCCAATTAACGAAAAACGTGCGACTCGTACATTGTAGTACGTTACGAGGCCTCGGGAATCAGCCAATTTAAATTGTCGTCAATTGCCAGCTGCTGGCTCAGTACGAGAGAACGTAACCATTGGATCGACCGAGAGGAAGACAGCTCAATAAAAAACCTGCAGAGAGCGAGTGAGACCGAGAGAAAAACGAGATTTCACGATACCCTAAGTCGAGATTTCGTGGCACGTTAAATCTGAAAACGCTGAATGACACAATGCTGAACATCAAATGTAAATATTAATTGAAAATTCGATTAACCACCGACAATCCTATCATGTAAAATGCGATGAGGTCGCAGTGACGAATCAGTACTTGGTGAGTCAGATCTCGTTTTATATCAGTACGGATACGATGTATATATATATACATAGCCGCACATTATATCACTTGCCACTTGCCACATACTGCATCAGATAGACATCGATACTCGTTGAGCCTTCGACTGGGCCCGCATGATTGTTACGAATTCTGGACGTTGCACAATGAAAAAAAATTTTTTTTTGGAAAAGATCGATATTTATAGTTCGATACGTTCGACTGAACGTTATATCGAATAATTCCAAAAATTTTGTGTCATTGCAGCAAGAAATATTCTACAAAGTCTCTTCGGCAACAAATTTTTGTCGTTATTGAAATCGTAATTTCGCTGACCATGCGACGTCAGAAACCAAAATATCGCAAAAATAATCGCAAGAATAATGAAAATTTTCGGAATAACGATTTTTTTCACAAAATTTCATTTCCAAAGCAACAGAGAAATTCAGGATTTCGAAAGTCGGATCCGGAAAAGCCCCGGCAGATCAGGAACATTTTTCTTCCTCCAAGAATTATTCGTATAGACAGAATGACTCGATTATTCATGGAAAATACATCCCACGAGCCTACGATATTATTTCTAGTAATCTGTGTGTAACCTCGACCGAGTTTCCACACCTTGAAAAATGATAAAACTCGCTAATTTTGTGTGTTTTGTAGAATTTTTTGCCGTTGCTTCGGTCAATGAAGAATAAAAACAACGTCATTCCTACCACGAAAGCCATGAAAATAATGAACAGGAATCTATGAGGAATGTGCTCGATGACTGACGTTTAAATGCGTTTGTAAATCTCTGCTGAACATCTTTCCTCCGGAATTTTTACTATTCCACCGCAAACATATAGCTATAGATATTCATATAAATTACGGTGCAATTAGTGACCGTTGTCGCTTATTAAAATCGCATTGCCCATTAGCATACCGAAGTGCAACAGACCAGAGCGACGAATCCCCCTTCACAAGTGGACGACATCAATTTCGTCCATTGTTTCTATGAATCTTTTGTGTATACACGTTCGGATTTTCCTTTACGTGGCACAAAAAACGGAAGCAGAATTCAATGGCGAATGCGACAAGTGGATCATCCGATTTATAATTAAATCGACAGAAAAAAAAAGTTTCATTCATAAACGTATAGAAAATTATTGTCCCCATTTTTCGATGCATAATGTTCGACATTTCTTCGTTGTTTTTTTCGATCCTGTTTTTTTGTACTTAAACAGAAATGTTAAATATCGTTCAAGCTCGATTTCGAAGGAACAGATCGTGAAATTTTCGAGGTCGAATTTTTGAAAGCGAACAAGAATGAGACGTGAATTCGGTTATTCGAATATGGTGAGATAACCCACGGAATTGGATGTGTGTTTCGCGATCAATTTTAATCGCGGGAAGTGCCGTCAGCTTCCAGACCGGGCGTCCTTTAAGTTTCGTACTGACGAAGCTACGCGATGAGGTAATGCCCTGGCAAGGAGGAGGGAATGCTTCACAAAGTGCGTGTGAATGAAGCGATGACGCGATCCTCATCGTTTTATATATCTATTTATATTTAGCACGTATATTCGAACGCTATTTTGCATTTGAATGTGTCTATGAAGGTATATATATAAATTATATATTGCACATTTACTCCCGCATGGATTCTACAATTTAAACTGTGCCAACGAGGTCTCGTAACGTGTTTAACGAAATGGGTTAACCGTTTGTAGTGAATTGAATAACAATTGTCCAGCAGCATCCGATTGCAACAATTGTCATCGCGTAAACTCGTTGATAAATAAATGGCTTCGTGGCACAAGGGTAACGAGTTTCGAACGAATAATGTTCGACCGACTCTCTCGCGAAAGTCCAGAACATATTTCAACCGTGGCAGATGCCGAATTTTTAGTTTGTTTCCTTTTTTATTTAACGAAGAATCGATTAATGATTATTATCTAATTATCGATTATAATTGACGAATCAATTTTTCACCCATTGAGGAGTTTTGCCTCGAGGAAAGCGATTATTTGTGCAGCGGCAGTTGAATCGCGTTGGCGACGTCGCCGATATCGTGGATCTGTGTGCACGATCAAGAAATTACTCCCCCGCATACGTCTGGATCAACGGGAGAAGAGATCCAAGAAGAGAAGATAAAAAAAAAAAACGAGGAAACCGGGCAAGCGCGTGTCGTAGTGGCGCGCGGAAGGGATTGTGAACGTACTCCCCGGCACGAGAGATTCATCGTACCACGTGTATAGGGCTTTCGATGTCAATTTTGAGATTTTCCAAAAAAAAAAACATTGTTGAATCGATTAAAAACTGTGCAAAGTTGAAAACGTCGAGAAAGAAAATTGGAAAAATTGAAATTTCGAACAAGCCAAGAAATTGTTGGGTTTTCGAAACAGAAGGCTGAATTTCAATTGTTTGGCCTGTCGATTTGCATGGACTCAAGTTCTGTCTAATCGATCGATAAACACGAACCGACCAACAGTTGAAAAAAAAAAAATGAAAATGATTGTTTCGTGAAATGAAAACCTGCTCGAAACGCCAAGGTAGGGAGAAAAACGTCGAAGGGTGAATTGAAGCGTGATATCCCCCATACATATGGTCGTCTCAGTGGCCACGAGAACGCCATACACCGTACGTTCTTTAGTCTTTTTCCTCCACACCCATAGACACGCCTTTATATCTATATATACGTGTGTGTGTGTGTGTTTCATTTAGTCGCGTGTCAAAGGGTCGTCTGGGTGGAATAGGGTCACGTTGACATTTCGTACCACATGCCCACGCGCGTACGCATTCGTTTTGTACAAAACAAGAAAAAAAACTACGTCTGTGCAACCGCACTTGACGACTTGAATTTTTTACCGACGAGTAAAAAGAAAGAGGATTGTGCACGGAGCTGAAAAAAGTGAAATTTACACGATCTGACGACCGCGACACGATATGAACAAAAAAAATCAATAATCCTAAAATTTGTTGGTTTTCGATGCTTTGCTTATTTCTCAACAAAACGTTCTCGCGAATTTCTCATTCTGTAAACGAAATTATTTGGTTTTGTTTTTTTGGATCGTATTTGTTGATAAAAAAAAAAAACTTAAAATTGAAAATCATGGAAATTAAATGAAATTTTCACTCTCGTGAAATTCGTGATCGAGAAGGACTTTGTCGACGTTGCGCGGACAAAGTTGGACGGTTTAGTTCGGTGATTCTGAGCGTATGGTAATGAAAATCGAAAGGAATTACAGTCCGTTGATTCGGAGAGGAAACCTTGACTTTTATATACAGCGTGACGAACTTTCCATACTGTAACTCATCTTACGCACATATAGCGTGCAGTAGCATACAGCCATAATAAGTTTTCTAAATATAAAAGTAAGCAAGAGTTCGGGGGAGTTGGGCGTAAGTGGATCTTTTAATTTCGCATGGAAAGATTCGAGGTGTGCCTTTCTGTGTGCTTCGCGGAGTCGATGCGTTGTATTTAGCGAGTTACAGTACGAAGAGTACGTCTCTCAAGCGTGCGAGGATGAGAGCCGTTAGGCGTTAACCCATCAAGTTCATTGTTACTTCGGTCACGGAGTTGGTAACGTGGCTTACCGTCACTTCCCACACCACAAACGCCCCCGCGACTTATTTCTCTACTTCTCCTTTCCTTTTCCCTCCTCTCCATCGTCCTTTCTTTCTTTTCCCCATAATCTCGTCATGGGTAAGATGAGCTTCAAAGAAAAAAACCATTTTTTTCTCTCCTTCAAATTGACGAACTGCCGTGGACGAAAAACAAAATTTTGTTGAAAAAGTTGGATGTTTTGTTCCGTAGGTTCGACTAAACGTTTTCTTTTTAATCATCCCAAAAATAGTGTCATCGCAGCAAGAAATCTTGTAGAAAGACGATCTTGAAGTTTGCATCATTGGAATGCAACGAAATTGCATTTTTTTCTGAACAGAGCTCAAGATTCTTATTTAATATTTGTCCAGGACAATAAAACGATCGTCATTGTTGGTGCCAAACTCAAAATCGAGACGAAAATTGTCGTGAATTTTGAAATTGAACAAACAATTAGTAGAAAAAATTTTCGTTGGACCCCAACGTTGCGGACTTCAGTATCATGTAGAAAGTCTCTTCGGAAGCAAATTTCGGTCGTTCCAATCGTAAATTTCGCTGACAATTCCGTAAGAAACCAAACATACTGCCAAAACAACGAAAATTTTGAAATTGTAAAAAAAATATTTAGTTTACCGTATTCAATAAAATATCAACGATTTTTAACAAAATTTCATTCCCACTGTGGTTTCAATTTTATTATGGCGTCCCGCAAACTGTGAAAATTCTCGTCGTGGACTCGTGTTATTTTTTATTCATTAAAACTCGCGGTCCGGAACAAAAATTTGACCATTTGCCGCACCGGACAATTATTTTGACCCACGTGAGACATTTCGGAGTTTTAAGGTTCGACGAGGATTCAAATGGGAAACAAGAATTACCAGTGCGTGCATGGAAACCGGATTTTTCTCTTTCGTTCCCCGATCGCGAATCACTGCTGATTGAACTCTCGTTCTTTTTATAGATCGTGCATCACCGACTTTATCGAGTCTCGAGTTCGTTACGGGGCTCTCAACAATGGAGAAAACATTATTTGCGATTGTTGTGAATCTGAATGGAAACTAAAGTTTGTTTCCATCGAATGAGAACATTATTTTTCCGTTTTATTCAAACGGTCCAACGCCAAGTTTGTCATTTTTTTTTTCGTCCCGTTTCTATGATTAGAAGAGAATAAATTTCATTTCGCGCGCGACAGATGGATGGAAACGAGTTTGGTACGATAATTTATTCCTTTGTGTATCAGGACAAGCAGGAAGATTGCATAACGGTACAAAGACTGGCCAGGGTAGTGCGCGAGCTCTGTGGGAAAATAGTGTGTGTGGGTAAACTGAGGACTCTCCCATGATGCGAATGATCGATTAATTGATAAATCGACAAATTGTTCGCCCTGCTTTTATACGAGCCGAACGAGCGCACGTTGTATCATCGCGTTCTGGGTGGGTGTGTCCGCAAACATAAATTATCGTCGTTAAGGGATCACATACGTGCTTCGATGTATTTTTTTCTCGTTTTTTTCTTTACTCATTCGAGTTCACCATAAATCCCGAACAAGTGATCTTAATTAAGGTCAGAGTGAAGAATTATTCCTTCGGCGGTGTGTGTCGAACAATAATGGACAGGGTCACGGCGACGAAATTACATCATGTTTATTAATCAATCGCATTAAACTTTTTTTTTCTCAACAGCATTACGAAAACTTGGCGACAGTGAAATTCGATTTACGCACTGAAAACGATATTCTATTGAAAGAGATGGATATTTCGTTCGATACGTTCGACTAAACATTTTTTTTAACCCCAAAAATTGTGTCATTGCAGCAAGAAATATTTTAGAAAGTCCTTCCTTAGTTAGAAACGAAATTTACTGCGAAAATAACGAAAATTTTGAAATTGTCAAAAAATATTCACCGTATTCAACAAAATATCGACGATTTTTAACAAAATTTCATTCCCAGTGCAAAAATTCGAGCCTCGGAAAAAAAATACAAACAAAATTGTTTTTTTCGCTAAATTGAAATTATCCCGCAATGCTAATGTTGAGTTTTTTCTACGCAGGAAAATATAGTGAGATGACCGTGTTTACCAAGTGTAAGTACAACCGATCCAACGATATACGAAGGTCAGAGCGATCAACTGCATAGTCGCAATTGCAATAAGGATATATACGACCGAAGCACTCCGATGCACGCATCAAATGTGTATATATAGAGAAAAAAAGTCCGTATTCGTCGCGTAGATCGGTACGAGGCATGCATCCACATATTTTTAAAGCAGCAGGCAGAGTCGATTGAATTTCTCGCAACATTCTCTACTGTAATTTCGTACTTCTACGTGTGGGAATAATATTCTCATGTCGTGCAACGATTGACCCAATTTTCCGAATCTCAGAATATTATTATTTCGGTACCATCGGAATAATGCTTTAAATACCGAGACGAAGTTTCGTGAATATTTCATTCGAATACTCGAACTCCGAGAGGCTAAAATCATTTCGAATACCATGGAAAAAAAAACTTCGCTCGACGTTTCGGTTATTTGAGAAATTTGAAAAATCATTTCATCCAAACTGTTCAACCGACATTTTCCAAATTCAATATCAACATTCCTATTATGATACTCCGTTTACGGAAAAAAAATTACTCATAAATTTTGAAATTTGCGAAAGGTAGAGCGTTGAAAATGTTTTTTTGAAAATTTCAAAATCCCATAGAATTCGTATTTTTTAACAATTCCGATAAATATTCTTAGAGAATGGAGAACTCGTATAGATTAACGTCTGTGCAAAACGGGAGCCCAGTAGCCCGAACGGTTCTCGAGTTGTGAATGTTTGAATTTTCCGATGTTTTGGCACATTTTAAGGACGTTGACCTTGAAAACTGGAAAAAACAAATTTTCACCGTCCCATGGCTTCCTCTATGAGATAGCAAAAGTAAACGAAATATTTTTGGCTATCAATATTTTTCAGTTAAAAATTTCTATTCAAAATTATTTGGTTTTTTTTTTTTTTTTAATAATTTTTCGATTCAATTGTTACGTGAGTTTCCGGTGATTTTTTCGAGTGTAAAAATTTAGTGGTTCGATGATCGATTTTTATGTTTTTTGTACGAATCTGCAGAAGATGCTGATCAAAGAAAAAAATACATTGTTATTGTCATTATGAGGCTGAATGGAGCTTCTCGAGGCACCCTTCGCTCGTACACCAATTGCAAGTGATTGCGGTCGAAGTGCCAGAGCGAGATGGAGGGACTGAGCGATGGAGGAGAGAGAGCGAGAGAGGAAGAAGCTGCACCGCTCAGCAAAAGATTCATTGTGTCGTAGATGAGCAGCGAGAAGCATAGGGGGAGGGGGGAAGATGCGGCGCGTGACTCGCTCAATATATCCTGCAATAAAGCTGTCCTAACTTTTCACACGTTTTCGTGCATTATACGAAACGGGCGAGCAATATATCGGAAAAGTCAATAACGCGTGACGAATAACGATTTTCCCGAACGCAATCACGACCAGCGAAGACAAAGGACTATTTTTGCGCTTTTTTTTATTGTCACTCTTCCAATTTATAAAACGAATTTTTATCGACCAATCATCAATCTCAAGAAGCAAATTAAATGCGGATGAAAAATTTAAACGAACAATAAAATCATTTCGATAATAAATAATCACTTAATATTGTTTATGATTTTGATAATAATTCGCCAACATTGACACGTCAGATTCCCCAGTAAAATGGACAATGAATGCCTTGGAACGTTTGGAAGATTTTCTTCCGCTTGAATGGACGCCGGGACACAAAGAACTGAAACCATCAACGAGGAGTATAAATTTATTTGCTTGTCACGTGATTCAAATTTATTGCTAATTTCTTGCATTTTGCCATTTTATTTCGAATTTTCCGGCTGGTATGGAGACTTTGCAGTGGAAAAGTAACGAGCCAGCTGTCACAGTGGAAAGCAGCTGTAATTAGAGTGAAAAAATAACGAGACACTCCCAATTTCCCCACGACGCGCAATGACGTTTTTTCTTGCCTTGATGATTCATCGATTTTCCGAGAATTCCCTTAGCTTTATTACAAACATAAAACTATGTGGATTAGCAGCGATTCCCCAAAACGAGAACCTGCGAATTTGAGGTCGAGCTCCGCCTCGAG
Organism: Hyposoter didymator; assembly: GCA_037952995.1. Lineage (NCBI taxonomy): Eukaryota > Metazoa > Arthropoda > Insecta > Hymenoptera > Ichneumonidae > Hyposoter > Hyposoter didymator. The sequence goes on along the minus strand of JBAJMU010000006.1, from coordinate 7,126,090 downwards.
TTCGCTATTTTAATTCGAACCGAACGACTTTCGTAATTTGATAATGGGCACGAAAAAGTAAATGGAGAATAATCGCTTTTTCGCGCACAGATTCGTTTCACGATTTTTCTCGAGCTTTTTTTCCTGCTGGATATTTATTTATGCAAAGATTAATAATATTATGGTGGCAGTGACACGGATTCGAGTTTATCGAGAGTTATCACTGCCACACTGACAGTTGCAAATCGTTTGCGTATAAACACGCGATTCTGGGCTCGAGAAATTGCGATTAAAATACACGACGAGTTTGTATACTTTTTAACTTATTAATGTGTAAACATGTGGATCAATTGTTTGGTAAGGTAAACAGAATGTAGAACAATACACTAATGCACGTGTGCAACAGGCAAATGTAGATAGAGAACGGAATGAAAACACGAGAACGATGGTTGAAAATAATAAATGCATCGTCAACGTTATCAAGCTCAAACAAGGGGTTAGTGACAGTCTTGAGAGAGAAGCGCGCGTGTATCTATCGAATATCGAACTGATAACGGAACTCGATTCACGTTTCAAACGGGAGATCCCGTCAGATTGCGAGTGGTAAGAAAAAAAAATGAATCGAATTTCAATCGGTCGTACGCGCGATGTCGTGAAAACTGGTTTCTGGTTGTAGGGTGAATGAAAACTCGAGTTTTTCTATCGGCAGCCGCGATCTCTACGGCTTCGAAATACTCCGCATTGTACGTGAGAAACGTCACTTTTACGACAGCGCAATGGATAACCTGCTGCTTGGCTGTACATTTACGAAACGTTTTTTGTCTTGGCGTCCAGAGAAATCGTGCATTTTTTGGGCTTTCATGGCGAAATCTCGCCGACACGCCTTAGGGGATTTTTAGTTGTTCACTCGAGCTCTCTTTCTCTCTCTCTCTCTCTTGTCGTGATCATTTGCGTATTTATACGGCAGAGGAGCAGCTTGTTAATTGGGTAAGAACGTTTTCTCACACGTCCAGCGTTCACTCGAAATTGTTCACATTGTTTCACGAGATTTCACATTTTTCTAGGATTTCTCGTTGAAAAATAAAAGCTTTTCTTTGAACCGCGACGTTACTGTGATCGGAGTACTACATACGAACGCGCGAGGTGTACGCGTGTGAAAAAAGATAAAAATGTAAGCTGCGAAATAGTGTCGGTTGAAGGCACTCACCTTTAAGATTCCTTGGCGATGCAGCCTTTAAAATGTGTTCCTTCACTCGACGGCAAGACAGTTTTTTATTTGAATAAAAAAAGCTTGAGAATGTCGAAAAGAGTATCCGGATTGCACGAAAATTTGATTATAGGAAAAACAAGCACAACGGCATGCCGTAACACCCAGCTTTTCCGTTTATTTTTTAATATTTAAATAATAATTTATCGCTTCGAGCGGGGCAGGGCACTTTGCACTAAAGGCATAAACACCACTCGCGCGTTCCAATTCTACCGGAGAGCGCTACGAACACACAAAACAGGTTCGCTCGCCGGAGAATCGCGGCACGACGCTTACAAACACCAATACACCGACGCGATACACACACGCGCGCGCGCGCGCAATACACTGTAATCAACAACGTACCAACGCCATATCAAAATAGTTCCATCCCACCTTCATAACATTATCAAGTTCTTTTAAAACCATTGGCTATAGGTTTTCGTCACTGGAACGAGTCCTAATTTCATCAACAAACCCAACACGTTGTTACTATTCGTTCGGAATTTGGTAAATCAAGCGATGAGTTTCGAACGCCGTGGCAATGGCGGTCCTACTTTTAGTGTTACTACGCGAGTGTCAAAATGGTGGTGGCGCGCACAACTCCTGTGGAAAATTGAGGTTTCTCTTATGACGCAATCGAGTGAGAACGCCCCGTTGGGGAAATGAATTTTTTAATATAGATGGCTCTACTCTACAGTTCGAGGACAGTTTTCTGAAAAGTAGGAATGACATTCCGCCATTGTCATCATTTTCCATTTTTCCTTTCAGTCCAGATTTTTTCATTGTTTGCGACGAGTTAGGACACGCCGCGAGAAGCGAAAGAAGGATTTTTATCAATAAACTTTTTGCGCCAGTCGATAAGTCAGCGACCGCGAGCTTTTTACCATCAATTGATACTCGACATTGTTTTCCATTGCAAATGGCGTTCGGGGTCGTAGCAATGACATTGATCTCAGAAATTAACGAAATCTGAAAACTTGATGTCTCGCTGGTTGTTACGATTTTGACAAAAAATTGCATTGTGCACCCAAAGTGCACGTGCACTTACATTGTGAACAAGGCCCGAGTCTCGAGTTGATCACAATGCCAAATAGTATCGTCCGAATTTTTGTTTACCTCAAGTGTCACGTTATCATTGGTGAAGTTCATCACTCGGAAGCTTTGAAAATACTATAGGAAGTCACGTGGGCTTAATTCGCAATGACTCATTAAATATTTTTTTACGTGTGTCTTCGTGGAACGGTGGCCTGGGACGCGTAAACTGTCAACGTTGCATAATGACGTCTACCGATCGGAAGAAACGACGTTATCGCTGGCTCCTGATAACGTCAGTGTTCTCTCGATCTCTAACAGAAAAGGTTAGGTGAATTTTCGCAAAACGCAATTTTTTGTTTTTCCCTCCGAAATAGCCGAAATATATTGCCACGAAATGAAACAAAATGCACGGACGCGTTCGCCTCAGTTTTTTTGCTCTCGATTACAATAATAATCAAATTGTTTGCGAAATTAATAAACTTTTCTCATTATTTTTCAACCTTTTGAATTTCTCGTAATTTCGTGCATGGGTGGCAGGTTTTTTTTTTCTCTCTGTTTCTAACGACTCTTCGATACTTCCGGATATTTTAAATCGTATTTTGCACAATTCTCATTACATAATTAATCACGCTCAATTATAATTCTCTAATCACTCCTCAAACTATTTTTCCATTGTGTGTACATTTTTTTCCTACGCTTTGTCACACTTTACCATACATTTCCCTCTCTCAAATTCCCTTCCCTCTCTTGCCGCTTATTTCAAAAATAATATCTTAATAATGACTTTTTAACGAGCTCTAATTCTTCTCTGTAGAAATTGGGTACCTGGGTAAATCTTAAATATTGAAAAGGGAAAGATAACCAAACGAGTATCTAAAGTAAACAACGCACAATCAAAATCTATACACGCACAACTATCGCTAAGAGATGGCAAATAATGCGTGGAATGTACTGGTGACGGGTGGTGCTGGTTACATTGGCTCTCACACCGCGTTGGAACTTATCGGAGAAGGCTTTCAGGTAGTGGTGATCGATAACCTTGGCAATGCTTATAAAGGTGAGCTAAACTTTTTCAAAGCCAAATTCTATTTTGCCCAAAATAATCATTGAAAATATTGTTCAAGGCATCGATCAATAATCCACTTATCCGCGATTCTCAATAAGTTTTCTAGCGTGGAAAAAACAAAATTTCAAGGTCGTACTCAATGATTTTTGAGATTTTAATTATGGAAACTGTGATTTCCAATAATCCACAAGAAAACAGAAACCTCGCAATTGCCATAACGACGAGAATGAAAATTAACTTTATTTTTTGTCCATAGGAGCTGAGAGCGATAAACCAGAATCGTTGAAAAGAGTCGAAAAGCTCACCAACAAGACTGTAGCGTTCGAAGAATGTGATATAACGGACAAAAGTTCAATCGCCAAAGTATTTCAGAAGGTAACGTCGCTCTGTTCAATTCTAATGCTTTACGAAGCTCTTGCAATGAGTATCTTTCCTTCGAAGCTGAAATAAGTGATTTGGACAAATGGAAAAACTGTGAAAAACGATTGTATTGCAGTACAAATTCCAATGCGTCATCCACTTTGCCGCGCTCAAGGCTGTCGGCGAATCATGCGAAAAGCCGCTCGAGTATTACAAAACGAATGTTTGTGGTACGCTGAATCTTTTAGAGGCGATGAGGGACAACAATGTGAAAAATTTCATATATTCCAGCAGCGCAACTGTCTACGGTGACCCTAAAAAACTGCCCATCACCGAAGACATGCCAACGGGAAATTGCACCAATCCCTATGGAAAGACTAAATACATGGTCGAAGAAATACTCAAGGATCTTTGTAGCTCGGATAAGGTACGAAATATATTGATTTTTCCAAGTTCACCCAAAGTTGGAAACATCTTTTTGTCAGAATATTTGAAGAACAGAGAATCGCTCGCTGGAAAACACTGCAAATTCATTTGTTTCGTATTTTTAGACCTGGTCCGTGATTTCTCTGAGATACTTCAATCCAGTGGGAGCTCATTCTTCAGGCGAATTGGGCGAAGATCCAAGTGGTATTCCTAACAATCTGATGCCTTTCATTGCTCAGGTTGCTGTTGGCAAGAGAGAACTGTTGCAAGTTTACGGAAACGATTACGATACTCCCGATGGAACTGGTAATTTTCTTCATGTTCACTGATTTTTCGAGATCCTTCATTTTGTAGTTCGAAGGACGCCGCTCTTTGGACATTATTCCCAAAAGATTTGGAGAAATGAATAAAATTAAGAAAATCGATGAAAAGATTGACTTTTTTTTTCTGGAACAGGCGTTCGGGATTACATTCACATAACGGATCTCGCTCTGGGGCACGTGAAAGCCATAGTCTACCAAAAATCTCAAGGAGCGACGGGCTTCAATCCGATAAACTTGGGAACAGGGAAAGGGAATTCGGTGCTCGAAGTGATACACGCGTTCGAGAAGGCTTCCGGAAAAGTAATCTCTTTCAAAATAGTCGCTCGTCGTCCAGGAGACATTGCTGCCAGTTACGCGGACGCTGGTCTTGCGAAAAAAGTGCTTGACTGGACAGCGACGAAAAGCATGGACGACATGTGTAAGCATTTGCGCGTTTTCTATTTTTCTCCTTTACGAACCTGCGAATACAAAATTCTTTTTATTCGATCCACAGGCGCGGACACTTGGAACTGGCAACAGAAAAATCCTAACGGCTTCAAACCAAAAGTCAATTAAAACAAAACAAGTACGAGTCGTTCTCGCTACCAAAGGATAGACCAAAGTAACGGAGTATTCAATTATTGCCATACTTGTTTGATACAAGAAAAGGGAAGATTATTAATTTAAATGGGTAAATAATTATTTTATTATTCGTCGTCGAAGTAAACATTGAGCAAAATATAATTAAATGGAAAGTGTCGTGTGTGCATTGGAATTCAACTAAAAGTTTGAAAAGCCGATAAAGAAATTCAATTAATTTTGGGATCAAATAAAAAATTGTAAAATTTATTTCCTCCCGAAAATTCCATAATGAAATGAAATTCTAAAATGATTTCTATATTCGTTGTCGAAGTAAACAATAAGCAAAATATCATTGAATGGAAAGTGTCGTATGGGCATCGAAATTCAAACTAAAAGTTTGTAAGCCCGATAAAGAAATTTGATAAATTTTGGGACCACAAAAATTGTGAAATTTATTTCTTGTCGAAGATTCTTTTCCGATGCCTTGGATCAAACGCTGGATTCTTCTGAAGAATAATTGTTTGTCCGACATTGATTCTTTACGATATTTCAAAGATTTTAATCTTTTGGCAGGGCGATCTAGATCTGGGCATATGTAAAGACATCCGAGTTTTTTATGTTGTGTACGAATTGGATGCGACAATAAAAATACTGTCTTGTGGGTTAACAAGCTTTCGTTTTTGCCCCGAGTTTTTTTTTCGTTGGAATCACAACAGAAAATTTCGTGGAGAATATTTTGTTTACGTAGAAGCGGGATGTTGAAAATTTCAGGTTTGCTTTATAAATAGAATTGCCATTTTTATTGTTAAAAAAAGAAAAGAAATTAGTAAAATTGATAGTAAGAAAATGAATTACAGTTCCAACGAGGCTGGTATTTTTTCATTCAAGAGACTCGTCGCGAAGATTCGTGTTATCGTTAATTTAAAAAAAAAGGAAGAAAAAACAAGTAATGGGAAGATTAATTGGGTGGTATAGATTTGAGTAACATTCGTATAAAGTCTCTGTGATAAATAAGGAGTTTTGTTGTGCGATAAAAGTATCACGAAGATCCAAACTCGCTCATCCACTTTTCATACTTTTCTAAATCTTCTTGGGAGACGCTTTTGTTGCATCGTTCAATGGCTTCGAGGAAATCATCGGCGGAGACGGGAAGATCCAATTCCTCTTTGGGCAATTGTCGAATTTGGTCGGGTTTCAAACCAGCAATTTTTCTTCGCATCGACATCATGGATGCGTCTCTGCAGACGTTGGTAATGTCAGCGCCTGAGTAGCCTTGCAATTTTTTCGCGATGTCGGCAAGATCGACCAGCGAGTCGACTTGTACTTCGCGAAGGTTGATTTTCAAGAGAGCTTCTCGACCCTCTCGATTGGGAAGAGGGATGTAAATACGTTTCTCCAAACGTCGTCGTAGAGCCTCGTCAATGTCCCACGGGAAATTTGTGGCTGCGAGGACCATGACGACTTTGCTCGGATCGTCGCTGTTTGTGCTTATGCCGTCCATCTGAACGAGCAGTTCGGACTTGACTCGTCGCGAAGCTTCGTGCTCGGATTCGGAACCACGACGAGAGCACAAAGAATCGATCTCGTCGATGAATATCGTGCTGGGCGCGTAAAATCGGGCCATTTCGAACAAAAGACGAACGAGCTTTTCCGACTCACCGCGATACTTGGAAGTGAGCGTGGACGACGAGACGTTGAAGAAAGTCGTTCCGCACTCGGTTGCCACGGCTTTGGCGAGCATCGTTTTTCCTGTTCCTGGCGGCCCTACCATCAAAACACCTTTCCAAGGTCGACGGATGCCCTTGAAAAAATCAGGCATCCACATCGGCAATACAACTGCTTCTTCCAACAAACGTTTAGCTTCGTGCAGGTCCGCTATATCGTCCCAATGAATATTCGGATTTTTCTGCACGATATCCCTCTCCAGCAAATCCGCAAGATCGCGATCATTCCCCGACGGCTCGAACCTTCGATCTTCCACCTCCACATCCGACTTTTCTGTTTCGCCCTTCTCCTTCGATGTGTCATCCTTTTTGACTAGCTTTTTCGCGTCTTTCTTCGACGCCGTATTCGTCTCAGGCTTTTTGCTCAGCGAAGGCTTTCGCACTCCCGATCGATTTTGATTCTTGTTGGACAATTTTGGCTGCCTCGCTGTCTTCTGTTCCATCGGACTCAAGGGAGGCCAAACGTCGGGATCGCGAGGCGCTGGCGGCGTCCACGCCGCTCCTGGATTCACGCAAGACCACAAGGTAGGATCGCGCGTCGGCTCTTCGAACGACAAACACGACGGGCCGACGAATCTGTCGTTGTGAGAGTCGGATTTAAAGAGCTGGAGCGTCGTGGACGTTGCTTTGACCTTCTCAAACTCCTCGACAATCTGATGCTGGACCAGTTGCCATTTTGCTTTTCTCGTTGCATCGGCTATACTCGCCAACAAGCGATGAATCTGCTGCACGACTCCTTGATAATAAACTCCGGACGTGTCGTAATTTCCCGTTAAAGCCATCTCTCTGGCTAATTTTGTGTTTTCACATATTTCACTTATCGGCACCGCCATTTTTGGTCTGGCAAGTTTTATCGGTCGATCAACTGATTGGCAGTCTCACCTTGACCTTGAAAATATACGGGGCTACCTGAAAAATACGTCACGAAGTTGCAACACAATTTTCCATGATTTTCTCGTGATTTTTTCGATTTTTTAAACTTACGTGATCATTATTTTTTCTATGTCGAGTTTACGAGAATTCACGTCACACTGCAGCACGGAAAGATTTTTCTTTTGGAAATTCTTTTCATTCGTTTCTATGGGTTTTCAAGGACGTAGGTGGATTTTCAAAGATTAATGGAAAATAGGGTTTCGAGTGGAATGATTTTTAACACCAGGATAACCAGGATTTAACAATTCGAGCGAATTCATAGCGAAGTGTCATAGCGAAGAACGTAACAGTACACACGACGAATTAATGTTTCATACTAGCTTTCCTCCTTTTTTGCTCCCACACCCTTTCGACGATTCAGAACGAGTCGTTTCAATTGCAAAACCGTCCTCGAGATCGGTGAATTAATTCAATATTCGATACTTTGGTTACGTATGAAAACATCCATGATTTTCATCCAATCCATAACCATAAAAAAAAACTCGTACTACTACCAGAGAACAGAGATTTACATGGAACAACAGGCCTTATGGGCGCATTTGGCACGGTTTCTGTGGGGTCCGAATAGTGCTGACCCCAGCCACCGCGGCGCTGTTTTGTGTCCGTGTAAACGAATACACTGACGCTGGGGTCATAGCGCGCGCTCTCTCGCACCCATGCGTTTTTCCGTTAGTGCGTTCTCGCTTGCTCTCACACGTTTTCTCATGCTTAGGGTGCTTGGGGTCCGATGCGTCCTATACATTTTTGCATTCGTCGTTTTTAATGTATAAAGCTCCCGCAGCATTGAAGAACCATGTGAGAATGATAATATAAAACTATTTGTTTTCTTATTCAATAACTGTATAATAAATAAATAACATAGTCTCTAATTATTTTCTCAAATGATCGGAACGGACATGAATTACTTCTAAGACAATGCTGATGAACATTCAAAAAATGTTTACTATCCCGGCATTCAAGATTCGAATCACTTAGTATCATCAGCATGATTTTGATGAACTTTTGTTTAATTTGATATAAAAGTAATCGGTCAACACCGTTATTAACGAAGGAAAAGTTTGACCGATGTATTTACCCTCTTATAGTGACAATAATCATTTTTAATCACAGCAGAAGTTCCTGTCATCGATTAAATGTATGGATATATTATTATACCAATTAAAAAATATTAATAGTAAAAAAAAAATTTGTCTGAGATCAGTATTCGAACCTCGAACATCTACGTGTTATCCCCTCCCGAGCTTCAAGCATGCGTTCTCTAAAGAGCGAGCGAGAGAGAGTTATCGCCGTTCGCACATTAGTGTAAGCGAGACAATACGAGAGGAGGGGTGAGGCAACAACTTGAATGTGTGTGGCACACCGACCTATCGCCGCGCGCTCTGCAGCCGAGAAATGGAACTACCTTTTCTGTGCCAAAACTTAGCATGGGCCCTGTTGTTCCATGTAAATCTCTGTTCTCTGCTACTACTTTGTTTGGAGGTGCTCAACACAAATGGGCATAGAAATCAGACAGATGACAAATCTCCGACGACAAGATATTTGGAAATACTTCTGATTTGGCGCTTTTTACATACGGAGACTTTGAGAACCCGTCAAATTTTCAACGTTACTCGACCGACCCTGCAGAGTCCTAGTACCATGGACTCACACTCTGTAGTGTCGTGATCGGCCGCTGCCAGCACCTCCGCCAGATTTCATCTAAAATTGTAAGAAAAAACATAATTGCACGCGCATGCGCTGGCACATTGTTTTGTTTTGACTGTTGCACGAATTTGCGGGATTTTTCGGAGGCATCAAAGCATCGACAATTCTCGGAATTATCAGTAGAGTCCTACGGACGAATTGCGATCCTTCGTGTATTGTTTTCCCGACAAGCAATTCTCACAAGATTTGGCGATGCCGCTGATGCCATTGTGGCCGAACTTGCAGCCCCGGGCGACTGATCCGATATGGTTTAGTGCTGACAAGCCTTGCGATGACGAATCTGAAGTTTCGGCCCTCGAAGCCGAGCACGAAACTTGGGTGAGTTTTTGTCTTGCCATTTTCTAGTCAAAATAATAAAGCGATAGAAAAACAATGGTTTTTCGGGGTCGATTTGCTGAAGCAATCCGACCATCTCATTCCAGACAGTTTTCGAGGCCTAGACATCGATATCAATAAACAAGTGGAATAATTAAGTCGTTTTTAACGTTGTCCCGTTGTTTCAGAAAGAACGAATGCGCGGTGTCGGATGTGATCAAATTCCAATAGGAAAATCTGCAAGTGACGTAAGTTAACCTCACTTTTTAACACTTCACCTGTAACCGTATTTTCCGTGCCTTCCGTCTGTAAACCTCGACAGTCGAAACACCCTTCTTTCTGCCTGTTACAACATTCCAAGGATTAAAAAAAATGCAGGCTACTCCCCAAAATCTTCCACTTAGAATTTCGATCACAAAATTGTAGAAAAATACATTTTTTCATCCATTTTCGATGCAATAAATGAACCGATTCATCTTTTTTGCCCGGACACGAATGACCAAAATTTACAGACCGAGTGTTGACGTTTTTTCCGCACATTCTGTGTATAAACCTGGACAGATTATTCTTCCAGCCTGTTACGACATTCCAAAAATTCGAAAAAAACGCAGGCTACTACTCAAAATCTTCAACCCGGAATTTCGATTATGAAATTTTATGAAAGATACATTTTTTCATCCACTTTTGATGCAATAAATGGACCGATTCGTCTTTTTTGCCCGGACACGAATGATCAAGATTTACAGACTGAGTGTTAACAAGAGCCGTCTAGCCAAACACGAAATTGATATTTTTCTGCTTGTTTTTAAATTACGTCTCCACAGTTTCGAGGCTCAGAGGAGGAGGAAGAAGAGGAAGAGGAGGAAGAGGGCGAAGGTGAGGAAGAAGAAGAATCTGACACTCATGAGGAAGAGGAAGAAGAATTCGACGATATTGATATGGAAGTAAGCTATACGCATCAACAGCAAAGATCCAGTCCGACGGACACAGTTACAGATCCTGTGTCCATAAGGATGGTCAGCGCTCATGCACCCCGATATTCATAATGCAAAAGAAAAACAATCGAGAATACCAAAACTTAGCAATATTCATTCCATATATTTTTTCTTTATAAAAAAAGGCAATTTTATTTATTTGACTATAATTTCTCAATCAGGGCATATGACCGACAGCAACGTACTCTCCGTGTCATCGTCGAGTAGGGGGGCATCGTCCATTTTAACTTATTTTACATTTATTTAGAAAAATTTATGAAAATACACGAAAAAACATTGTTACATTATTTTGTTAATAAAAATGAAACTGAAATTTATTTCCCACATTATTAAAGCAGGAGCGGCATAAAAAATCGTTTTTCGATTGAAAATCAATCGAAAAACTTTCAAGTTCTGCATCGAATTTCCATTGGACTGAAACTTTTTCATTTCCTTTCGCATTCATTCAAAATCCTCTTTCCATTTTTCATCTGCTTCAAGAAACCATGAACCGACGATGTTAGACTTAATCCCGTCCGTGTCCTCTTCCCGCAAGAAAAGCAAAACGTGGAGAGACCCTGGAGGATTTATTTCCCAGTATCCCAATGAGTAAGTATGTCTTACAAGGAAACCTTTGCATATACGTGTATGTAAGATTTTCCTGACATTACGATTTAGAGAGTTTGATGAGGAAAACTAGTTTTTACTCAAAATTGAGCAGGATAAACTAGTTTGGCCTGATTTTTTTTTTCAGGCAAAACTAGTTTAGCCTGCAAATCTGTTAGGAAAAACTAGTTTATCCTGAAAAAATTGTCAGGAAAAACAAGTTTTGCCCGAATCCTTGCCTGATCTTAATTTTTTCGGATGAGGCAAGTGATGCCTGAAAATGAAGCAGTCAAAATGTGCTCTACGCGGTAATAAGCCAAGTCCGAAAAAATGATGCGAATTCAACGAAAGTTTCGTTGAATCGTAAGAAAAATTTGGTTCATCCAACGTAATGATTTCTTCCGTTTGATTTTTTTTATTTACCATGGTGAGAAATTTGAGTTCAGGGTCGAAAGGATCGAATTAGAATTTGGGATCCTCGGTACACGTAAACACGTTGATACGTAAGGCGAATAATTTTAGTTCCGATTGTGCTATATGGCTTCCATCTCGAATTTTCTCTCCCTCGACAATTTCACGCGGAGAAATGCCTCGGTTACGTAAATCGTCGACGAGGTTCGACGTATATACTTGCAACTGTAATCGTGTGCTAAAGTATACAATTGTGTCTTTACGAGCCCTTTTATCTCATTTGAACGTTACAAACGCTATCGATTACCCAGAACTCTCCATCGAGACCACTTCATCTCGGACTATTTCATAGTAGAATAGCAAATTAGAATCGTTTTAATTTACTCCAAAGTTACGACTGCCATCCTGCAGTCAACTTGATTCACTCCTGGGCTTGAAAAACCATTTCTCATAACGATCTCGTAACTATTAACTCGAGTTTTCATAGTCCATCAATTCACAACAGATTCGAGAATGTCCGAAAATAATTACGACACTGTCTGCATTGACGTTTGTAATCCAACCAAATGAAACGGTCATTATCTTTCTACAACACGATTTTAGAAGGCATCGAAAAAAATTCACCCAGCACCCACGATTCGAAATAGTTTTAACAAACTTTTTCGAAAAGTTGGCAACTTGGAAAGAAATACGAGAAAAAAAATGATGCCAGTCATTTCTTAAAATCACTTTTGCAACGAGGGAAATTATTTCCGAATACGAGAATCTTGAATTGCGGGGCTTATAGTCGAGCAGGGGAAATACTCTCTCGTGGATTATCAGGCTTCTCGCACACTCAGACACTCTGCACAACACTGCCTCTAACGCTATGTTTATATACGTGTATATAAAGTACAGCTATGTACTGTATGGTATACCCGAGTAATAACGTGTATAGAGAGTACCGAGACTCACATACTGACATGAGAACTTCTTTGTAAGTTCGACCCTGTAGGTTTACGTCGAAATGAATTAACACACATTTTTCGCTCGCTCTCAAAAAATCCAATTTGACGGTTTTTCACTTCGCATGTGCCCAGCATGACTCTCACCTTTTTCTTTGAAAAAAAAACAAGATAACCAAAAGTCGACAAATTCATTTTTTAGAATTTTGTCAAAGCACGACAAATGGATCGCAAGTTTGTTCAAATTGTTTGGGAGAAATACAAATCGGAGTTTCGAAGTTTGGAGGAAAAAACTGAAAACCCTGGAGATTCGGGGCTGAAATTTTTTTTCTCAAATCTTCACTTGAACGTGTTTCAGATTTTTTGTTCCATTGTTTAATCACCTCAGCTCATTCGTCGTTGAATGAAAATCCAGAAGTAGCCGAGTGACGGTTCGGACAGCTTCGAGAATTTCTTGAATTTTTGAGAAACATTATTTTTCCTTCATTTTTTTCATGTTCCAAATTCACAGGAAATAGATATAGAAAATCTTGAAATGTCTCGTGAGATTGACGACGTGAAGGATTTTATTTTCAAAAAAGTTCACGCCACTGTGAGACGAACTTGCCAGGAAAAAAATAATAAAAATGACGAGAAAAAAATAAAAATAAAAAAAATAAAAAACACAAAATGTGGCAGCTGAAGAAATCGAAACGTGGGTCAAGTTCGCGTAGAATGGCCTGTGTATGTTTATATATATATATAAATATAAAGTAAGTGGAGTGGAGCTCGAGTGCGCGAGAGCGGGCTCTCTGAGCGAGTAAGTGAAGTAAAGCCAGGTTGGTGCCCCCGGTAGGGTGAACGAACGGGTACACACGGCTCAGGCAAAAGAGAGCCCGCGTGCTCGAAGCAATGTTTTTTTTTATCTTACTCTCTCTCTCTTTCTCTCGTGTACGAAGCGAACGAGATCCACACTAAACTACGAGAGGGGGAGGAGAGAGAAGTTGTTTCTCTTTCTCGGTGACGTCATCGGAAAATTCTACGTCTATGAGAGAGAATCGAGATGGAAACCGAGGAAAGCGTATACAAAGGAGAGAAAGCGGTGAGAGCTAGCGCAGCAGAAAAAACATTTCGCGAATAGTGTCCCCATGACCCCGGACTGGTTTCAATCTCTTTTTTTTTCTTTTTTTTTCAACCTCGATTTACGCCCGCGTCTTATTTTTTTTCTCACTTGTGGAATTTTTGGCATCGTTTTTATATTTTTTTTTATTATTATTTCCTACAAGATAACTGCGATAGAGATTCGAATTGTTTAATCAGCGAGCATGATTAATTCGACTCGACGTTCCTGACAGATATACGTATAAATTATCATTTTCCCCGGCAATTCTTGATCGCTAAATTTTAATAACTCCCTGCAACATCGCCAGGGAAAGGTACCACATGAAATATTATCCATGTGATTACTCATCGAACACGCGATTTCCCTGTTATTCATCGTTGTCGGTTTACAGTGACAAATATAGATTTTCCCATTTTTTCACACACACACACACACACAGTGCCCGTTTATATTATTCATCTCTATAGTTTCATAGAAACTGATGCAAACTCCGTAAAACGCTAAACATTACATTTTTTCATTCGGCTCGAAACAAATGTTTTTCGTTCAATTTTGATTCGAACGATCGCAGTCAGAATCAGAATAAATTCGATTTTTTCAAAATTTCATTAAATTCGTGCATTTTTTCGTACGCACGTGGCATAAAAATCATTGTGCTCGAGTGAACTATTTTTGGTTCCATTTTAATCTTCCGTGATGAAGTGATAATTGGGATAAATTTGATCAATTGACAAATAAACGATTTTTACGACAATTTTGATACAAAATTTCAGTTAAATATTGTTTGTTACTTTTCTGAATCGCTGCAAAAGTTTTTCAGTTTTCTGTTGGCTAATTCAATGATCGTTGTCGAAATAATGAATGAGATGAGTTTCATCAATAAAACCCGAGATTTTTTCGTTGTTTTTAGTCGAAATATGAACGAAGGTGGAGCAATAAGAGGTCGAGAAATAAGGAGCTCGCATCAAGACCGATCGCCCCCGGTTTAGCGCGCTTCTTTCTTTCTCTTTCTCTTCCTCCTACTCCCCTTCTCCTCCCGCCGCGGATTTATTATCTCCTACGCCGTAACTTCTTTTGCGGAAGGTTAGGGCTACTCTTGACTCGGCATTAACCTTCCGTTGCCCAAATATGAATCTTAATCATCTCCATTTTTCGAGCCAAACGAGTTCCTAACCCAACAATCGTCGTAAACTTTTTTCCACGTGGAAAATTATGTTGGTCGTTTATTTTGAATTGCGCTCGCATTTTTCTCTCTCTTTTTTTTATTATTAAATCTTTATTTAATGGAAAATTGGACTCTTGAATTCGTTTTGCTCCATTATTCAGAGATTATCGATTTTTTTTTCTGCTAAACATTTCAGTCATTGGAGAAAGTGAAATGCGAAATACTGCTCGCTAAATAAATTATTTTCACCAATTCAATTGCGGAGAATTTAAACTTTTTTTTTTTTCGATTCACTCATTATTTTAGTTTTTTGTAGTTACTCAATTTTTTTTTCTTCTCACGACGAGATGGAGCGTAGATGGAAAATCGTAGAAAGAAATTTGTCGCGGGAGCACACGGCGATGTCGTCGAAGCAACAAAGGGGGGGAAAAAATNGGGGGGGGAAATATCGAAGAAAGAAAAAAAATGGTACATTTTTTGGTATCGGAGATTCGACCGCAAGGAGCTTAGAACTTTCCAATGCAAACCTCACTGTAATATCTTGCACTGAGTTTCGCTCCGCAATAAGATCGAACCACTGTATGCGCACCATAAATAATGAATAATTTACCATAACCGCGATGGTATAGAAATCCCTTAAATTTTTCCGAGTTTTCGATTTTTTAGGCGACCGACGATCTCTTCAGATATATGGAAAAAAAATCGGCCACGAAATTAAAGAATTTCATCGCGGGGAACGTGTTGAAAAAACAAATTTCGATACAGAGTTTGATGGAGTTTTGGAAAAAAAGGAAAGTTAAAGTTCAAAAATTTGCACAAGAGTCTATACGCGCGAGGGAAATGAAAAAAAAATGTAAATTAAAAATTTCCATTCGCGTTGTATGGAAAAAATTCAATTAACGTTCGTCAGCCAGGATTTCCGAAAAAAAACTTTGCATTTTTTGTTAATTTCATGCGAACGTACGATCGAAAAGTTGAAACCTTACTGGAAGGAAATCGCGTGACAGATAGAGACGCGGATTGTCCGAGTGAGTAAAAGTAAATGGTCCAGGACGGGAGAGGAAGAGAGCGAGCTGCTAGAACGGCGAGGGAGGGAAAGAGAGTCAGAGAGAGCGAGAGAGAGAAAGAGAGTTGCGCGGCGCGCGATCAGGAAGAGTTGCGCGCGGAGTAGCAAGGGCGATCTGTGAGAGTCGCGAATCTTCGGGAGTGAGTTCAGTCGAACGCGAGTTTACAAGGAACGCACGACGCGCGCGTTCCGCGAGCTCCGAAACTGTTCGCTGCGACGACCACGTGTCGGCTTTTCGCTGATCAACGAGATCAATTTTCCACGTAAACAAAAATTCTTTTAACCTGTGGACTCGATCCCACAAACGTTGAACATCCAAAGAAAAAACTCAAGTCCCCATAAAAATCGAGATTTTGCGGAGTAAAAAAAAAGTTTTTCCGTTTGTGCATCGTATTTTTTGTTTCGATCGACGCAAAGTCTGCGACGATGAGGAAAGACTAACTTCGGACATCGACAGTTTATCGAGAAATATTGAAGAAAGCTTGAAATTTCGTTTCGGGAACAAAAATCGTCCGTGCTTCGTTCCACGTGATTTTTGTTTTCGATCACCGCAAGATAAAGAAACTGTATACGAGCTCGAGCATGAAAATCACTCCAAGTTCAAAGCATCAATGAATTATTCTTGAAGAAAACTGAAATTGCACAATCAGCGTGTTTTGTGAATAAAAAATATTAAAAATTCGGAAGATTACGTGATTCGAAATAGAAGAAAACAAACCGTAGTGCTTGTGTCAGTGATCGACGACGGTGAGTGACTCGTGCGTACGTCGAATCAACATATAGTGAATAAAAGGAAAACAAACGGGGGAAAAAAAAATCCTTTCAATATTTTTGGAACAGAGTGTTTTTCGCACTCTCTCTCTATCAACGCTCACGAGATTAATTTGTACCGCGACTGGTGGAGCGTCATTTTTTTTCTCGTCGACATTTCCCACGTGGACGACTTTCGGTGAGTGCAATTTTTGATTCTTTTTTCGTTGTTGCATTTTTCAACGACTGTTTTTTTTTTTTTTCATGTTTACGAGCAGACCTGCATCGACGATTAGTGGCCAGCTATTTTTTCGTGTCTCACAGTTTATTAAAAGTTTCGACGTGAAAGATCGACTGATCACGACGTTCCAGATAATACACAGGAATGATATTTCTGTAAAATTTAATTTGAATCCATTCGACGATTTCTTTGATCGCGACCCATTAACAAAAACAACGAGTCGCGATCGTTTTCCCAATTTACAAACTCGATTCGTTTCTTTGCCAGGAAGCATCGAAATTCTTGCGTTTTTTATAACGATTTAGGAAATTTGCACATTTTGTTGGAACGATGAATGAAAAAATGATTTCTCGTCAAATTCCCTCGATGAAAACTTCGATACCAACAATTCGCAGGATTCCGTTCAGTCCGATTAATTTTAATCGATGCTAATTAATCGTGGAATTATTTTTTAATGCAATTTCATGCATTTGTAGGTTCCATAAAAAATTCAATAATAGTCAAGGTAAATGTTCCCAGATTCGAATATCGATGATGTTGATTATGATGTGAGATAATATTTTCGTATCTCGTCATGGAATCGATCGGAAACGATGCTACTCTAGTCACGTGCATGCGGCCCGTTGAAAAATCGAGGGAATGGTGCGAATTTTACTTCGTTATGCGATAAGCGAGCAACGTTTTATGCTGGAAAGAAAATTCGGGTCAAATTTACGCCACTGTGTGGGGCTTACGTTCGAAAGAATTCGTTGTCCATTTTCAGGGTCCATATTAGTCGATATCGAAACAAAAACCAGTGGAAAATCATGAAAGAAAATATATATTTACGTTCTTTATTTATATTTACATGAATTTTCATTAATATTCGATTTTCTACCTTCGAAATGATATATAGACATATTTCGTGGATAGTTCTTGTTGCAAGATTTGCCTCGACGTATATATCCAACGCGTGGGAAGTTGCAGCACAGTCTCCGTGAAACTGATAACAGTAGAAGAAAACGAGGAGACGACAGAGAGAGAGAGAGAGAGAGAGAGAGAGAGAGAGAGAGAGAGAGAGAGAGAGGGAGAGAGAAGAGTATTTATATTTATAACCGAGCACGAGGAGAAACAATTGTATCGAAGAGAGCGGAGGAGTAGGAGGAGAAATGTAAGGAGGATAGTGCACTATGCGACGCATTCTCGCGGAGTGCATAGTCAAAGGGAAAGATAGGAAAAGAGAAATTACGACTTTGGCAAGCGCTTGGCTTGTCTGCCCAGAGAGGCTGAGAAAAACATCTTCTGACTTTTCAATTCGCGCTCCCTTGTTCTCGCTAATCCGGAGTCTAGTATTTTCATTCGTATTTCTCTCTCTCTCACGCTTATTCCGTATCCGAGACGCCAACTATTCTAATTGCCTCTGTAATTAATTAAAATTTTCCAGACGTCTCTCAAATCCACACGCACAAACTATCCTTATTAATCCCTCTCATTCTCTCCTTCTCCGTCTTTTCCACTGTTTTTTTTACCTGCGGCGTCAGAAAAATTGGAAAAAATTCATGCAGCAGTAAATTTAATAAAAAAATCATTTCTTTTCCATTAAAATATCGAAAAGTGAATGATGTTCGTTTTAATGTGAAGAATAGTCTAAAAAAATTGATGGAAATTCAAAAAAATGTAGATAAACGTCAAAAAACAATAAAGTTTCTGTTTCCGAATCAGAAATCAACAAAACGAATTACGAAAATATGGAAAACAGCCTCGAATGTCAAGAAATAGCGAATAATGGCCTTAGAGTATGAAAAATAAAAATAAACATATACCGGTGGCGACCGTAGCGCGAGCGGACACAAGAAGCATTATTGAGCATTGTTGCCGGTCCAGGTTAAGATAGCAAAGAGAGTTGAGGCAAGCGAGTAAGGGAGCGAGCGAGTGGGTAACGCTGTACTCTTGTTCTTTTCTTTCTCCCTCTCTCTCTCTCTCTCTCTCGCTCTCTCTGTTTGTGCCGGCCCTGTGGGGTCTCTGACCGACCGTCCGCACCTCTCAACTCGCGAGACTCGCTTGTCCACGTTTTCTCTTTCTCTCTCACTCTCTTTCCTCTCAGCAAGTTCGTTAGCTTTTAGCGTTCGCACATTATTAAGTTAACATACATCCATTTTTTTCTTCTTCATTCGTAACCCCTTCCTCACGAAAAATACACTAGAATCTTTGTAAACGAAGCCATTTATTTATATTTATATTTACATTTAATACGTTGACGCGCGCGTGTACTCGCGCGTACACAAATGAATACGCACACGAGAATTGAAATATTAATTGACCATTTACGTGTGTGTATTTTCTCCAGTATATACTATTTACATGGAACAGTAGCCGGCACTCAGTTTTCCCTCTTCGAGAGATTGAAATCGATATAATTTCGTGTCTCGCCGGCCGTTCGGCCCGCGTATCGCCGCATTACGTAATATCCACGTAGTACGGACTGACAAAACGAGAAATATTCAATTGAATCGCAATAACCAGTGTTAACAACTTTTACATATATCCCTCCATTAACTACGCTGACGAAGAAGAACATAATTCGATTAAACAATCAAACTGGACAGTAAAATATCGAAAAATTGTTATTCCTGGCAAAAGTTCGTGATACCCAGGATTTGTTTGAGATAAAATTGGCGTGAGAAAAATTTTCTCGCCGCGTCTTCGTCGAAGATTTTATTTTTATGGCTTCAAATTATCTTTGTCAACGTTTCGGGCAAAGCATGTGAATCCACTTGATTTTCTATCGATTTCTCGAAGAATTTGATTGTTTTTGTTGTATTGATAGATCTTGCAAATTTCGGGCAAGGAACATTGAGGAAATTTCAATTTGTAGACATTTTTTCGCTCGTACAACGAGTTACTATAATTTTTTTTCCATGTGACAAATCGACTTGAGAAAGTCGAGGGAATTAATCGTAAGCAATGCTTCGTGAAAGGTTTTCTCTCGTTATCACTAATCTAACGGCCACGCGACCCGCGTCTGACCACATCCCGATCGTTTCTACTTGCCCTCAATATATCGAAACACTGCAGGGATACCTTTCTTCCTATCTTTCTCTTTCCCTCTCGACGAGTATGCACGAAAGTATCGAAATTGCTGGTCAATCAAGTCGACAGGACTCTTCGCGTCATTCCCGTTTCCGTTGCTAATTATGACGCAATCGTCAACGGATTGAGTTCGATCAATAATTTATTTTTCTCAACGTGACTTTGGGATTCGAAAGAAATGATGAAAAAATGCGTAAAACAAGTTCAAAGTCTCTAAGATTTTTAGTTGTCTCCAAACTATTCGCTTCGTTGTGAAAGTGCGAGGGCGTAAAGCGTCCAAGCAACATAATAAACTGTTAGTACGCGTGCATATATGTATGTAGGAAAAATGAAACTTCCCTCGAAGCCTCGCTCTTGGCGCACCTCAGTGACGAGGACTCTCGCGTCTCGGCGTGGGTGATTTTCACAGTTATAATCGGATGCAGCTTGGCCCTTAAGATGAGGAGAACGTTCTCGGTTTACTTTAAAATTATCGCATTAACAAAACTGCGTAAAAAATCGCCTCGTGTTTCGCAGTGTCGCACTTGTCACATGTCGAGGGCGGAAGTTGAAGTTTCACTGCGCTGCGGAGCATTTTCCGATCCCGGAAGTTTCGTAAAGTTAGATAATTCTGAAACACGTATAAATTTTCAAGGTCACCAAGTTTAGCGTTCCTCGCGAATCGTAAATATTTGTGAGTTATCAATATTTCGTTTTATCGCATCGTCAAGCAGTCTTTTGTGTGGAAAGAAACAACGAAATTGCGTTTTTCATTTTTAACGTCCGTTTGGTGCTCTTTTTAGGTTATATATCGAGTTCCAAATTATTTCCGGTTTTTCAATTCTTCGATAACCAAGAAACCTCCAACAATCGATCTTTTTTTTCCAAAAGTATTTGCGCAAGATAATAATGCGCGTCGCGAAATTTCTCGAGGAAGAAACGGGAGTTTCGGAAATTTTGATCGATAGAATTGTATTCTTGAGTGTCTCGTCGGTTTTTTTTCTTTCTCTCTTCTCTTCGTCTTTCTCTTCTTCCTTTTCATCTTTTTATTACTTTCGTGGCTCGTTGTTACATCATCGAGAATTTGCTGGAGTCCCTTCCTCTCGTGTCTTTCGTTACACGCTTTCGTATCACTCTTTCTCTCTCCCTCTCTCTTTTGCTCATCGTCATTTCTTTTACGTATATGTATATCGAAGAAGGAGAAACGTATATAAATGCGAATATAGATATAGCCGTAAATATGTATGAGAAGAGACGAGAAGACTCTAGCCGAACTCTGGTGGGCTCGCGAAGTAAAATGTCCGAGAATAGAACGCACCGGTTACCCAGACTTCCTAAGCGCGCGCGCGCGAGAAGACGCTGAAGCAGAGAGGACCGCGTGGTCGTTTTATATATTCACCACGTATCGCAGCAGCTTTTTCTCGGTGCACTCGACGCGTACCGCGAACCCCATGGCTCTGATGGTTCAAATATATATATTCCTGTTGTGCATATGATTATTTATTTATTCATATAAGTACGTATTAACCACGAACCACATGTAAATAATCTCGCCTCGAAGGAGACCATAGCCCGAAGGGGTAAATCCTCCGGACGCTTTGATGCTCTAATCCCAGCAATTTCCTCCAAGATTAACGACCGAATATTCAAATTAAATCGACGATATACCCCGCCGATTAATAAATCCATAATTGCGATATTTACGACTGCGGTATACAATTTTCAAACCGCTATACATTAACGAGAATGAAAATTTATCGTTTCGCCTATCGCGCGACCCGGTTTTTCTCATTTCCCTTTTTTTTCGCAAGAAAAATCCTCCTGCCATCCGTATTTTCGACTTCATCACTTTTTTTTTGCTGAATCTTTGGAATTTCTGAATTTTCACTTTTCTATATATACACGTTTTTGACGATACTCGCTTATGCAATTTTCACGAGTAAAATTTTGGGAACGAGGCACCGCCTTGACCGCGCAACGGACGAAATTGCGTCGCGACTTATGAAAAATGTTGAGCAATTTTTTTCCAATCTAATAATTTAATAATTTAAGAATTTCTGGGATAATTCGATGTTATTATTTTTTTTTTTTTTATTATCGACCGGGGCCCTTAATGTAGCAATTGCCACAAATTAGTTGAATCTATTTCCTCGTGCCTGTATTTGCGGGTTTAGGATCGGCAAACATAAGGACGAGAGAGGACCATGCGAGAAGGTTGCAAGAGTGTATAACACAGAGCGTGATGATAGTATAGAGCGTAAAAGGTTTGAATGTTTGGCCGTACGAGAGTAGTGATGCCCTGGAAGAAACCCCGAGGTTCTCTCGGTCTCTCTCTTTCTCTCGCGGTGCATTGACCGCGGTTGACCACACGTCATCGAATGAGTGACGTCACGGTTCGGACGCCGGAGCTCGAACGTCACGGTTCGTCGAGTAGCTTGTCCTCCCTGTTCCCTCGTCTTTTTCAACCCGCGAGAGAAGGTCTCGAAGTTGCTCCTTCTTTTTCTTCCTTCTTCTCCGATGTTTCGCCACTTTTTCTATTTTTTTTTTCATTCGCATTGCAATCCCGCACTGCTCGACTGTTTTTTGTCGACACAGCGTCCTTCTCTTCCTTCTTCTCGATTATTTATAATAATAATGTCTTTTTGATTTTTTTTCAATATTTTTATTGGATCGTATCAACATTACGATTTGTGCTGATTTCGGTTGATTTTTTATCCTTCAATTTCTCCATTTTCGTGGCTTCCTTCTTCTTGTTCTTTTTCATTTTTTGTTACGAATTTTTTGCCTTCGTTTTGCGCGCATTCTCGGGCTCCCCTCGCGAAATATATGGCACGGATGTCGGATTATTTTATAATTATCTTCAATTAAAACGTCAGTTACACCGAGAACGAGAGAGTGTGAGAGAGAGAATGACAGCAGAAAAAGGAAAGAGAAGGCGAAGCATTTGGCTGACGACAGAGAAACGCTTGGTTGCACACTTCGTGCATCACATGTTACGTAGCGAAATTCATTTTGTCCAAAAATATATGGAGATTCGCGTAATTCGTGAATATTGGTGAATCAGCGACAAAACGTCAATCCACATTTTCATTCTCTCTCCTTCTCTCTCGCTTTCTCTGACGCAGTTGTTTATCACTATCCAGACTCAGCCCTTTTCTCCTTCTATATAAGCGCCTCCGAATATACGATGCGCATTCGTGTCTGTCCACATGAGTCCGAGTAGTGTGTGTGTGTGCGTGGTGGCTATCGTTTAAAATGGCCGAATGCACATTGAATCGCGGCGGGGTCTATAAAGAGCGGTGACGAGATCGCTTTACATGGAATTTATTAGGGACGAGATCGGTGTCGACTACATAGACGAGCTTTTTTTTTTCTAAATCACGTCAAAGAACCATTTGTCTTTGCTGCGTCATTATCATTTTTCTTTATTGCAAAACTTATTATTTTAATGCGATTTGTGATATCTCAATATTATTATTATCGCTTGTCGTTACGTGATCCTAAAAAATCATTTGTTATTATGAGGATGATGGAAAAACGATAAACAACCATGACAGTAATAATAAATAGCGACGAACAAAAAACGAACTCGGCCAATTCGATCGGGAGAAGTAATCGGATCGGATGCATTGAAAAAATGGAGAGAAATTGGCTCATTTTTGAAATGGAAAAATTGTCGATTTTTGTATGAAGATAATGAGGCCGAAAAAAATTAGTCCGTGTGAAAATGAAGAACCGGTGTACATCGACTCGGGATAACAATTGTTGAAGTAGTCCAAGATTCTGACTGCAATCGTTGAAAGATCTTAATGGAAAATCCAGGTAGAAGATTAGAGATGGAAGAATGTCGTGTTTGAAAATATCGTCGGGACTACGAATTGGAGTTGGACCATTTGCAAAAATGTTATTCTCGTGGGTGCTCTAAGAGGAGAGCAGAGAATGGAAGAGAGAGAGAGAGAGAGGGACAGAGATAATGTACCGTTAGGCGTTCGTAACTGCACTGGGAAGCCTCGCCAGGCGAGTGTGGCACTTCTCTTGATGCCGGAGGTCGTAATGGCCGTAGGTCCAGGCCGAGGCGTACGGAAATGTTATAGTCGCAGCGATACTAAATATTTGTGGGAAGTTATAGCTACACATATGCGTCTGTATACGTTACACATTTTTCAAAATTATTGGGGCCTCCAGGTTTTTTGCAAAAAATAAATCACGACCTTTCCCCAACGAAAACTAATTCGACCATTGAAAATAAAATGAAAATTTGAATCGTCCTTTCGATATTTTTACAAAAATCTACTTAAAAATAGTTTTTGCCATAAATTAATTTTTTTTTTCTGTAATTTGCAATATAATTAAGATTCTCGAGTCGAAATATTTGCCAGCGACTTCCGGGGCAGCTTGACATTGATGCTCATTTTCGGAGCAGGTACCTTTTTTCTTGAAAAATCCGCGATCTATCTGCGCGTCGAGAATCGTTGATGCGTCTTTAGAGACTCTTGGTACAGAGACTTGTACTTTGTCGAGTTATCGTTTATGTGCGGCTGTACAAATGGCGAGTGCGAAAGAGAACTCGTGGAGATTCAAGCGCCGTGTGATCTCTAAACGAGTCTCCTCGGGGCTATCGGACGTCAGGTTCGTGGGTGTGGAATCGGCAACTATGTATAAACCAGTCGAATCAACTATACATAAGCTCAGCCGCGAGAAGGGAAAACCCTTTTTTCTGTATTTTCTTCAGCGCTGTACACGATCAGCAATTTCTCTCTTTAGTGATTCGGAAGTTATCAATTTTTCTGTTATCTCATTGTAAAGACAATGCTGACCTGCAAACTTGGAAATTGACTTGGAATTTTGACCCTCCGTATGGCCACACTTGGGTCAATTTGACCCCGATTAAGTTTTCCGCTCAGCAGAGAGCACAAAATTTGCAGCGGCTGATCATTTCGAAACAGCAGGGCATAAGGAGAATATTTCTAAACATCGGAACAGAAATGTCCATGTGAGTGTTTGTAGTCGTGTATGTGTGAGACTCTTTGAGCGATTGCATCGTGGCAGTGCAACGAGTAAAGGAGAGTCAGGAGAGCAAGCATCGAGAAAGTCCCAGCAACTTTCTCCAACGCGATCGCGAGTTCTCAACGTTTTTTCTTTCCATCCTTTCTTTCCCTCTCGCTCTTTCTCTCTTTCTCTCTGCTGTGCTTAACTTGCACCACGGGTCACCAGGCACGGGCATTAAGAGCGAATGTTGGCGAGCACGCCCGGAGAGAGGGAAGCGCGGCGTTGTCTCGTAAAGTGAGACGAAACATCGTTTTTGCACGATCACACTGTACACATATATGGGCCGATCTATTCGACCGAGCAAACAAAAAATCATGGTTTCCATCAAATTCACATTGTTGCAGAAATTTAGAAAAAAAAAACAAAAAAAAACACATCCAATGATGAAAAATAATTCTTTGCCATTTATTTCATTTTTTCGAAACATTTTCGAAGCTTCGATTAGCTCCTTGATCCCGCGATCGCAACACACGTGACTCTTATTTTTTTTATTTTCTGAAATGATTTTTCCAAAATCGTTATTAACGTCCACAAACATTTGCTCTTCTGCGCGGTACTGTTTTCTGTGCGAGTTTGAAAAATCGCCCATCGAATTCTTCTCGATTGACATTAATCCCGAACCTGTCGATTTCACCTGAAAAGCCTTATACACACGCGCGTGTACTTAATAAATGTACATTTACCCTGGAATAGATAGGAGAGTATGAAAGCGCACGCAGACGGACAGGCGGACAAGTTTTGTAGGGTATAACGGTGTGCAATTCGTGCGCGGGCTGGACTTTTAAACGCGGATGATAGAGATCTTGAAGTTTCGTTCCAAAACGTGCAGAAAGAGCGCCGAAAAACTAAGAAAATAAAGCAACAAATATGAACGACAGATTCATTAATATTCTGCTTTTCATCACAATTAGTTAATTAATTGAATAAATCTTCATCCAATTAGCATCGCGATTAATTAATCAAATAACTTTAATTGATAATCAAATATTTATTCATTCGCCAGCAATGATCAGCGATCTTGGGCGACGATTTTTCATTGTTATTTATTCTCGTTTTCAATTTGATGGTAAAAATGATAAGAATGTTCGTTATAATAATTCACGCGAAATCGCGTTAAAATAAAATGTTTTCGTAACACAAAATCGTGTGGAGAATTCGAAACTCGAATATACGTCAAAGAATCGATGATTATTGTTTATTGGAAATATTGAAATTCGGCAAAGTTTTTGCTTTTCTTTTCCCAAGCTGATTGGAAATGAATCGATTTTATTATCGTGTTGTTTTTATTATCCAAGCGCTCGCGAATCTCTGGACTCACGAGTGTTTCGTCTAGCTTCTAGCACATAAATTGCCCACGTAGTATTAGAGTCGCGAGAAATGTGAAATAGAAAGCAAAGAGAGGCGAGTCCAAAGAACTAGGCAGCTGCGGGTGCCCCATTCGGATGACGAACGCGTTGCATGAATTATTGGCAGCTGTCTCGATCGAACATGAGATCGATCGACCGAGATCTCGAATTTATCAAATTGTGATTGACTTATCTCAACGATATGGGACTTTCGAAAAGTTTTTGGAAACCTGAAAACACTTTTTTTAAAATTTGACCTCTTATCACTTTTCTGTACAACTTTTTGTCCGTAAACGAATACGAAAGCTTCTTATTCCTTTTTTTTCACAAATATCGGATTTTCGCGACTCTGCACGATCCCTGGAACATTCATGAACGTTAAAATAATATTAACAATCATTATTCGTTACTTGTGAAAGTCCCAAATGTGAATAATTAGTGGAAAAAAATTCTAAAAAAAAAACTACTCAGAATATGGAAATAAATTTTTTTTCAGAAAATCGTCACACTCCAAAGAATCTGGCAGAATTTTTTGAAAATTTTCCTATCCGTGGTTTGTATTAAAAAAAAAGTTTACATTGATTCGTTCAATTAATTCATAATTGCTGTGAAAAAGTTAAAAAAGGGAAAACGAATTGAAAATGAAACGAAAAATATTGACATTTCACCAGGTCGATATCGAGTTTGTATATTATTTATATATAGTTGAGCAACACGTAACTGGTGACTTGCATAATAATACCAGTGTCCAAAATTCATAGTGACGCCCTTACCGCGGAGAGTTGCTTTTGATGGAGTTGACATTAGGCAATCATGACCGGAGGATTTTCTCTCCCTCTCACTCTTTCTCTTTCTCTCGAAAGCCGTCATTGTAACCTCGTAACATTGGCCCAAATATTGGCCAGTGGCCCCACGTTTCGACGCGTTCAACGATTCTCCTCTTCATACAAACAGGCGTTGCCAAAAAAAAAGTATTACACGAGCAAATTGTCAGACAAAGAGTTTTCAAGTTTCCGATACATTTTCCAATTTTTTTTTTCATTTGTTATTCCAGCATCAAAAAAATGACCAAATGGCGATTTTATCTTTAAAACCAACCTATCGAAAAAAAAATTCAAAATCGGATTTTGATGAAAAATTTCATTCCGATTCTGCAATTATAATTTTTAGACAATCTGAGTTTCAAAAACTGGGAAAAAAAACATATTCCGTATTTCCCAACGATTTCCTTATTCTTTAGTAACTTTGTTGAAATGTTTTTTTCAATTTAGTGCAAGTCACGGTCCCAGTTACTCATGTTCCTCGGGTTCGAATTTGCTTTGAAAAGATAAAACTTGGTTGCATGATTAAGCATTTTTTTCACCTGTTCTCAATCTTTAAGTCGCAAACATCGATTTTTCCGACAATTTTTGTAAATGTATATATTCATTGGTGCTGCAATCCGATCAAAAAGTATCGAAGCTCTCGTACCACGGTCGTCTCGTGGATGTGGCAGTGTCGTTGACTGACACTGGCCCACTATTCGTGCGTTAACACCTGCTCTCTGTAGGTCACCAGTCATTCGAGAGCGGCAACCAGAAGTCAACTGCAAATACACGCGACCACATATTTGAGAAAAAAAAAAGAAAAAAATGAAAAGAAAATATTTGACGTAGAAAGTAAAAGTGCAAAATTCATCGCAAGCGAATTTTTTTTCGAAAACTACACATTACGAAAATTACGAATACATTTCCAATTTGCTTCTCTCCATTCCTCAAATTCTCAATTAATTTTCTTGACTGA
Organism: Hyposoter didymator; assembly: GCA_037952995.1. Classification (NCBI taxonomy): domain Eukaryota; kingdom Metazoa; phylum Arthropoda; class Insecta; order Hymenoptera; family Ichneumonidae; genus Hyposoter; species Hyposoter didymator. Next base: position 7,097,931 of record JBAJMU010000006.1, on the reverse strand, counting down.
ACTTTGAATAACAAAAAGTCTGTTCTGGCTCCATCGACCTTGATCGGTATTGCTGACACATTTGGCAGTCATTATATCTCAAGTTTAGGAAGATTCGCCATTGCAGTTAACGACTGATTGCTGCTTTCATGAAATGTCGATTTTTTCGACTCGATCGTTTCCTTAAATGAATTTAAAATGATTTTTGAAAAAAAATCGTAGAGATTTATTCACACACTTTCGAAAAATGATTGACGAGGAACGACGATCATCCGGGAAGAAAAAACACGAAAGTACAGAGCCGATTAATTATTTATTACGTAATTCGATAATTTTTTCATATCCAATAATTTGTTTAACGAGTTGAAGATCAGGTTTCGACTGAGAAATCGTCCCCTCGAGATGGCATCGTTACAGGGTGATTAAGCTGCTCGTTGAGTGATTAAAAACTTGGCTGAGAATATTGAAGAAAAAAAGCAGGCGAGTTAAAAAATGGAGAGTGAGAGAAAAAGTAACGACGATGGTTTGTCGTCGAGATATGAATGAAAGTCTCGGCTTCAGTCACGTAGGAAATAGATGAAAAGCGAGAGTAGACACAGGTGAAGGCATTAGCCAAAGCCAGACAGACAAGTAGTCACTATTTACGTCTGTGTCTTTCGTGTCTCTCCGTATGTGTGCGTGAGTCTTCGTGGACGTGAAGACTGGGGGGCAAAACCTGTGCCAGGAAGCGAGACTCTTCATTCCACGATATAAATTCAACTTCGTGTCTCAACCGTCAAACCCATTAGAGTAAAAAGTAATTAACTGTGAAAACAGGGCAAAATATGATGACAGTCCGATCAATATCAAAGTCCTAAATATGAATCGAACGATTCGCACCGCTGCCCGATCTTTCAATCGAATGGATCAACAATTTTTCAAAAGGAGGATAAAATCTTTGGGAAATGTGTGTAGAAAATCGATTAGATTGCTTGAAAAATATAAAACAATTTTTCTTCGTATTCAGGCTCACTCTTGATGATTTTTGCTTGAGGAATTCCGATCAGCTGATTGATAAAATTGAACGGAACAATCCGTTGGAATAGGAAACCGAAAACAGGGGCCGAAAAAAACAATTTGCAGATGGAAACAATTAATCGGATTATCGCTCATTTGTAAAGGAAAGAGAAAAAAAAACAAATTACTTGCAGCAGTGGAGATTTTGTGTGCCGGTCGAAGAATAATAAAAATCATAGCGAAGCTCGTTACGTCAGTGAATCCAGCACGAAGGTCGGAATATTTAATTATGTGAATTGTTGCCGAAAAAAAAGAAGAGGAAAAAATTCGTTTGTGTTCGTCCATTGAAACTCGCGAGCCTGCGTAGAGAGTAGAGCATGGCCCCTTTCGAATATTGTACGTACGATTATGTGTGTCACGGTGAGTCGTTGGCCAGGACCTTGACTGTATGCCCGGAGGGAATTTCGTTCGCTCCCCTCCCCTCCACCCTCCACCACCTCCTCCTCCTCCGCCTCCTTCTCATCTGCCCTGCTTTACGAATCCATGCGCCCCCCTAAAATCGAATATTAGGCATTTTTTCCTTATTCCAACAAACTTCAAGTGCCGAAAAAAAAGTAACTCTCCTCTCGCGAAGATATTGGTCGAAATCTGGAGCGAAGGTCGAGCGAGCTCTCCTTTCCCGTACGTTCTGAGACTTTCGAATCTCTTTTTCATTCTCCGCACGCGACCTTCCGTTTTCATCTGCCATTGAGCACCTTCGTCTCAATTTACCTCTCCACATTGTTCGTTAAGAGAATTTAAAAATAAAGGAATCAATAAGTACGCGATGACGACATCGATATTCAAAGCTTCATCATCATTTTCTACTATACTACATCCCAGCAGATCCAGTTTGCAATAAAAACCGATGAAAAGTTACGACCAACCGCCTTCAACCTACGAACGGTAATCTTTTTATTTACAAAAAACATACAATAACTCGAAACACACATCGCTCCGCATCGTCCAGTGAAAATGAAATTGCAAAAAAAATTTGAAAAATTTCAAAATTCCTTCGCTCGATCCAACTGAATGCAATTTTTTTCGCACCATTTGCCGTTTTTTTTTTTTAACTACTAGATTCCAAGAAAAACAGATTCTCGATGCACTCACTGAAATTTACGGAGAAAACGTAAGCACTGGAGCACGGAGCACTCGTTAAATTAGCAGTAAAACGAAATACGTACTTTTCGATCTATCGAACAAGCTTGTCGCCGCATTGGCAATTTATTTATACACACAAATTTCATATATATATTCATTTATACGTATCCTCCAGCAAATAGTCTGCCTCAATGCAACGCGCAGCGTATATTGCTGCTGGCTAAACGGGCTAGACTCGACGAAGGACACTCGTCTGAGTTATTCTTACATAACTCAGTGTAGAGTACAATATTGCAGATGAATAGTCGAGAAGTAAATCGTCAAATTTTCAGCCTAGTGCAAACGATTTTTTCCATTGGTTGGCATGTCCGGTTGGTAGTGATTTTTCTTTGTTTACAAACGATCTGTTGGGCACGTGAATATTTCGCTTCGAAAATAAAGCTGAGCCGGAAAAATTTGCTTCAGGTAAATGGCCATTTGTCACAGTGGAGCTAGAAATACTTCGAAGAAAGTTAAACCAAAAGGAGTGCCACGGGTCGTATGGACCGAGCGAAGGTTTGAGGTATTTGAGTATTCTCTGATTATTAAAACGAAAATTACAAATTTAATGTCGAAAGTATAAAACACAAAAACTGCTTTCGTCTTTATTACAAAAAAAAATAAAAAGCTTTCGATCGAAAATTCCCCGTAAATAAATGACGAGGAAAAAAAATCAATAAATCCCCAGTGATTGCTTGATAATGAGAAATTTTTCAAAAGCACAACGATTGGGAGATAAAAAATGATTAGGAAAGCTTTTAATTACAAAGAAAATGACCTAACAATCGAAAGTAAAACTTTCAACGAGTGATAACGATCGAAAAAGGAAGACGAAAGAATTGCAAAAATAAAAAAATGAAAACATGGTCAAGAGTGCAGTTTTTATTGAGGAGTTAGGAAAAAGAAAAAAAAACGTGATAGACAGGATAGGAGAGCGGTGTTACGCGAAGAGCTGGTTTGAAAAAAATCACTTGCACTTTCGTTAGAAAGTGGAGAATCGGCGGGTGCGTCGAGACTCTCCATCCGTGGCGTAGCAGTGCGGACTCGTTGTGTGTACCGGACTGACTGACTGACAGATGGGAATGCCCTCTTCTCTCGGTCTCTGTCTCGCTCTTCCATTTCTTTCGATTCCCTCTCTCTATTTTTCTTTCTCACTAACGTCGAGGTACACTCTCGCTGCTGGCAGTCTGGTCTAACCAAACGCGGAGTCTTACTACTTACTCCCGTTACCGCAATTCTTAATCGGTCGACAGGAAAAAAAAAAACAGAAAAAAAAGGAAAGGCCGCCAGAGTTTTCCTGCAGTTGTTATTCAACGAAAACAACAAATCTTTAGGAGAGTCTAGTTTCTTCATTAATTTGAGAAATTGAATAAAAATAATTGACATTCAACGATCGTCTAGAAAGCAGAATATTATTTTCCACAAATGCATCTTGTTTGCAATCGAATAAGCTAATTATTTGTCAATCAAAACGTGACTCAACGTTCAACGTTCTTAGGCTCTCGGGAGATCGAAAATTATAATTTCATTCATACTTCGGGATACGATAGGGAAATGTTCGATGTGTGTTCACATATTGCAGAGGGATTGTTTATTGGTTAATCAATGGTTCATACCTCGTAAATGCTCAATCTAATGGCAATGAAAAGAAATTTAAAAAATCGAAAACCACAGCGAGAGAGAACAACGAGCTGCTGTTGGACGGTGAGCTTCGACGTTTCAATGACTGTTCACATATTAAATTCAATGCCGAAGTGCAACGCAACGACAACTGTACGAATGATTTTACCGAGTCGATTATTTTCATTCCTTTTCGTCGCATATGTGTCATTACTTTTTATTCGATTGGCTTTGTTTTGCTGGCGATGAGGAGCAGCGGCAAACATCGACACGCACGCACTATCGTCTATTTTATCGTATTTAATTCTCTGAGCGATAATTCGCCGATGCATCGACGTCGCTTTGCCACGACATTTCAATAGATTCTCCGTTTTTTCGATCTTTCCACTGCTGCGCGCGATCTCTTTGTTGATTTTCATTGCTGTTTTTGTTTCTCTCTATTTTCTCTTTCTGCGAATCGATTTTTTCGTCCGTTTCATTTTCTATTTCGTCGGAGCCACAATTTTTTTTTTTTACTCTTCCCTGGAAAATGCGCAATTTCCATAATTCCCGTTAGATTTTTAAGCGCCCATATGTCGTTACTGCGGCGCTCTAATCTTGTTCACGTATCGTGAAACAGAAAATAGACGGAGATAGAATAAATATTAGCGTACAGAGGATCGTTTGTATCTGTACGTTCGTGTGTGCCTCTGGTTCTCAGTTTTCACATGTGTTGGTGAATGCACAGTCAAAGAGAGCAAGAGAAAGAGAGAGAGAGAGAGAGAGACGCACGCGTGGATCGCACCAGCCACGACCTTCGATAATGCGCCCATAAAATTCTGTTGTATGCAGAACGAGCACTCGCGCGAGCATGATCCCTCGCATTTCTATTCGTTGCTGCACTGCGTTGCATCGCTTTTTATTTGTTTTCCTTTTTTCTTCCAACAAATTTCCGTATTAAAAATCTTCCGATTTAATACAAAATGAAGGATTTTCAAATTCGAGTACATCCCAAGTTACCAGCCCGCGATACATTGAAATTTTTGCTTCTCATTGTTGGTCAAAGGCCTACGAGAGTTTTTCCTTTTCGCAAAAATTCAAAAATTCCCGAGATCCGACAATTTTTCAAATAAATCTTGGCAATCTGGAGAAGTCATTCGAATCTCGAGAGAAAAGCTTGACGATTTTCCAAGTTCAATCGGACCGTCAAAGAGTTGGAAAATGGATAAAACATTAAGTTTTCCTTCGCCGAATACGAAGGCGGAAAATGGAAAAAGAACGAAACTGCAACGGAAAATAAAATGTGAAACGAAATCTCTGGGAAATAGTGGAAAAAAATGATTTTACCTTCAAACTTTGTTCGAAAAAAGAAAACCATAAGAATCACTAAAATACGAAGCAAAAAACAAGTGACACAAAAAGTATGAAAAAAAGTGGACGAAGTATACGTATCTGTGTATCCAATGTCACTTAGCTAGAAAATTTGCCAGATGTATATACGCATACACGTAATAACATAGTAAAATCCACGTGTGTGCGATTGTGTGTGAATTTATGTAGTGAGTGTGTGAGATGTATATATGTATATGAGAGCCTCGGGACTCGGTGGCCGTGGCTATGGCCTTACGGAATCCCCACTTCGTGGCCTTACCGAATCCACGCGGCGTGTGTATCGCCGCGTATCGTGCTTGCGACGTCCCTCTCTCTCTCTCTCTCTCTCTCCTCCCCGCCCCCTCTCTCCACTTTTGCTCCCACCCGATGGAGATATCCTCAAAGAGTTAGCAAGAGAGTGCGAGCGTATGGCCGAGTAAACAGGAGAGAGCGAGCAGCAGCGAGCTCGCGCGAACGAGTGGGAGATCGAGCGAATATACGACGGAACTCGCGCCACTCGCGTATTAGCCCGATATATGTATATATGTGTAACGAGAGAGAGAGAGAGAGAGAGAGAGAGAGAGAGCGAACCGAGGAGCGAGTGAGCAAAATATACGAAGAGTATTCTAACCTAGGTTATATAGTAAGTTGATGTTTAGCGCGCGCTGTGCTCGCGCTACCGAAGAGAGAACTTCTAGCCTAGGCAAACTGCGAGTCCCGCGTCGAGAGCACGCTCAGTGCTAGTTCGCGCGCGCGGAGGACAACGAGACTCCGTTAAATTCGACTCGACTCTCCGCATCCTTTTTTCTATCTGAGGAAACCAGTTTTTTCTTACAATTTCCAAAATAGTTACTACTCCGTTACTTTTTTTCTTACAAAAAATCTTTTTTCCACCTTTTCTCCAGGTGAATTAAGTTGCACACGACGAGATTCGCGATCGGTCATTCGCGTTTTTATATTCGAGACTTCCGCCGGTGAACACGCGCGAAATTTTTGTTCAGTGTGGTTTTTTTTTCAGTGTCTGTGATCATTGTGAGAAAAAAGAAAAAAACATAACTGAGGGGGAAAAAATACTCTTGGGGGAGGCAATTTCGTGCTTGAGATCGCCCCGGGGGATGTTTCACGAAGCTCGCGAGGAAATACCGCTCAACGAAAAGGTGCGATTTTCAGACGACTACCTTCGCGGCCGTAACGCGATTCGCGTACTGGAGAAGGTCGAGAGAAAAAAAAATTGATGAATCGACAATAAAGTGCAAGCTCGGGGTCCGTACATACGTCTATGTATATTCGCTGTATGTTATGTATTTATGCCCAACACATATATATTGAGTGTTTGTGTGTGTACTCGTCCATAGCAGTGTTTGGTGCATCGTCGTGTTGGAAGTTCGCGCACGTGTGACGTAAGCATTATAATCCCAACGCGAGGCAAAACGTTTGGGGCTTTCGCAACACTCGGAGAAGAACACGATCAACGTTTCTTGACCACAAAAATAAATAATAAAAAAACATTGAGCTTGTTATTTTTTTTTCTTATTCTCTGCTGTGAAATTATTTTCATTTTTCGACACACTGTTTAAAGATTTTTGTTCTTTTAAACATTGGCTCCAACGTGACGTGGGACCTGACGTTGATTTCGAAAATCGTGTTTGCAAAATCTCCTCCCGCCGCGTTACCTTTTTTCTTTTCGTAAATACCCGAGAAGAGTGAGACCGTTTGTGTATATTTCGTGAAAGAAAATCTTGTATACAATAATACAGCGTCGCACCCGATTAAACGCTGTTGCACAAAAATTATCATCGTTACACGAAATAAGTGCTAGTGTCGTGTCGAACGCGAACCTGCACAGGTGGAGATACTTTTATTCTCTCTCGTATCCAGCCACGACGAAAATTTCATTCTCTTCGTGTTCGTAACGCCGATGATCGATCAACCAACGAGGAAACACTCTTTTCGCACTATTTTCCCTCGTCGTTGCCAATGTGATTTCGGTAAGCAGCAGTTTTCTTGTTTTCATTCGCACCGAAGAAAAGTCTTTTATTATCTTGTCTTGTGGGTCTTGTGGGTTCGGAAAACACACACACATCTCGACGCGGTAGAGACTACGGAGCAGGCGTTTGAATTTAATCAATCGAGGCACTCAACAGGTGCTCCACTGTACGTTGCTTGTGCTTTTTTTTTTTCAACGATTCTACGGCCCATGATAAATTCATTCTCGCGATAATAGACTGACAAGTATAGCGACAGTTTGTATGGCAATGTTCGAGGTTTCACAAATAGTTTGATTTTCGTGTTTCAGGAAAAGATAAAAAATCAATGAGCTCGTTTCGAAATAATTGAATAGAAACGAGTTTTTATCGAACGATGTTTTTCTCCATCGAGATAAATTCGCTTCAGTCTAATTCAGTCGCGGCTACCAAACATGGAGAAAAACATTTTTCCAAATCTATTGATATTTGGACATATTTTTGAACCGCCCGAACTCAAGAATCGGGTCATTTTTGAATTGCTGATCAAAGAGCTTCCTCGAATATAATTGGCCGCGTTTCGTCATCCCAATGAACGGTATTTCATTCGATCGACCAAACGAATTGCATTAATTTTTCGAGTCTATCTCTGAAAAAATTTCTTCATAAATAATCCGTTCGTTTTCCTATGGCGCGCGACTCGGATAAATTGATGGGAGGAACAAATATAGATTTATGAATGGAATATTGTGTATAGTAAAGCATAGTCGATCGGTGCATTGGTGTGTTGGTGTTAAATAGACTCGAGTCTCTTATGGAGAGTGCGAGAGCGCGGAAAGGCTTTTGCGAGCGAGTTAGCCGCAGCAGCGGAGCTCAACGAACAAGCCATTTACAAAGGTCGAGGCAAGGTAAGATAGAAGCTGCACACGCAGCAAAAATATATATGCACGTGCCGAACACTCGTATATTCCGGCATTCGCCTTACTCACCTATACACACAACAAACAACGCCAATACTTTGACAATGCTATTTATATAGATATATTTTTTTATTCGTGCATATAAATATATACGCGCGCGCGAGTATATATATGGGTTACAGTTGCAAGGAAACCGAACGGAGCGAGAAGCCTCGTGAACTTGAGGAAATATCAACGTGTGACTATGGAAGCTTCTAATTTCCGTATATTAATTTTAAAGCGCAAAAGACTCTGGTGGGATCCAAAATTTTGGCTTTTCGACGATCAATTTTTTTTTTTTTTTAACATTTTGGTTTTGAATTTGATAAATCTGTTTGGAGCTAATCGCATTTAAAGTTTTGTCACGCGAGAAGTCAATGACAACAATTATTTAGCAGGTAATTAGCGATTCCAAGGCCGAGTGAGAAGCCTTCGACTTTTTCGAAGAATCGATTTTTCTCGATCATCCGCGATTGACGTTTCATATAGGGGAAAAAAATGGAGTTCGTAAACGAGCAATCGCTGACGAGATTATTTACGACAGAAAAAAAAACGAGCCCTTGAGGGCTTGGTGGGAAATCTTTAAGAAAATGTAACGCAACTGATCGATTCAGGGCTTTTTTTTATGGGCGTCGGTTATATACAGTGAATGCTGATCTAGTAGGCTTGGAGTGCAGGAAAAAATAAATGGCAGGGTTTCCGTCGTTAAAACTCGTTAATATCCTTTTTATACAAACTGGAAAAGTCAAAGGTTCTTCTATCTATAAATTATAGTGACCAAGGTCACGCATCAATCGAGAAAGACAGGATGACGAGAGATGCTGATCGTTGTTATAATGAAAGATTGTTGTAGCCGAGTAATTCCGGTTGACATTTTATTTATTTTCTCGCTGCTATTGGGTCTTTGCAATAATGCACCGTAAGGCTCCCTGGAATGCTACAAAACTGCATCCTATAGATTTCGATGCAACGATTTTTTATTGAAAACCGAAAAATGCGCGGAATCGTTGGAGGTTAGAAAAAAAAGAAAAAATGGAGATGGAGAGATAATGGAAATTCTTCGAGTCTCGAGGGGAGCTCCGGATCTTTATGAATGGAGATGAACGCGTCTTGCGTGTATACCTGTGCCTCCGATATCTCTTGCTTGGCTTTCGACGCGATTTTATCGTCACGGTTTTGTTCTCCCGATGTAAAGAGGCGAGAAGATCGTGTCCCGATAGCAACAAAAGAACCGTTCCGATATTATACTCGGCGAGCTCCTCGTGTTGTAATACGCTATCCATTCGAGATCGATCGAGATCGATACAGAATTCGTGCACGAGATGCCTCCGTCGGCTTCGCTTCATCGACCTTAAATCTCATCTTGCTTTTTTCTTCCTTCATTTATTCCTGTAGTGACTTGGTTTTTTTTGCTTTTCCTTTATACAGACGGTTGTCGAAAAGGATGAAACAAATCAAATTATAAAATAGAGATTGCCGATTCGCGATACATTTTCGATTGTTTTTTTTTCCCCGATTTGCATTCGCGCCGCCATTTGTCTCTCCCTCTCTCGTTCTTTCCTCATATTGACGAATTCGTCACCTTATTTTCGAGCTTGTTTTATTTATAACAATTTTTATTGACGAAGATTCGTCCAATTTCATTAACAAAACGGAAAAAAAACAGGATTTGTTTTTTTCCTCTCCAAGTTTCGGCATCACTTCCGTATTTTTCAAACACACACGCCCAAATCCGTGCAACGACGTTTGCTTCGTCTTATTGAGATTACAGTGTGTTTCATACGCGAACGCGAAGCTTTCGTATAGCGTTGTATAAAATTATTTTCAGCCTAGGTCAACCTTCGCTTCCCTCTCTCTCTCTCTCTCTCTCTCTCTCTCTCTCTCTCTTTCTCTGTTGCTCTCTCACATAGCACAGAATTATATGCACGTACACGGATAAACACAACGTACACACTCACACAGATAAATATTCGACAGCAAATTTCGATTTATAAATATATTTCCTTGTACAAGGAGAAACAATTTTTCTTTCCCCGGAGAGAGATGCTTAAAGGGATTCCAACTGTTTTCGTGTGCTAATACAGTTAACGGTTATGATGAGAGATACTTTCGTTTTATTGTTGAGATTATTTCACACCATACAGGTTTGCTTCACCACAGTCTGACTCGAACTCTTCCACTCTACTATTTCTTTGCCGCATCCCTCTTTCAATCTCCGTCCGTCTGTCTGTCTCTCCGCGTTTCTCTTTCTCGCACGCTTTTAGATACTCCCAGTCGGTTACGTGGCGGCCTTCATGCTCGCCCCCAGGGCCGAGGGCCAAAATTGTCTTGTGTGTTTAGTATTGAGCCTGCACGTTCAATAAATATCGGGCTCGAGAAACGATAGCTAACAGCTAAATTACTAGGAAATATATATATGCGTCTATGTTGTGCGTATCATTTTCTGTGTCGACTACGTCGTGGATATGTGGGAAGAGAGCTCTCGTGATATATCAGGTTTAAGGGCATCGTATGTCCTTCCTAATCCTCGTGTCCTCCTCTCTCACCCTCCTGCCTGCTTTACTAGTCAGCCATCGCTATCTGCTATGACTGTTCGAATCTGCCCATGAGACTTTCAAGTACGAATCGGTGGAATTCGACTCACAACTGTTCGGTACACGTACTATGGTACGACGGTCCCGCACTTGTCGTATTGTTGTCAAATATTAGGGAAAAGATTGTTGCATCTCATTTCTGTCAGGCTCATTCGATTTTTGCAGATTTTTTCTTTTTCTTTTGATGTTTCAATCGGTGGCTACAATTTCCTTGTTTATGACGTTCCCATTGACAATCGGGACCGTCGAGTTTTCAATTCTGTTCGGAAATGCATTTCCAAATTTTTGCATCGTTGTTTGCACTATCGAGAAGAACTTTGACGCAGAAATGTTTCTTGCAAATCGGAAAATAGTTTTTTTTTTTTCTAAATTTAAAGTAACGTCGGTTTTTAAATGCTCTTTGTGGAGAAGCCCGGGGCATTATGGATACTGGGAAATAACATTTCTGCATTCGCACTCGTAATCTGTTGAGCGTTCAGGTACACCTACACATCGGACTGTATCGAGAGAGGGAGAGAGAGAGAGAGAGAAAAAGTGTTCCTTGCGGATTCTCCCATTTAGCCTGATTCCGTTCGTCCTTCCACGTCATCTCGTCTTCTTTGCTTCTCGATGCTCGCCTTGTAATACTCCGCGATCTCGGTTATTTGTCCCTGTCTCTTTCTCCATATCTCATTTATTCACACTACTAAATTTCCTCTTTTGCTACCCTGCTCCTCACCTCGGCCCTAAAGGATGAGAGATGGCCTGAGGCTCGGCACTTGAATTTATTAGGAATAAAAATCGAAGTATTCCAATGTGTTTTTTTTTTCCATGATCCTGATAATGCAAAATGTCGATGACTATATATGAATAAATCGATAATTCATTTCATTTTGTTGTCACTTTGTCTCTGGAAAAAATTCCTTTCGGAAGTTTTCGGTTCACCGCGGTTAGTGAAATTTTGTTAAGCCTCCTAGAAGTACGCGAATCATTTTTTTTTACAGGATTTCATAAATTTTGTACTTTTTCACGAGGAAAAATATGAATTGAATGTGGTTTTTGGTATTTGCCGAAATTCATTGGCGTTTCGCAAGTTTTTAATTCTCGCGGTTGCAAGATCGAGGGCCTTGAATCCGCTCCTTCGTTTCCCATGTGCATATATATATGTATATCCCTCGGTAAAAGTAAATGACCTTAAGATTCAACGAGAAACGAGAATCCTACTTTTTATTTTTATTTTCCTGTCGTTTTTTCGTTGTTTTTGTTTAAATCGTATTTCTTCGCCCCTCTTCCAAAGTTACGTGTACGTCTTGATCCTCCGGTCCAGCGCAAGCTTCTGCTTGTGTGTGTCGGTCTTCGAACCCAAATTGGGACGGGACCTTGACTCGAACCCTCTCGTGAGCTCATTTCGCTCAACTCAACTCTCGGTACATTTTTTTCTCTCTTTCTCGAGCTCTTCATAAATCAGCCAAGAATCATGGCAAATTCGCTCGGTTTTCGGCCTAATTAAGATTTATTAATTATTCCCCAACCTTTGGACACTAAAATATTGTCTTTTTCTCACGAGATTCATTGTTGTTGAAAATCTTTCGTTTGCGTCTCATTTTATCATTTTTTTTTAACGAAAGAATTTTCTGAGTCTTGCCAAAATCCTTGAGCACTCTGTCCACGCGTGAAAATGGCAGAAATGTGTTCGAACTCGTGAAATCCGATCAGACGAACCGTGTCGGCAAAAAATTTCACTTTCAAAAATTCCATTTCCAAAGCGACTGATCCACGGCGTCGATTATTTCACAAAAGTTTTATTTCTGCTCAGGCATTTTTCATCACCCTCGGGAAAATATTTCATCGATCTACCGAGCCCCCGCGCGGAAAATCTCGATTACGAAGTTATTTTCGGCTCTGGAGAGTCTGAAAACTGTCGTAATGATTTCGAGGATTTAACAAAAAAAAAAAAAACCCTTAAAAAAAAAAACCCTTAATCTTGACACGGAATTCGATCGGTTACGTCATTTTTTAATTACCAATCCGTCCTTTGACAGATCGCGCGGTGACTCGTTTCGGGGACAAGTAAAACCTAATCTTCCGCGATTCGACCTTGAAAAGTTTTACTGTCCAGCGAGGCCCCACGACCGCGATGTTTCGTTTTTTTTTCCCGTTCGAACTCCTTCAGATTGCGTTTCCCTCGCGCGCGTATTTTACGAGACACCGGAAAAATAAAGAAATATCATGAAAACCTGCTGTAGATAAAAAGAAAACGACGAGAGCTCTTCGGATTACGAGAGAGGCGCGAGCCTTGAAAAAAACGTATAAAAAATCGACTCGACTGAAAATTCGGTCACGGCTCACTCGTAAATCAGGCTCCGTGTACACGCCGAGATTATAATATACCCAAAGAGCTTTATAACGTTAAAAAGGGCTCCGTTTCGCGCACTAGCGGTTGTGTGCTCCGAACACACACAATTCGTAAATGTACACCTTTGTTTTTATTTTTAATTTTTTTTCGTTCCCTTTCTCTCGTTATCTCTGACCGAGACTTGTGGGGGCCTCATTCACACGGGATGGAATCGCGTGGGAGGGGTTGGAGGGATAAAAACAAACGTGAAATCTCCGTCTAGCGAGGCTCACGTTTTGAAAAAAAATTAACCAGTCATCAGAAACAATAAGAAGCAATTGCTTCTTTTCATTTTGTTGGCAATAAAAGCAAAAAAAAAACTTTTTTCCAATTCAATTTGTAACCAAACCCCCCAGCGCACATCCACGTGTGGATTTATTTATAAATAAACTTTCTCGTCAAGCGATCTGTCGAGACTTTTCCCTCCTAGATACAAATTGATTTATATTCAAGTGTCCATATATATATATATATATGTATATCGAAGCAAGGGGCACGAATGGTGCGAGAAGCTAATTACGAATAACTGACGGCAGGTCAATTAATTTTCATTCTACTCGGTATTCCCAAATGAAATTGACCGTAAATACGGCCGTGCGCTGTTTCTAGGTTAATTCTCGTGATTCTTCGCAAAAAGTTCCTTCCTTTTACTTTCCCAAATACGAAACGTGGACAATTAAAAAAAAAATAAAAAAAACGGCAATTTAATAAGAACATCTTAATAACTGAGTAATTTTCAATCAACGAAATATAATTCCTAGCCCTCCGGATCCGAATTATCAAGAGATTCCATCGAAACGATGATTTGCAAAATAAAAAAAAAATTTACTGCAAAATTTTTTGTATTTATTTTTTTATTTTTCTCATCATGATTTTTGACCTATTTTCGTCAATAATGTTGAGCTTATAAAAATGTGTGAATAGAAGAAAAATATATGAATAAGAACAAACACGTGTCTACTCGGATGCAATACAGTGTATAAAGTCTAGTCGTTGTGTTCTGGAGTGGAGGAGAGAAATTATGGCAGTCAGTCAAGGTGCAACTCGAGCGTGCTCGAAGGTTGAAGCTCTTGTTTGAGGTCGTGATCGCGATCTCTCTCTCTCTCTCTCTTTCTCTCTTTCTCACGTGGTCGGGTGCGCAAGAACGAAACGGGAGAGCGCGAACGTACGGCAAACGGCAGTAGTAACGATGACGATCCATGGACAGACAGACCGACAGAACAGAGCTCAACGGAAGGATCGCTGGTTAAAAGATGCACACACACATTTTATTCTCGTGTTAGACGACACGTGTTGCATCCGAGTTTTCTTCCATTACTTTCCTCACTTTTTCCACTTGGCAGTCAAACATTTCTTGCTTCTCGGTCGAATGACAAATTTTTTCATATCTAAATTTACCTCCGAATGGAGTAAAAAGGATTAAATTTTCCATTAGCTGAATTTTGCTCAGAATTTTTATTAACTCTTATTATTATTGTGTTAATTATCAATTTTGGATAATCACGGCGTTCGGGTTTGAGGAATATTGTTCAAAGTTCAAGCTTTCATATTTACGAATGATATTCTATGTATTTTCGATCGATCTCTCGGCCGAGCGAGCTGCCTGCGACGACTCTCTCTCTGCTCTCTGAACAGATACGAATAGTCCTGCTGTATCGGTTTGCCTCCGACCACCTACGCATCGTGCTCCACTTCCGGATCGCTCCTATCATTCGCGGTTCTTAATGATTTCTATTTAATTTATAAAAGTGATAAATGCACGTTTCACTTTATTCACAAGTTGAAATATTTTTGTGCAAAAATTCGATCATCGATTCGGATTGAGAATGTTGTAGACGGTGAAATAAAAAAAAAAAATGAAATCGTGCTTTGCAGGATCACGGAACTTATTATAAAGCGCCTCGCGGGGGAGGTCGGTACTTGGTTGGGTGACCGTTTGCGACGAGCAAAGTGCAACGGAAATCGTTATGCGTCGGTCACCATCGAAAAGCGCAAGATTTAAAAAAAATTTCAAATTATCATCGAGTGGAATAGGAAAATAGAAAAATAAAAAAAAGAGAGTTGAATAAGCAAATTTGAAACAACGAAGAGACTAGAGATGTTAATCTTTTGCCTTGCCCGGGGCAAGCTCACCAAGGCCCTTCTTCGCTGCTCTCAAAGCCTCCCGCCCCTCGTCTCGCCTTCGCCAGTTCCTCCCTCCTCTATTCTTTGTGGCACACGCATGACTCAACTTTATTATTATTGTGTTCTTTTTATGTGTACACAACGTATTCACAAATGAGTGACGAACCTCGAGCATATATTCTAGGAGGCTCGAGTGCTGGAAAATCGTTGTTCAACGCTTTCTGACCCTACAACGTGGTCGAAAACGACCTCAGTTTCATTTTACAAAAAAAACCTCATTCTACAAAACACTCGATGGTTTTTCAGAATTTAGGCCATCAAATTCTTACCGACAATGACTTTATCGTACACCGTTCTGTTGGAGTTATCGAAAACGCAGAGACCGATGCCTACGATTGAACTTTATTATCGTACTTGATAAACATTTTCCGCGGATGAGAAATTTGGGTTCGTGTTGAAGCTTCGTCGTAGGTTTGTTTTAACAGTTTCTTTATTTTGATTTTTGGAGATGATTATACAAAGTTTACATTTGTTTCGCTTTTATTTTGCTTTGCAGACTATTCCTGCCTGTCTTGTGGCTCACTAGTCAGTTTTGTTTGTTTTTTTGTTTTTGGCTCTGTCTGTTTGTTTTTGTTTTCCGAGTAAAAAATTGAAAAAATCTCTTTATCGTTCTGGTCGTAGGCATTGCGTTCGGAAAAATAAATCATTGGGTTCGGGCAGGGTCGTTGATGTAAAAAGAAGAAAAAAAATTTGCACGAATGGCAGCGGGATTTAAACGCATGAATATCGCACAGCAGACGTCCCGTTCTCTTTTCCTCGTAGCTCCGTTATTGCATGACAAATAATCCAGGATTTTAATATTGCAGTGTTTTTTTACGTCTCGTATTTAAATACGTAAATTTACCCAATGACGTCGCGTGATTTTCAGAACTCCGAAATTCGTTGGATGTGCATTTTTGTTTTTCAGCTTCGCCAAACGGAGCGACTAGCAAAAGAGTTCGCTGGCATGTTTAATTTACGACAACGGAACTTTCGATCGTACATTATTTCACTTTTTATTTCTCTCTCTTGCGCTTTTATTTATTTATATAAAAATGGAATATGGAAAAAATAAAATGTAATACATGCAACATATTTGTAATTATACCTACAGAAGAATTATTTATTTCATAATTGTTTAAACAATTTGTATTCGAAAATTCATATTTTTGCATTTTTATCAAACTGCAAGTATTTTTTTTCGATCTCAAACAAATCGAGCACCAATTGAGACGAACTAGACGGTGGAGCAGAGATGATTTGAATCGGAATAAAAATATTTTGATAAAAAAATTTATTCATATTTTTCGTGCATTTGGTTCTCGACGATGGAGACACGAAGCAAACGATTGTTCGTCGTATGATGATGATGGAGAAGAATATTTCTCAAGAAAGCGTGATTCGATCGATTTCTTATTGAATTGCCCATGGATAAATGGAAATTATATCGAATAAGTGCGTGTATAATGTACTGCTACTTGTATGTTTCTCGTGTACGACTAGGAAGTGCAAATCACGAGCTCGAACATACTATTCCCGGCAAATTCAACATTCTCACCTCGTCAGGGACGTTTACAAGTTTATTTTCAACATCGCTGCTTTTGCTGCTCTCACTCACTCGCACATACACACACGGACGTATACTTGAATATATATAAACAGCATCAAGTCGTAGAATTTGTCAGAACAACAAGAAGTTTCCCTCCTTCTCTCTCTCTCTCTCTCTCTCCCTCTTGCCTCTTGCTTCATCTCTGTCATGTGTGATTTTTCAATTTCTCCTTCTATTTCTATTCGTTTTTCATACTATCAAGTCATTTTTGATTATTTAAGAATCAACTGACGATGTACGTTCCTATAACAGATTTTTCCGACGTTGATTTTGGCCCGTTTCTCTGCAGCATCCATTTTTATCACTTGCATACCTTTGCTATATGAATTCTCGTGCAATATTCCTGCGTGTATCATTCTTGGGTTATTCGTTTTCTTTCCGTAGCAGATTTTATTGCACAGAAATTTTGTGCAGTGGATTTTTTTGTTCTTGGGAACTTTTTTTGGCACTTGAAAAATTGATTTTTTCTTCTATCTGCGTAGATATTAAGCTGCGTAGCTGGAGAATACTCTGGCGAGAGAAAATCTCGAGATTCGAATGTTCGCGCAGTCATTTGCACCGGTTACCGAACGAAGATGCACTTAAGATTAACATACACGAGCGTTCCGAATGCGGGAAGTAAGAGTTATAATTTTATAGTTATAAATGGGAAAAAAAGAGAGGGAAATGAGAAAAGATGGGAAAAGTCAGTGTACTTGGTTGCGCAATCTTCGCAGTGAGAATTTTCATCCGCTATGCACAAATGCAACGAGCGTCGCGGTGTCTGTACGTCGTATACTTGCACTTTTCTCCTCGCGCGATCTCTCAGGCTAATCCGTTTCACTTTCACCTCCTGCTCGACGGTTCGTCGATCGTAGATCGGTAATCAATGTTCGACGTGTGGGGCAATTCGCTGATGATAATCAATTTTCATAAACATATCTGCATATGTAAAATATTGCATTTTCGATTTAATGAGCGTTCAGCGATTGCTGAATCACACAAACTTATTTTCCAATCATTTTTACATTTTATTTCGATTCTGCAAAATTATTCAATTAAAGAAAAGTTTAGCAATCGAAATTTCCTTAAAATCAAACATCGAATATTACGACAATCAAGAACCAAACATTAATTTTTCTTTTTTGTTTGTTTCAAAATATTTTCACTGTTTTTTGCGATCTTTTCGGAATTCCGGCGACATTAATTTCGATTTAAAGTGAATTCATATAACGAGGATAGACGAGCGAATTAATGAGAAAGTTGAGGACTTGTTTTTATTTTTTCATTCGACGAAATGAATAATTTTGAAAAAAAATTAAGTGATCCAAGTTATTAAAAATCAAGGCTTCGTACTCGGTCTTTTCGTTGGGCAATGATTTAATGCCGTTGCAAACACGATGTTCGATTATAGTTTATCGATAAAATCATTTAGATACATGTATAAAAATACATGTGGCCCGCGTTCGGTTTTTTGAGCACGTCGCAATGTTGACGAGATCTCGAGCGTGGCCGAGAGGGCTCCGGCCTCGGGACACACACGTTTTCTATAAGATCGTTCATTATTATACGCCTCCAAGGCACTCTCGGTGTGCTGTGCTCGTCGGCCCTGAATTGTGCTCCAAGCCAGTTCGAAAGAGCGAGAGAGAAACGATTGAGACTCAATGTATCGAGTATAAACGTTCCAAACGTTAAGATTTTTTTATTATCATAATTGCTCGTTATAATTGCGATTAGAATTTTTCCAATTATCGTTCTCGACCGTATGAAGCTAATCTTTATCATTATTGCTATTATAATCTATTTTTTTCAATAATTAATAATTTTTTTTAGCAAATCCACAAAATTGTTTATAGCGAATGAAGGATTGTTTTTTAAGAAACTTCCGAATGCATTCTTTTGATGAATTCGTAACTCGGTCGAATCGGAGAGTCGGTATCTTGTTGAAATGCACAAAAAATATTTCCAAAGAGAATATTTGTTACAGGAAATGCATTAAAAAGTTTCATTTCCTGGTTAACCGTTACTTTGGATTTTTTTGTTCGTCGTCCATCACTTATTGACGATAAGTGTCATCCCTCTGGAAAGCTTCGAGAGCGACCAACATATTTCGCATATACACGTAGTTGTTACGAAAAGACGCCACGTAGAATGTGAAAAATGGTTGCGGGGATAGAAAAAAAAAGGAGAAAAAAGTGCGGTAGGTGCATCGACCTAAGTTGCGTTGCGAGCCGTTTCTGCGGTGGTTTGCCGCGTCTCGAGAGAGTGAGACCGCCTCAGACCGAGAAAAAAGGGAGAGAGCGAAGCAACAAAACGAACTCTGGTCGCGCGTCTAAGCGCCTGGGTTAGCTAATATAAGTCAGAAGTTACCACTGGCCGAACCTCTTTCTCTCACCAAACTTTGTATCGCCGTTTATAGGCCAACTCAAAAATAATCGCGTGGATTAAAATTTGTTTTTTTTTTTTTCCAC
>JBAJMU010000006.1:7035579-7078677 GCA_037952995.1 Hyposoter didymator | reverse complement strand
TTAAAATTTGTTTTTTTTTTTTTTTTTCCACCGGACCCGTAAAAATTCTTGCTGAGACGAATCGTTGTAAAAATATTTCCAGTTTAACTGAAAAAATGTCACGTCAGTGTAACAATTTCGTGGATAGAATTAAAATCGATAAATTTACCATTACGACATGAAAATTCAAGGTCGATTCCTGAATCTGTTCTGCAATTATGATTTCATGAATTTTTTCGATTCATCATATTTTATTCATTTCTTCGAGTCAAAAACAAAAAGAAATCGAAAATGGAGTGAAATTTCGATGAGAATTTTGTTCGAAACAGTGTGTTCCAAAAGTTTCCAACACTTTTGTGAATCAGCCTCTAGAAAAGTGTGTATAAAAAAGAGAAGAGAAAAAAATGTTCCAGCTTTACAAGTTTCTCTTCCTCTCTCCCTCCCTCTCTCTCTCTCTCTCTCTCTCTCTCTCTCTCTTTCTCTTTCGAGATGTCTTTCTCTCTCCGTCTCCCTCACTCGGTTTAGTTGGAGGCTTTGAACACCTAAGGTTATGGTTCTAAGAGTGCATTAACCCCCCGCTGATGATATTCTCTCGCTCTAACGTTTGGTTGTTAGAAGACTCGAGACCAAGAGAGAAAGAGAGTGGGAAGAGCGAGTGAGCCCTCCGGGGTAAATAAATAGAAAAAAAAAGAAAAAAGAAAAAAAAAACATCCTAAGTATAGAGTCATGGGGACGCAACGAATGTTGGCCTTTTCTCTTGGCTTCGACGTTTTCGCATTTTGCTCTCTTTCTGGGTAGAGCGTGTAATCGCATCAGCTCGTATAAGCGCGAAAGGACGCGAGGTTAGAACGAGTGAGAAAAACACTTATATGAACGCATTACATAAAAAAACTATATAGATTGACGAAGACGGAGCGAGCGGGTGAAAAAGACCAAAGGATTATGAAAAAAGGGGAACGAAAATAAAAAATGGCGATAGAAGAATGTGAAAAAAGTTCAAAGAGTACGAGAGGGACGGAGACCGGAAGATAAATGTACGAGAATCGGAGGCAAAAACATGCGGAAGACAAAAAGAACCGGAAAAAGAAAGAAACTTAGGAAAATAGACCGAGCGATCATAGATTCATCGAGAATATTGTCAAAGGGTACAGGAATGTATAGAAAGAAATTGAAATAAAATTTAAAAAAAAAACAGTGAGCAGCGATGCCAGAAAAAATCGAAATAAAGGAAAAAATGATTTCAACTTTTTTTCCCACATTTTGCACCAAGGAATAAATACGAGGACGAAAGTGGGGAAGAGGAATGAATAAAATTAGCAAAAGGAGGAGTGAGAGCGTCAAGGAGAGAGAGAGAGAGAGCGAGGATGATAAAATTACCGCAAAGCTCGATTTCTGTGCACAAAAATAAGAGAGAAAAAGAAAGAAGAAGTTGATCGAGCCTCGGCTCAACGCGGTGGCTAGACTTTCTCCGGAGAGCGAAAGTGAGAGGGACCCCCTTGAGACTTCGCGCATACACTCACTATTCTCGCCCTGTCTTTCCCCTCGTTCTCCTCCTCCAAGCGTAGCACCTTGCCATTTTGTACTCCTCTCTTCTCTTCTCCACCCCCTCGCCCCGCTTTGATCTTGCCCTCCCTCGCTGACAATTCTCATTGCATTCGCCTTGCTTTCACCGTGTGCCTTCTCTTACCCTTCCCTCGCCTCTCCATTTCTTGCTCCGTATGCGCGGGCGAATGCGCGCTCAGAAAACACACGACGCGATGCACTTTCGGTGCATCGAACCTAGTGTCGGGTACAAAAAAAAAAAGAATTTTCCTAGTCGTCTTAGAGAATTCCTAGAGCTCTCTTGACCGCAAAAAATAAGTTGCAATTAAATGAGAAAAACTCGAATAAAATCCTCATTTACTCCGTCGGTCTAATCACGAAGCTAATTGATCAAAAATGGAGCAAAAAAATGGCCGGAATTAATCAAAATTTCTAAAACGATCTCAAACTTGCTCCATATGCGAAGCTTCACTTTGGAATGTGTTCGGGCTCGCATGTACGAAGCCAGACTCGTACGATGTACATGGACGATATAGAAAATGCTCGAGCAGTAGATAAAGTCGTTGTTGGGCCGGACAAGCCTTAACTTTACTATTAAACTCACGCGTGCTTGTAAAACCAGCGGGACGTTTGCTTGTTTTTTTTTTCATGACACTTTAGATACACGTGTCTTAACAAACATATATGTAGATAAGTTCTGTACTTTGAGATTAAGCTGCCCTGGCTGTTCGTCCGTGTGCTCAGACACGCGTCACAAACATTTTTTTCCACCTGTCATTGTCACCTCGAAAAACCTAGTGAATTTTATAGCGTCAAAGGTCAAGATTTTCATTAATTTTCAATCGTCAAAACATGGAAAAATCGGCTTTCAAATAAACTCGAATGTGCACCGAATGACGTTCATTAGTTTGGAGGCCGAATACGGAACGGCGTTCGAATTCCTAATTTTCCAACGCAACGTAGGCAGCAATATTTCCAACGGTTCTCCATTATTTTCTCTCAAGCGCTCGTCGTTTCTGTTGGAATATTTGTTCAAGTCTTGACCTTGGAAATCTCGTAAGGATATTTCGAATGGTATCGCAGATTAGAGAAACAGACAATTTTCTCTGATGGCAAGATGGAAAGGTGACCTTGTGGCCGCGTGGTTAGAGTCCAAGAGTCGAGCGTACGTTCATTTTTTTTTTTTTTTCATTCGATATTTCGATTTTTTTTTCCATTTATTTTTATTTCTTCAAGGTGTTCGTTCCTGAGTATTTCTCAATTTTTCTTTCGTAATTGTTGGTCTCGCACCCACTGTCTCGTGCGCGGAAACTCCACATTTCGTTGCATCTCACCGGCAGCAATTGATAAAATCACACGTCACACGATATCGTACACGTGTTGTCGCTAAATATTGCAACGGTTGTAAAATATATTGGATAATTTGTATTTTGCCACTCTCGAGCTTACGCACACATGTGCACACGCGTCCTCCTCGCACACTCTTGCAAA
Source organism: Hyposoter didymator (assembly GCA_037952995.1). Classification (NCBI taxonomy): domain Eukaryota; kingdom Metazoa; phylum Arthropoda; class Insecta; order Hymenoptera; family Ichneumonidae; genus Hyposoter; species Hyposoter didymator. The sequence continues at coordinate 7,075,665 of JBAJMU010000006.1, read as the reverse complement.
TGTCTTACAAGTTAAATCGTTGAAAACAACTGCTTCGTACGAACCGATTTGACGCGAAGTGTACAATTATAAACGGCTCATCGTAGGAACTCACACTGTCCAAGGTCAGACGAGATCAGTCTGTGTACGAAACACTAATCATATGATGTTTCTTTACGTATATACATGTAGTGCGAAGAAACGTTCGAAATTTCATTACAGTTTTTTACTATTTTAGAAAATATCGACGTCAATGCAAACACGTAATTAAAGATTTTTTGTTTCTCAATTAAAATCTCTCCTAAAGAGTGGATTATAATTGAATGTTAAACTTTAAATTTCTATATATGAGAAATTGGAATCTGGGCCACTAGGCTGCGATTTTTTAATTTTTAATTATCAATGCATTCGTTGAACCTCGATTTTAATTTTTATTTCACATTTTTTTGTGAATTGAATTTTGAGCCTCAACTTTTTACAGAGCTTTCTTCTCTGTTTTTGTTTGTTGGTTTTTAACTTTTGGTGAGAACGTTCCGTTGTGAGTACGTGATGAAATATTTGGAACGAATTGAAAGAATTTTCGTGATTATTTATCGATTCGGTGACGTGAGGAATTTTGAGGGAAAATAAAATACGAAAGGAACGTTGAACGACAGAAAATGCGAATTATTGTTTTTAATGTGTGGTGTTACGGTTTGGTTGAATAAATTTTTATTGTCAAACAATATTAAAAAGATACAAATAAGTTTTCTTGGGGTTGCGCAAATATTTAGACGATGGGGACATCGCTGGACGTGGCCAGTGGAAAAACAGGCAAAATAAATGTTGGGATTGAGGTCGGATTTCTTGTACGAGAGTTCTCGGACGCGTGGGGTCGAACGAGACTGTGATTTCGGTTGAAATTTTATTTCCTTTCAATCGATTTTGACAATTATCGCAACTTGCTCTCCTCGAACTAGCATCTGCGGCACGTGCCTTTCCAGGGTTTCTTCCTTTGCGTTGGAATGCCTAACGATGACCTTCGGAACGTCCTCATCCCTCACCTCGAATTTCACCACCTCCGGAAGACCTGCGTGACAGAAATGGCATATTTTTTCGATTTTTTTCCACTCAGCCTCGATCGCTTCTTAATGGGGGAGGGAGGGGGTTAGCTTTTTCCTTTCTTTCAGATCGTTGACCCAATAAATAAATCTCCAATAAAAATTTTCATGCGCGAGATTAATTGCTCTCGAGGAAGATAAATGTGTGCTTGAATTTTTTCCGAGAACTTGTTCAACTTTTCATTAAAAACCAAATCGACTGAATATTTATCCGATTTATTTAAATCTTATCCAAAGTTCCGTTGCTCTGAAAAAATCTAAAAAATTTAAATATTTGAATTCACGATTTCCTCGTGAAACAAATACAACAAAATGCCTAGCAAGAAATAAATGGGGAATCTGTAAAAGAATAAGACAAGTTTATTTTTCTCTGTTTTTCTGATTCGATGTATAACCACAATTTAGTTATTATTTCGGGAACTGTTGTTTCTCATTTCTGGTGAAGGTGGTTCCGAGGAGGAACTTTTCGATCGTAGGAATTGGTAATGAGATTAAACGCGGTGTAATTAAATAAGAAAAAAAAAAATTGGGAAAAAATGATTTAGGGGGTGGGAATGTTTGGCGAGGGTTGATGTTCTTGTTTATGGTCTCATCGTGGCACGTGTCGAAGATTCTTGAGAGGACATTGCCTCCCACAAGGGCTCCAGAGAAGGGACAAGGACAAACAAACCCGAGGCAAAGGAAACGGCGGCGGAGGGGGCGCGGAGAAGGGTGGAAGGAGAATAAGGCGGCAAAGGCAACGGATGGGACACGTGTACCCGCTACAATCGATACGTTCAAGCTCTCTGGCGCCCTTCCCTCATCCGTGGCTTCAAGGTCGCGTTTCACCCACTACCCTTCCCCTTTCCTTCGACCCCGCGCGTCCTCACTCTACGTATCAATGACCCCTCAACCCCGGGATCCTCGAAGTACGCCAGTAGGGCAAAAGCCTCCCCCTTTCATGACTTTTCCTTCCTATTTTCTCACGACGAACAGGCGTCGCTTTTTCTCAACCTCCGCGCACCCACCAACCCCATTCTCTCAATATTTCCATTGCCTTCTTCTATTTTCTCCTTCCGTTTCAGCCTCTCTCACTCACTCTTTTTTCCTCCTTTTCCATCTCATCTCCATTTCCTCTGTTTTCTTTGCTCATTTCTTACTTTTTTTCTACGTATCCTTATCGATCGATCTGCTCTTCATATTCTACCACTTTAAAGACTCGCTTCGTCCCTTGACCCATTTTTCCACATATATTCCAAATTTGCACTTTCCAAAGTCCCAGTGAGCACGACACGTGGCTTCGAAAATTAAAAATCGAAAAAATTCTTGATAAAATTAAATGGAAGCCTTCGCTGCTTATCCTTACTCCTTCCTTTCTGCTTCTCAATGATTTTGTTGTAAAATTCGATCGGAGGAATTGGAAAGGTTGATGGTTATGTGAAATCCTTTGAAAATGTCTGTTGGCCAAATTCTATCGACGTGTGTCATTCACCTGGTCGAAAATGACAGCCATCACCCATTGACTGATAAATCATTTGATCAGAGATAGATTTTTGGGCAAAAGAATCTGTCATATTGGTCGTAGCTCCGGAAAGAGGAATTTCTGCGGCGACGAGAAAAGGTGCGAAGAGATGAGGACGTTTCTCGTCCGATGGGAATAAACATGACAGGAGAGGAAAGTGAGATACGAGGACAGATCGAAAAGCCCTGACACGTCGAAGATATAAGGGCTGAAACACATTTACCCTCCTCCTCCTCCTCCTCCTCCTCCTCTCTGCTTCGGCTCTTTCTCACCTCTGGTAAATCTTACCAAATGGAAACGTGACCGTGGATAGAGGTCGCTCATAGTTTTCCATTCCGTTTCTCACGAACTTTCTCTTCCGCAGCGAAAAATAAAAAAATATATAACGCTGAATATAACTCCGACAATGGAGTAACTCGAGCAAAGTGGCAATTAATTCTCCTCGTGATTAATAACGTCGACCGTGTAATGAGAAAAAAAAAATGAATCCTCCGTAATTTTTCATTTCTTCAAAACTGGGTCGAAACGGTGAGATAAAAAAATTCCACCGGAACATACCCTTCGATGTGAATTCCCAAAAACTCAAGTTCGTATTTCGATCATTTCTTCAGCCTCGACGTCGAGCGATCGTATAAAAAAAAAAGAAAAAATTTCGCACCATTTCTGTTAATTTTTATTCACCCGAGATTCTTGGGTCAACGTTTTCTTGGTTTATTTTTATCTCATCGGCGATAGCTGCCTAAAAAACAGGTGCGAGCATCGAGAGTGTGAGAGAGAGAGTTGTCGTCGTGCTGTTTGCTGTTGGGATCCTGATGCCTGAGAGGCGGAGAAAGACAAACGTTGAGAAGGAAAAACGGAAACAGAGAGAGAGAGAGGGAGAGAGAGAGAGAGATAGGAGGAGGGAAAAGAAAGAAGGAGGGCGAGAGCAGGGGGTGTGATATTACGCGAGACACCTTAAGGGCCCCCGCAACGGCCAAGGGGCAAGGACCGACCTTGACTATACGTAGTTGTGCCACGTTCGATCCGAGAAGTCCACGTGCCTTCCCATACCCGCGTATACATTTTTACACATACATAGTTATAGGCATTTGTATGTAATTTTCTTCTGCGCTCTCTTTTCTTTCATCCTCTTTTTTTTTCGTTCGCATGCGTGCCACTCTTTCACACGCATCCTTGCCCACGACGCCAATGACGTCGACGCCTTATTTATTACTTCAATTCGGAAACACCACCAAGTTTTATTAACAAGATTTTTACTCGTAAAAAATACTAATTAATTGTATAAAATCAAAATCGTACGAAACGGGGGGGCATAAGAATAGTTCGAATTTGTGAACCGCGAGTGAAAATTAGCGTCGAATTCGTGGTTTCGAGTCCTTTTCAAATTTTTTCATCATTTTTTCAATCGAATGAATTCTCGATCATTAAATCATCGGAGTGAACGTTTCATTAGAGGGAAAAAATAAAGATTGGAACGAGAATAAAATGACAAGCGTTAAAATAGATCCATGATCGAAAAATAACAGCGACGATGTTGAAAATGGAATTGATTGCACAGGCATTAGATGAACAGTTATTAGCGTCGTCGATTTTTGTCCCGGTGACGAAGGTCGACAATCATACCAGTAAAAACTATCGGTTGTTGTGCGTTGCAATCACCGTTTCATTTGCATTTTGAATTCTTCTTCATTACTGCCTTTTTCCTTCATTTTTATTCGAGGAAATTGCTCAATGAAGGGGATACTTTGCAAGCAAAATACTCCACAAACAATCGTAAAAATGAAAAGAGGCTTTCCCTTAGGGAGGGAGAAAATAAAATAAGAGCCAGTCCGATGAACATCCAATTTGCGAAAATTTTGCCGGACAAAGTTTCAATCACTCGTGAATCACGAGACAAACTTTTTACGGCTTTACTTCTTCTTTCTCTTTGTTCACATTCGATCTTCTTTCATTTATGGAATATTCAAATTTGGCATTCAACTGTTTCGTACTCGAAATTTTTTTCATAAAGAAACTTATTTTTTGAGAATTTCGTTTTTTTTTTTCAATCGCCATCATGAAAACCGGAGATTTTCAGGGAATCAACGTAATCGAAGAAAATACTGAGCAAAAAGTTTCGCAAATATTTTTTCGCAACGAAGATGATGAAAAATTCGGGGGATAATGATTGAACAGTATTCATTGAGATGTAGTAAATATACTCAACCCAGAGCCGGTGCTTTCCTCTTGACCTTACGAGTCCAAACCTCGAGGCAATCCTGAAGCGCGAGATTCCAATGCTTGTCAAAAGCTGCAACGTACGCCTCGACGTATCCTCTTATACCTCGTGCATTTCTTGTGTAAACCTTAGAAAAAAAATGGAAATATAATAATTTATAGATGTTGACTAAACACAAGAAGAATGGCCACAATGATTGTCGATTATTCTGTACGATTGGGACTCGAATTAGAGCGAATCCAACGGTTTTAATTCGCTCAATCTAAATCAGCGAAAATACTCAATTAAAACAGATTTTTGTTTATGCGAAGCAAGACCTTCCATTGGGAAATAGCGAAACAAATGGAAACTCTGGCCTTGAGTGTGAATTCAGTTTCGTCAATATTCGATTTCCGTTTATTTATTTTTGTACATATTACTCACGCCCTCGTTCCAAAACCCAAGAAATTCAACAACCAAACAAAAACTGTTATCGTTATTTCGATTAATTAGGAAATTCTCGTTGAGGAAGTCTCCCAACGATATCGCCATATTTAACGAAAGATTTTGTTCTCGTTGACCAAACAAAAAGTCATTATTCAACATCATTTTTGTTTATCAATTCATTTATTTTTGCACACGGTATAGGGATGTGCACGTCTGCTGATTCATTGAATAACATTTTATTGCATATATTGCGGGAAACCTTGAGCAGCACACCGAGGCAAACACGCACCGCGAATTGCTAATGTTTTTCCATCAGATTTTGAGCAATTCGCAATTCCGCGAGTGTTCCTCTTTAGCGAAGAAAATCTACCGAAATCTCTGAAACCTCACGATCAATTTTTTCCTACGTATATATGTCGCGCTTTTACTTTAAGGCAGAAATTGGTGACGGAAAAGTGCCTCGGGGTCAAAATTTAGTTTTCAAATTTCTGGAAAACTCGAAAAAGTTTTGAAAAAACGAAATTACCCCACGTCATCGTAGTTTCAGCGCCAATTACAAAAATCAATTAAGAAAACATCTACTCCGGCGTCTAACAAGCCTCTCCTCTACCCGCCCATCGGTCCATAACTCGTAATTTACGTCAATGACTTTATGTTCACTGAAAATCATTGTGTTTAGCTTTCTCAGCGGTTTGAGATCTTTTATAGAGTTCGAATACGACCAGGGACAAGATAACAGAAGCGTGATACACGCGGAAGTGTAAAACGACGGGCTGTTTGAGGCAAGGCTCTCGTCAATGCCTCGGCACTGATATTATAAACACACACACAAACGCACACGTTGACAGACAAAAATACACATATATTTATTGGTAAATGTAGTGGATAATATGGATATACGTTGTTACTAAAACTTTATATAGTAGTTGTTGCCTCGACAAATAGTGCTTGGCCGCGAAGTAACATGGAGGGGATGCGGCAGAAGAAAAAACGTGGAGGCCTTCATTCTGCACTCGCAATCACTCTTGCAAAGAAATGAAAAAGAAGTAAAAGATCGCGAGGAGTAAGGGAAAAAACGAGGCAGATAAAAAAAATGCTCGAACGCGAGGTTCTCTCCTTCCAATGTAATCTGTCGCACACGAGGCTGTTCACATAAAAGAGAGGAATTCCACATCTCGCACTAACGGTCAATGACGACTACGATGACGCGAGAATGACGAGCACCAATTGTCCCGACATTCTCTTCCAGATACTGCAACTTCGAATCAGTGTTTGCCTTACAGGGAATAGTCACGAATTGCTCATTTTTATGCGATTCCGTTGACGACTATTCAGGGGGTTGAATTTTTCGCTTTACGCTGATGACATTTTTTTTCTTGTATCGTGAGTTTTGTTTCTTATCATTTTTATAGTTGTTGATTACTTTGACAGTTACGGGCGAAACGTGTGGTATGGAGAACGAGCATCAATTATATCGGAAACTAGAAAAATCTTATTGTCTCTATTTTTTTTAATGATTTTTCAAAATTTATTCAGAAACTTCGGGACCGAAAAAGAAAGAATTGCCATCGACATGGATTTTTTATCAATTGATTATCGATTTTTCTTCAGGGATAACGTAATCGCTCGGGCGATAAAAGTTGGACAATTTTTTTTTTTTTTTAATTACCGTATTAATTTAATGGGACACGACCTCCATCCATCGCGATCTGCTCTTACAATTCGAGGTTTTTTACGATCAAGTGAACACTTGGTTACCGAAGGTTCTGCGCTACGAGGTCTCGATAATTGGGTCTGCAAAAAAGCGTCAATAAACGTTTGCTTGATTTTGAATTTTTATTGGTCTGTAATTAGGTCAAATAAAATTAGTCAGGAATTTTTAACTTTTAGAGCATTTTCTTTTTTTTTTCAAATTCGAATCTCGTTAATTATGAACGAACGCAACTTTTTTCTCAATCCATGGAAATCTTCTTTAAAAATCTCCGATAGAAAAAAATTTATGAGCAGATCGTATGGCTCAGCGGTCACCCAACCCACTGTCCGACACTGTCGATGCTTGGACCAATTTTCTTGTAACGTGTTTCTCATTTTTCAATACGGGAAATCTATTTCTTCGTAATACGTTTCGATCTTTTAATGGGAATCGAGAAATAAAACGAATAAAATGGGAAACAAAAAAGTTAATTCGTAACAAAGTTGAAATTTCTAGAAAAAATGATTGTTTTGCCAATTCTTCCGGTATTGCAGCTTCGAACATAAAATGTATGCGCATATCCTCGAGTGTTTGATAGCGGCCTTGGAACGAGGATGAAACGGTACGATCAAGGCCGTACGATGAATCAGTTTTCTCGTATCCCCGCGCACTGTTTGCTATACTTACGCGTGTTCAATACACTCGCGCGTATTTCACGACGTACAGATGTGATGCGGAAACGGTAGAAAAGGTTTTTACACATAAATTCACATTGACGTATAAACAAATGAAATTTTGAGAGGATTTCGAATTTCGAGACAGAATTCAATGGAAAATAGAAAATTTGAGATGAACGAACGACTTTGATCGTTAAATCTTGAGAGACTTTGAGATCGAACACTCCGTGAAAAGGTTTTTTGCAGCCTCGCAACTTCTCCTATCGGAGAATTGACCAGGCGAGAATAATACGAGTCTCGATGCTCGTTAATTGGCACCCGGGGGTTGTTACGATTTAATGGGTTCTCGTAACGGACCCCCGAATGACCATGGAACTGGAAAGACACTTTGAGAAAAGAAAAGAGTGATAAATTCCTGCTCTATTGTTATTATTATTTACGCGACTAAGTAAAATACTCTGGCGAAGGTTGGTCGAAAGGAAAAAAAAAAAAACAGCAACAATTGTAATTACGATACAAACGTGTTATGTAAATTAATCCATTAACGTCGCTAGTTTTTCGTCGATCAAAATTGCCATTTATAACGGCGTGTACGAGACTAAACGTGCAAGCACAAAAAACAGGCGATCCGGAAGTTGAAGTTACCGCTTCGGCCTTCTTGACATTTTTCCTTTACTCACGAGTGAAAAAACAACGAGGCGTAGTATTTTTATTTTATCATCGAAAAACAAAATGTGTCCCCGAGTTTATTTCGTCGCATCATTTATTAACAGTAACAATGGTCAAAAGGATCGATTCCCTCGCACCGAAGTGTATATTCGTAGACGTATAGCAGCCATCAAGCGGAGCAGTGATAATAGCGCGAGTAGAAAGAAGCCATAGAAATAGAACCGACGCCTGGGAAAAGAAACTCCAGAAAAATAAATGCGGTGTTTCGTATTTTTGTTATCAAGCCTGTCGACGATTTCGATCGTCAATCTTATTTTTATTAGCGTCTTCGTATTCGCTTCTAATGGAAATTGACATAAAAGTAAACAGTTTGGAAAATCATTGAAGATCAACGTTTATATAAAAAAAAATTATCCGTCGATCAAATATTTGAATTATTTGATACGAAATATTTTTCAGAATCGCGACATAAATTCTGTCTGATTTTTTGTTTTTTTTTGTATGACATTGACTTTTGATCTTTGAGCTTTCCAAAAATAAGAAGAGAGTGCAGTACGTTCTAGCGGGGCAACTGGAAAAAGTTGCGAGAGAGAGAGAGTGCGAGGGACAGAAAGGAATAAAGAGGAACAGAGGGAGAGAAAGAAAAGGAAAGGTGTAAGAGGAGGGAAAGAGCAAGCGAGACCTTTCTCTCTGCAGAGTCTCGCTGGCCTCTGAAATCATTGAGAAAGGATCGCGGACCAGCGAGGAAGAAGAAAGTAGGTTATTTGAAGGATCTTCCAAGAGCACCAACAACATTGAGATGTGTGGAATTCAACGCAGAGTTTTCATTTCGTTGTGCATATATCGTTGGACGTTCGGTCTATCACATTCGCACAAAGTTATTCAAATTTCCAAACACACGCGTGTCAACGCTCATTTTCCAGGAAATTGTCATTTTCTCTTTATAGATTTTCATTGTTAATGAAAATTTAATTTTCAAGTATTTCTGCTGGACGAAGGTTGTTGCATGCAGTGAAAGTTATAATTTTGACACGAGGAATAAACTTTTTCATCTTTAGACCTAGTTCGAACTCGTGGTGGGAAATTTCGCTCAATTCACGCGATTCTCTTCGGCGAATTCGGTAAACATTTCGTTACGAAAACTCTCGAAAGGAGAAAAAGTTGTAAAAAGAGGTAAAAAATGAGTGAAATTGAAAACTCTCACGAGACATCGAAATTGGCTGGAAAAAATGAATTTCTTTGTGCTCATGGAGTAAATTATTGATGTATACAAATTTATATATATATATATAAAAAATATGTATATATTTATGAGGAAACGACTTAAAGGACGCACATTTTAGGGCGAGGCGTCGTTGTCATGACGACGTGTGTTGACCCTAAACTTGGTCGTCGCCTGGCGCAAAAGGGCTTTCTGTCTCTCTCTCTCTCTCTGTCTCTCTCTATTTAGTTTTCTCTCAGTCTCTCTATCTCTCTTTATCTTGGAATTGTGGCACGTTTTGCGAAAAGTGTGTCAGGCGCGTGTGCGTTCCTCTTTCCCTCCTTGCCGCTCGTCCACGAGGGCGAAGTTAAGGAAAGAGCTGCTCGCATGGGTGTTGCGCATCCCCTTGCCCTCTGTAGGTTAGCCCGCAAAAGGCCATAAGAATTGGGGGAAGAAGTGAGTGAGCGAGCCACGAAAAAGCCTGCACTAACAACGCACGAGCTTATCCCGGGACGTGGACGACCCCACCGTCAAGGTTACGCGATACCAACATCGCAATATACTTTCTTTTCCCCTTTTCTTCTTTCTAATTTCTCCGAATCTATTTTGAGCATATTTTTTCTTTATCTCTATTCGAGTCTCCGGGGTTCATTTACTGATCGAAAACGGGACGGACGTTTGGAACTTGTATGGGGTTAAAAAGTTCTGCGTAATAAGTTCCTGCGTCGTATTGGCTTTGGGATAAGAGAATTTCATGAGAACCAACGAGGCTGATTGGCCTGGACAGATTTATTTTAACTTTTTTTCCTATCAAGAGTTTTTTAATCCAAATAGTACACGTTGATGTGGATTTGGGAAAAACTAACCTTCACTCGTGTCTTGTTCTCCATACACTCGAACATCATGCTCAATGGTCCCAGCGTCGTTTTCATCTTCGTGAGAATATTTCTCCCTCCAGGTCTCGACCAGTTTTCTCGAGTCTTTCCCTGCACGGGTTCTGTGTAAAATGTAAAACAAAAATTAAACATTTTTCATCCAGGAAGTGCCAAAAAAGATTCTTCAAAAGAAAATTATTATTATTAATAATATTATCGCGTTAATTTCAAAATCTGAGAAATTTAAATCAATCAAAATTATTTGAATCAATTATTTCTTCGTTCACACATAAAAATCTGAGCCGCAAGTCTCGACATTACTTTCTTGCTGAAATGCGTGATCACGCGTAATCATGTGCATGCTCAATGTCGACTTAACGAGGACTTGCGTTCGCCACAAATGACGCCAACTCTCGATACTATTTATCATAATTCCTTGCTGCTTCGTTGGAAAATTCAGTCGATCGAAAGTTTCCACGTGTTGCGTTAATGCGCGTGAGAACAGAAAAGAAGAATCGAAGCATTCGAGCCTAGCAACGAAGCATATATAATGAAAAAGACGAATCACAGACATACGATTAAAAAAAGCGGAATGCAAAAAATCACAATATTCAATCGCAGAGTTAATTAATCCTCTGCTGACCCACTTTAATTTGGCCCTCCATCAACACACCGATGACCCAGGTCATTTATATTTAAAAAAAATCGTAATTTCGTCACATTTCAATATTAATCAAAGTAAAATAATAATTCAAGTAACAAAATGGCATTAATACTGAAAATTTCACATTCGATAGACTCGAGCTTCCCGATGACTGCACAAAAACGCCATCGAGGAATAACAAATTGCAAATATGATATAAAATTGTCAACATGTACGTGTGTGAGGATAGACATTTGGCTAGATATGTGTCTATATATAATAAATCGAGTCGTGCAGACTGTCGAGATCGAGCGTGCCAATTGGCTTTCTCCAATAACTTTCATCCTGCAGCACCTCAAGGCTTCGTTTAGTTGCACGTTGCATTTTTGTTTCTCTTTCTCTCTCTCTCGAGCTCTTTCCGTGCATTTTTCTTTCGTGCAAGCTTCATCGGCCAACAGTCATCCAGACCAGTTTTTTTACACTTATTTTTCAACTTTTCTTTGTTCACGTACACTGCCACACACATAGAGATAAATATACATGTGGATAATTGACTCGAAGGCACTTTCACTATCGCTCGATCCAATTGAGAGGGCGAGAGTAAAAGTACGCGTGTACATAAACTTGGCTATGAGTATTAATATTATGTGCTCGTCTATGCGCATAAAAAATTATTTATTCATGGTGGTTGTACGCATCTGTACACTCATAGATTTATACACGTGTGCATATTATTTCCACGCTGTATATATAAAAGCGGTAATTGCAAATGTACGGAGATGTGTGCCAGTGCATCGCACTACCTCGACGGCCTACCGCGATACCGATGCATATCCGTTGCACTAGGCACGTTCAACCCGTGAGAATTCACAGAGTCCCTCATCAACTTCTAGCTCACTCACTTTTTCTCTGGCTTTTGTCCTCAAACCGTCTAAACGATCATGTGGAACGAGATCGCTTCAGCAACAAATATACTGTTTCGTTGATTTTATGCTTTTGCTGCGGAGATGGAAATTTTGGGGCGGAGGATGGTGGTGAGCAACGGGTTGACATGATTTTGCACAGAGCGATCGATCATTTCTCTTCACAACCGAAAATTCATATAAATTCATCATTTCACGAAATCCATAAGAAAAATGATAACAACATCGTCCACTCACCGTTGATTACGTTTGATATACTTTCTTATTTGTTATTTTTGATCGTCATCAGCTGGTGGGAGTAAAAAGCGAACGGAATGTTGAGAAACGTCGAATTTGTGGTCTTGCACGCTGATCTGGTGCCGGACCGGGTCGACGAAATCTCTGCCAGTGATGCGTTGCATTGAAGAACGGCGCGCATAAGTTTGCGACGAGTGCATCGCGGGCAAAAGCATCGGACATGGAGAGAGAAAGAGCAGCGCGGAGGAAGAGATAGAAAATCAGAGTGGCTTGGCCCTGCTCTCGTGGTTGACTCGTGCGATGTGTGTTGGGCGATCGTATGTATTCCGGGGTCTCTATACCAGCGGATGATCCCCAGGTTGAGTCGCGCTGGGTTCAATGTCCTGGCGGGCAGCGCACCCGAGAGAGTGCCGAGAGAGGCAACACACCACCACCATCACAGGCTCACAGAGTAAGCCTGGCCAGCCAAGCAACGAGCCAGGCCGAACGAGCGTGCAGTATACACCGCAAAACTCTCATCCATGCACATACGTGCATATACTTTATACAGGGTGTTCCAAAAGTCGCCCCCCCCCCTCTCACGAAATTCATGTGGCGCTCAGATCGTCAAGATTTCCGAAGAGGAACGTTCCGAGTAACATTTTGCTTCGAGCTCTCCAGGAGGAATTAAAATTTCACTATTTTCGGTGGGTCGCTCAGAGGAGATCGCGCTGATTCTGTGCTTCCTGATTAATCAATATTTTTTTCCATCGATTTACCGCAAAGAAAAATAGTCGAGAATCGTCTCTTTCGTAGCATTTCGAGATCTACGAGCGCCCTGAACGTCGAGCCTTCGGCTTTGGAGACACCCTGTATGTTGCCCATATACCTGAGCTCGCGTGTGTGTCCAGTGCCGTGTAGACGGTCGGGAAGAACCAAAAGGGCGCAATTTGGCGCGTCGCAGAGCCCCTGGGCCCTCGAGTCATTGGTGTTGGAGAAATTGGCACATCGAAAAAATCTTCCTGTGCTGCCAAACGAGCACATTTTTTGTTCAAAAAAGCCATAAATAATTGACAGTCTGAGGAAAGGAAACGAATATCGATCCTCCGTAGCTTACAGTCAGAATCGAACGATCTACGCCCTTCTGACTCTCAGGCGATCGGAGGAGCTTGAGAAGACGTAGATGGTTATAGTACCTTTGGTATGTGTGTTACATGGCTCGTGAAGAGCTTACAAGCGTTTGCTTTACGCGAACTAGCCGTAGGTACTGTTACTTTTGCGCGACGAGAGAGGCCCTTCGTGGTCCTCTTCCTCTTCCAACCCTTCTCTCGCTCTTTGCATATTCTTTCGCTTTTTCCTCTGTCTCTCTCGTTCGCGCTCGATTCTCCGGCTCGGGATTATTGCATTTGAGGCACATACGCGTCGCCGCTCAAGCCGCTGCTTTTATCTCATGTGTTGCTTTGTGTGAGTCTCTGCACACGTTCGCACACACGTGCACGCCGACTAACCTTAGGGAATGCACGTACACACGCACACTACGGATCTCTGCGGGAGGGCCTGAGAGACGAGAGAAAACCTACGGAGGCTTCAATCGAGCAAAATTCCTTTGGGATTTTTCTCCGCAATCCCCCATTTCTTTTTCCTTACAATCCGACACACAGCTGAATGCCGTTTGATTGAGAATTCGATTTTATCGCGACGACACGTAATTATGTAGCTCGATGGAGACTAATGGGGCAGGAGAATTTCAAAGTTAAAAATCTATATGAATAAATGAAAGTTTACGCAACAAGTGGGAAAGACAAATTTGACATCGCAATTGACGGGAAAATCATCCACAGAAAAAACGCGAATTATTGTCAACGTTGAAGAAAAATGAGAAAAAACAAAAAGAATCTCGAACCTTACCGATCCGGTCGTGAGTCCAAGACTCGATAGTCATCCGCCTGTGCGTTGTTGGGATAGGTCCGGATATACAACGCGCTTCTGTTCGTGTATGTGTGTGTGTGTGTGTGTGTATAAATATATCGTACGAGTTGAAAAGAGCGAGAGAGATGAGAAATCGAATGGTGCTGCTCCTATTCGATGTTTTTTCCAGCCTAGGGCCACGTGAAACTCACCAAGACTTTTCCGACAGGAGTCGAACCGGATGACAACCTCCTGCCCAACTTCCTGTCTCAACTTCCTGCGTCACGCAGTTTTGTTCTTTCGTCTTTTTCAACCTACGAAATCGCCAAGTTTTTCCTCCGCGCTCCAATCTCCCTATACTTTGCCACCTTCGACTCATCCTTTCCCTATTTTATTCTCTTTTCCTAGTCCCGAGGTACTGTAATCGACAGTTCCGAAGAAATACGCTCCAATAATTCCAAACCCATGATTGACGATCTCGATAAAATATGAAACGATCGATGAATGTGTGTGAAAAAAAATGTTCTCCTCAGAATTACTTTCGATATTTTTTTTTTCTTTACGAAATTCGTATGGAAATCGGATTGGCAATTTTTTTCGGAACTCCGTATAATCCATAGAATTTTATTCAATTTTGTTCGAAATTTTTTGTAGCTCAACGAAATTGACAAAAAAATAAAAAACTGTTTCTGTATTTCGAAATTCCAAGTTGACATTTTTTTTCGTTCAACAGGTCGAAAAAGTGTAATTTTCTGAGCATTCTTGCTAAAGGCTGTTCGCATATAGATTGGTTTGTACGCATATATCGAAGTATTACAAAACCGGGAAGGAAGTGAGAGGAAAACAAAACGGAAGAGAACAAGACCCTTCGCCTCCCCATCCCTCCCCTTTACAACTTTTATTCTTGTTCCTCTTTTTCCATTTGTTCCTTTTTTCTCTTTTTCCTTCTTGTTCTCCTTCGCTGCTGGCGAGAGCTCGCGCCCGAGACTTCGCACAAGTTATATATATTACGCAACTCGTTCTCTCTCTCTCTCT
The DNA here is from genome assembly GCA_037952995.1 of Hyposoter didymator. Lineage (NCBI taxonomy): Eukaryota > Metazoa > Arthropoda > Insecta > Hymenoptera > Ichneumonidae > Hyposoter > Hyposoter didymator. Next base: position 7,060,601 of record JBAJMU010000006.1, on the reverse strand, counting down.
CTCTCTTTCTCTGGCGAGCGTCTGCTTCTCGCGCCCCGGCGAATCTACCCGGGAAAACATCGTCATCCGTGTAGCGTATGATGCAGTAGCAAAACATGCGCGAATTCCGTTACCGGAATTCCAGAACTCGAGCAACTTTATCCAATAAAAAACAAAACTGGAAAAAAACAACCGCAAAACGAATTCTCGCGAGTTTCATTGACCAGTGAATAATTAACGAAAAAAATGATGTGTGCCCAAACATTTTTTGCATTACGGATCAATTATTTATTCACACTCGTTCCTGAAAAGCCACGAGTTTCTTCAATTTTATCACTTGCCGGGCAAATTAAAAATTTTCGCACTCTACGAAATTTGCAATTGTTTTTTTATTTTATTAATTCTTCTAAAGTCTGTAAATAAAATTTTAACCGTCGCTGCTCATTTCAAATCGATGTCTTGAAAGTTCGTGCCGGCTGATTTTTTTTCTATCTGTTCTTATTTCTCTGTAGAAATTTTTGCAGAATCCATTGTTATCGTTATTTTTGTTCGTTTTTATAATTGCATTCGTGAGCCCCTTACGAAGGCATAATAAATTTATTGCCCTCTCTCGCTCTATCTCGCCTTTTGAATTTCCTCCGTGAGTAACGCGCCGACAATCGGCAAATTCGTAAAAGAGTATGCACATTCTAGTGCGATGATGGTGGTAGTGTAGTGCACGAAGAGTAACACAGCGAGAAGAGAAAGAGAGAGAGAGAGGGAAAGAGAAAAAGTGGGAGAGAGAAATCTGCGAGGTCGACGCCCGGGCGCAACAAGTGCTGGGAGAGCACTTCGAGGCGGCACGCTCGCCGTCGTCGTCGTCGTCCTCGGCGTCGACGACGACGACGACGTGCGTGCCTTCTGTTCTGCTGGAGTTGCCTCGGCGTCTCTGCGCCTCAACGTTCCCAGTCCGGCAAACGCAGCATCTCATCTGTGACGTGATGATAATCATACATTCATGTTTTTTTTTGCCTTATTCCCTGCCGCGCGTTTTTTTTTCGGCTAATAATCGGCGCACGGAGAAAGCGAAACGATATTACGAAGTCAAAATGAAAATGAAACGTGTCGAACTAATAATAACTCGGCGTCTCGCGTGACCGAGAAACGAGAAATGAATAGTTTGACAGAATTTTAATGTCGAACCCCTCGAGGAATTTCGTCTCTCGGTCTCTTTCAACTTGAACCGATTCTCCGATCGGACGTGCTTCTTTTTGCGAAATATTTTCAACATTTTTTTCAGCCAAAAAGTTCGGAACGGTCTAAAAAATTATTTCGGCTTCGAATAAATTTATTTTCCTGCTAAAATATGCGGACGAAAACTCATGGGATTTGATCATCCATTGCAACACCTGAAAATAATGCTCCGATTCCGATAATCAGAAAAAAAATCGATGATAAAATGTTTTCGCGTAATTCTGATAAACACGAAGAACGTCGAAAACTGCAGCATCCTTTATTGTCGGAAGAATACAATAAAGAGCGTTGCGGGAAAGGATCCTGATTCTTCTTCACTCGCCGTTGTAGCGTGACGAGTATAGTATTTCTTTCTTTTTTCTTTCCAAGTACACAAAATTTCGAGCCTTTTCTTTGGCGTTATGGCCGGGCGTTATTCTCGAAGCGTGCTCGTATCTGTAACGCTGGAGTGTATGATCTCTTGTTGATGGAGAGGAAAGGAGGAAGAGGAGAGAAGTACGTACCCGGTTTTATTTCTCGGATGGATGAGAAAGGAGCGTGAAAATTTTCGGGCCAAGTACGAAAACGTGCTTGAGGAGTTGAGGTAAAACGTCGTTGCACGTTTGTTGGAGCAAAGAGAGAAAGAGAGAGGGAGAGAAACGACGCGACGAGCAGCAACGACCAGTTCTTGGGAGCCTCGGGTTGAGTCTCGAGGTCGACGCCCGGGCGCAACAAGTGCTGCACTCTCAACACCGAGAGAGCCGTACATACGCGCCCCGCTTCGCTAACACACCCTCCCTCCCTCCCTCTTTCTTGTCCCGCACCGACCCTCTGCAAGAGTAACTTGGACGGATACACGCCGTGGCCCAGCATGCACACGTACTACGGTAGTAACAGCATCAGAACTATCCTCTCCTCCTCCTCCTCCCCCTCCTCCCTCTCCCTCTCTCGCTCTCTTTCCATGTACCACGCTCAGCCATTTTCCCTCACCCTTTTTACTCAGCGAACTAGCTAGTTGGCTTAGCTAGATATGCCAGTCTCTCCCGCTCTCTCTTCCTCTCTTTCACTCCCTATATTATCGTTTCTCCTCCTTTCTTTCTCGCCATAGCTCACGACGCGCAAACTCAAGCTAATTCCAGCACATTTTGCAGCGCACCTCAACACACCGAGTGGCTCTCCCTCTCCCCTCTCCCCTGCGTGACATCTGCTGGCTTCTTTCCTCCATGTTTACCCCCCCCGAGCAAACTCGCACTCTTTTCTCGATGAGAGAGGTCCTCATGGTCATACAAAAATCTGCAGCCAAATCTTTACGCCAAAAAAGCGATGCAAACTGGATTGCGTAATCGACTAGTTCGCTCCTCCACCGCCACGCGGTCTCGAACCAACTCCTCTCTCACATGTGATGAACTACGCCTCCAAATATTTATCAAGCTTTGCACTGGGTCACGCGTTCCTAGAGTTAACGAGTGCAGCACGCCGTTGGCTTTTTGCCAACCGATTTTATACCATCCTCCGGGACTTGCGCATTCCCTAGGGACTTTGAAAACTTTCAAGGGAATAAAGTTTCTCCCGGTTTTCAACGTTTCCCGATTTGTTTATACGACAAAGCTTTGCGACTATTGAAAACAATTATTTTGTTGATAATTTTGGAACCTTGATAATCTTCGAAATGAACTGGCTCGGAAAATTTGATTTTTCACTGAAATTCATTTACAATTTTCATTTATTTTGTCATACGGAAATTTGTCGGAATTCGAACCCCCGCGTTTCCGATTCGTTTCGACTTTGAGTACACGGTGTGAATTTTATATAAAAAATTACTATGCTAACATAGTTCCCTGGTACCACATCGTCCCTCTGAGAAATTGTATCAATGTCATAGTAATTTTTCATTCAAACTCTATCGGCAATCGCGGAAATTTTGAAATTTTTTGTCAAATTTTGACATTTTTCGCCCAATTTTAGTTAAAAAATTGCTAGGTATTTGCTAAAATTTCTCAGAGGGACGATATGGTACCAGTAATTTTTTATATAAACTTCTCTCCGCGTAGAATTGTCCAAGCGACTATGATGAGGATGAAAATTCTGAAATATCTTGTTGCTAATTTGATCCAACGGTTTTATTCATTTGTTCGCGAAAATCCATAGAAAATTTGAGCAGAAACTTGAATCACTGAATGGAAAAATCATAATTCGAATATCGCGGACCAGTTCGCAGAAAAGAAAATTGGCATGGCAGCGCCATCTAGCGTCGAAAAGCCTCAACTTTCAGTCAAACTCGTTCCTAACCTCCAAGACCTTCGTGTTCGAATCTTAATACATTTTGACGAAGATCAGAACCGAGAAAAATAATAGAATCGAGAAAAACTCACCTTGATGAGGCAAAAACTTGCGCTTCGGAACATCCTCGCTGTCTACGAGCTCCGATTTGTCTTTCGACTGGAATTTAATGAACAAAAATGAATGATCTACGATCCACTATGCTAATAACAACTTTGCCACGTGATACATACTTTTGACGAAGATGCTGCCTTGCCTTCGATCACTGATTCGTATTTACTCAGATTGTCGTAAATCGCTGCCGTAGGTACGGGTATTTTCAGCTTCGGAGAGTACAAAGCCTTCCTAGGATCGAACTTGTTGCTGCTCAAGTCCAAACTCTCGTCCGACGAACTACTTCCTCCGTCCGCCATTTTGGATTTGCAGAAAACGCTCGGTTACGTCGAATCGAACGCGTTCATTTCAAGCCACTTTGTATTTTACAAAATTGCATTTGTCGATATGCCACACGAGTCTCTGCAGTTGTTCCGTTCCAGGGAAAACAAAATTTCAAAAATTTTGCTCACTGCAAAAACGTTTTTTCTCACCTTCCAACAGAATGGCTTCAATCTGCAACTTGAAACTATTTTAAAGTAAAAACGTATGGCCTTTAGCTTTCACGTCAAAAATACAGGACCGCAGCGATTAAAAACGAAATTGATCAAAAAGAAAATTGTCGAGTCCATAATAATCGTTTTTTATGTTTCGACCATCGTCCAAGTCCACAACCTCATTTCTGCAACTGTTCTAGCCCTCTCTTCTGCTTTTTTCTTGTTTCCAATTACAAAACATTGAGCTAGCCCATTGACGTTTGATGAATCTCATGATTGCAAGAAAAGCGCGTGCCCTGACGTTAGAAAGTAGACTCTGAACTCCTGGAGGGACTCGGAACGATTTTGATCAAGAGAAAAAATGCGAAAAGAAAGAAAGGTGAATTGGCTGGTTCGTTGACTCGTCAGTAGCTTTAGATATTTGGGTGGAATGTCGATTAGACTGGTTTGCAATGTTCTCTCCGCTAATAAGCGTTGTTTTAATGCTGCGATTTGATAGACACGCGTGTGGAAGCCAGCGAGTGAGAAAATCAGAGAGAGGGACGTTGATGCAGAGGATGTTAACCCTCGATTCGATAGAAACTTTCTTTCTTGGTTGCGGATTACGTAAAGTCAGTACAAATACCAGTATTAGACGAAGCTGTTGTGGTTAATACGTGCACGAGGTATATTGCTGAATAGAAATGTACTCGCGCGGGAGCACGGTGGAATAGACAGTGAGACGGCGATATAGTAGCTAAACAGGCGAGGTTACGCTCACAGGAAGTGAAACAACCTACAGAAAGAAAGTTTTCGCTCAGGCTCGCGCTTCAGTTTTCACTTTCATGGAAATGCCACGTTCCCTCCCGTCCCTCGCTCCCCTCAGCTCAGCTTTTCCCTCTTTTTCTTTCTATCGACCTTCCGATCGCGCATCTCGTACCGCTATTATATGCATTAACTCGCTCCTGTATCTAGCCATTGGCATCGTCTGCCACTCTCGACGCCAGCCAAGAAAATCATCAACGACCGTCCATTCCCTTCTGAGTGTCCCTTCCCCTCCCTCTCTCTGTCTCTTTCTCCCATACGGTCCATAATTAGGTTGGACATCGAGCGTAAACGCACATCACACACTCAACGATCTTCGCTCGGTCTTTCGATAAACAATGTGGCTGCGAAATATTGAGATTATGAGTCCAGCTGTTTTGGCTCTTGCCTGGCACCGTTTCTAATATCCAGATATTGTCGCGAATCGATTTTCATTCAGTTCCAAATGGACTGCAAAAAAACATTTTTCATTCTGTTTCTCGTGACTTTTGGCACGTGCGTTTAATTGGTTGTTGTTGTTTTTGGGTTTTCAGAAAAATCGTATTGAATTCAGCGAACACAAAGGAAGTTGTGCCAACGAGGGAATCACTTCCGAGGCGCCCCAAGGCGAAAGGGGTGTGGGAGGGGTCCAAGACAAGACGTAGGTGATTTTGGATGTTAGCAGGCGCGGGGGTGGCTAAAAAGGCCCCACCGCAGGGTACGGGTCCCAATGCCGGTCCCCGTATCGCAAACGCTCACGCTCACCTCCACCCTAGTACCCAAGGAGGAGTCAACAATGCCCTTTATAGACGACGAGCTACTTTGGTGCCCTGACAATGACGGCAGAATGGTAGATCTGACTCAGTGCCTTCAGGTATTAACACTTTTCATTATTTCCTCAACGAAATATTTCCCACAAAACTCTCATTAACAACGTCATTTATTTCACCGAAAAAAGAATAAATTTTTCCATGAATAATCGAAAAAGAAAAAAAAAACACACAATTTTTTTCATTTCATCGACGGCGAAACATTTTGTTTGCAACTTTTTTGGCCGTTGAATTGAAAAAAAAAAAAAAAAACAGAAGAATTAAAAAATTGCACAAAAGTCAAAATGTCGTGAAATTACAGTGAAAAACATTTTTTCAAATGCTGTGCTCCCTTAAGGAAAGCACCACAGGTCAATCCGTGGAGTTTTCCGCAATGGAGCTGAGCGCACTAGTTGGTGCTCCAGCTGCCTCGAACGTGCCTTCGGAGGACGGTGAGGGTGAAATGTCCGGTGTGAACGAGGAACCGTTCGACACGCTTGACACATTTTTACGTGAATTACAAGCCGATCTGGCTGAGCCGAGTCAGCCGACATCGACGACGACCCCGACGTCGATAACGTACAGGCGGCAGAGGTACAACATCGCTGCGGCGAATCCACTACTCGCGGGTACGTATGCTCAGACATGTAGAGAATCATTTTCTAAACTTGCAAGTTCAACCGAGCTGGATGAACCAAATCATTTTTTCCCGCTCGAACGTTGTCCCGACCGAGTCTTCTCGTTACAGAGAAGCTGGCAGCACCTGCGGCTCAAATGTCACATGCTTCCATTCCATATTCCACGAGAACGGAGATAAAGACGGAACGATTTGTTCATCCGGAGAACAGCAAAGGTAGGACTCGTCAAATTCAACAAAACAAAAATTTATGTCATCGATTTACCGACCGGAAACTCATTACCAACTGTCAAAACTTCTCCGCGGTCGACCTTGAAGTATGCGCGTTATCGACCCATGGTAACATTACCGGCGGTCGGTAATTCGAGAGCCTCATCGGGCGAGGCAAAGTGTTACTCTCGGTCGGTAAAACGGCAAGTTCAAATATTTTAACTCGTCCCTGTGGTTTTTCTCACCGTTGATACACCAGAAAATCGCAATTTCCGCCTTTTCACTCACGCAGCCGAGCAGCGATCCCCCCCCACTCCGACTGCTTCATATTTACCGAGTCGGGCTCAAACCGCCGGGTCTCGAGCTCGTTGAAAGGGAAACCGGCCAAGGCCCCCGCGAATTGCGAACAGACATCCGCGTTAGCAATAATCGCGCACGCGTTCGGCGTACTTGAAAGAAAAAAAAAACGAAAAAAAAAGGACGATGAAAAAACAACAACGTCGGACGAAATAACGATCGCGTGAGGGCGAAGAGGGCCAAGGGGGCCGAATTTGTTTCGACTAACAGACACGCGGTAGGCAGATCTCGTTACTTAAACGCACCAACACCGGGGACCACGGGGAGCGCCGAGGTGGTAACATTACGTACGTGCGTGGCCCAATTCTTACAATTTACAGCCGCACAACAGAGCGAGAGAGAGAGGGAGAGAGAGAGACGTAGTTTCGTAACTCTTGCAATGTGTGTACACGATTTTTACTCTCTTATCCCCACTCGAAAAAAAACCCCCTTGAAAACTAAACTCGTACGTCGTTCTCGATCGAAACACGTTTTAAGCCTTTTTTTCGTAATTACGACATCGATTCACTATTCCCTTTTTTTTAGACCGGGTTTCTTTGGCTTTCCAAAAAAGGGGACACTCGGCCAGACTCCGGAACGAAGGGATCATTTTTTTCGACAGTTTTTTCATCATTTTGAGAATTTTTCTCAGCGGTAGAAATGAAAATGATCGAAAATCCTGACCAACTTTAATTTTTTCGAATTTAGAAAAAAAAATCAAGTTTTTATTGAGAGCGAATTTGAAATCGATGAAAATCTTTTAGACCGCGAAAAAATCAAGAAATTTTGGCGGTTGCGAACATTTATGGTTATTATTCGAAAAACCGAATTCGTCACGACCCGAAAACCACGAATTTACGTTTGTCATTTCGTGATTGCATTCTGGAAATTTTTCAGCCGTTCCACTGTGTTTTTTTTTTCTTCTTTTTCGAACTTTGACGAGAGATAATTGAAAATGGATCTTCACGGTTATAAAGAAAAATGGCAAATTCACGAGAGTTGCTTCTGGAAACTTTCATTCGCAAGATTAGAGAAACGCGTTTTGGCGCATTACGAAGTGATAGAGCGAAACACGAGAAAAAATTAAGCACATTGCGCTCACGCAATGGCTGTTAGTCATCCAATGAGCGAGAAAGAGAGCGAGAGAGGGAATTCGTAAACAACATCGTGTAGTTAATGATTAATTACTCTTTTCTTCGTTCGTTATAGATGAGCTCTCCGTATCACTTTCGCCGTGTTCGTGACGCGTGACAAAAATCTTCCTTTCCTCGCCCTCACCTCGATTTCTTTCAATTTTCTTGGCTCCTAGAAAACTGCACAAATTTTCTTCACTCTCATTAACAATTGGACCGAGTAATGAATCGTTGATTAAGTTTTTCTGCAACACGAACAAAACTCAACGAAGCCACAATATTTTTCTGGATTATTTTCCTTCGTCTCGTTAATTCGACATTTCCGGTGTCGCTGTCACGACGTTTTTTGTAAAAAACCAAAAATATTTGTCAACGAAAGAAAAACTACAAGTTAGAAAAACGACTAACGAGAAATGGAAATATTAATAAACCAAGAAAATTGCAAAAAAAGAAAAAACAGCAGCAGCAAGTAACAAGATGACGGAAAGGACAATCGTTGTTCTCGAATTGCATCCAGCTGCCCTCCTTCGTTTCTCTCTCGTATATTCCAGATGCTCCTTTTGCTCGTTCGCTGCACTTGTCACTTTCTCGTGCACGCACTCTATATAGCCCTCGACGACTTCCCTTGACCCTCCCCAAACACATAAATCCTCTCGCGCACACGTCCCAGAGGCGTCTCACACTCGGAAATAGATCAGAGTATTTAATAGCGTCTTAGAGAAGATCGACCAGTCCGAGAGGACTTGGCGAATTTTCGAACAAGATTTCAACGATTAAGGATGGAGGAACGATAAAAGTTACATAACGAATAAAACAATTATCCGCCATGATAAAAATTTGCAATGCGGATTAAACCATCGAGACAATTTCTGTGGGATTTTGTAAAAATGCATTGATGAACAAAATTGACTGACTGGCTGGCACTTGTCATTAAAATCATGGAAAGTTGGTAAAAAAAGTAATTTGTGACGGTGTCAGATTTTTATGTTGGAAGTGAGAAAATTGGCTTGATCACAATTTTGTAAATTGCAATTTTTTATTTGTTTTTTCTCTAATAATGTGGGTCATGAAAATTTTGAATGCAATTTCCTCATTTAATCAAGGCTCGAGTACTGTTGGAAAAATGACGAATATCGTCAGCTGAATCTCTGAAATTTCATCGCAATCTATCGGTTATTTAGTTCATTGAATAATTGTTTGATTTTTTCTTTCATTTTTTTTTACCATTTAATTTTTCCCTCTCTTAATGTTTCTTCCTCACAGTCCTTTGCTTCATAAAACCACTGACCCAATAATTATATAACCGGCACAATGCTTAGTGAGGTATGAAGTCGCTTTGCTGTGATCGGGACACCGAGAGAAAGAGAGAGAGAGAGAGAGAGAGAGAGAGAGAGCTGATTCGAACACATTGAGCAATTATGTCAATAGAGTGTTATAGCGAGTGCAACGGTACACTTTGAGTCTCAGGTTGCTTATTATTATACCTGCTTCATCATAAATATATACGTGTATATGCATAAATAAATATATGCAATACACGGAGACAAACACTTTGGATAAATGGTCGAAATGAGAGATCCGAGCGTTACGAGATTCGTGTATTTTTTTCTGGCTTGTTGAACGCGAGAATTCATCTGTATCAATATGTTGGCATTTCCATTATCAACATGCTCCTTCCTGATTTATAACAAAGTTTGATTAACAAATGTATTGTTAATTAATTGTATCGCGTTACGTGTGTTACGATATTTTTCTTCTCGTTTTTCGTGTCGGAAAAGCTGCTTTTATTTACGCGAGTATTACGTGAGGGCGCATTATGAATCCGGAATTTGGGGCTCGAAAAAGAGAAGGAGATATCCCAGGATTGGGTAATCGGTTTCCTCGTATTGCTACACGATACTCATGGGGGTTCCCTTCGAGAATTTCTCCCGTCCCTCTCTCACTTTCTCTCTTTTTCTCTCTCTCTCTCTCTCTCTCGCTTACCCGTGCGATCCTTCGTTCCTTCGTTTACCTTTACCGCATACGCAGCAATCTTCGTACAAGGCTCGAAAGTAAATTCACGATGGCCACGTTTGAGCACTGATGCAACTGGCGCTCGTATTTTGCCAGCAATTTCGAATCTATCAGCCGTTTCGATCGAAAATGTCCATAAAACTATTCGGCGACACCCAAAATCTACGCAACAACGAACACCCAGTGATTCTCGTGATAAAAAAAATTTCGGAACCGAATTTTGCAATTTTCAACGATTTTCAAAGTTCCGCGATAATTCAGAAGCACGGATCGCGTCTTTGAATTTTCAAAAAATATGCAATTTCTCACAGTTTTTGAGGATTATTCAGAATTTTTTTTTTTTCGAAGACGCAAACATTTTCTTGTGAATAAAGAAAAAAAAGAAAAAATGTAAATTCTATTAGATGCAAATTTCACCATAAAAGTATGTATACGAATTGATATGGCGCGACGCGTGTGCATGTGTGTTGAGTCTCGCAAGATCGAGTCTTTTAGCTCAGCGATCGTACATCCATTATCCTCGTTCGCGATGTATTTTACACACGTACACAGTCAGGTGAGTGCGCATACAAGCACGATCCGCAAAGATCATTCCAACAGCCGGCACGTCGGGTGTACCAGAAGAGCGTGTGTTGACATTTTCTGTAATCGGGGTCAGGGCCCCCTGCTGCCAATGGTTGTAATTTTACTTTTAACCAGCCCTAGGGCGAATTCACCATTTCTTCATTCTTCAGCCATAACTACAAACCGCAAATTTCACCTTTTTTTTTGCAATCAGTATCTAATTCGATCCACCTCATTATTTTACTCAATCCTCGACTACAATTTCATTAATATTCGATATTTCATTCAATCGCCGCGAAACAATAATTCCCTTGCTTCTTTCCCATCAAGAAAAAAACAAACTCAATACTAAAAATATATTTTTATTAATAAATAAAAATTAAGGAAAATTCCTGACATTAATTTCAAGAAAAATCAATTTATTGCGAAATAACGATCGAATGCTTCACAGTTATGTGATTGAGTCTACACGTGGGTGCTATCAGAGGCACTTGTTTGCCTCACATGCAGTGCACACATTCGTCCCTGAAAAGGTCTTGGACTCTGCCAATCACTTAGTTAAAATTTATACAGTTATATTTTCGTATCAAACTTTGTTAGTTTCATTTATATTTATTTATAAACATACATGCATGAGAAACTGACCAAGTCAAGGAGGACGTTGCAGTATTCTCTTCTGGTTTAAAATGTATATACATGCATATAGTTACACACTTTTGAAATATATATTTTTACGTCGGAAGAGGACACTGCAACATCCTCCTTGACTTGGTCAGTTTTTGGCAGTAAGCCTGACGATCCACATTGAGAATAACATGAGCCAACAGTTCACCTGTTTACTGATTATTTAATATGTACAAAACGATGAGTATACTGTACAAATTTATAATTATAATTCAAATTGCAGAATTGTGGTATTTTTCGAGTTATTTTAAATTCAAGACAAATAATTTAATAATTATTAATAAAAATAGTTGAAAATTTATCGTTGGTAAAAAAGTAAATAGAGAATTTGTTAAGATGGTCACAAGTAAAGCGAAGGAAAAACTGGAAGCTGAATAGAAATAATTTGGAAGCATGCGATGATCATTTGAAGATTTCCGACTGGAAGGGCGAAAAAAAGATGAGATTTTCAAGATAATCAATGTTTTGGAATCCGAGGCCCTTATCCCTTGCTCTTACTTTCCACATTGCCCCTAAATTGGTCTGCCACTGATCGAACACATGTCACCCATTTACGAGCACAATTCGTGGCTTTAATTTCTTTTTCCTGGATCGGAACGCCTCTGAGATGCAACGACAGGTGGAGCCTGCTAAGAAATTCTCGCCAAAGGGGTTTAAGGGGAGAGCAAAAAATGTAGAAAAAAACTATGCACCTAAAAAAAAAAAAAAACACCGTTGAGAGGAATAACATAACCCATATACAGCATTTATTTTTTGTTTTTTTATTTCGACGCAGAACATGAAACTAAAAATGTCTGTGCGATGCACGCACACTTATTTATTCGGATGCACGATCCGGGACGAACACGTGCACTCTCCCTCGGGACGAGATCGTCACGATTTTTTATCTCTTTTCCTCCACTCCTTCCGAGCAAAAAACAATTTTTTTTTTTTTTAAATGCAAAGCCTCGTTTATTTGTTTATTCATTTCAATTCTGTCTTCAAAATTTATTCACATTCCTACGATCTCGCCAGTTCCACACACGATAACCCAAACAATGTGAAATCACGTTCACGATTTTTGTTTTGCACAAAGCGTCGATGCAAAAAATTCAACTTTTTTTGTTGCTTTTGCACCAAGTAATTCTGTAGCAGGCCCGGTAGTTTCGACAGGATTTCTCTCCCTAGTCTCTCCTCCTGATCGTAGTGCCAATGACCAAGTGATAAATACACAAAAAACAATTCGAAGGTCGCGTCCACGCTCAGCCTCCTCGTTGCACTATCAAAAAAGTCTCAACACATTCGTTTTGTTTTTATTTTTTATTATTAATCCTTGACATTGTTCACTCTTGGAAACAACAATAATGTTTACGAGAATTTCCGAAATTTCAAATCAGTTCTTACAAATTTAGCCATTTTATTGAAGACGAAAATTCACTGTTTTCTAAATTATGCCGAGGGGAAAAAAATCCAATTCGAAGCCAATTTTGTTGTGCAAAAATTATTATTTTTCAATGTCTTAAGGGTGTGACGTAATGATCATTTTATCATTGGAGTTGGCATAATTTCTTGTGGAATTACGACTCGAGGCTGATATTCTTACAATTATAAATATATATTCGTCTATGATATTAAAGCGACAGGGAGGGAGAGAGAGAGAGAGAGAGAGACAGAATAGTGAATTTAAAAAAAGAAACAGAGTGAGCAGAAGGGAAAGAGACATAAAGACAAAAGGAGGGGGGGGGGGGGAANAAAAATGAGTCGCACCTGTTATAAGCCCCCGCACATACACAAACACACGCCTCTCGAACTCTCGACATTCATAAAAATTCTCCGAGTAGTCTCGACAGCGCTCGAGCGAGCAATTCTAATGCGCGCACAATTTCCGTGAGAAGCATTTTTCCCAGAGTATGGACTCGTGGTTCTCGTGGTCTTGTCGCCCTTCTCCACATTTCTGGCTTCATAAAATCGCGGATTCTCAAAAGAGTTGCTAAACATTCACGATCTAAAGACAAAACCGACCATCGGGTGAGAGGAATGTGTGCCACACGGCAGTGGATGAAATACGAAAGAACGAGAGAGGGGGGGGGGGGGGACTGCACATAACACAAATCCTATTATTTGCTAAGGATCGTGAAAAAATTGATAATCGCACGTTTGGGGGTTCAGGTTCGAACTGCATGGAAAGAAAAATCATTTCCCATCAATTCGAAAGTTTATATCAAAATGAAATATCGATTTTTAAAATGACTGAATATTTTTCTGGGAAAATTCGATTCTTGAAGGTCAATTGTGAATAGTCAATAATTCGTAATCAATTAGCGATGCTTCAGAATTTATAATGAAATACAATGGAAACGGTTTACGAAGCAACGTCTTATTTATCGGAGATACGCCATCCTGATAGTCAAGTGCAATGGATTAAAATATCGTTGAGAAAATCGCGCTCACGACACGCATTGCTAGCTTATGTATCGCGGACTTGTGCTCGTTCGCCGCGCAGACCATGTAATCCTTTATCCTTGGACCTATCCTATATGCCAGCCGGTAAACAATTTCGCAATGAGAATCGCGCCTCGATCGGGAATTTCCTTATACACACTGCCATAAGTAACAACTTGGTATATTATCTCGATACCAAGCGAGGAACTTGTCCGGCTAAAGCACGATCGAATCTAATCGAAGTACATGCTTGAACGAAAAGGAAAAAAATTGGGGCAGCAGCTTGAATAATTGACGTTAACTAGAAATACGTTTTTCCTAATTAAACAATTTTTCTAGAATTTTTTCTTCGAGTACTTTTCTTCACAACAGCCAACAACTTTTTACTTACGGTCTTGTAATTTTCTTCGATCGTTCTCAACGCCGAGCATTGATACGAACGTTTGGAAAGATCGTCAAAGAAATTAACATTCATTAATATATTTGTCACTAATTAATTAATGATTATTGATGAAATGTCAACGTTTCGAATATATTTAGAAAAGGAGTTGTGTTCCCTTCTCCGTTCTATTGGCCGAGTTGTCAACACGACTGTCTAATCTGCCTCAAGCATAATTCACATTCGAAATACCGGAAAAGCTTAAATCGCTGAATCGAATCAGATATTCAATTAAAAATAAATATCCGTTGGAGCGCGGAGAGTCCGGAAATTCTCGAAAGATCATTCACGTTTGGTGAACTCGCAAGTATTACGAAGGAATTGGTACACGTGTACGAGTTACCTCGTGGTGGAAAGATCATTACCTCGAAATTCAGAACTGCGAGCCTAACGCGAAGTCGATTTCAGTAAGAGAAGGAAAGGACGAAGGCAAAAAAATGAATAAACGAAGAGAGAAAGAGAGAGAGAGAGAGAGAGAGAGAAATAGTTGAGGCGATAGTGAGGTAAATAACGCGAAAAGGTGGACGAGGTGGAGGGGGGAAGGAAAATATAAGGAGACGGCAACGCAACAGTTTAGAGTGAAGCTCGTTACGTCAGTGAAAGTGTTATGCCAATGTGGGCCGAGGCTAACCTGCTGCCTGCTGTGTTGCTTACGATGGTGCTCGCTGCCTTGTTCCCCTGGAGCTCTTTACACACGTTTATTCACACACTTGTTTACTACAACACGATTCCTTCTTTTCCTCCCTCTCCTCTTTCCCTCCTCGGTCACTCTCCATTTTTTATTATTTTTCATTCCATGAGTCTTCCCTCTTTCTCGATCTCTCGATCCACTCGTGCCTTCCTTTGTCTCTGCTCCTCTTTGTCCCTCTGTTTTCCCAACTGTCTCCGATTCCTATTCTTCGGCAATCCTCTTTGTGTCGTTCTTTCTGTTGGTTGCCTCGTCATCCTCCTCCTCCTTTTTCCTCGCACTATTCCTTTGTCTCCCCGACTGTCAAGAATTCATCCACAACTTTCGCACTCATAAAATCAAATGCTCGAAAAATGACGAAACGTAATTCGCCAATTATCGAGTCTGGTCTACAAAATT
The DNA here is from genome assembly GCA_037952995.1 of Hyposoter didymator. Classification (NCBI taxonomy): domain Eukaryota; kingdom Metazoa; phylum Arthropoda; class Insecta; order Hymenoptera; family Ichneumonidae; genus Hyposoter; species Hyposoter didymator. Next base: position 7,045,424 of record JBAJMU010000006.1, on the reverse strand, counting down.
CTCAACACATTCAACGACTTTGGACAGAACTACTTGCAGGAAGTGTCGGGAGACCCTTTACCACGGAAATTAAGATTAAAAATAACGCGGCCAGTCTCATAAACACGGACATTTCTGAGCTGCTACCTGCTTTTCAATTCGATCCAATACAAAATCATTCGCGAAGCAATCGAAGCGTGAAAATATGCAACTTTAATACGACGATATTTCTCCTCTTATCTCTGAGATCCTGATCGCGTTACATGTTATTTGGTCTTCATGTGTGTAGATCTCAAGATTGAGAATGCAAACACGACGAGAACAGCGCGCGATTCGAAGGAAACAAACAATTATTGCTATTTCTTTCGTAATTCATTTCGATTGATGTAAAACGAGAAGCGATTTGTATTTTACTACGAATCGGTTCATTTCGGCATTCGAAACAATAGTATTTGAGAAAAAAACCGTGCTGCAGACACTGTGGGTCAATCAGACCCATTATTAACAAAAACCACGTCGAACAAAAATGAGCTTGAATTTAGAGAAAAAAGATACAATCGGGATACGATGAATAAGAGTCTCTCGGAGCAATGATGATGATACATGCAAGCGTGTCATGCACCTTTTGTCCTTTGACGACAACGACCATCTATACATTTATGGATGCACTGAGCATGCATCTATGTATGAGTATGATAACCAACGGTGCAAATATAATACTCCATCGGCTATATATATTACCGAAGAGTGAAGAGCTTTATGGGAAGACATTGCTATCTGTACACGTGACTTGCACGTGTGTACATATATAATGTAACTGTATATTCATTTTCTTATTTATACTCGGTAAGGATATTTGCAACGGTGCTTGAACTATGGATGATTGCGAAATTCCGCACATCCTCAAAAGAAATTACGACAAAAAATACACGGAGAGAAATTTATATCAAAAATTACTATACCACCATAATTTCCTGGTGACTTATCGTCCCTATGAGAAATTTTATCAAAAACATAGTAATTTTTCATCCGAAATTGGGAGAAAAATTTCAAATTTCCGCTATTTCCGATAGAATTTGAATAAAAATTACTATGTTTTTGCTACAATTTCTCAGAGGGACGATATGTCACCAGGGAACTGTGGTGACATAGTAATTTTTTATATGAATTGCTCTCCGTGTTTACAAAAATTATTACATTTTCAAGATCACTCACACTCCATTTTCACTGTAAATTCCGAGCATATTTCTTCGACTTTTGAATAGGCAGTTGCTTCATTTTAGAGTGCGATTAAAAAAAAAAAAAAAAAANAAAAAAAAAAAAAAAAAAAAAACTTTTTAATCAATGATTCGAGTAAACAATCAATTTTGTTTGGGTTTATAGTTATCGATAGTTCTATGATAGTTCGGTTATTTGAATAATGATTTCTTGAGCTTCTTGGATGACATTTTGATCGTTTCGTTGCTGACATTTGAGTGATGAACCGGACGTGTGGAAAAACACTCGTCCTCGTATTTTCATGGGCTGCTCTCGAATTTTCTTCGAGTGGCCACTTTGTATCGGGGCGATGTGTGTCTCGCACCCTCTCAGGGCCATCTGGACTATATTTTCTTCAGCTCAAAATCGACCTGTTTCTTAAATATATTTCCAGACACACGAGTATTCATATTTGAGATGATTTTGAGTGCCGTGGAAAAAATATGGTCGAGCGATAATCTGCTCCTTCTCATGCTTTTCCATGAGAGGATCATTATGGCTCTGATGAGAAGATCCTGCTCTCGAGATCTCTCCTTGCTAGAGAAAGCGTAGGAAATATTTATTTAGGAAGTGAGAAACCGGAAGTCTCTCCTTGAGATCGCAGCTCGCGTATAGAAGTGTCGATACGTGAAGAGATATCCATGAAACGAGAGGATGCACGAAAGAAATTAGTCATTTATAGGTCGAACGTTCAATGCACCATCAACGTAATTATCTGCATTTTCTTTATTCTATTAAATGATATTTCAAACACTCAAGGAGACGCAGGATTGCTTCAAAATAAAAATCTTTTTTCCGCCGTAGGAACGAATTTGTACAAAATTCTATAAAACACTAAAGTGAAGGAAGAAAAAAATTGCTACAAATTTTACAAATCATTTATCGTTAATTCGAAAAATAATCGAAGTCCGCGAATTCTGGGTATGAAAACCGAGACTGGTTTCCCATTTCAAATTGACCGAGAGTGCGAATTCACTGGAAATCAGAAAGAACGTTGTTCGAGGTGGATTGATTCCCAACCGAATTGAAACCCTCTTTACGTAATAAGTCTATAGGATATCAGAAACGAGATATCATCAAAATCCATTCCTTCATTATCTTTCGTCCAATTTATCCTCTAAAGATTTAATCCAAAGATCACATTCTTCAGCTAATTGAAAAAGTAGATTGCCAAAGATATTTGTTATTTCCGGGTATATTATATATCGTTCGAGAAAAATTACATACGACAGAGATAGCGAACGACGGAGAGGGTCAAATCTAGATCGATCATACGGCATCATCGATCCCAATCGAGCCGGAGAAAGAATAAAAATAAAAATCATTGCTCTCATGACTGATTAAGACGAACTGGGTCGTTCCGATCATTATTTACCGCGGAGAATCGAACTCGCCAGAATCCAATAGTTTTTCTCCACTGACTAAGCATCGTCGCATCCGTACAATCAATTTTGTCCAACTCTTGAATGAACCAACGAATGAATAACAATTCAAAGTCAATATCGATCGCAACGTGAAATCGATTAAAAAATATTGATACATAAATAAATATATACGAAGATGATGAATAATCCGTAAGTCGAATCCTGATTCCGGGTTTCCTCTCCCCAACTGCTCTTTGTCATCCGACGCCCACTTGATTGGAAAAAAAATATATTCACACACACCTGCACCACACGTGTCACGCCACAGACTTCAGGGAATGGAATCGCAAAAATAAAAAAAATCACAACAGCACGCAGCAGCATTGACAGAGTATAAACGACGAATTGGGTCGTCGCCAGTATCGAGAGACACCGCAGATTACGAAGTTTCCTTATACGCGATTATCTCCCTCTCTCGAGCTTGTAATTCTGTTTCCTTTTTTCCTTTTATTGCTCGCGCACACTAAATTAGTCGTCTCGCTATTTCTTCTGTATGCTGAGATATCGTCTTTTCGATTTGCAACTCGACTCAACTTCGCGATACTCAGGCACGTTTCGTGTCGTGTTTATATCAAGGAAATGACGTGCAGTTGAATCTTTTGTAAACATTGCTAATAATCCATGAGCTCATTAGTCGCCAATTCTAACATTATTGCGCGAACAGAATTGAAACTGATAAATTTCCTTTACATAAAATAGAAACACGTTATTTCTACGTCAGTTTTAATAGGAAAAATAAATGTTGCCCATGTGTTTATAATGTTTTTACAAACAAAAAGTTAATCGAGTAAAATGGCAGATTAATTTGTTTCTACCTTCCCTTTCGGTATGCCGTTTTTGTACTCATATCGCGTCTCGCACGTTAAAGTACCAGTGGCAAATAGTATTTCTATCTATCCATCATCGCGCGTCACGAGTATAGAGTCTATTAGCATCGAGCGTGGTTGCGAGCCGGAGGGCCTTGACACAGTGCGTGTCAAGCATTGCATGCTCGATAGCGGAAAGTGCAATCTATTTATCGCGATTTATCGACAATTTTACGCTAACCGTTGATACGCACGACAGATATTGCATATATATACATATATATTTCCAGAGGTATATAGAAACAATTTTAAATACAAGCCCCAATCGATAACTGAGTCAACGATCGTTTAGTCGCTGGAGTATTTTTATCGCCTTAATATTTCTCATTACAACCAACGATTCTTCAATTCTTTTTTCGTCTTTGATCCTCGCTCATTTTCGTCACCTCAAGGTGATTGTGGAGGTGTGGAATCGGCTGCATGGCCAGAGAAAAAATAGTCTAGACGAATCGTAAGGTAGGATTGTCTAAAGCCCCAGAACTGAGACAAGCGAACGCGATGCTTTGAGTTTAGGGGACGGAATCCGTCGAAAGTAAAGGATTTAGGGAACGTCAATTTATCAAATTCGTTCCATTGATCGACATCGATGAAAAACAAGGATATAGACATTGACTCTGACGTTTATTAGTCCTGGAATCGTTAGCTTCGTTGCTCGAATTTTCTCGAAATTGTGATGAAAAAGTAAATTAATTATTCGTCATATGTCGCAAATTTAAAAATACGAAAAATAAAAATAAAAAAATTGCGATAGAGCAAGAAGTTGCGACTTTTATATTTCTATACCGACGACCCCAATCCTCTGCGGTGGATCGTAACTCCGCGACGCGGAGAGGACGTTTCGTTGGCTGTTGGTAGAAAAAATAAACGAGTCATCGTTCGATAAGAATATTAAGGATTAAGGTGACTGTTGCTGCCTCTCGGCCTCCCTCTCCCCTGGTCCTCATCCCTGCTAAGGCACAAGCTCGTAGACTCGGTTAGGAAGTGTCGGAGTATGACAAAACGGAATGAAGGGGAAAGAGAGAGAACGAGGGAGTTGGGAAAAAACGCGAATAACGCGGGCGTTATGACCCACATAACGCGCCAATTACTCGATTGCTTTTCCATACTCAAAACTATATAATAAACAACCTCGTAAAGACGAGAAAGAAATGAAAATTACGAGACATTTTTTCGTCCATGTTTTTTTTATCCTTGTCGTCTTTCCACGATAAAGCAATCTTCGAGCCCTCTTCGCTTCGATATTATTTAAACAACAAAAAATTGAACAATTGCTGCCTCCTTTGACATTAGGAGAAACAAAAAACGGCTTGCACGAAACAACGAACGTTGTTCGTTCGATGAAAAAACTCGAAGCTCGTTCTCTCATCCGTCAGTGTGCTGGCTAAAATGCGAAAAAATTTATTAGCATCGAGGGAGCAAATAAAACAAAAAAAACTATCCACTCGTTTGATATAATCATTGAAAAACAACGGGGCTGTTATAAAACTCCTCTCTCCTTCTCTCTCTCTCTCTGTTTTTCTCTAATGATTACCCTCTTGTATTTTCAGTCTCGAGGCAAAACTTTTAAGGGTCGTTCGCACGCTCGCTTTGAAAAAGTGTACTACACTTTTTTTTGTTTCAAGCTTTTTCTTGCCCCGTCTCACCCCTTCCCTCTCTCTCCCTTCCTCTTTCTCCCACGTCTCGTCTCTCGTCGCAACGATCGGTTTTTCGCAAAACATTTCGCGCTCCCGCGAGCTTACATCGTGATCCGTTCCACGTATGACCAACCTCGTTCGTCCATTTTCTAGTCCACTTTTATCCCTCCGATGTATCGCAACTTGTAGATAAAGTTGTTCGTTCACGACGTTCCTCGCAGCAGCTTCATAACTTGCCGTATTTCGAATCCAAAACAAAATCTTCAGAAATGAAGCACACGAATGCAAATTGTTGCGAGTAAAATATTGAAGCAGGAAATAAAAGGAAATATTACGTTCAAAATTACTTTTGAGAAGCGCAGATTTTATTTTTTCCTTCGAATGGGCCATGTCAAATAAAAACCGAAATTTTGCGTGTCATTTTTTTTGCACGTGCCGAACGAGCTGTCCAGCGACGAATGATATCTGCTAGTACTCATTAAGCATATATCCATCAAAGCCCGGAGAATCGGGTCGTTCAGACATGCTAATTCGGTTCCAGAAGAGAAAACGGCACCCCTCGTTCGTCCGTCCTCTCGTCGAAGCGGCGAGACACTGCCGACGTCAACGTCGACGATTACAATAAGTTTCGATCGCGCAAGGACGTGGTAAAAAAGTCGGACTCGCTCGGAGAAGCGAGAGTAAAAAGCAAAAGAGCGTAACTATCGTAACTTAGCGTAGGAAAGGCTGGTCGATTGACGTCCTTCCGTTTCTCGGTGGTCAATACTCTACTAAGTTGGCGTAATTTTCGTATAGTGAACTTGTCGTCGCGTTCCTCATTCCCCTTACTCGTTTCTTTCTCTCTTCACTCGGCTTTTTCGCTCATTCCGGCTTCGCTTCGTCAGCCTCATGTAATTTTCATGGCGAAAAAAAACTTGCGAAATTATCGTGAACGAGCTCGATAAAGTATCGCGCGTCGTCCTCCGTGTGCGATTGGAACGCATATCTGTATATAAATATAAATTTATATGCTGCTCGCCCTATGGACAAAAGGTTCTGTAGACTGTCACGCGTTACTGCGCGCCCTCTGTCGCCCTCGGACCAAGGAAAGCATCGTCGCAACAATACATCGACAATGTCTGCCAAACAAACCATGAGCGAATTAAAAAAAAAAAAAAAACCGCACAGACAGAAGTAAAAACAGGCTTTTACAGAGAAGGTATAAAATAATAATGAAAAGATGGGGAAAAGGGTTTAGAAAGAAGTTTTCGAACGATGGATTCTGCTTTTTCCGTTCGTTCCTTCATTTTTACATCTTATTTTACTGAGCGTTGCGCGCAAAGGGTCGTGGCCTGTAAAAGGTCGATATATGTTCCCGCGAGCTTTTTCGATGTTTGTTGCACTTTTTTGTGTGCCATTTTTTCTTTCAGAATGCATCCTTCTTTTTTCTTGTTGTTGCATAATGTAGTAAAGCTCTGCGCACACGCTAACGTATTTTACACACTTTGTATATTAGATGGCCAAGTATTGGCGTGCCAAGAGTTTAGCTACTGCGGTGCACACATACGTATATACATCGGAGCACACGGTGGACACATGCATGTGGTTATGGGGCTTGTCGACGGGAATTTGTTGGACCCGCGTAATGAAAGGGCTATTGCAAGAGTTCCCGCGTGCAATATACATCCTCTTGTCCCGTATAACTATGTTTAAGGCACCGGCCTGATGTAGGAAATAAAACGATACCGACCTATCGGTGGAAACAGCTCGCATGCATTTATATAAAGGGAGTCCCCAAAGCCACATCCTGCTGCTGATGGATATTGGCTCCCCAGGACCCTGAATTCTGCAGAGCAAAGCATACCATCTTTTTATTGTTTTGCCTGACGGTAAATTAACCAGTCGCTTCCTTAATTAGTTAAAAACGCCGTTAGAGCGGGCAGAGGCGCGGCTAGGACAGCTCGTGGTCAAAGGGCGCACCTTCGACACCTCGGATAGGCCTGGATCGTTTAATTAATAACCCATGAGCTTCGAATTGAGAAAAATGGTCAAATTTCGTTTCCGCAATCTCACGATTTTTGCGCATGTGTCTCGTGAATTTTGCACCGATTCTTAAGGACACCCCGCACAAAAGTTTGCGTGGAGGGATAGGAAGAGAGTTCCATGAGGACTACGTCATGGGGAAATGCACGTGAGTCACTCGTTTCCGGCGTTTATTCCCTATAATTTTCCGCAACCGTGTATACGAGGACGTACACGTATAAATGCGGAGTTTGGACTTTTACCGAGAGCGCAGGCACGAAAAGGAGCGAAGAAGGGAAGGAAGCGAAAAAAAAAAAAAATCAGCGGGAATAAGCACTTGGCGCGATATCCTTTGCTTCGCGGCTAAAAATAACTGAAAAAAATGACGAGTGAACGTGGAATAACGAGCAGGAGGGATGAAGGAGAAACGATCGAGCACCGTATCGACCAAGTATTAGCCAGATGCGTCCGCGGACGATTGAAGGACGAAGAGAGACGAATGCGACGAAACAAAAAAAAAACGGAAATAATAAAAATCAAACAACGAAACATTGCGCAGCCTTCACTTTTCCCTACCCGCGTGTACGTTTTTTTTTCTTTTTCTTTTTTTACCTAAAACGCCCTCCCTTGCTATTATAATAGCTCTGCCGAGATCTTAAGGCGTTTCTCTGTATGCACTTGAGAGTACTCTCTATATTTCATCGTCCCGAACACATCCAGAAGCCTCGGAATACGAGTCAGCTTCTCCTTTATATATACACGATAGATTGCCTCAAAATTCAACTCTCGCGCGCTTTCTTGGCTCTGCAGAAACATCGGACAGCGTGTAGCGAGCGTCAGTAAGAATTACTAGTACACATATACATTCATTTTTCTGTATAGTCATAATATTCAACGTGCCTACAGATGTATACACGCGTTTACGGCGCGAAGGGGTATATGCTTGCAGAAAGCGGATGTGAAGCGTTTTTTGCCGGCTCGACTCCCTCTGCACTGGCAACTTCGAGCGAGAGAGAAACAGACGGAAAAAGTGTTGGAGCCGGAGTGAGAAACGAGCAGTGAGCCTTCAACCCGGCTATGAACCAGAGAGACGCGCGAACCTGTTCGTAACGAGCCGTTTTATTCCATCTTTCGTAGACTCTTCTCTCTCGCTCGCTCACTTTGCTCGTTTTCATGTATCTACGAGTTGGGCAAGCCGCGGAGGGAGAGAGGGTAAAATAATTATTGAAGTATGTAAACCCGACGTCTGCGGGATAGTCAGTCCAGTTTTTATGGGAAAAGTTGAAGCAACTTCACGGTGGAGATCTTTGCATGGCGGGGCTGTTTGTAGAGCGAAAAGCTCAATTTTTTGAGCATCGACGTGTAATTAACCGATTTGAGAAGAATCCGAGAGTGCAGCCGCAAGAGAAGTTGCACTTTTCAAATACATTAGCATCAGGCAGCTCGTTTGAGGGATGTTCATTCGGAGGAGATAAAAGGGAGACGCGAGGGTTGCAACGGCGTGAGGTAGGCCCAGGATTCGCGACAGGGAAACGTCCTGCGAAAAAGCTCCCTTTTTTTCATCCCCTATATCTTGCTCGGCCTCGCGGTTGCGTGCTGGTTTTTCACCACTATATGCGAGAAATATATATGAAAGTCGAGCTTTATCATAGCCCGGGAGTTTCGGGGTTTTCGACTGGGTGGTGGGGCTAAAAGCCGCGGGGGTTCTTGTACCCGTTGTCCCAAGGTCGTCTGGTAGGCGGTCTTATCGATTCGGCCCTCGAGGCACCATGTTTTTACCCTCCCAAACCCGAGAGTGTACCAACACAAATACCGCGACTAGCACGAATCCGTATTTGAGGGATGAAAAACACACGGACAGGAGGAATTCTCGTGCGATACCAGACGCGTATCCTTATTTCGATACTCTGAAATTTGTGTGTATAGGTGAATGAAAAAAAGCCTGTCAGAGTCGATCCGAAGAAGCGATTTATATGTTTTTTATATTTTTTTTTCCAGAGCCCGCCAGACTCGCACTTTCATCGTCGCACAGACGCGATATCATTGTCCCAGTGTGCCCTTTGTTGGCCCATAAGCGTCCTAAGCGTGTGAGTGGGTTTGTCTGTGCGTGTAGCGGTAAAGATTCAAGGACGTCCTACCTTTTTCCTTCAGGGTTAACACCTAAAAAATAGCGTCTTTCTTCTCGTCTTTTGGAGAGAAAGAAAAAGCCGCGGATCTCACTTTTTCAAGCCTCGAGGCTTTATCCCAAAGGATTTTCTCGAGACTGGCCTTAAGGGATGGAAGCTTTGTCTTTTCAATTTAAATCGATAACTGCGCGCGTCAACATTCGTTATTTGTTGTTTTTCATTGGCGAGAGGCAATTGGCGGCTTGCCCTAATTTTCACTCTTCTCCTGCTGGCGGAAAATCCTGCTCGCGATGACAAAGTTCGTGTCCCGGATTTAAGGGTTAAAGAGCGGTGCTTTTAATAGGTTTTCCACACACTGCTAGCTCGTTAATCGACTTGTTCAGCGAGCTAGAAAAATTTAGGCCCTCGTGTCTCGAGAGCGGATACGAGCGGGAGTGATTTATCCGAGTGTCAATAATTCACAGGGTTCAGGGGTCGGTTTTCTTTGTATCTGTACAGGGTTGCTTACTCTCTCTCTCTCTCTCTCTCTCTCTCTCTCTCTCTCTCTCTCTCTCTCTC
>JBAJMU010000006.1:6924120-7035556 GCA_037952995.1 Hyposoter didymator | reverse complement strand
TCTCTCTCTCTCGTTTTCTAGGTTCCTGTGTCATCGATAAATGCTTCGTTTTACTAGTTCGTACTTTGCCCACTGCGAATGACCTCGCTTATTAGGTCGGAATCACCTTCTTCTGCAAGTTATCCTTCCACTGACCGTTATGCCCTTGGGAGAGAGAGACGAACGCTAAACTTTCCAGAAAGCAAATCATTGTAGCTGCGAAACGTTTGATTAATGAGATCCGCGAAAATGTCGGTTTTCTCCCGCTATTTCTCGCTCCCGGTACATTAATTTGCCATCGACTAATCCCCCTCGTGGAGAAGGGATGAAAAAGCCCGGCCTGTGTTCCCCAGGTCCGGATTCTCTACAGATATTAACGAACCAACTGCGGAGATGGAGAAAAAAACTTTGCGACCGCTGCTCCGTTTCTTTATCAACGTTTCGCAGGAGATGGCACGAAAACGATGACTGGTCGGGAATGTGAAGTTTGAGGGGCTGCGTTCTAAGCAGAAGTTGGTCTAGTCGGTGGCCAGACGCTCGCAATTACATTCCCTCGGCTCATCTACTAAGAAATACCATGACACGCGTTTCCCTTCGTTCTTCGCTGTTCTCGTTTGTATGTAATGTTTGGAGAAACTTCTTGCGAAATGAAATCAACTATTCAACAGGAAATTTATCTCGATGCGCATCCGTCCGAGACCGTGAAGAAGTGAATGAAAAAATACAATTTGTGTCGCTCGATTCAATGTATAGGAATGGGATTTTTCAATTCGCAAAGGAATTGTGCAAGCACGTGAACGCAATTGCTCGCTCCCGAGGACCTTGTCTTGAAAGTTCAAACCTCTTTATCATCCTCGGGGTGAGCGAACTCATCGAGACTTCTGACTGGTCACGTTGCCCCGAGGCGCGCGTATGTTAGCGCGCGCTAATTGCTCGAAGGGGGATAAAAAAACATTAAAGCGCGGACTGAGACAGCAGCGAGAAAAAAGCATTCGAGACTGATAGTGGAAACGCGATGAATGACGAATAAACGAGGGTGCGCGCGTAAAGAGATCCGGATACTTCGTCCTTGCCACAGGATTCGTGTGTACAGGAGCCCAGACGGCGAATGGAATTTTTTGTTTTCTCACCCCCTCGCGCCTCGTGCTTCTCTTCTAACCGAGCTCACGGCTTCTCCGAAGGCAGCTCGCGACAATGAGCAGAAATAAGCAAAAAAAAAACGAACGAACGGAAATGGAGAGTGACACCGAAATATACGAATACACGTTGAGGACGACGAAATTGAGAGAATGTTGAAAGAAAAAGAAGGCAAAAGAAACGACTCGCAGGAAGAAAGAGGAGGGAGGGGGCGGGAAGGTAAAATATACCAAGAAAAATAGAGAAATGACGCGACATATATATAAGCTCGATATACATAGATATAGACATTTTTTTTAAACACATATATGCTGCGTCATTTTTCGCGTATAGACGGAGAAAAATAGGGGTTGTTGACGTGTTCGCGTGTACGTGAATCTAAGAGTGGGTGGTGCGAATCCGTCTAGACGGTTTTCTCGCTCGATTCTGGCTCGACTAGGGAAAGCGAGAAAGAGAATGAGAAAAGAAAAGGAAAAAGAAAGTTTATACAGCGGGCTTTGGAATCCTCGGGGGTTGTTGGGGGTGGCTCGTAAGAGAGGGATGAAACATGGCATAACGGAGAAAGTTGTGAGGGCGTCGTCGTCGTCGTCGTCGTCGTCGTCGTCCTTGTCGATGATGGTGGCGTTTCAGGACGCCGCCATCTATAGAGAAAGCCTCTTACACAGCCCTAGATATATATGCGAAAATAGAGATTGCGGGAGGGGCTTGATGGGTGCGGGAGGCCAGAAGAACAGTGAAAGTCCTGGCGCTCGATAACCCCCAGCGTCAAGGTCACGGTCATGGCCTCCAATGCTCCTACAGACTCCTATCCTCTTCCTCCTTTCCTCCACCTCATCTTTCGCCTCTTTCTCTCTTCGTTCTTCTTCTCCTTTCCTTCTCACTCGCGCTCATTCTTTCCTTGGGAACCTTACCACCACTCTGCCGTGTTTTTTCTTCGCCTCGTTTCTTAGCCAGGGGCGCTTTTCCTCGCCTGGATTCGACGTCGCAACGTCAAACGGTATCAACTAACCCCCTTCTCTCCTTTTTCTGTTTTTTGTTTTGTTTTTTATTCCTCCCAGTAGGAGCTCGAAAGAGAAACCACCCACGAGAGTATCAATGCTAGTCGCGCAACGTTGTCCTCTTACTTTCTTCCTCTCTCCCTTCCTCTTTTTTTTCGCCTATGCCAAGCCTCGCGCAGACGATTATCGAAACGATACGGAATTGGCGTCGTCCAACTGGCTCCGTCCTTTCCTTCGTTCCTTTTCGCTATATGTACGCAGTCGTCTCGTTCTTTCCCTTTCGTCCTCGCCCGCTTTTTTTTCTTTATACTTTCCTTTCATTTTTTTTTCTCTTCTTCCTCCCTCGTTCTTCAACAGCTCGTGCGAAATTCCACGTCTGCAAACTTTCCAGGGTTAATGGGGGAGCAGAGAGACTCGCACACTTACTCATCGCCAAAATAAATCATTATTCCATTCATTTGACATACACACTCGTCTATAGTTGCTGTTTGTAAAATGTCAGCAAACGGAGAATTTTACTTTTTTTTACATGTAAAAAACTCCAGCTCGATCTTTCGCGATTGATAATTGTCTATAAAAAAAAAAAGGGAAAAATTGGGACGATTACAAACAAATTTATTTTCATTTCATTCTGAGGATGGAAACTTGAATTATTCCAAAAATTTAATTGGAAAATTGGAAATTGATGGAGAACGTGTGAAGAAACCACGAGACGAAGTGTCGGTCAGTGGGCAAGAGTGTGGAAAAGCTATTGACGTCTTTCTCTTTCTCGCTCCAGTAGAATTCTCGTTGGATAAATAAATGCCGACCTACATGCTCGTTGGAAAATGAAACGAGAAATAAAAGTGCAGAAAGAGAGAAAAGAGAGTGCACACATCGAAGGATATAATGAATCGACCTGGCACTATACAAAACGTGCACGAACCACTGTGATACAAGCCCATTACGCATATTGGACAAGATTGCCTGAGGTTTTCACGTTCCTTAGTGTGCGAGAATTCACGATTGTGCAACGAGCCAACGAGAGACATATTAGAGTTACATGTTCAGAGAGACAGAAGGATATATCAATCGCGGTCACTACCTCTTCCCTTCACATTCACCCGTAGCGACATACCCACAAACACAACACACACTCACACGATACGAACGAACATTCATCCGATGTTTAGTAAATCAATGGATCGCCAACATTTATACGTTTTTCTTTATAAGTAACTTTGAATCTCCATCGCCATTAATACATCTTGTCAAACGCCTGGAATTTCCTTATCGCGTTGTATATGCGATGTATACGCCAAAGTTACTCACGTCGATTCTGTAAGTCTATAGCTGAACGGAGAAAATTTCATTTTCTTTCCGGGTGTCATTGCGTTTGTAGAAATCGATTTTAACCGTTTCTTTTTTTTCTTCAGCGAATGCTTTTTTTTTAATATTAATAAAAACTTTCTCGTCCGGTTGTTTGTCGGAATTCTGCTGGATGCAAAAGCTTTCCTAAATGAATGTTCTTCAGCAATAGGATTTTATGTTTCGTTGCTGAAAATTAGGGACGTTTGCTTTTTCGTAAGGTCACACGTATTACCGTTTTTGGTGATCGCTGCTCATTAAGCTTAGCACGATCGTAAACTCTTGATTGGATGGACAAAGACCGAACGGTTCGGACATTAAAAAATGGTGTGGAAAGGGTAAGAAGTAGTGAGAAAAAGAAATGACAAAAGGGTAAGAAGTTCGACGTAAGAGTTAAAAGGATAAGCTCAAAGATTTGGGTGTACAGCCTTGACCCCGGCCGATCGATCGGTGTACCCGGCAGTCGCCATGGCTACGAAAGAGAGGTCCTGCGAGAATCCCGTCACACACTCACTCACGCACTCTTACACCGACGAAATCTCGCAAAGAAAGTGAGAGTTGGAGAAAGACGGAGACGCAGGAGAATTATTGGGGGTTGAGAGTAAAAAGGGCGCAAGTTTAAAGCTTCGACTCGGGGACTTAAGGACTTTGAGTTATTATGGTTGCGAGGGTCTCGTGTATACGGATACGAAACCTCTTTTCCCTCTCCACTCTTTATCCTTTTTTCATCGCTCGCTCCTTACGTTTTTTCTCTCTTCCATTTTCTCTCCACTTTTTCGTTTTTCTGCTGCCCTCGGTCTCGCTCTTCGGTCCGTTCTTGTCGTGCGCGGATGCTGAATTTTCTATTCCTCCGGGAGGTTCCTCTCGAATGTTCCAGAGGATATACTTTTTTTCGTCTTCCACCGCCCTCCACGTTTCTTGGATAAAAAGTTGTGTGTTCACGAGATATCGTAAGCTCGGCCATACTCAAGACGGTCTCAAGGACAGGAAGATGATCAAGGTCCAATAAAAAAAAGCTTTTCCTGCAGAGAAAAACAAAAGTAAAAAATTGCTGTCGCAATCAGAATTTGCTTCTGTTCGATTGGCGAGAGACAATAAATGGGCTCGATTTCGCAATGAAACGTCCTTTTTTATTGCACCAATTCCGACCTAGCATCCCTTACGAAAAACTTTCGAAAGCATTGGTTCCAGAGAGCGCAATCGTTGGGCAGATTCTACTCAAACAATTGACCCTTTTAAAGCCTTGAATTGAGAAAAAAATTGGCCAACACTCGCAGCCAAAAGACGTGGCGTTGAAAGTGCGAGTTTCGCCAAATTACAATAATTATTCAGGCTCGCACGATAAGGTACAACTGTTGCGCGATAACTTTTTTTAATCAAGGGACCTTATTAAAGTGGCCTGGGATAAAGGCGTCGAGACTCCGGAAACAGGGTTGGAGGAGAAGAAAAGAAAGAGCGAGAGGGAAGGGGTGGCTTTGGCTGGCAAGTTATAGGGTGTAGGAGAAAAAAAAATGGAGGAGAAGAAGGAGAAAGAATACATAGAGAGCAGAGTAGACATAAATTACCGGGTCTCACAGGTGCCCTCGACGAACAAAGTTTTTTTTATTCAACCCTCGTCCCTTCCATGTCTCGCTTTCCGCTCTTTCCCTCTGTTCGTCTCTCTTTTTAGACTCGGGGCTGAAGGTAAAGCTCGTAGACCATCAGACATTGTCTATACGTGTCTTTCTCCGAAGCCCTGTTTTTTCCACTTCGATGTGTTCGTTGATATAACGACAAAAAATTGACGCGATGCTTAGCTCGGAGACGGAGAAAAAACGAGGGAGAATGGACGTTGGAGAGCATTTAGCTCGACTCTTAACCTACCTTAACACAGGGGTGTGTACGAATCGGAGCCAAAGACAACGACTTATTCTTCTCATCGACCCTCGCACGTGAGCTTAATTGCCCAAGGACGAAAAAGAATTAGACGCATGGGAATAAGAGGCAAAAAAAAATAGATAGATACAGAGATAGATCATTCAAGACGGAGGACGTGACGAGACACGCACGGCGCCATGAACCAAGAGTCGAGGAAAATAAATTCAGTTATTTCAATCAAAAATTAATTTTCTTGGTCTCTTTTATATTTATAAGAAAAATGACAATATTTCCTATTCTTCATCCTGGTCCTCGCCCGCAGCTGCCACTGCCATTTGTCAATAGTTGCTACTCCATTATTGTTCGTCTAAGGAGCGTAGAGCTGAAGGAATGGAAAAAAAAGATGATTGCAAATCAATTATTACAGTTGAAACGAAAGAGTGAATATGTTTTTGTTTTTCCGCGACATTTTTTTGCTTTCAGCAAATACTTGACATTCCGTGTGTTTATGATCTCACGTCGGGGTTGGACTTGAGAGGTCTGAGTAGGGTAGGTCGGCGAGAGAATGGGGATCGGAGGGTTACGCGTCTGATAAAGTAACGGGATGCTAAAAAAAATAAACGAAAATAGAGGGTGGTTTATGTTTCGTGCTTCGAGATGATCCTGTCGTTACACTTTGCGCGACTACTCTTGTGTTTACTCTTCGTTCGTATACACATAGACAATATCAATAATATAAAATACACTCTAAACACACGGCTGGACGTCCTCCGGTGTTGGGGCTCGGCTCAAAGTAGGGCGGGGTTTTTCGTCTCTTAAACTTTTCCATTCTCCTGACCTATTTGCACACTTGTCTTCCTCATCGCTTATTCGCGACTCCGCGACCATCGAATATAATTCGATCTCTTGATGTTCCAAACATCCAATTAATTCCGAAACTTCATGACATAAGGACGTACGAGAGAGTTTGATTCTTGATGAATTTTCCAGTTATTCCATTCAATTATTCAAGAGGAGCCACTGTGAAGTTTGACGAGCGCAAAAAATTCCAGAACAGCTTTGACAATTTCAGGATTTTTCGTGATTTTTTTGAAATTGTTTTGTGCTCCTCAGTGGCCATAGTTGTCATGAGAAAAAAAATGTATCATTCGTAAGATTAATTTTATTTTAACACGGTAATCAGGTCAGTGTCAATCGCCAGTGTCATGCTGGCAAACTAGAGTAGAAAATACGTCAAAATGGAATTTGAAGAGCGACTGGAGAGCACGGTCGAGGTAGAAGGATATAGAGTAAGCCCAGCCAAGGGTAGTAGAGAGTGAGATCGAGAGTGAAACCGTTTTGGGAAGGCAGGAGAGGGAGAGGCGAAGGAAAGGTCCACTTTTGCGTTCATAGGCACGACAGCTTCAAGGGCGACCACGCCCTGTCTGCTCTACCACCACCACCACCACCACCACGACCACCATCGCCGCACCAAAAACCAACCCCTGGAGGTTGTCTAACCACAAATATCCCCACACAGGATAAAACGAGGCTACGAAAGCTTCTGAAATATGTGGATAATTTTTTTCCCTTTAACGAGCAGTAAACTCATTAAAATATCAAATTCGTGTGGCAACTTTCGATCGATAATAAAGCAGCAAATTTTTGCCACAAGCTCCTTCAACTCCTGATTCGCTGCAGCTACAAGAATGGTTGTACCTCATTTTCAAACTTACACGTTCAACGCTCGATTTTTTAATGAATTATTATCGAGAAATGAAAATTTCGTCAGAAACGGAATCGGCAACGGTTTTATCAGGAAAAAAATGGTGCATCTTGGCATCGCTAATCAACACGCTAGACGAGAGAGTTTGATGAAAATGTTGAAATCTCTCGAAATGCAGACCAGTGAGAGTCAGCCATTTATTAATGTTAACCGCGGGGCTTATGCACGCGCGAAATTATTAGGACAGCACGTTTGGCTCTCGGTGGTGTTCATCACAATTGTTTCACGCGATATATTCTACGATCCACTTTCGAGTAGTTGCATGTATCCACAACGAACTATATATAGAAAAACTTGCAATTGCATGGCACTAAATTTATAAATAAGCGAGTATAGATATATCTCTCTCGGTTTTCTCAACAATATATCTGTACACACTTGTTTTTAACGAGAGTACGTTTACCATCCGTGGCATGCGTACGTATGTATGATCTCACGACTTCAAGGCCTTGGATGGTCGTTCGCTCGGAACGAGTATAAATGAATAGTGCGGAACTTGCCTCCCCCATTTATTTTCCCTTTTTTCCAGTGACTACAATTCTCTTTCCACAATTTTCATAATTTTTTCAAACATGAAAAAATTTCTTCAAGTTTTCAACTTTATCGATTTCTTTGTCGAATCATCGTCAGTTTTAATTAAATTATTAGAAAAATGCTGAATAAATTCCATTCGATATCGAGGAGACAGATTCGTGGAAGTCTTCACTTTTTCGTTACCAATCGAGTTTGCACTTAATTCTACGCACCCTCTAAGCATTGAAATAGGAACGAGGTCGAAAAGAAAAAAATTAGATCCACTCGTCTCTGGAGGAGTAGTCCGAGGTGAAAAAAAAGAACAGAAGAAACAATATCCCGCTGGGAAAATCTAGAGCTTTCGAGAGACGTGGCCACCATGACCTCGACAACACACCCTTCAATGTCACGAGTATATCTCGGTTTCATGGGGATGATATTTACGCCTAAGTAAAAAAAGCGAAGAAAAACTTGTGTCTGCGGTCATACGAATAACGCGTTTGTTTGTCCCCGAGCCTCAATTCCAGAGAAACTTGTCCTGATCGATCATTTTCAGGACGTTTGGAAAATCGTTATATCCGTTCGCCGAGGAGGAGTGAAAAAAGCTCACACAGACGTAGTTGAAAGTTTGATTGAGTAATGTAATGTTACGTCAATTGTGCGAGGCTCCCTTCGGTGATGAAAACGGTGGATGGACAAAAGTAGCGCAAGGAATGGCTGGAAGAAGGAGTTGAGCTTGTGGGTGGAAAATCCAGGCCTGATAAACCGTGACTCGACGAATTGTGCGGATGGCGATGGTTGGAAAAGAGTTGGCTGATACGTGCGTGTTAGCCCAGAAGTTTGGGGGGCACCTTGGCCGTATTTTTTTCCTTTTTTTTTTATCCCCACTCGCCGTCGAGGGGTTTCTCGGGATCCCTTGGCTCAGAGGGTGGATTCTCGATGGCACAGTTCTGACGAGGGTTTTCCTCTCGATCCCTCTCGTTCTATCGGCTCTTGGCTTAGTGTTTGTGGAGCTTTCCTTGGAAGGGAGAAATGACGAGGAAGGTTAGACCGAGGTTGGTCGGCCGATAGGGGCTGCGAAAACATATACAGGCTTGCTAATGGTTGCTCCTCGAATATGCTGCTCTTGTGGATGTGAAGGTGTATGCGTGTTGGAGAAATTCGTCGAGAGAGGGTGGTGTTTGTCGACGGAAAGGAAGTCTGATGGTTGGGGTAGGACGAGAGCTCAGAAGGTCGTCGAAAGGACGCGACGTTTTCCCTCCCCCCCTTCTTTCTCGCTTTCTGCCTCTCTTTCCCNCCCCCCTCCTTTCTTGCTTTCTGCCTCTCTTTCCCTATAAATCGTATCTCCGAGCCCCTGCCGGAGTAAGCTTTTCATGATGTGGTAGGCGTAGGTCAGCAACCACCTACGCATCGCCGCAATCAATAACAGCCTCTCGCGGCCCCCTCCACCCCTTTCCGGGCCCCTTTAGATCACTTTTTTTTTCCACCCGCCGCCGCGTTTACCCTCATTTCGACTATGCTCTCGTCTAACGTCCACGTACTTTTTCATACATACACATATTTATTCATTGACGTACGTCCGTAAATATATCCAACATCCATATATGGCCTGGAACCCTAAACGCCTCAAGGCCTCTCTCGACGTATTGCGCGAATCCCTAAACCGTAATCCCTTTTTATTAACCGTTAGTATTTTTTATTCAACCACGCCAGCATGCGGACTGCGAAAACAACTTTTATCAACTATCCGTCATTGATTACAAAGTACGTCATTATTTTGACCATCCCGGAGATAAACTATTTATTCTATGGGTCAAGGTCAAGTTGGTCCCAAAATAAAAAATAAAAAACATCCACGTTTGTATATCGGTTTTTCGAAGGTTCCCTCGACTCCCAACAGAGAAATGGGAACAGCAGGAAGTCGGTGAAGTGCAGATAAAGTCCAAGGTGCAGGAGCAACAAAAACTCGAAGAAAATCTCAACTTCGGTTGAGGTTCGACATTTTTTCCCCGCCTGTTCTAATTTTCGTACTTTTTCGAGCCAACGCGAGCAATTACGGATTATAAAAAATGAGAGCTGCGAATAGACACGAATATGTGAATATATGTCTATGGGTGAAGATAACTTGGCCGGAAACGGGATGCATTAGCAACGGAATCGCTTTCGACAAGCTCTCCAAGATTTTTCTACTCATATACTATACATGTAATCCACAAGCTCTCTATATAGCGAAGCATACATTTGTAATCTCCGTAAAGTATGAGTGAACGCCGGTCTTCTTAACCGCGATCGTTTTCTCGCGTGAGACTCGCGTGTGCGCATATATATGCATTCGCGAGACTTCCATCTGCACGCCGGTAGAAAACGAATGAGAGAAGTGAATCGAGGATGTACAATCGAACTCAAAAGTAATTTTTTTCCTTCCAATCAGGCTGCAATGATTATTTTACAAGTCTAATTGATCGGAAAAATTGTCATAGGCAAAAATTTGCATTTGTTGAGTAAAAAAAAAATGATTGAGTGAATTTTGTGTCAAAGTTGCCAAAATTTTGACCTCATCGAACTCGCAACGGAAAATGTGATTGAAAAACTTTGGAAAAAATTGTGCATCCGCATATCATCCCCTGCGAGATCGAAGACCCCATGGAAATGTTACAAAGAGCGATTCGCCGCGTTACGGTGGTGGTACGAGATGAAAAATGGACTTTTGTTCGGGATCCACGTTCGCACGTTGCACCAGGGCTGCAACAGTTGAGCTGCTGCGGTCCGGCAACAAGCAAGAGTGCAATCGAGAGTGTGGCAAGAGAATAAGACGAGGGAGGAGGGGGGAGAAGGAGAGACGAGTGAGAGAACCGCGGGACGTCGTCGACGTCGTCGTCGACGACGAGGAGGCATCGAGAGTAGTAGGAAAATTCAGGTCGCGCCTTGACACACTTGCAATCCACCACGTGCATCGCCAACGAAACGCGCATGCGCTTCGCCACGAGAGAAGAGAGTATTTGCACTATAGTAAATGCACTCTCGACTGTACATGCATTTTCGTGTGAACGCCGTATACCGGTTGCATTTTCGCTCAGCCTACACTTTTTTCTTTATTCTTTTCTTTACAGTCTTTTGTGTACTGTATTCACCAAATAACCTTTCCAGGTGGAAACGCCAAACAATTAACTTTATGCAAGTTTTCACTTCCTTATTTCGTTATGTACTTTTGTTTCTCCAAATAAATACATATAAATTCGTTTGTCTATACAATTCGCTCATAATGTCGAACTTTTGCTATTTTTTTTGTTCGTTTATATATTTTAATTAATTCATTGATTCCTTCTCGTTGGCACGAATCGTGGAATGTTTTTTTTTATAAAAGTCGATAGTTGGGGGAAAAAAATTCTTTCAATTAATCAACTAGCCGGTGAATTGAATGATCGATTGATTAAGGATCGCATTGAAATAATTTCATTGGCCGTGCGTGAGCGGCGATTAGAAAAAGTAAAAAGTTACATTTTACCGTGGAACTCTAATCACGCGAATTTCATTCATTCGGAGGCGATTCATACTCGCGATGTGGCAAGAGGAAAAGAAATGCAAACGGATAAATTATCAGTCGAGCCTTACAAATGAGAGTCGGAGAGAGTGAGGGAGGAATTCGACGATAACCTGAATAAAATGTAACGCGTGAGTGTCCAAGAGTCATCGGAGCAGAATTGTCTCATTGTCGTGATTCCTTTTTTTTTTTTAACGATAAAGAGAAAAAAAAAGAACTTCCTCGTGTGGACCGAGAGAAAAGAAAGACGGATGGGAAAAATGTGTGAATAATTCGATAAAAAGAAATTGTGACACGAGAATTAATTTCTTTGTTTGTTGGTCTCGCGTCACTTCCGGCTTCGATTTGTTGTCTCATCGACGAGTCACGGAAATCTTATTGTTTCTTCAAACTTATTCATATCTTCTACGCACTCGATTTTTTCTCAACAAAGTTATTCAGAATATGTTTTTTTTTCACTGCTCGTTTTAACGAATTAAAAAATTCGTAGCTCCTCGGTTTTATTCCCTCATTTACATTTTCGTCCCTTCCATTCTCCTCGGTCTCGCTCGCACAGACATTTTTTCCACTGTTATTCACGAACTGAATATAAGCGCAGCATCTCGCAATCTCCCTCATTGAATCTCTTCTCTTCATTCGCCAACGTGACGCAAGGTTATCTTCGTCGTTGCGCTGAGACCGAGCAGAATATGTCGGTAAATGAAAAAGAGTGAGAGAGCGAGAAAGAGAGAGGGAGGGAGATAAGATTAAGAGACGGAAGACGAGTAAAAGCGAGTGAGACAGAGAGGGAAGGAGAATAATCTTCGTTGATAATTTGCGCAATCGATCTTACTCGGTGCAACGAACGAATTTTCTCTTTTGCACGCGTCATCGCGAGAAATATATTTTTCGAGATATTTCAACCATTCGATCGTTCATTCCAAATAACATTCAAGCCGTGTCCCATAAATCGACTTGCCATTTCACGAAAAAAAATAATATTTTCGCACAGTTAAAATTTCATGAATACATTCTTGCGTCAATAATTTTCAAAAAAACAAAAACAGCAAATCTTTTACTTTTTATTTGCGCCTGGAAAATCAAATCGATTTAGATTATCCGAACGATATTTCGTTGCACATGATTATCTGCACTTCAGTTGGGTCGCTGCAACCAGCGGCTGGTCCCGCGGCTCTAGCAGCAAATTTAGCCTCACAATCAACCGAAAAATAATTGCGGCAGCAGATTATATTGAAATTAATGATCTCTGACACCATTACAAAAAAAAAGTAGCCAGTCATTGAACGAAGAATCCAACGAATAAACTTTCTTCAGGCTTCGTGCAGAAAAAATCGTTGAAATTCAAGAAAATTCGTTTTTCCTTGAAATCTGTTTGGAAAATGCTCGCACTTGTTGCAGCGAACTTAAGATGTACATATGTGGTGCAGTTGCCTATGTAGCCGTGACAGCGAGTCAGTAATAGGATAAAAAAGAGAGTGCCTGCTGCCTAGATAAAAATTCACTGACGATGACTGAGGGAAAGGTGGAATCTCCTGGGTGTTTCCACGGCGCATCGAGGCGAAGGAAAGGAGTCGAGAGTTTGAAAAAAAAAAAAAGCAACAACGCGCTGCGATACACATAGTAGAGTGGCAATGGAGTTTAGTTTCACTGGCATTACTCTTACCTCAAGAACGTTCGTTACATTCACATGCTACGTGTTGCTATATAAACGGAAATATATATATTTATAAGCGTGTACAACGCAATACATGCAGAAAAATTAAAAAATATATATGGCGATGTATACAGCCAAGTTTATAAAGTAAATATACGTGCCAGTTACATGAAGTTGCGCGAGTTTCTTGGCTCGGATTGAGCGATCGTGAATTCGCACGCGACCTCGTCGAAGCAAAGTCTCATCGCGCCCGGAATCTTGTGTCGATACGATTTCCTATTCTCTCTTTTCCTCAGAGAACGAGCTCTCCGATCCGTCTAATGACATTACGCTATTGTGAAAGATTCCCCAACCCCAGCAATTCAAAAGAATCGTTTATACGTTGTTGAGAATTTTTTTTTTTATCGCTTTTCTTCAATTTTTTCCTGCTACTGTCTTTACGATCGAAGGGTTTTTTCCTGAACTTATTAGTGCTCTTGCCCTCGGGCATGGGCGAGATGAAATTTTCGAAGAAGATACACGTGATTTAAAAAAGCGAGAGAGCGTTTCGAAAAATCGAGATTACCGATGGCTGTCACTTTGGAAAATTCCAGAGGCAAATTTGCAAAGTTGAGGAAAAAAATTGAATCTGTATACGAATAAAGTTTGAAAAACTGAGAACAACGATTCGCAAGATGTAGGAAAATGTGTGTACGTATATATATTTCTAAACGCATAAGCACGCGATGTAAGCGAACTCGAGTAGCCGCTCAGCATCGTCGTCGTTGACGACAACGAACGACGCGGTCTTATCTAGGCCATGGCTAGCCTGCACACGAGCGCGAACCGTTCCCGCGAGTTGTCTCTCTTTCTCGATGGAAGTGCATTCGCTCGCGCCAAGCGACTTGCACTCGGCGTGTTAAATCCGCGATGGAACGACGAGAGAACGAGAATCCGTGCGCCACGAGAGCTCAATCTCGACCACGCAGTTGATGCTGCTGCGTGTCTCCGAGAATCGTACCTTTTTTCTCGTGCGCAGCGGACCAAACTCTTTCGAGGCATATCCAACTCCCTGGATAGTAAAATCCTTACCTACTTTGCGGTCTATCTCCTTTTTCGTTAAGAATGTATCTCCGTTTCACGGAGTACCAAAGCGCCTTTTAATGTTCCTCCCTAGATACTTGCACACCTGTTGCATGTGACCAAGCGAATTTTCGTTTCGTCACACTCGTCCGTTTGAATTAACAGCGAATTTGTCCGGCTTGTTAATGAAAGCCATTCCGATTGAGCGCCCTTTGCACTTTTCTTGGATTTTTCATTCGTTCGTTTATTCCAATCGATTGGTTTTCGTTGATTTTTAATTATTGTATGAAATTTTCTCGCTCAAATGGCGCGAATTGTCATGCGAATTACAACAAACAATTAATCCCCGAGACTGGACCAACGTTGGCTACGAATTTCTTGAATAAAATCCTTGTTGGAACGAGCAGTGAGTGAAAGTTTTGAAAATTCGTCACGAATTTAGCAGCATTATTATCAAAATATCACGGTAGCTCACGAAGGTGTTTCCCTCTTTGTATTTTCCTGCTGCTACTGTTCGTGTTGATGCGAGGTTCAGTCCGAGTCCCTCTTGTTTCTTGGCTTCTTTTTTTTCGTATCTTGGCAAAAGAGCTCTCCCTCGAGAAGCGAGTCTCCTGAGCGTGACGGGAAGTGCCTGTAGGCAAGGTTTCCGTGTAAGTTCGTAGTTTCAAGGATGAGAAAAAGGATGTACAGAGCTGACAGCGTGCAGAAAATAAAATTAGTAGCCAAAACGCAAGTGAAAAAAAAAGACTCCGGAAAATTGTACGCAAAATTGTTTCTCCATAATTTCCATGCAAGGTATTTATTAATAGAGACGAGGGAATTGGTTGACGAGAAAGTAAAGGAATTTTAACTAACAAAGAAAAAATTGCCGCATTTTTCATACGAGCCGAGAATGTCAATAATTAATTAATGCAGACAATTTTCGCAACAAATTCCGAAATGAAAAAAAAACCCGGTGAAAAAAATGGGTTAACGTTTAGCTAAGAAACACGAAGATGTAAAAATTCATTAATACGATAATGAAATATGGTTGTTAACTAAAGAGGAAAACATTTTAATCATAAAATCAAGGCCAGTCGATGGTAGAAACGTAAGGAAATCGCTGGAACGTAAAACGAGAGTCGGTAACTTTCATCGTTTAAATCGAATTGTAATTCAACCAGTGTATTAATTAAGTAGGTTTGCTTAATGACTTAATCGCGACTTGGAGAGATGAACCTTACGAGGTCTGGCACAAAAATTTCGATCAATTGATTCTCATCAGATTGAGGGAAGGAGAATTGATATTTTTTGCGAAATGAGAAGCTCGCTGTGACACTAATCTATTCAAATGAGACAAAAAATCTATACGACCTCGAATAAAATCCTACATCAATGTAGACATCCAGTTACAATCGACCCAGAACTCGCTCGGATAATAAAGTTCACGTACATAAAACGCTCTTGCGTATCCTCTATCTCGCCAACATTGACGTCCGGCGATTAAAAAAAGAAATCTCGACTCGAAGAGTCCGCGAAAAAACGAGGAAAAAGTGGGAGAATATCGCACACACAAGAACGTTTGCCCATCACTGAAAGTGAGAGTATCTCTCGTATTTACGTTACATTGCGCGCACGAGAGTTACGTCGATTGATCGAACGACCTAAATAAATCAAAAAGTGAAGAAAAAAACAATTTCAAATTAAGTTAAAAGCAGAAATAATGTGCGATACGAATTGCCGAAGAAGCAAAATCTAATTTTGTCCGAGTAAAAAACAAAAAATTTTATTGATAAGAAATATTTTCGGGAGTTCCAAATCGGATTAATGGGTTGCGTGATCGTTGACATGAAAAAATAGACGAGTTCAGTGAAATTCTGGAAGGGTTCGAATTGAAAAATGTTTCCATTTTTTTCAAGCTTTTTTTGGAATTTTTCGCTTCTCATTCGTCTTTTCATTTTTTTTTTCTTATTCGTGGCCGCATTCTTTCGGACGTCTCTTCTCTTCCTATGCCACAATCGAGCGACGTTGTCTTGCCACACACTGTTTGTAACGACTTTTATCTTATTTCTCTAACCGCGAGGGGCTCACACACGCGAAGACAAGAGCTTCGAGTTAGCACAGGGAGAAAAAGAGGGAGCGGGAGGAGAGCGGAAGAGTGGAGGGAAAAAAATTTCGCTGCACCGCTCGCGAGTGGATGAGAAAAGAAAAATACAAAGAGAAGAGAAAGAAAAAGGAAGTGAAAAGGAATTGAACGATTAAATAGAGAAACCACATTTTTCGTTCGTTTTTCTTTCGCAGTCGAGAGTTTCGCCGTCCTCTGTTCGACTTAAAAATAGAGCCAGTGGCCTGCAGTCTTTCCTATCAACGAAAAGTGTGAACGGAAAGCTCTTTTATTCAATTTCCTGATTCCAATCCATTCGTGATTCGCATGCACAACATTGAGAGCCCAGCCGGATATTTTCTTGAATAAATACATTAGATCGTGATTCGTAAATTTTTCATCTTTCGCTTCGTGGACCAGAAATTTTTCCATTTTTATTCAAAACCATAAACTATTGGCCTTTCATTCGCACACAACGAAATAAACTGAAAATATTGAGTCAAAGGAAACGAATCTGTTACGCAATCGGCAAAAACCTTATCAATCAGGCGACAAATATTTTAACAAGAAAAAAACTATGGAAAAGATACGAAAAAAAAATGATGGCATCGTAAATCATGGAGCATAAAGCACGAAAATTTTCTCGGACGGAACAACGTTCGGAAATGAGCAAAAAAGTTGGTTAGTCCAATCGAAAAACTCGGAGTATCGTCTCCTCGCGGTTGCATAGTTCGAAGAGACTTTTGCGATCTCTGTTGCGGTGCAGTTATAGCGACTGCAAGCAAGAGTGAGAGGAAGAAGGAGGGTGCAAGGCAGAGAAAGAGAGAGAGAGAGAAAAGGAGAGAGGAGAGAACCGCGAACATCGCAGTGGGGATTAGGCCTTGGGAGAGTTCGCTGCACCTCCCGTCCATTCCTGCCTCTTTCCCCTCCGCCTCTTGTCCTCTCACTCTCGCTCCTTCCCTCTTTCCTCCTCGCTACCTCCGTTGCACCGACGACGACGACGACGACGACGACGACGACGACGACGACAACGACGTCGAGTCGCAACTTCCCCTTTCCAAGACGATCTCAGTGCAAAGACGATGCACATGCAACATAATTGACGATATGTGCACCAACACAATTATATTTTTCTCACCAATACTTTTTCAACCAATAAATAACGCGAGTTGAGCTCATGCAACACATGTACGTTGACACGTTTCCCCAACCTCGGAAATGTTGTATTGAATTTCGTACACACAAAAAAAATGATCAACTTTTTCATATAATCGAGTAAAGCAATCATTTGTACGATCACAGATTATCATTTCTTTAGAACTCATGGACTCATTCGTACGAATGCATTTTGTTAGGGGTTTCCCATTAAACAGATCAATCACCATCAACCATAATTAATTAGTTTGTAGAAAAAAAAGGTCTCCGAATTATCCAGACGAATCAAGATTTCATGATTTCGTTGAAATATCATCGAGTAATTAAACAAAAACGCGTATGCGATCGGAGTGCAAAAGATTTTTATTCGCAATTCAATTGGAACGTCAGTTTCAATCAATAAGTTTTTCCTCTTCGTAAAATCATACGTACTCAACGTATCTGCAAAAATACGAATGTGTGTATACAATATATAAGAAAAAGAGTGACTGATAATACTCTAACGCGATTATTAACATATGTGTACCGAGCGACATACGTGCACGAGTGGCGTGGCACATATGCATTTGTATGTAAGCATGATCGTGCGTATTGGTACTGACCGCGTGTGACCGCAAGAGAACTCGATCACTCTCGAGAGCTCGCGCGATCGCACACATTGTAGACACAATAAAAGAGGAGAAGGCTACTCGCTTTTTTTAAACAATAAACGTCCGCAAGTAGAGTTGCTCATTTAGCCGGACGTGCGTTCGTTTTATATACACATTACGATTGTACATAGTATTGTTCCTTTTCCTCTATCGGCTCTCTTTAATGACACACAAACATAAATATGCATCTATAGTTGCAGTGACACCTTGACGTACGAGAATATTTACGTGAGCATAACTTTGCTAAATGACTATGGTGCATTTGTTAATAACAATCTTAATAAAAAAATTTGTTTATTTACGTGGTTTTTAATTTGAATAACGTTCAAACTTCAAACATGCGACGACAAAGTTAACAAACCCGAGCGTTGTCATTCCGCAACGGTGATGAACTTGTACGCAGCGTTACAAAGCGCACATTTGTACGAGAAAACCCACAGCAGAGAGGGAGCGGGGGGGGGGCTGTGTTTTATAGATCGTAGCGCACAACCGGGAACGGACCTTGGAAGCCCGTTCTTAGCGGATCGAGGGAATCTTTCCGGTTCTCGAACGCGTCGGCGGTGGGGCAACAGGGAGAACTCCTCATTCGCGTCTTTCTTCCTCTCTTCCTCACTTCCTCCCCCCGCTGCTCCCCTCAAACTCTTTCCACTCTGCCATGGGAGCTATTTTTCTTGGTCTTTTTCATCGGCTCTTCGTTCCTCTTTGCTTCTTGTCCTTGAAGAGCTGTACTACTACCTTTTTTCTATCCTGAACGCGCATACGTATAAATATATAGCTTTTTTGTTGTTGAACCAACTTTCAAAGTATCGACAAAGCATTTGGCAAATGTGCGTGCGATTGAGAGAGTCGATTGAAGGAAAAATACTTGCCACCAAGTTCACGCATACGTTTCAAGGCCGTCGGCAGTTGGCTATAGTTCAACTTTTTGTTACCCTGGGAAGAATTAAAACAGCAGCCACCGAGACAGAGGCGGGGATGAGAAGCTCTTCCTTCTTTTCGGGACATCACTCCCCCGCTGCACACAAATGCAGTTCCGTTTGCCTATATACCGATTATACAGCTGATGTGTATGCATTCCTTGTAACTCGAATCCGCTCATTGCTAGAGCGAGGTGAAAAATAATTGACTGAGTGCCCGGGATTCTCTGCTATTTGCCTCTTCGAGGGACGCCCCTCCCCCGCGCCTCTCCATCCAATGAGAACGCCATCTTTTTTTCTATCGACACGCAGCAGAGAAACGTTCTGCGAGGAAAAGTGCGCGTTAGTCTCGGCCTGAATCCTCGACTAATGTCTCTTCCTCCGCCCCGCGAGCCTCCTCTTCCTTTCCCACTTTGTCTGTGATTTTCTATTCCTCTCCAAGTCACCGGTGTCTTCGATTTCGATTCTTTTTTATCGCTAATTGAGTCTCGATCGCTAAAATAAAACTATATTTACCGTGAATTTCGTTGGGCGAGAACGAGAGTACAGAATTTTTATTTTACTCCATATACGCATGTACTTTTCCATTTAATAACTTCTCCCATTTTAATCATTTATTATAGACTCTTAATAAGCGCCATCGACACGCATCTATCAATCATATCGAACCTTCCAACAACTCTCTTTCACTTTGATAATATCATTCGAGCGCTATATACCTGTTTCAAAATTATGATAAAATACTCGCATTTACTGCAACCTCTGGAAATGCGCGTTTCCGGTATAACAGATTAATCGAAAGTCACTACTCGATATATGGGTTGAATTATTAACTCTATAGGCTTGTCGTGAATTGTTTCTTGCCACACGTTGCACACAAGAATCATTCGAGCTCGAAACGACTTTTATTTATCAAGACAGGAATAAAAACAAGAAAACAATTTCTTCATTCCTTAACGTTCCATTACTATCACAAAATGACTTTATTCAGAATTTTTTCAAAATTTTCTATAAACGTTCTTAGCACCAAAACCAACAAATTTTCTAACGCGTTTAGAATTCGAGATATTCAATTTTCCATTTTTCCCATCTAAACGCATGTGCATTGAAGTCGCGTTTCTTTTGTTTTTTTCTTCCTACTTTTTAACGAAAACGTGACTTCAGTGCGTTTAGATGCATGGGAAAAACAAAAAATTGAATATCTCAAATTCTATTAGTCAGAAAATTTTTCTCCATAAGAGAAAACTGTTGGTTTTGGTGCCAAGAACGTTAAGTTGGTCTCCTGGCTGAAATTCTACTCAATTGATCCAATGTCGTTGCAATGCTTCCGGAAAATTTTGTATAGTTCAAAAGGGAGCGTGAAATTTGATTGGCAATAAAATCTCGAATAATGCAAAAATATGAAGTGAGAGGGTTAAAATAATAATTTCCACGAATTTATTTTATAGTTTCTCTCTATAATTTGTTTTCTTTATCCTTCTGTTACAGGTGAGTTCCAAACGAATGTAAAACTTTATCCAAAAGGGTTCAGCCACTAAAAGTGAGTAGAAAACTGTGAACAAAAATTATTTGAAAAAATCGTACATTTGGCACGAAACGGCTTGGATAAGAAATTAAATGAAAAACTAACGAAACACGTGAAATGTCGAATAAACAGTTCAACACATTTTTTACCGAGCTGAGCTGTACTTTGATATTGAAAACTTGATAAAAACTCGAGCAAAAAAATAGAAACGTCATTCTAGTGAGAAATGCTTGATGTCTATGAGAGTGGTGCTCCAATTTTTTTTTTCTTTCCCTTTTCTTTGCTCCAGTCCTCTTCATTCAGAGGAGATCGCGTGCCAATTTCCCCATTGTATGTTTACATATCTATATATATATATTTCGTATTTTTTCACCGTTTAGTATTTCGTACGGAATTTAGCCTCGTAACGTTCCGTCGATATAGCTTGAGAAAGAAATAGGAGCAACTCTTGTTCGCTTTTCCTCTCGAAACAAGAAAACTCTCGGACATGGTTCTTCATCGTCTCGATTCTCGTTCCTGAGGAAGTTCTAGATTGGTTGTTCCGGTCATTCGAGTTTAGACCAGCTCTGTTTTTTCTCTCTTCACGTGCATTTCGTATTTTACACATTATTTTATGTACGTCAGTTATCGCAAAGTTATGAGCGATAATCATTGTCTCTGGAGATCGTGCAGCCCCAGATACATCTCGAATGTGAATAAATCTTGGAACAGCAAAATTCGTTCGAATATGGACCATCTTCTAAAAATTGCGTGCCCTCAACTTTAGCGACGAAATATTTATAATTTTCCATCATCTCATGGACATTTTTTCCACGTTTAACAAAGTGCAATATTTTGCTTGAGAATTTACATAATTTTGACTCGAAAGTGCTCGAGAGAAAAAAATTTCGAACTGATTTCAATTATTTTATGAAAATTTTTGTCAATAACGAAATAAATTTCGACGTCGTAGAATCCATTTATTAAAAATTTGATAATAATTGAATAATTTCTCGTACTGGTTCATATTAACGCCAATAGGGTGCGAGAATCGTTACACTGCGATGGTGGCCGCGATGCAACGGTTTACCGGTGATGGATTAGAAATCGCAGCAGTTTTCCTGGATTGGGCGTCGTCCACGCGGACGATTCTCTCGCAGATCGGCGAGAGTTTCTCTCTCACTCTGACGGTTTTCTCTCCGCACTTGTGCACGAGCTAGTCAACGCTGCTGCGTTGCGTTTTTGCGTGAAACTATAACTCTCGACTATCCTCGTGCTGGTTGAATTTCTTCTCGATCTCTTCTTCGCTTTTCCTCACTCCCCCCTCGAATAAATCGAAACTCTCGCTGAAGCACGAGTTTCCTGTCATCCCATGTACCGATCGATGATCTTTCGTGATCGTCTCAATGCTGCTCCCTTGCAGATTCATTGGTTATTTTGGCAGCTGCCCTGATGACAAATCAGACAAAAACAATTGAGCTGTCAAAATCAAAGACAAGGCGACAGTGATTTGCGAAGCTGCAGAAAAACTTGAGACTCTCTGCTAACGAGAAGCAACGTGATATTTCGATTAATCAATGGAAACGCAGTGAAAATAAAATCGGAACAAAAATTAGATAAGAATATTTCTCCGACCAGAATAAATCAACGAAATAATCGATCAGCGATCCATATTTCCGCTGTTACGCAACAACTTTTTACGCGCTCGTGTATTCGTGAACGCATGCGTCTTCCGTGACACTTGTTATCTCGATTATTAAATATATCTCGATAATAAACGGTCGATATATGCGTACATCGTAGCAAACAGATTCCCCAACTAATTAAAGCCCGCCATGAAATGTTTTTTTTTTTTTTTCNCCAACTAATTAAAGCCCGCCATGAAATTTTTTTTTTTTTTTTTCGCGGCACTTGAACAACGATGCACAATCCGGAGATTGTGTTTTCTTGGAGGACGAAAAAAGTGCGCTTATAGAGGGTGGGTATCGCCCGAGCGAGATATCCGACCGATAAGCCAGTAGAGGCCACTGATAACTCGCTCTCGGGTGTGTGCATTACGATTTTTAAAAAGATTCGGCAAGCATCGCGAGAAAAAATATCACAATTGAGCCAATTTTTTTTCTCTCTATTCCGCTAACGCAATCATGGAAATTATTTCATTATATTTTCTCATAATTACACCGAGGCATCGAGTTTCTACCGCGTTGGTCGTTAAAAAAACATTTTGTCTCGTCCTTACCTTTGACTCGAGGCGAATTTGTACGACAATAAAAATAAACTTATTTCGTAAGTAACGTAATTTCCGGTACGTTGAAAAAAATCACAATTTTTTCTAATGCCTGTGTCGCAAACAATCTTCGCATTGTTTAACGAAATTTATAGCATGACTAGTCGTTTCCGTGGCATCGCCAGCGGTAAGAAACTTGGCTGTTAACCATACGCGCCATCGATCTAAAGCCCTCGAAATGGAAAACTGGTTGACGGAAAAATGAAAATATCAAAATATTCCAAAGTTTTATCAATTCACCGGAATAATTGTCACTCTTTTTCATCAATCTACGATTCAAAAGCGAACCGTCGCTCATCGCGTTTTTTCGAGCTTCGTTCGGACTGCAAACGTGTCATCGAGCTCCGCATTGAGCCTCAATTAGTTTTTGCCAATTGCCTGAAGATTAAAATGAGCGGAAAAGACGCAATGTTTTCACACAAAGCTTTCGACTGTCCTCGAAAGGAATAAGAAGAAACCTCTCCGGGGCTTTCTCGCTCCGGTGATCGACTCGGCCTTCGTGCGCGAAAAACACCGATCTCGTCCCGATAAAATCGCGATACGAGAGAGCCCATAGTGATGTGTACGTAAGATGGCGTTGTGCATTCAAGTCCCGGAGGACGTGTTTGTACATAAAGAGCGTGTGTGAGAGGGAAACGAAACGTCGGAAGCTCCTCCAAGCGACAAAGATCTTGCGCGTGTATGTACGAGAGTCAGTGGGAATCTTCGTTGTCTTTCCACTCTTTATTTCTATAGCTATATGAATATAAATATAAATCTTTTTTTAGTACAATTTATCCAGCGGTATTCTACACCAGACAAAAAAACGCGTAATCTCTCGGAACACACTTTGTATCTTCAACCTGCTGCTATAATTCCTTCTTTTTATTATTTACGATGCATTCAAATAAAGCTAAGATTTGGTGGAAAAGTGAATATTGCTCAGACACAGAAGGAAGAAACTTTTTGTTTTTTCTTTTCATCAAATAACATCAAATTTTTCTCTATTTTTTCCGCGTTATATATTTATTCGACACTGATGACATTTTATTCATTTTTTTCCATCAATTCGAATCTAGAGAGTAATGAGAAAAGTAGAAAAATAGAATAGAAATCAAGAGGAAAGGAGAATAGTAATTAGCCATCGAAATAATGCGGCGGTGGCTCTGGTCGCAGTAACTTTCCTCAATGATTTTCTCGTTCTTTCTGATCGCTTGTTTCTACATCGCACGATAATTCTATACGTAACGAGGATCATTGCCATTGCCGAGATGATACGACAACGAAAAAAATAGATCAAACATACGTAAGAACGATCGATGTTTATTTTTTGAAGGAATACGAAGGAGCTGAAATATCTGCTCGAACTCAGTGACTTGTAGACACCGCGATAGCGATAGATTCATTATTTATATACGAGCAATTCCACAACAAATCGCGATCGACCGATTATTTCCACATACTTTTGTTTCGATAACTTTCGATATTCGTAATAAATATTGACCAACATGTGCATAAATTAAAAATGAACCCATAATCCCTTATTTTTTTCACTTATCGCGTGCAAAAAAATGGCTTACGTCACGAAGTTTTAACCAAAGATCGTTAATCTTAGTTCACCCGAAAAATATTATTCTCCGATCAACGACTGCGATAAGAAATATTGAATAAACATATAAATTGCTCAACTAATTCGACAAGAAAAAAAAAGAAGCAGCCAATAAAAATTGATGAATGAACTTTTTTATTTGTTCGATCTATAATAAATAATGTTGGAAAGAATCGAAAAACGTAATTCGCTCCGGGCAAGTGTAAAGAGCACATTTTTCATTCCGTCTCGAATTACCCATATGCGTATAGATATATCTAGTTCAGGAGTATATAAATAGATGCGATGCTCGCGAGAGTGGGGAGCGACGTTATACGATAGCACGAGAATCCACTATAATTGACTGTAACATATTTCTCTCTCGCTCTCTCTTTCTTTCCCTCGCGACTACCTAGTCCTATCCCAACATTATCGCTTACGCATAGATAGTAGACGTATTTACAAGCTTCGGAATCTCGTGTACGATTATTCGAAAAATGTAGTTTTTATATACGTCTATTCTTTTGGCTACAAGGAGAAAAGTCTCGGAAGACAAAAGGTGGCGTTGCCTGCTCTGCTGCCAGAGACTCTGTCTCTCGAGTAGCGAGACTTTCGAGAGAGAACGAGCGTGTACGATTCTCTGTTGTAAATCGTGGCACGCGGATATAGCGGCTCGTCGACGTTGCGGTAGGCTCTCTCGTCGAGGCCCTCTCCGTCTCGTTTCTTTCGTAAAACGAAACTCCCTCAAGCGAAAAAGACGTTTTTACTTTTTTCACTAAATCCCAACTCTCCGATATACTTTTCGCCAAACATTGATCCTGGCCAATCGAATTGTCTTCCGTATGGAAAGTCACTTGAAATATTTCAAAGGAAACGTTTTGTAGTAAAATTTCGAAAAAAATCGAAAGATCGATCGATAGAATTTCAATGAATCGAAGAAAAATAATCGATAATCGAATGATCTCTTTTCTGAACGAAAATACTCGCGTTCAAGCTAATCTATCGAGCATCGCTGACTTTGTAACGGATTTAAAAAAACGTAATACGTATTTAATTTGAGGCCGTATTCGGGTTACGTATAAAAGCTATCATACGTTTTTTATCAATAATCAATCGATTAAGGAAAACGCATTGATACTCAAATTCGTGCCAAGGCCACGGAATAATCGTGCCGGTGAAAAAAATCGCTCACCGCACTCGATCGAAAATTCATTTTGACAAATATGATTTCAAGTTCGAACTAAGTGCACGCGATGATGATTTATCGCGAAATTGGCCAAACAGCGTAAAATTGATTTTTCATTATTTTCATTTTAGAATTTATTTCCAAATGCCGAATTAATGACACTTCGCTTCGTTGATTATTGAAAAAAATACTGAATGAAGTTGAATTGAACGAGAATGCGCGTTTCTCTTGCCTACGCGTATTACTGAAGCTTTTTACGAGCCGACGATCCCATCGTTTCAAGCCGGAAGGTTAAGCAGTCGCGGTCACCGAACCAAGTACTGGCCTCCTTGTCCAGTCCGCGATTGGGCACAAGCGCAACCAATTTTTTGTAGCCCGAAGAACAACATTCTTCACCACAAGAGAATTTACACGAAAAATATTTGAAAAATTATAATTTTTGTTTTGTTAACAAAAAAAAAAAAAGAAAGAAAAATCAATAATCTGCAAAGCAGGCAAATAACCCAGACATGGTTGAAATGGAAAGCAACACGAACGGTGAGAAGGGAAGGAGAAGCTGCATAAAAGGGAAGCGAGAAGCGAGAGAGGATTAGGGCGAAGGGGGTTGAAGGGTGCAGGAGAGGGGGGCAGGGTGGGGAAGGATTGAGGAACGAGAGTTAGCGGATCACGAATGAGAGAGAGAGAAGAGCCAAGGAGTCAGTCAGTGTGCCACCGGCGCCTCCACCTCCTCCGGCGGCCATATTGCGTCTCTGTCGGTCTCTCTCTTTCTCTCTCTCTCTCTCTCCCTCATCAGGGTGATTTCCCCTCGTCGCGTGTCGGGGAGGGGGCTCTCGGGAGCCGGCTACCTCACGCACCGTGCTCGTTTTTTCCTTCTTCTCCGTTCGGTGGCCCCTCGCGCCGCGCTCCTCCGCGCCCCTCTCTCTCGTGCGCGGTTTCATCGCCGCCGTCGCCGCAGCGCCGCGCCACTGCCACGGTCCACGCTCTCCCGACGTAAACACACAGTCGAGGGTGAGCCATCGACGAGGCAACACACGCGGTCGCCTTTTCGTTCGTTTCCCCCACCCTTTTAAATTTCATTCCCGAAGATAAAAAAAGCGCGAAATACGGTTTTTACTTTTGTTACCGTTTTATTTTTCGTCCACGAAATAAAATCGTTTTTTTCAACGAAAAACAAAATAGGAGTATCGAAATATTTCAGCCATCACGTTGCTATACAAACTCGGGAAATTTCATATATATTTGTTACAAATATTGCATAGAGAGGAAAAAATAAACATCAACTAGACAGCAGAAAAACAAAAAGCTGAGAAAAGTGATTTATCGAAATTACGATTTACAGTGTCTTCGTACGCGACTATTATCGTTGTTTTGTGATCTCAGTGTGTGCGTGTGTCTACGTGTGCGTGTGTGCGTGTGTGTGCGGGTGCGTGCATGCTTTCGTGTGGGAAAACACCGAGAGACATAGACCGAAAGTGCAAATTTTTAATCCGTTAAACAAACGAGAAATAAAATAATAAAAATGTACAGTTGGTATATGTGTTTTTAAGAAGTACGGAATCTCTGGCTATTTTATCGTGCTCCGACGCTATTTCCTTCGAGATAATTGCCCGGTCTATAATACACGAAAGTTTATTTACTCACACACACACAAAGATACGCTACGATTAAGTTACTTCATCCTTCTGAGCGATAATCCACATTTTATTTTTGGGCCTTCGTGTTATTTGTGAAAATTTGAAAATTACGTGTCGATTAAAAACTCGTTTTTTTCATTCAAAATTTACTTTGAATTTTTTCACATAATTGACGTGTCCAAATAAATTGAACGGAAATCGCGAATGCAAACACGAAATAGTCCGCATCGATCTGAGAAAGTGGAGAACGGATTTGTTGGCCCGGAACTCGGTATAACAGAGGCCGCACAATCGGCAAACGATCCATCGAAATGGCGATAAATCATTGTCACACATAAAACGATGGATGATCGACAATGATGTCCACGTAATTTTGTCACTCTGAAGATTTTCATCGGCTAGTTCGTGATCGGGTGTTTCTCCGTTTTATCATCGATATCGACCATTATCGCTGGCGATGCTGAGGGTGCTCTGGTAAAGGTCACGGTCCGCGACCGGCAACGACCAATTTCATTGATGACTTGAGAAAAGATAAAAAATTTCTTGACGTTCCGAGGAACTGATTTTCTCCGAAAATTTGCATTCATGTGGCTCTCGCGCACGGAGATCCACCCGATACCACAAGTTTGTCAATAAAACTTGAAAATCTTGCGATTGCGAGATTTCTTTCCGTTTCGCTCGAAAGAAAGAATATTCACGCTCCAACGATGCTGGAAGATCAGCCTCTCGATCTCAGCGTTCGCGTTGGCGATTATGCCGAATTCGCGCGTAACGACGATACCAACAATCACGACGAACGCATCGATTATGAGAATCGTGAACACGACGAGGACCAAGAGACTATACGCCGCAAAAATTTAATCCAAGATTTTACCTCCAGCACCGAAGTCGCTGCCGCCAGGTTACGCGGCTTAATTACCGCCTCCTCAACTACCGGCGAATATTTACAATGCGAAGATCGCAACACATGCTCCGAAGATTCGGACGATTCGTGCTCCGACAACAATCAAAAAGATGGCGGCGCTCGATCGAGATCACGACCACCCGGTACCAAACCGTACAAGAAAAATCTCATGAGGAGATATCGTGAGTCTTCATTATCTTTACACTTTTTTTCCCCCGAAAAATCATCAATATTCACTTTTTCAATGCCATATGAAATTCCACCGTTAAAACGCGATCGAAAAACATTTTTTCTCACCTTTTATCCAAAATTTCAGAATTTTTCTCAAATTTTCCAGCGGCGATTGAATTTTTAGGTCACACAAGACGATCGTCCGATTATCTGCTGTTGTCCATTTCATCGAAATCAATTTTTTTTCCACAATTCCGCAAATTTCTTTCCAAATGATTTTTCGGAGTTGGACCAAAATTCGGTATTTACCCATCGCAAATCTGTGGAGTTCGAAATTCCGTTGAATCCGAACGACATTTAAAGACCGAAAAAAAAAAAATACTTCCTACATTCTTGGACCGTTTTGTCGATATTTTTAACGTACCAAGGAAAAAAAAATACGCTCGCTTGGAAAAAAGCTAAAAAAAGGATTCGCAAGAAAAAGAGAGATGTTCAGCGCAATAGTTGCGGTGTCGGTGCGTGGATGATTCTCGCTCGAGAGCATTAACGTACGAAATCGTTTATCGCGTGTACGATTTTATTTATCTCGCATCGAAGCTCGACGCTTTTTTCTTCCACACTTTCGGATCGCTGCGAATTTTGAATTACGAGAGAGGAAGCGAAGGAGAGCGAGAGGCAGAAAGGAAAGAGGAAAAAATGAGCAAACCGAGCGCGCGAGGGCGAGACAGAGAGAGACGATTTCTTTCTTCTCTTTTTATTACAAAGTCAACTCGACGATGGAAGACGCTAAGAACGCGGTGCGTAAATATTCGTGCGCGAAATTTTGGCAAAGAGGAAAGACTTGAAGCGTGAAACTATGTGTGCGATATATATACATGTATACGCTCGCGTATATGTCGGAGATAAAAAAAAAGAAATTACGCAATCTCACCTCGCGAAGGTCGCGAAAGCTGCCATCGACTCCGCGAACTCTTTGCGAACTGATTATAAAATACTCGATTATTTTTTCGGCACAAAATCGTCTGGAATAACCCGAGCTAATTTCTTATTTCTCTCCGTATTTTAAACACTATGCGATTATTAACTGTAACACCATGCAGCCGCCTATAGCCTGCCCCAACCCTGTGGCGAAATGTATTCTCAATATTTGTTGCTCTCTCTTCCTACATTTTTCGTCTAACGCTTTCCATTTGCTGCTGAATGTTCAAAATAATTTTTCGACATTTCGAGACAAACTGCTGCGGGAGCACTGACACGAAAGAACGGATCAATAAATTGATTCCGATTGTCTTTATCGCGACAGTCAATGTCGCGAGTTATTCAATACGACTTTGTTTTTTTTTCTCGTTATTTCGGAAGCTGAAAAGACTTTTTTGAATCGTTATTAAGAAACGGAGTCAACAATCGTGAGACCTTCGGTTCCGGATTTCGAAACAAACAAATAATACAGAAA
Source organism: Hyposoter didymator (assembly GCA_037952995.1). Classification (NCBI taxonomy): domain Eukaryota; kingdom Metazoa; phylum Arthropoda; class Insecta; order Hymenoptera; family Ichneumonidae; genus Hyposoter; species Hyposoter didymator. Next base: position 7,006,192 of record JBAJMU010000006.1, on the reverse strand, counting down.
AGTTTAGAATATCGACGAACCGGAAATCCGCTTACGATTACGATTCCTCTTTCACGTTTTCTAAGTTCTGTATGAATCAACCGGCGAATTACTTTTCTCAATATTGGCTCATGACAAAAATCACGTAGCTCATTAATGTTGAGAAATTTTTTTGATCGGATGAAACTACGAAGCTTGCATCGTTGGAGTGCATCGAAATTCCTTAAATTATGTGGACAACTTTTTTCTTCTACCATTTGGAAATCAGGTTTATTAAAAGATTCGAGTTAATTACAAAAATGAAAAAACAATGACGCTGGATTTTTCGTTGCATCGAAAAATCTTTCTTGTCATTTCTGTGATCGCCCGAATTCTTTGAATAAATTTTAAACGCTAAAAAACCGTCCAATCGTCGTAAAAAGCATTCGAATCAAAACTCGATTCCAACTGGAACATAAATTGAGAAAAAAAAGTCGATCGGAACGAAATGAGTGAATATTTACAGTTCATCATATACGAATGATAAATTCTTATCGACTCAAAACGTTTTCGAGCCCAAATAATTTTAGCTGAACGATAAAGTGTTTTTTTTTTCATGCCACTCAATAAATCTTGAATGGAAAAAACAATGTGGTGATTTTAGTTGTTGTTGCATTTGTGATGGCATCGAGTTTTGTTTCGAGTGACTGTACGGTGTGAAAGAGTCAACCCTTTGGTCACATCCAAGGTTTAAAACTGGGCCCTAAATATAAGAAAGGACTCGCTGTTGACCAGGATTCGAGTGAAATTGAGAAAAAAATATGTTTGACCATGGCCATTGCCACCGAATTTGAAACGAGGGTAGGGGGTTCATTTCCGAGTGAAAATTCCGTTGGAACTGGGCGACATTCTGGTCACTGGTGCTCGTAGCTCGGAGAAACTTTCTCCAGGGTGTATATTTGGGGAAAAATTTCTCTCATTTTTCATTTTAGTCACAGTTCCGAAGTTTTCCTATAAAAGAAAAATCTCTCTCTTCGGATATCTCATGGCAAACGCATCCCCATGAGAAACAGAGAGAAAAAAAAGGAAAAAGGAGAGAATTGGAATGGCAGTTCCTCCGTAAATCGTGTGCTTCCTCGTCTCGCTACAAAAAGCCCTACGGGCTTTCCCGACTTGTGCTCGAGACTCTTCCAAACTTTCACCTCTGCCGAACGTGTGCTCTGACATGTCCACGATTATGCATGCTATTTATGCCTTCCAGCATTTGCCCCACAGGTCCTCACGTATCCAAGGGCACCATCGCACACCCCAGAAATAATTGAGCAATAATTTTCTAATTGCTCGTTATTGGAACATCGATAATTACCAAGTTTCTCTAGTGATCGGCGGTTTCCTTTTCGTTTTCGAAATGCTTTTTATCCATTAAGAAGAAAAAATTCTAATTCTGGTAAAAAAAAAAAAAAATGACAACTTTTTCCCTTAAAAATTTATTTAACGATCGAGTAAAAAAAAAATCGACGATAAAAACAAAAATACCAGACGGCTGGATGGAAATTAGGTCCTCGCTACGTCCCTCGTCGACGAGGCAATATCTTTTTAAAGGAAAAAAGGGTTAATTTTTGAACAGAAAAAAAAATTGAATAGACGGTGTTTCGACCTGGGAAACCCCTTGTCCACAGTTTCGAGACGTTTCGGGTCTTCTCTCTCGGGGTATCCGTAATAAAATGGTGTCGTAAATATACAGATATACATTTATACACTTCGGAAGTATGAGTCGTGGGCGGTCGAAGGGCTAAAGCTTGATGTAGCTACCGTTTTTGACTCATTGCCTTCTGTGGTGTGGCATTCACTTCCTCCCTCATTTCCTTTCTCTTTCTCCCTCTGCTTCGTATACCGCCGCCGTTAAGGATTCCGGAAAAAGTTTCCATTAAGTTTCACAGCAAGTAGGCAAGAATCTTATTGACGCGGAGGTTTTTCTACCCAAACTGGTACCTGCTGCTGGCACAGTCTCCCGTCAAAACCTTCTCAGAATATAAATATATAAGTTTACGACACCTGAGATCGTTCCGGGCTCACGTATCCGTAAACATTGCCCAAGACATCGATAGTCACTCTCTTTTTTTTCCGTCCGTCCTTTTCTTTTCCTGCTTTCCCATTAATCGGCTGCAATAATAATTCAAACATCGAAAATTCGTTTCCGTCTGTTATTTGTGAATCATCCGTCGGTCGATAGCATATTTTTAAATGAGCCGTATTCGCAATTACGTTAACAACCCTGGCATTCGTTACGTAAAGCAATTTCAGTGGATGCTTTTATTGAACCAATCGGCATAACTTTTCTCGGTATAAATAATCATTTATATAAACGAAAGTCGTCGAAATACATGCCAAATAGAGAAAAGCCAAGTTGACATAACCCTCGCGATGTATTATAACCGTGCCCCGCCTCTGATCTCGAATTATTAATACACCGATCAAGAGTATTCTCATTCAACGCTCCAGAAGGAGTTACGCTAGAACCGAATCTCATCGTAACCGCGGCCTCTATTGACGCTACAAATGGTTCTGAATAAAAATAGATTATCCGCCAGACGCCAATAAAAAATAATAACAATAGTAACAACCAACTTATTGTGAGGATAACAATATCGAATTTCGCAGTTGTTTGTTTTTCTCGCGTTATGCACGGTTATCCTTACTGTTGTGAAAAACTATAATTCAACGCTTATCAATGCCCTGTGAAACGGGCGCCTCTCGAATCGAACGCTGGATCTACGTGATTTTTTAAATAACCTTATGATTCGGGGAAATCATCATCCTCCTCCCCCCCCCTCCNCTCCCCCTTTGTCATTCTCCCATCCTGAATCTTTCTTTTTTTCTTGCCTCTCACATTACCTCCCGTACTCTTGCTTCATATCAGACAACTCATTGTGATTCAGGATATTGGCCCGCCGAGAAAGGAAGGACGAACTTCCTGTCTGTGTCTCAATGCTGCACAGCACTTTGCGTTGTACTACGTCCCATTAGCATTTATACATTTTTCTGAATAACCATTCGATCCAACTTTCATCCCTCTGACCAATTCACGAAAAAAAAAAAACAAACAAACTGGGAAATTTACAGTTTTTTCCCTCGACTCTTCGAAATATATACGAAATATTTTAATTTTTCATTTTTGTGAATGAATGAAATTTTTTAACAATTATTATCAATAACGATAAAGTTGCTGTTTATTATAGGATTTCCGGAAATAGACTGGAATTTGTTTCTTTATCGAGATTCAAAACAAAAATATGTGGAGAGAAAAATGTAAATCGTATTCCGCTATTTCGCAACCCCCTTTTTCTCGCATCTTTCACGCTTCGACGAATTCTCTCTTCCCGTCGAGTTGGCTCCCGAGGAGATCGATTTTCCTCGGATAATACGCGCTCGGGGTATTTTCCACGCCGATCGGCCCGGAAGGATCGACCTGGTAAAAAGGGGAGGGTGTGCGAACGACGCGCGAAGGTGGAGGATCGCGAGATACCTCGTACTAACGTTTTATTATATATATGTATACGCGCACACACACACATACACACACATGAAAGATAGAATCGAGACAACGCTCTAGCGATGTATAGAAGCCGGAGAGGGCGCAATAGGAAACTGGGGTAGCCTGTCCTTGTGCTCTTGGATGGTTATTGGAACGTTGGCACGGAGACGTTACCTCGGTATCGTCTCTTTCTCTCTCTCTCTCTCTCTTTCTCTCCTCGAATCTAGCGGGTGTTCAAAGTATTGAAATGATGTCAAAAAAAAAAGATTTTGTCGTCGATTATTTTCGGCAAGTTAATCGAAACGTGGAAAAATGCGATAAACTTGGAGGGTTAATAAAAATCGTTAGTGGATCGATGAAAAAATGAAAAATCGAACATTTTCTTCATTGGGAATTGTTGAAATTCTTCCTCGATTCTATAAAAAAATAAAATGGCAAATAATCACGACGATTGATAAAATAAAATACACAGTTCGTTTTAACGAGGATTTCTCATGATTTCGAGCTCAATTCCGTAATTTATTTGGAGCACCAGGTTTTTCTGGGTCTTCGATTCGCTCAGTGTTTTAGGAAAATTACAGCGATTGCAGCGAAATTAATGATTACGAAAAAAACGAAGAGAAAATCAATGAAACGAATAACGCTCGGTTGGTTAGTTATCGTACTCGTCGCAATCGTGATGGAGTTTAACGAGCGCGATACCGTTAAACAGAGCGTGCAAAAAAGGGCGTCGCGTTTAAATTAATATATCGTTGGCAGATGAGCTGCTACAAAGAGTAGGACGAAGGAGCTCCGAGCGCTGCACCCACGCATCTTTAAGGAGCTCGATCTCGTAACGTCCAAATGCATTTTGCACATCGATATACGTTAAGGCACTCGGACCAGCAGGAACCAACAACCTTTGAGCAAATAATTTCTCTTTCTTCTGCCATAAAAAAAAAGAAATTGAAAAAAAAAATCCGGACGACTCAACGAATGAAGCAAAAATGAAGAAAGTGAAATTCAGAACCAAGATTTTAATTGGAACGAAATTTTGACCGCATTCACAAAAAATAAACAAAAAAGTTAAAAAAAGAGTGAGTTAAATGTTCATTGAACGCGTTGCCGATGAGTACGAGCGTACGTGCGAGTGTGTATCGGAATGTAAAACCGCGTCAGCGAATTACAGCAACGTGGAAGAATCAGGGCATCGGCTTTGCGGGGCCGTGGAGGCAATTCTCGCGATTGCACCAGCCCATAACCAGAGGCAGGGGAAGTTTAACACATTCATATAGCAGGAGATCGATTCTATGTGCCTCGTCGAGTCACCCGACAAGCTTGAATACATAACCTATCATACGTAAACGTGTATGGCTCGATAATCGTATAGCCCCGTGTTAAAAAATCGAGGAAAGGAGAACGTGACATATATATATATATCGCGATACACATGCGCCTCCGTTATGCTTATAAAGCGCTTGACAATATATATTTGTCCACCTGGATATACAAACGATATTGCACCCGCAAGAATTAGATTGAAAAAAATCTCAACTCATCCATCTCCTCGAACTGTCAAAACTGCATATAAACAGTCTTGCCAAAGCGCTTATCTGTCAGATATTCAAGAATTTCCATGAGAAATTCGGAGCATCATAGTGGAACGTGAAAACTGCTTTCGAAAGGATTCAACTTCATTGATGTTACGAGCTTCGTACACTTCGCTCGGGCTCGATACCGCGTTGATATATCATATATTTATAAACAGCGATTATTAAAGTATTAAACGTGAAGAGCAACGCGGAAAAGGTCAAACTTCACGGACACTTGAAAAAGTCAATACAATTGCTTTTTTATCTCGCATCGCTCTTTGCGATCTACGATCGCTTCAGGACACCCGGTACATCGTTTTTCCAGCCTGGAAGCTTTTGCCGGGCTTTAAACTCACTTTAACCTGTGCCTTCGTCTGTTGTTTTTATTATTACACATTGAGAGGGTGATATGGAGAATGGCGATCGCCGCTCCTGAACTTTTATGTCAACATTCAATAAAATTCGACGATTTTGACAATTATTTCAAAATATAATTCATCGGATAAGAATTATCAGAAAAAAGTATAAATTCTCCGCGCGGTCGTGTGCACAGAAAATCACACTCGATATATTAAACAGAGAGAAACAGGCAAGATCGTCGTGAAGCAAAAAAGTGAAGTCAATTTTTTTTACGCTACTCTCATTATTTTTTTGTTGCTAACCATGATTTTTCACTCGACGCGTTTTTACGTCCAAAGCGTAAGAATTGCTACAGGTAGCACGTATGGAGAGGTATAATGGTATTAGGTGTGCAGTACAATATAAACGTAGCTTGCAAAACGTGGACGAGACCGGTGCAGGTAGAGGAAGAGCATCTCTAGCAATGTCTCTCGCTCTCTTGTTGACTAGCGCGATCTAACGCTCTCTATTGCACTGCAACACGTTCTATTGCTCTTTCTCGCTCTCGAACGTTGCAGCTCCTTCTCTGGCTCGGTGCAGCGCTCTCGCTCGCGCTCTAGCGCACGCTCTAACGCTACCTTTCTCGCACTGGCGAGTAAAGCAAACGAGAGAGAACCAGCAAGCGTACGCCCGTCGCGCGAGAGCTCGTTGAATGCACCAGCCCTGACCTACATAGTAAAGCGCGTTGTGGGCTAGGCGCGCGCGAGCAAACGAGTGCCTACGCTGCTCTAGCCTTTTCCTCCCCTCGTCTCTATTTTTCTTTCCCCCTCTCTCCCTCTCTCTCTCTCTCTTTATTCCTATCTCGTCGTCGCTATTGCACTTTTGTGCATCATCGTTCCCACTCGCCGTTCCTCTCTATTACCTTTTCTCTCTCCCTCACTCTCTTCCTCTCTCTTTTACACTCTCTAATTGTCTGTCTCCGTCCTTCCATGCCCCTTGTCTCTCTCTCTCTCTTCTCTCTTCTAACGCTACTCGCGATCTATTATAGCAGCGAGGTGAGTGCACATGTGCAACAAGCAAAACTATAGACTTTGTGTTTTGCACACATAATTCAATTTTTTTTCTATACGCAGTCCTCCTCCTCCTCCTCCTCTTATCCTCATTAGCAAGCAGCCTCTATTTTCCCTTTCGAACGATATGTTCGACAAGAAAATTGGACCATTTCGCTTTGTGCACTTTCTCAAGGTCCAGGTTTTCAAAACTTTTTTCTTAGCAATCGGGATTTTTTCTATTTTTCTCATCAATGGTCGACGATGCACGCGGGAAAAACTTGACATTTTTCGTACGTCACTGACTCAACGACTCGCTCACAGTTATCGTGGATTCAAGCATTCGGCCTTGTAATGAAAATCCAAAACAGATGGAAATTGGATTTCACTGCAAATATACGTGCGTCCATGCTTTCTGCGAGTAATGCTTCAGTTCGCACGCTCTTGGAACTCGAAGAAAACGCTGGAGAGAGCTACTTTTTTTCTCCTCCTCATCCTTCTTCGACTCTCTCGACGAAAGCGCGAACTAGCTCTTCCCATTTGGCACGCATTTTCAGTCTGTCTCTGTAAATAAACAATACGAAGTTTACGCTGTTTTTGCGCATATTTGCTTTCGTATAATTTGTAGTTGCGAATGACAAGTCTCTTTCCTTTGTTACTTTTCCTCAAGTTCCAAAGTAGGACAGCCTCAAACTTCATATTCCTCAAAGACTCCGGTCCTTAAAGATTAACAAACGAGGATGGAGTATTTTTTAACTAATTGTGCGTTGCAATAAAAATGCGGAGAAATTATTCCATTATCGAGTTTTTATTTACGATCGAAACTCGTCGATGATTTATTTCTATTCTATTAAAATATTTGTTACATGCGAATAAATTATGCGTCAATTGACGATCGTCCTTGACACGTTTCGCCGCTGCTGGATTCTTTCCTCTTTCCCTGAAATGATCTCGCGCTTCGAAAGGCACATCGAGCTCGCGGTTACAATCCGATGGGAATAATAATTCGAACATGCTTTATAAAGATGCCGAGATTTCAGGCGAAAACCTCTTCGTCACGAATCGACCTTTCTCGATGATTATCCAACCCCGGACTCGACAGAAAGAGTCACGAGAGGGAGAAGGAGCAATATTTGGAAAGAACTCGTTCCTAATTGCATCACTGAATCTTTCTCAAGAGTCGTTCATATTAAATTTCTACATTCATGTTCAAATGGCAAGAAAAATAGAAATATGGACAAAATACGAAGCGAACTGATCGAATGTACGAAATCGGAAGAACATTTATTTTTATTGATAAACGCGAGAGATTTTTCGATCGGAATAAAAAATTCTGTGCCAACCGGGTGCTCGAATTTTTGTCGAAATTTCAATCCCCTCACCGACGGAAATATGACTCGACAAAAACTTTCTTCCCGTGCTACCAAAACAGCAGGTATATCGAGGACAAAAAACCTCAACCCGTGTATACTTTTTATCGGCGGAAATTCTTTGGAAATCCACTTTTTCTGTTATGACGAGGTTACTCATTTTTTTCCTGCCATCTGCGCCACAACAGACATGAAAATCCCTCTACAGCACCGTTACGCGAGGCTCCCAAGGAGTCGGAAAATATTTTCTCGTGGGATAACCCAAATTTTCAACGGGACATTCAACGTGCTATTAAAACAGAAAGGAAAGAAGAAAATAGATGGGACACCTCGCCAGATTGAGGCAACGCGATGAGAGTCGAAGCGGATGGGATAAATTTTCCGGGCTAACGAGCGAAGGGATTGTCGATCATCCCCTTTTTCTTTTTTTTCTAATAATCATAATTATGAGACGGTAAAAAAACGCCGTGATTTTGTATGCGTGAGAAAAAGTGCCTTTTCGTCATTGCAATTACGAGGCAGTTTATTATTATTTCTCCACTATAAGTCTCTTTGTGTTTGTTTCTTCAATTATTCCGTTCCTTTCGATTTCAAATCGCGTCTCCCAGCTGTTTCTTCCTGGTCACTCAACAGAGTCCCAACCGACGAATTCACAGTTTCATTTTCTATATCAATCCTCAAAATCCTCAAAATCGTAAGTAAAAAAAAAAAAAAACATTTCTCTTGAATTACGAGTAAATTAAATTTCTTTCGGGCATTCTTCGTCCTCTCGATCATTCCTTCTCGAATACAACTAGTGAAGCACCTGGAATTAACTCACAGACACACACGTATGAATACCCTTTGAATTTTTTTTCTCACTTACGTTTATTCCTCATTGTCTCGAGTTTCTCCTCGTCTTCCTTTCGCGAGACTCGGGAGTCTCGAAGGAAGTGGGCGTCGTGTTTGAAGTTTATAAATATGTCTCTATATATATATATCAAGAGAGGGAGAGAGATGAAGAAGCGACTACAATGGAAGGGGCCCAAATTGCACAGGGGGAGAGAGGCATGACGAAAAGGACGAGAGGCATGTATTTGGATGTCTGGGCCCTGGCGAACATTCATCAGGAAATAGGTCAGGGCCGGTTCTTTCTGTCTCCCAGCGTCGTGGTCGTTTCCTCTTTCTCATTCGAGAGGGAAAACGCCACTGTGCGGGGGGTTAGGGTACCAAGACGTCCTCTGGAGTACCGCCCCTTCCTCGCTCTCTCCCTCTCACTCTTTTTCTCTTTATTCCTTAGGTTCTCGAATTTTATACACGTAAATATATAGAACGCGAACCATTGAAAGAAGTTCCAAACGGTAGGTCGCGGCTTCCATCCGAGCTGACATCTTTCAACTTTTCTTTTTTTTCTCCATTTTGCGTGTATGTGTGTAGATGTATGTTCTTCTATCGAAGAACGAAAGAAAGAGAAAAGAGAGAGGACGACGAGGATCGGGTCGCGCCAGCTCATTGAAAGTGATTGACCCGGATTCGTCACGGGCTTCTCCTTTCCTCCTTCCTCCTCCTCCTCTCTCTCTCTCTCTTTCTTTCCCTTTCTTTTCTCTTTCCTTTCGTTGGATTCCATGCTCACTTACTCACTGGCCATTATGAAATTTCGCCAAGCGAATGATAATCATAACAAAGTGGAATTAATGGCTAAGCGCGAACGTGGTTTTTGAGATAATTTTATACGTGCGACGTTTTGCAAGTAAAAATGATGTATTAATTCTTGATAGGAATCTTATCGAAGATTCCGCCTGATAATTTCGTGATTAATTCCACGTTGAAATTCATGGGAAAATACATTATCGAGCTTGATGAATCATTGTCGTTCCTAACGATTCCAATTCTAATAGAATCGTTTTCTTTATCATTTTCTCCACGAAATCATTATAATTACAATAGCGTACAATTACTGTCGCACAAATGCCGGAAGCTATTCGTAACCGCGACGAAATATCTTCGTCGCTGCTGCAGCCACGGCGGCACGGAGTAAATTTCCTGAGAATTAAAGAGCGAACGAGCTTGGGTTGAGGTGAGGAAACCAGTCGAGACTTACAAATACAACAAGACGCAGAAACGTGGAATGGCGACCAGAGCGATGCTCTTTCCTTTTTTTTTTTACTCATTTTTTAATGGGCGGAACGATCTCGAAACAATGAGCGTCGGCGTTGCGCATACGTAATAAAAATTAGAAGAAAAAACTGCGTTATTCTCATGCCGAGAAACTGCAAGTGAGAGAGATTCGAAAAAACTAAAACTTTGTTCATCAAATTCCGCAATCTCTCGCAGATATTTTTCAAACAAAAATTTCAAAGTTTTTGACTCATCAAAGGCGAAAAGTTTAACAACGATTAACGTTTTTACCAAAAAATCAAAAAATTCTCCAGTACGCGATCGTTTCCAAGACTCTAGTAAAAAAAAGTTTAGTGCATGGTAAAGCCAACACGGAACAGACGGTAAAAAAGAAGGCGAGAGCCAACAGTTCACTCTCGATTTCGTTCGTAGCTATGAGTAAGTGGGTCGCTAGCTTTTAACCGGCACAGTTGTCTGTATTCCCTCCCATCTCTTCGCCCCTTTCCCCACGCTATAAAACAGCGAAAGATCGCGAGAGACCTGACAGACGCACGGGAATGTACACGAAAGAGAGAAAGAAAAAGAGAGAGCGAGACACGGCCTGGCGCGTCGCTTCCGGTATCGAAATTTCCGGCTGTGGAAATCGAGAGTATACGCCGCAACAAATAATCGCAATATCGTTATAACAATAAAACTCACGATAAATTTATTCCAATCTTATCCTCGCCTGAGATCGTAATATCACTATTTTTATTCTTCTCACGATTGTGTTTAGCATGAAAATTTAATTTTCATAAAACGTTGGATGGAAACTGGAAACTCAAAATCAAGCAAATTCACGGCGTGAAGAATTTTTACGAAAAATTGCGAGAATATTTATCAACATAAATCACACAAGCTACAGAGAGGCATCGATGTATTGGACGCCGATCGAATTCGTTAATAGACTGTTCAACGTTTTCCGATCATTAAGCCGTCATTAAAAAAACGATTCCCCAAAATTTGGTTCCGCATTGTCCCTGGGGCATTGATAAATGTAGAGAATCACACTCATTATCGTTAATTGCTCAAATACTCGACACGAATGTGAATTCTCCAATTTCGTACATTTTCAGGAAAAAAAACTCATTATCTGCCAAACCTCTTCAATCGGAACAGTATTTTTTAGCCAAAGAAAGAAACGCCAAAAATATAAATATCGAGAAAATAAAAAATCTGAATTTCTCAAAAATTAATTGCACTTGGCGTACTTTTGAGTGAAGCGCCTTCGTGGGCATGAAAAACAAAAAATATACACGTGTATTATTAGAGATGGACTTTGTTGTCGGCCTGGAAATAATGCTGCGCCTGACGTCACGATGAAGCCTTCGTAACCCTATTGAACGAGCATTCCCGTAATACTTATTTATGTACGAAATATATATCAACGATTATCCGACGTTTTGACTATAAATAACTAAACAATACATCAATTATTTATATAACAGTGTATACAAATATTCGTAACTGTATATACGAACGCGTAACGCGTTACCAATGTCTCCCCCCCCCCTGCGAAGTAACGTACGCGTTTACAGGTGGCCACGCACCTGAAGAGACCAAAGTGAAATCATCGAGTTCCTCGAGGCAACGATCACCAAAACACAACGACCTATACCCATTCATTACGATATCTCGAAGCGATAAGATAAAAAAAAGCAAAACTTTCGAAAAACCGATAAATTTTGAAAATCGAAATATTTACCGTAACGCTACTAATTTTTCTATGAATTACAAGTTCGCAGCTTGTGGCCCGCGCCTCGTGTGATGTCACATAGAAAGAGAGAGCAGTTATCGTTACGCAATACGAGAAAAAAAAAACGGAGAACACACGAACGCACGAGTCTCTCGATGGAGTCACGCGCCGCGCTTCTCTGTCTTTCGTTCACAGGTGTCTTTATGAATGTATGGATATATACGTGTACGTGAAATTGTGTGGGAGAAAATGTGTAACCCTTCCTTGAGAAAGTTGCTCGCTCCGAAGCGCGCTGACCTTACTTACTGGCCAGTGTTACAATCGATTATTCAATTTTCTCGCGGTCTCCTTCGCTCTCCCGCTTTTTTCAATCTTTCTGGTTTTTTTTTACGTTTATAATTGAAGCGGTATGTTAATTCTCGATCTCTCGGATGTACTCGACAACGTGTTAGATTGATGGACACTTTCACCCGCTTTCAAAATAGATAAGAACGACTCTGCACGTTTGATGATGAATTTTCTGGACCCAGGAGCGATTCAGCAGGCGAATTTATGTAACGCGAGATGATAATGTTTCGTTGCTTAATTGCCATTTGAATAAATGATTATTGTGTCAACACTTTTTTATGAAAACAAGTTGAAAAGAATTTTGCCTGCACGTTTGCGTATTTTTAAAATTGTCATAACTCAGCGGGTAATCGAGATACGGAGACTTCGAAGGAGGGGTTGAAAAAGGATTTTGGTAGACTCGGAAATGAAGCTTAGATTTGCTAGATTTTCTTAAAGGCTTCGCTCTCTAAAGCACTTTGGAATGTGTATGATGAAAAAAGTCAAAGTGGCGACGGTAGTTTAGTGTTTAATGATTAAATAATGAATGTGAAAAATATAAAAAATCTCGTATGCTTGGAAGTAAAGGAGAGGTACCTGTAAAAATTGCTCACCGGGCTAGGCAGAAGTTTGGAGGGAATTGGAGGGCCAGGGAGTGAAAGTGAGGGGTTAATGTAGGGAGGCGCGCGCCTCCGCGTGAGACTTTCCCGACCGGGTCGATCCGGCTAGACGTCAACCCCTCTCCCGCCTCCCTCCACCCTCGCTTTCCTCCCCTTTGCTCGAGATTGCCTCTTTTCCTCGGAGCACCCTCGCCCTCTTTTTATCCTCGTTGATGCTATGGAATATCAAGGTCGTACAAGGTCAAACGTCGCCCGGGCTAACTCTCACTTACGATCCACATCTTCCTCTCCTCTCGGCTCGCACCCTTAATCACTGATCGTCCGACCTTCTCGTACTACTGTGAACGACCGAGACGATTGCGCTAAATTTCGAAACTTTTGTTTTCGACGTTGATCCTTCTTTTCGTCCCTCTTTCGATTCTTTGCTTATCGGGCACAAGGCTGATTTCGAAAGTCTCTCAAACGGAAGATCGATGGATCGAATTACCTTTATTATTTTTTCTTATTTTTTGCCTTTTTTCTTGTGTGACGATACTCTGAAAATTTGAGAGTTGATGCGAATTCGAAACGAATTTCGTAACACTTTTCCTCATTTTTCGAACTTTCTGGCCGACTCAGGAAATTTGAATAGACCAAAAAAAAAACTCGGAAAAATTTCGTTCCCAGCCAAATTCTTTCTGAGCACGAAACCAGAAACGTACATTCGTTACGAGAAATTTTCACATTAAAAAATCGAGTCCAAGGGTCGGAAGGTTCCTTCCCCTCCGTCTCCGTCCGGAGGTGTGTCTCGATTTCGTTTGTTTTTTTNTTTTTTTTTTTTTCGTTTCTTGCCATATCGTACCGCAAGTACACCAGGTGTGGTACGCCCCACGAGTACAGACTTGACGAACTCGTAACTTATCATTACGCCCTCGCAATGGTGAAGTATTGTGCTCACTACGTCGTACCGTCGATTTTTTTTCCGCGCCAATTTACTTCCCATACGAACGTTGCAGTTCTGTCATTCTCGGCGAGACGTCGATGTCTGGCGTTTATTTTTTATTTTTTCATACACCGAAACGAATAAGAAAAATTTTAATCGAGGAAAAACGTAATAAATATAAAGGGTGACCAAATTGTAAAATAAAAATGGAATTCACCATAAAACTTATGGTGTTTCGAGCAAAAACACTTTTTTGTTTCTCTCAGAGCTTGAAATCGTCGAACAAAAATAGTTTTGCTTGAATTTTTCGAAATGGAGTGAATTTTTTTTTTTTTTCGATCAGAAAAAATGAAGTTGATTTACTATTCGGACACCCGGTTTATAAATCGTAGAAATTTCGATGGAACTCAATATAAAATGCACCCCTTAATAGCTACTTGTCTACGCGGACGAAAGTTTCATACTAACGGGTTGTCGACGTTATCATAGATGCAAACTGAAATTAAACAACCTCGCAATTTGCGGACATGAGAATAACAAACGCATGAAATTCTTGAAAAAGCCGCAATTCAAAAAAACTCGATTTATCGTATTTTTTTTCAACTTCTCATTTGTTGTCTTTCCAGTGCCAAAGTCTTGCATTCTCTCCTTTTTTTTCGCAGAGAAAAGAGAAATAATGGGAAAGGAGGCAAAAAGAGCGTTACTTTTGCGAACCCGCTGTTGCCAGGCGACATTTTTTTCCTCCTTCGTCCTCTTCATCCCTTTTAGCGCCAACTCGGCGAATTTGCCACAGCCGCAGACTTAGCCTGAACGACGAAAACCGCTTGGAGAGTTTTTTCCTCGGTTTTTTCTACTCGTCCAACCATTCCCGAAAATATCGCCTCAATTTTTTTCATGCCCGGATCTTCCTCCATTTCTCTACAAACGACGTCAATGAATTAGTTGCAAGTTTTTATTTTTGTATGCAGCAAACATGTATCGACAGCAGTCTTTCAAAAAATCTGTTCAATTTGATCATCAACGCCTGGATTCTTATGAGAAAATACAAAGAATTTTGTGCCAACACTGTAATTTTTGAATTCCTCGAAATAATTTCTTATCGATGAATGGAAGAAAAAAAAAACAAGAAATTTTCTTGAAGAAATTATTTCACCCTCCGACAATTATTCAGCTCAACACTGAGTTATCACAAATAATTACATATTTTCCAGTAGTAGGGGGGGAACTATGTAAAAGCCCGCAAGAGCAAGAGCTATGGAAATAAATACAACTACTACTACTACATATTTTCCAGTCCACTTTGGAGTCCACTTTTTCGCAATGGGATAAGCTCGTGTCTCGATAATTTTGCTGTTCGCATTAAAGATAAAAGTTATGGAAGTTCTGTAGGCAATTTTAGTTCGAGCCTTTTTTTCACACGGTGTGGCTGGTCTGACATCATACTGACTCTTTCTACTTGCGTACAACTTTACCCTTTTGAAGCACATTTATTATCCACCGTCTGGGGCCAACACATATCGCAGGATAATTCTTCTTTGTGCCAAAGCTGAACGTATACATAGCCTCCGACTCGTCTCAGTTGGTCGTCTCGCCGCGTGATACATTATTAATTTATATATCGTAACGTTTCTAATAACAGATTTGGTGGCTCGGGTATCCATCTATCCTGTTATCTCGTTCTCAGCAACGATGATGCTATATTAATATCAGCACGGGGTGATTATTCGATCGTTTATTTATATACTCGTCCTTGCTTTTGCGAGAAAATATTCTTTCGTAACAACAAGAATAAAACAATTGATAAACCTTTCAATCTATTTTCACTTTCTCTCTCTCTGTCTCTCGTCTATTCTTATTCAAAAATCGCAATAACAATGTCAACCATAACAAAACTGATTGAAAGGCCAATAACAACGACACAAAGTAGTAACAAAAATAATGGCGTATGGGACCAGCCAAACATGTAAGTGACAGTGAATTTTGACACGGAAAATATTTCAAGATATTGAATTCGTAGGATTGAAGATTGCATCGCTGAAATACAACGCGAATTATTTATTCGTTGTTGCGCCAGCAGGATTTAGTAAATTCTTGAAATTTTTTTTATTTCTCCACTCCGGTGATTTATTTTTACTTTTTTGGAACGATGTTTGATTGTTAATTTCGAGATACTATTTTTCGTCGAATCTGGGGATGGTAATATTTGATCGAATGCTGATTATTAGTTTATTGGCATTTCGCTGGGGAAAGAGGAGGAAAAAAATTCTCGCGGGAAATAATGCGAGTGAGCGCGACGAGAAATTGCTTAATGAACCTGACGCGAGACTCGGGCCTCTCGCTCACACTTTTCTCGCGGGTCGCTCTCTCATGTGCGCATTACCTGAAAGGAAGGTAGAAACGTTGCAGTGGGTCAAGGAGAGAGACTATACCATTACAGTACGTGGCGTACTCGCGGCTTTCACTTCCTCTCGCGTTCGTTCGCGCGCCTCTTATTTATTACCACAATGTACATAAATAAGCATAAATGTAGATTTTTTTTCTCTTAAGAATCATCAACGCACCTTAACAATGACAGTTGTCATTACGTGATTCAATATATTCATGAATTTTAAAAAACTCCTCGATCTTTAACTTTTATTTTTCAATCCAAATTTCTATTCATTCGTTTTGTTTACAAAACGAAAGACTTTTTGTTATTCGGCCCACTGATTCGCACAGTGGTCGCTACTGAGAAATGTCAATTAATCATTTTTTTTTTAACCTCATTTTTTCATTCGATCTGTCAAATAATAATTTCAACTTTTTTGCCGACGAAAATCGTCGTTTGTCGTCTACTGACGGCAATTTTCAACTGTCATTTTGGGCATCCACATTTTTTCCCATTAATGATGAAAAATAATGAAATTACGAAGAAATCTCGTTGCGATATTGCGATTCGAGTCTTGATTTTCGTTTGTTTTTTTTTCTGCCTACACAGTTGACACGAGGGAAGTTCAACCGTCTCACAATGGTGACAATGGCGATAAGGAAGCCCTCGCTGGTTTGGCAACGGTCAAATCTGAGCCAGGCTCGACGTCCGGAACGCGACTACTGCATGGAATTCTCTCGCAGCATTCCCAGCAGCATGCTCTTGGTGTTGTACAAAATGGCTATGGCCGACAACACCTTAACAGTCATCAACAGCTTGGCCAACCTCCCTACACGACTTCCGTCATCGCGACCACGAGTACGCCAGGTAACGAATTTCTTCCGAAAGATTCGAGTCAAGAAAAATAAATAAGTCGACGACTAAGTCGAGAATAATGTTAATTGAGAAAAATCGATTAAACTCAAGCCAATATTTAATCGCACGTGACCCAGTTTATTACGAACTTGAAATCTTATCGATTGAAGAAATATTCAATTTTTACCATGTTTTTTTAATCCGGAATTTGTTTTTGTTCATTCTTTCGGATTAAAATAACGATTGTGTCAATTTGATAAGTCTATTTCTCTCATTAATCAACTCACTATCGCACTGACATGGCCCAGTTTTCATGCAATTACATCCAACTGATTAATGAATAATTAGGTCTTCCAATTAATTCAATGCTCCCAGTAATCCCTCTTATCACAACATATTTTTCGTTTCAATTTTGAATATTTATTATTCACCAGGCACCAGGAAAAAGTTGCAGTGAAATTCATTTCCATGCAGATTTCGGAATCATTCAAATTTTATCAATTCTTTAAGAAAATATTAATTGCCTGCAAGGTGCCAGCATGACGATCGAACTAATTTGATTTCGCAAAGAGTATCGTATTCCTTGAATTAAAATTAAATTACTCCTGTAGAGAGCCTCCTGTATCTCCACACACTCGACACATTGGGGGAGAATCGAACGTTCGGGAGATTGTATTTCTTATTATTTATTCGATCAATCATTAACCGATTCGCTCCCTGTAGAACGTCATCGTCGTTTCCCTCGAAAGTTTGCTCACTTTTTTCCTCTTGGAGAATTGCAAATTGTTTTTTGGTGGATTAACAATCACGTGTGCACGCATAAGAATGACATTTTGTTTGTTTACTCCTTTTTAAATCGAGGTTATCAATTGGGAAGTGGAAAATGGGTCAAGATTTTTTTCACTGCTGAGAAATAATGTCATTTCGTTGATTGTTCAAAACTTTCGTGATAAACTCAAACCAATTGCTCATTTTTTTAACGAGGCAATAAAAACGAAAATAATCGATGAATCTCTGAAATTTGATGAAAAAAAGTGATGATTTGAACGTCCTCGTGATCTGGACCGATTGAAAAATGTGGCGGATTTATTGAATCGTGCAAAATTCATTTTTTCTTGTATCCGAATGAATCGAGGAGAAGGGCTCGAGCGCATACATGAATTCATATGTAACTACTATATAGGAGGTAAATCTTTTGGTGACTGGTTCGAAGCGGTTGGTGCCTCTTGAATACCGTGAGAAAAGCATCCGCGAGCTCAAATCGTTCTCCTTCCCCCGACACATGCATACCCAATGACCGGATGACCTTCGACCGTTGCATAAAGATATGCTTAATTGAGCGAGCACGAGAAAACACGTTTCGTTTTATTCGGGCATCTCGTTTGATGATGAACAAGAGGATGTAAATGCATGCAGACCTGAAGCAAAAGCCAAGCAGAAACTCGCCGCACTTGTCTATATTTATATATTTCGATTTAAATATGCGTGTCAACTTCTGCTAACCCCTATTACCCCCTCCATTATATTTCGACAAAAAGGGTTCCATAGGTTCAGACATTTAAATGCCATCGTGGACAAAAAGGCCTCCATCATTCTCAAGGTCGTTCAGGAGTTCATCATTTTTGCTAAATTGTTTCAAACTTTTTTCTTGCCAAAATTAAGACAAAAGAAATTGGCACGCTCAAACTTTTTTTTTCAATCTCCCATTAACGATGCAATTTTCTTGTCTGTTCGCGCCCAAATATCTGTTCACGGTACACACGGAGGAACTCTTCCATACCCTTTCTGTTACATTATCCGTTCACCATCGACCGTACGATATTTTCTAAACCGGAACCATAATCAGGAAGCGGATCATTGCCAGCAAGCCCGGCGGATAGTGGCGTCAGTGACGTCGAGTCCAGTACGTCTTCGGGAGGTAACGAGGACGCGAATCTCCTGCTCAAAGCGAGGCTAAATCCAAATTCCTCCATACAACCGAATTTGGCGTCTCATCACTCACACCTCAGCTCGGGTAAGTTTCTATTCACGCGTCTCTAAACTCTGCAACGTTGAATCGTAATGAATCTAAATAGGAAAAAAAAATTAAATTTACCATTTTTGCCATTTTTTAACTCGTTTACATCGATTTACGATTTTTTTTCTCATGATTCTCATGTTAATGCACGCTTTTTACAATTTTGTAAAAAAAAAAAAAAAAAACAAACAGCTATCGGTAGCAGATCAGCGTGTCACAGTCCAGGAGTTTATCCCTCACCAGGTGGCTTCTTGCCACCGTCTTATCATCCCCATCAGCACCATCCATCGCAGTATCATCCTCACAGAGGAGGCTCGCCTCATCATTCGGGTCATGGTGGTCATAATATGCCACCGACAATGGGACCACCACACCATCATCACCATCACCAAGCTCAGAGCCTCCAACACTTGCACTATCGTCAACCACCCACGTGTAAGTACACAATCAACACTAATTACCAGAAATTCGAGAAATTCGATCTCGAACGAATAAGACAATCGAAAAATTCACCGCGATCATCATTTATTATTCGCTTTTCAATGGAAAAACACCAAAATTCAAACAAGAAAATGAAATAATGGAAAAAAAACGTTTTTCGGATTTTTCAATGAAAAAAAAAGTTCGATTCATTAATTATTATTCGGATCGGAATATTTACTGAATCCTGTCCATCTTCGTGCCACGAAACGGAACATTTGATTTTGTGCAGTAAATTAAGCGAGGAAGAAATGAAAATTTAATGAAAAGTTTGGAAGGGAGTGGAAGAGCTCATCGAAAATTTCAGTAGATCGTAGCAATTCGATTTCGACACTTGTTTACCGGGCTCTATCGTGCGCACAGGTTAATCCAACAGAACGTAATATTCCGGAGCAAAAGCTAAATCGACGAGGGGAAAACACTTTAGCACAAAACTCGAAGAGGTTTCGTGGTTGCGCCAACAAACACGCAGGAATTGCATATATTATGTCTCTCCCTCCCTCCTTCCCTTTCGCTGGCTCTTCCACAAACATAAATAAATAAACGCGGAGACTATGAGATTTTGATCCGTTTGAACGGTGAACGTTGCGTTTCTCGCTCGGGCTAACTTTCCATTCGGAAAATCGAGGCCCTAGAAATATATCTCCCATTTACTCCTACGAGACCAAATGGGATTTATTCATTTCACGAATGAGATCGAAGCATTTACAATCTCGAGAGAATGGAACAAAAATTTATGTGCAAACTTCGAATGCATTACTTTTCATTGCGTAATAATAAATTCCTTTCTTCATTGTCAGTATTTTTTCCCACTATTTGTCTCGAGTTTATTGATTTCGTAATATTTTAGATTTTTTCTGCTTATTTTTTTTTNTTTTTTTTTTTGCGAGGGACATTGATTTGTCGAAAATCCATGCTTGCGCAATCAAAAGCCGCGAAAACCCTTATTCTTCCGTCTTCATTCTCCCTCGACTCGAAAATAAGCCTCCGAGTGTCGAGCCGCGATTATTAAACCGAGCCCTCCTTTGCTCGTGACCTACTTTCCACTTTCCTCTTGTTCGTCCCAAATTTTTGAAACTGCGAGGGGTTCGTCTCCGCACCCTTTACTCCTCGAGCATATTTTCTTGACTAATTGAAAGAATTCTTTGCGGAATTTGCACTCCGGTTGTCCGCAAAGTATTTTTCAACACCTGGGAGCAGAGTTTTTCGCTTAAATTTCCGTAACGAACGTCAAGAAGCAAAAAAAGACAAACCGGAAGTGACTTTTATTTCGGAAATGGAAAATTCATCCGAGAGTGGAAAAAATATGAAATGGAAAAATGAACGACGGAGAATTCGTTGAGGAATTAACAATTTTCACAATCTCGCAATAACGCAGTCTCGATATCCACAACGTTTTTCTCACCCGCGCGCCCGATGACGCGAACTCTCGTATCCGAACGAACGAGGCCGCGCGACGGAGAAACGATCGAAATAACTCGCATCCGGGGCCACAGACAGTACCAGAGACACGAACAGGGGAAAGGGAGGGAACCAAAAAATTTCATCTTACGTGTGCATTTTGGGAAAAATCATTTAAATCATTTCTTCCTCGCGTTTCTTTCTCAGCCGAGAAATAGTTTCGATCCAAATCCCAGGAAATGACAAAAGATTTTTCAACTCATTGCTAATGCGCTTCACGGGATATTGAACAAAAATAATTCCTCGCATTATCATTATCAGCAAAGTTCCCAAATTTCGATTTTTCCCCGGTATCAATATGCCAGCACGAAATTTTATTATTAAGAATGAATAAACGAACCATTGAAAAAAAATTACTTCTCAAACTCAAAACTCCAAGAAGATTTTGAGAATTTTTTCGAAATGTGTCGAACGAGGATTTCTGTTGCAAAAAAAAATCAGCAGCAAGAAGCAAAATCCGTGGCTCCAACTTCTCGCGTGACGTTCATGAAAAAATGGCTAAATAATATTGAACGAGAAACCTCCTGATCCGATTTTCAAGCGTAACGCTCCAGCTCGCGGACCTTAAGGACAAGTTTCTCGTCGAGTCGAAAAATAAAACGCGAAATAATACCAGGCGAGAGTGTAATTTTTAAATATTTTTTTTCTTCTTTTAATACGTGTATGAAATGGCAATTTGAGCGACACAACGAGCAGGGATAGCTCGACGAAGCCGGTACTTCAGTGGGCTTTATAACAGAACGTTATAGCCGTGAGCTCTCCGCGGTAGCGGGAGCCGGAGTAAAAGTGTGCCGGATTGTATAATCGAACGTGAATAAGCAAAATGTTGCGCCACGACGATTTGGTAACTCCGAGAGAGAAAGAGAGAGATGGAGAGAGAAAAGGCCCCCTTAGCCGCCGTGTTCCCATTGCGGGTAAACGCACACGGAACCTGAGAGAAAGAAAGAAAGAGAGAGAAAGAAAAAGAGAGCAAGAGGTTGAGAAAACAGTAAAGGAAAAATGGCAGAATTGAGCGGACATGTGTACGGAGAGTTGGAGGCTCGCGACCGGCCACTTTTCATCGTTGAATCGGGTTTTTTTTTTTTTTTTCAATTATCCATCAAGTTTTTATTTCGGGCTCAATTTGCAGTCGTTTGTGCATTTTTTGTGGAATTACTTGGAGCGATTATTTTATTTTTTTAGCACATTTTTGATGCAGTGACGATTATTGGCTGAAATTTTTGGAAATATGAATTTTGATTACATTATTAATTAATTTTCTGTCATAATTATCAATTGCATCGTCACGATTATTTTTTATTGTTTGATAATCCATTAATAATTTTTTAACATGAGTTTTTTCGATTGAACTCGAGACTCTCGATATTTTTGACGATTAATATTCCGAGCCAACGATTCAACGAGACTCTCACTTTTTTTCTTCACGCTCGTGGCCCCAAACTCGATATCGCGAGCGCGCACACGTCGAAGCCTCTTACGAGATATATCGAACGTAACGAAAGTGAAATCCACGATGGATTTCGCAACGTTGACACTGAGCAGCGCGGAGACGAGGCTCTCGGATGGCTCTCGAGACTCTCGAGCACACGGGGGCGCGCCCCCGGCACAATTTTTTTTTCTTTTTTTTTCCTTTATTCAGTCATTTTCCTGCTTCTTTTCTCTCTTTCTGTCTTCGATCTTTTCTCTTTCGTATACCGTCGCACTTTTAAGTGATTTAATCGTCGAGCTCGAAAGTTTTCGAACGACCGCCGACAGCGATCTATCGAAATGCTTAATGGAACAATGCTGCGGTGATGAAAAATACGAGAGATTAGGATCGGAATGTACAAACCGGAAGTAAAAACATTCGGATAGGAAATTCAAAAATTTTCGTTTCATTTTTTTTTCTATTTTTAAAGAAAAATTTGTTAAAAATGAACAAAACTCGCGCGAGTTATTATTCGAAAGGTCATTTATTCGACGATCAATTCCTCGAGTCCGTTGGTCAAGACATTAATATCCGAAGCAGTTGTCGCTAGAAGAAAAAAGTAAAGTTTCGATCCCCCCCACGTCGATGATTCTAAACAGAGACATGTGCGCGAAGGAATGAAAATATTTTAGAAACGTCCCGACGCGCGGCAAGCCTCGCGTTCCGTACCAGGGAAAATACGAGATCTGAATAATCAAGGATTCGCTCAAGCTTCTATCGGACACGTTCCGTAAAGTGAGAGAACGTAGACAAGAAAGAAAGAGAAAGAGGGAGAGAAATAGACGAGAAGATGTGGAAGCGTTTGCTTGTTGACAAAATCTTTCGTTCCTTCTCTCGTTCTTTTTTCTCTGCTGTTTTCTTTGTCGCCTTCGATCTTTCGTTACCTTTTCCTGTTATTGACGTCGGACTCGTTCGAGGACAAAAAAAAACAAATTATTCTTTCGATACATTTCTCGTTGAATTTATGGAAAAAAAAAACATTTCCGGAATACCCTGGGCAAGAATTCGTCGCTCCGCTGTAATAGAAAGTGATATTTCGTGGCTCGGTATCGGTGCAAACTTCAAAATTCTAATATTTTACGATTTTTATCTTTTCGTCCTTTATTCATAAAATTTGTTTCTTCCTCTTGTTAACTCGACTTTTTTCTTCGTATTTCTGGATTTTACTCACTTACTCTAATCTCCTTATTTGCTCCTATTTTTTGTTATCTTTGTGTATCTCTTTTCCTCGCTGTTCAAAAGCTGCTGGACATTTATCTCCAGCACGTTCGGTTGTTTATCCCGGTTGAGTAACAGAAAAAATTCTCTTTATCTGCCCAACAATATTGTCTCGAACATTCAATCATTTCCATTTTCCATTATTTTTACAAAAATACAACAACAAAAAAGGAAGAGAGAGAGAGAGAGAGAGTAAACACTATCAATGAAGATATCGTGGTTGCCCTAGATCAAGCTCTGAATATCGAGAATGACGAACATTTTAAAAATAATCATCCGAGTAGAAATAATTTGAAGCTACAGATCTCAAAGCTTTTTTCCTCGGCGCAGACGTGCACACGTTTCCGCGTATTTCAACCCACTTTGATCCGGAGAAAAAAAAATCACTGCTCTCAGAATATTCGAAGAAAAAGTGTTTGATGAATTTTCGTTCATTTGTTTTGAGTATCCAACATTTCGTGGAAAAAACAAATTGCATATTTAGCAAAACGTCGTAATGTCTCGGTCCTGTCAATTCACTGGGATAAATAAAAACTTTTTCTCTCATTTTAACTCCATCGAAATATTTACACAAAATATAGTTTTTTTTATTCATGAAAATTGGCGAAAATATTGTTACGAGTTTAGCAGAAAAATTTTCCTCTCGTGACACAAATTTGGGGACAAACGTTGCTGAAATATTTTGAAATTCCTTAAAGTTCCCATTTATCGGTTAAATGGGTTAAACGCGTGGTATAGAATGCCTAGACCGGGTCTAGGTCTAGGTCGACGGGAGCGGAGGCGTGGTCAACTCGTCTCTCGTTTCCTCTTACTATGACCAACTACTCAGGAGCGCTGGTCCGTTCTAGACTTTACAGACTCTACTTACTGACCGAGTTCGGTGTCTTCTGCACAAATTCGCAACGGCAGTCTCATTCGTTACAAAAATAACGATTTAAATTATTTTTGAATGCAACCCTTTGAGCCTCAATTTGTTCGTTCGGTTTTTGAATTATTCTTTCTTTCGCAAACTATTGCAAACATTGGGATGCCTATTTTTTCACAGACTCCCTACACTTCGAAGAATTTTAGAGAATTTTTTTGAAATTGTTTGTCCCGTAGTTTTTGTTGAAAAAAATCAGAATGACTGATTTTTTTATCAAACGTGAAAGAAAATTGTTAATGAAAGAAAAATCAAAGTTTCATTCAAATGACCTCGAATGAACTCGATATAAGCAACAATCTTCGAGTCCAATGACACCAGCTTTGTCGACGATCCAAAAAGAGTAAAAAAGGTTTTTCTTTCTTAATATTTATTTTCGTAACTCTATTCTTGACTCGATTTTGTTTCGCAGCTCGAAACACACTCGCGGAGCTTTGTTGCATTTTCCTATTTTAGTCCGATGATTTTTATTCCGTTTTGGCTACTGCATCGAATGGTAAAGGGCAAAAGTCCAAAAATGCTAAGGTTTCGACTTCCCAAGCTCGCGGGTGATTTTGTTTTTGAGAAAGTTCCGAATTTATGAGAATTCGACGGGTGCCAAATTTGTTTTTCAAAAAAAAAAAAAAAACTCTTTCCGTTTCTCGCTTCCGTTGCCGTCGTGTAAATTTTCTTTTTTGCATAAATTTACTTTCGCGTTTGTTGTTTTCGCTGCACACTGCTGAACCGAAGAAAATTGAAAAAAAAATAAAATGAAAATAAACGTCGCTAAACTGAAATGATCCGCGGAATAGTCGATTTTTGTGTTTTTATTTTTCCACATCGTTCGCACGCGTCAAAGCGACGCGGATGCTCGTTTCTCGTATACCGGAAGTGTACTCGTCGAAACTCCCTCTGTCGGCGGAATTTGCGTTGAGCGGGCATTCGCACTCGTAACGACGATAAATTTGATACGAAGAAAAATAAGGCAGAGGGAAAATTAACAAAAATAATTCCGTCGTCGTAGAATTGAAAAAAAAAACCAGGAAGTAAAAACGCGTTTTTTGTCGCATTCACATTGACTGTTCGCCGACAAAGGAAACGCTCGAGACTGAATAAAAGGCAGCGCGGGCCGAACGGGGAGCAGCAACGCGGCATCAAACGATAGCGAAAGTGTTTTCACTGACGTAACGAAAGACTCGATGTTCCACACCCAAGAACATTGAAAACAAAAACACGTAATATTTCGTGAGGGCGTAAACGTCGAAAATAATATTTTTCACATTTATTCAAAAACTGGGAGAACCTTCGCGCTCAAACATAAATAAGCCATTTTTTTCTCAATGTAAGACAAATATTGCGTACACATGAGCCTGTAATATACTTTCGCGCTGCCAGACGGCCTCTTCCTTCCACGTTCTTTTCTTCCTCCCCCGATCCCTCACATTCGATGTATTCTCTTTTTTCCACGCTCGTAAAGAAGATGAGCAGTCTTTATTATTTTTCGCGCCCTTTATCTCTCAACCTCTCTGTTGGCACTCACACACGTATGGGACGTTCCAGAACAAATTAACGAAGCTAATTGTGAGGTTTCGTTTATCCCACTCTGGGTCAATTTGACCCGGTAGCTTAAAAATGCTCGTTCTGTCACGAATTTTCTCTTTTCCTCCGCACCCTCTTCCACTTACGCTCTCATGAATCGATAAAACTCCAATCGGAACTCTCGATTTCATTCCCAACAATGAAAAAAAAAAAATAAACATTAATTAGCAAAAATCACAGAAATTAATTGCAAAAAAATTTTATTTCTGTTAAAAAAATGAGAAACGGAACGAAAATATTTCAACGGCTTTGAAATTATGTTTAAAAAACAAACAAACAAACGCTGCTGTGCATTTCGGTTCGTATAGTTGTTCGCATACAATTGTAACATCAGCTTCAAGTTTCGTTCTCCTCTCTTGGCTTCTATATCGCGATGCACTGCACGAAGTGTGTCCGTTGTGCAGTATAGAAAACGCGCGTATATAGAAGCGGCTGCGCTGCTTTGGTGCGGCGACAGTGGCGCGTCCTTCCTGGGTCTCTGCCCCTACGAAGAGTCGAGAACCGCGAAAGAACGAGAGAAAGAGAAGGAGCTATCCTGGTTTTATACTCTCGAATACGTATGTCCGAATGAAAAATTTTCTAAGGGCGTAACTTGGAGCTAAAGGAACATAAATCTCGTGCCCTTTTGACCTCTGGACTTGCAAACAAATGTATATGTCTATAGGAGCATTGTATATATTTGCAGAGTACATATTATCGCGGCCGACTCGCGACTCTTTTTTTTCCTCTCTTTCTCTCGCTCCGATACACACCAACGTACGCATACACTTTTTCCTTTATATTTTCTACGCTCGTGTGTTTATAGTTGTATCAAAATATTCAAGCTCGTGTGGCTTCTCGCCGACTTTCCAGTCGCCGGCAAAAATGCATCGGCCTCTCTCTCTCTCTCTCTCGCTGGCACGAGAAAAGAGACGGTTCTCAACCGAGGCTCTATAGTTCAAAACACCAGATGGACATCCGGGAGTTTGGCTGTGTGTTTTTTTTGTCCGGCCGATATTGAGATGGTTGCGAAAAACATTGCCATGAAAAGGCGATCGAACCGGGAAACATATTTATTTCCTTTTTCGGGAGAATCTATCGAAATTAAATTTCTATCGGAGTTTCGTTTTTCAGGAAATATCAAAAATGCATTTATTCCGCATCGTTTTAGCGAGTGGGAGGTCGTAAAATTTTGTGGTTCGAGATTTTAGAAACAGAAAATAAAACTATGGAGCGTTTTTATCTTCGAGAAATCGGCTTCTCGCGAGGAATTTGTATTTCGTTTTATTTTGATTTTTTTGTTTCTCCGTTCGCATTCACCCACGTCAGACTCGCGATATCCTTTTTTTTGTTGTTTCTAATATAATGGTCAGTGGGAATTCCAGTGGTTTCTCACTTTCCTCATTCTCATTTATTTGCAACATTGAGAATCTTCTTCTCGAACAGCAGTTTGCTTGGGCGAGTGTGTGGTAGTTTTTTGCATCATATACGCGGGGAGGCTCTAGCCAAATGCGTTTTCACGTCGGACACTGCACGTGTTGACGCGTATGTGTGGTGGACGAGAAAGTGTATAACGCCAATATACAGAGTGCGAGAAGAAGATGAAGCGAAGAAGCAGAAGGAAAGAAAAGGAATCGCGAACGAGAAAGGCGGTTTTAGCGAGCTATATAGACGGTGACCTTGTCGTCGGCAATTCACCCCGTCTGCCTCCCTCCCCCTCTCGCCCGACGTGCAACTGAACGCTTCCCACCCCCCCTCGCTTCTCTGCCTCTTCCTCCTGCTCTCTCTCCGCCCCACAACCTTTGCCGCTTCCTCTCGCCGCGTACTACTGCATGCTAGTGTACTTTTCTCTCTTCTAATTCTCAGCTTCGCCACCGCGACTACAGCGCCATCTTTTCAGCTCGAGCTTTCTGCCTTCCTACCCCCACTCTTTCCCTCCTTTGCACCACTAAAACTGTTCGTATGTGTATATTCGCGCGCCCCGGCCCATGTGTGCGCGTGTGTGTGTGTGTGTGAACGTCTCTTTCTATTCCTTTGCTTCCTTGTTGAACGTTTCCTCCTGCTATGTTCGTGATCTCTGGCCAAGCTCATTCCCCGCGCGTCTTTCTTTGTCCCTCCAAGAAAACATCGAAATCCCTTCCGCGAGCGCGAGCCTCTCGATACGAACTTGCGTCTCATCTCTCACGAAGCACGTAGTATTATTCGAGCTCTTTCTAAATTGTTCTTTCGATTTTCGTTTCTATTGTCTGTGTTTTTTTCTTATCATTTATTTATTCGCTTAGCGTACTCGGCGCGCGTTTTTTGCGTTTTGAAACCTTGCGAAAGTTCGCCATTACGACAACGCAGCCGACAAACATGGCGGACCGAAGAATCGACGCGATACATTTTGATTTTCCATTTTTTTTTCGATCGGATTCATAATAAATTTCACCAGACACCGAAATTTCCTGTCGCCGTTACGAACGTGGGAATAATCGCTAGCGATCATGCCAAATCGCTACTCTTGCTCTTCCGCATCTTCCTCTCTCTCCTTCTCCCTCTCTCGGTTCATAATTGCATATCACACCGCAGTATGATATTTAAAAATAGGAGCTCGAGTCGTTTGGTGCATGCTTCGTTTTCTCGTAGCCGGGTGAATCACTTCCGGTTTTGAGGTTAAAAAGTGAACTGCGATCTGACTCGTTAATTGACGATTATTCATTCGTCCTTATCGCTTCATGGTGCTGCACGGATTGTATGACATGCATGGGCCTCGAACTACATCCACGCGCGAAATGTAGTTCGTAGGCCTCGATCGTTGCCAGCAAATCGAGAGCTTACGATAATAAACGCGAGCAATGTCGAGCGAGCGTCCATGTTGAATGAATAAATAAGAAAAAAGCGTAAACAAGGATCTTGAAAAAGTTACGACTAATAATTCTACAATTACGATTCGGAGTATTTAGATCGCAAAGTCGTCGATCTATTACGAGCTCAACTGAGTCAGGGGTCGATCAACTATTTTCGTATTCTTTCGTGTGCGCACGCACACGCTGAGAGCGCACTTTTCGCACATATATAGGCGAGCAAAGACACGAGCGTCCTTTAACCTAGACACCCTTTCTTTCGCTACTTGCACGCTCGAGTGACCCTCGGGCGAGCTCGCCAACTCGTCATACAGCGCTCATCATCCGTGCGGTTAGTCCGGCGTGATGAAAAAGAAAAAAAAGAGAGAGAGAGAAAAAATGGTTGAAAAAAAAGGTCCTCTTGGCCTCTGCGCGACCCCTGCTTGGCCCCGGGGTCGACACGACCACGATAATCGTACGCGACACTAATCCCCGCCCCTCCCTTCTCTCCCTACTCCTTTTTTTCCTCTCTCTCGCTCGCTCTCGTTGGCCAGAAAATTGACAATTCTTCAAATGATTCATTTCCGGTTGTGCTCCATTCTCGCTTTCTATACACTCGCTCATGTCTGCGTAAATACGTTGATATATACATTTGTACGTGTACGTGCAGTCGCGGAGTTTGCAGAGAAGACCGGCCCCGCGTACATAGGAGATCGAGTGTATTTTCTCAACTTGGCGTCTCTCCGTACTCGCGTGCTTTCTCTTTCTTGCTCACACGCACGCTTTCCCCCTGTCTCCCTCTCACGGCGCTTCCCGCAATCTCGTTTCGCCGGCCGCCCTAACCTCAACCATTGGACAATGTGGGGCAGAAGGGTTCGCCGAGCAAATTTACACGGACGTCCAAACGCGCACACACCTTTCGCAAGCCTCGTGTGTGCACGTACGAGTTCGAATGTACCCAAGCACTGTTTTTTTTTTCTTTTTTTTTCACTCCATGCTGCAGATACTAGAGTGTCGAGAGTACGAGGGAACGAAGCATGGAGAAGAAGAGAAAAAGATCGAGAGAGAAAGACTCGTCTAAATATAATGCAGGGAGCAGGCCACTCGGTACTCGACAAATCCCCTTCTCCACCCTTCCTCGATGCCTGTATATTCGCAAACATATACACAGACACACATATTTATGCACATGTCGGTACTCTCCTTATGGCGTAGAGGGAGCCCGTATCCGCGTTTTTGCCTCGATGCGTCACTCGACACTCCGCCAATAGACTTTACGATGTTACTTTGTACGCCTCTCTACAGGAGATTCCAGAACTTGAGGTGATGGAGCAGTCGCTATTTTGCAATGTGACTGCGAGAGAGACAGATGCAATTTTCGAAATTGAATAGGTATTTCCGACACGGTCTCACCAGTAAAAAAAAAAAGCCCCTGTCAGCGGATTTTTGCCATCGTCCTGCGTACGCTGACAGAGCCTTTTTTTTATTAGTCGAACGACATCGAAGAATTTTAATTTCAAAAATTCGAGACGAAAATGTCAACGTTCATCGCAATTCCCCTAAATTTCCTCCGTCACACCAAAAACCCCAACAACTCCGGAAATACGAACGATTTCTCAATTAGTACGAGACGTTGTCATCAGCATCAGATGTCTCGCATTCGTAAACTAGAAAAGTTCCCTTCCATGTTTACGGCATAGAATCCGCGTAAATAATAAATACATCGAGATCGAGAGGTAAACGAGCTTCCTGAACCGTTCTATAAACGCTTTTACGTTTTTTTACAGATGGAAATTTATATGGCCGAGGAATGTATGTGTATGCGCGTGTCAGTGCTTAAATATGGAAATGATTACGTACGTTTCGAAAGTGCAAGTGAATATACTTGGTCGGAGAGATATCAGCGATGCTATAATACATACGACGATGTTGGTCGTACGGTTGAGCATACATGGACGAAAGTCTGTGTAACGTTGTATCACCTCGCAGAAGGGAATGGTGGATGGACGGGCGGGGCGGCGTAAAAGCGAGTGAGGAGAAATAGATAAAGAGAGAGAGAGAGAGAGAGAGAGAGAAAGTGAAAGAGAGAAAGAGTCAAAGAGACACAACAAGCCTCGTGCTCTCCTGCACCAGTATGCAGGCCTAGACCTAGACCCACTCAGCTAGCCTAGACCTAGAGCAGCAGCACTCTTGTTCAGTATATAACACGCGGAGAGCAACGGCGGAGCCGAAGCTCGTCGCGCGCGCGGGAGTTGTTGGGCTCTCGTCCTAGTGGAGTGGAGGGGATAACACGCTCAGACGAGTGTTCGAATAGGGGAGGCAAGAAAATATACTGCATTACTCTCCCAGACTCTTCCTCTTTTCTTCTCTTTCCTCGCTCTTTCTCTTTCACTCGCGCGACCAAAAAGCTCCCAAAAGCCATATTATATTTTCACCATATTTCCAACTTTTCATATTTTCACCATTTCATTATTTTTCTTTCGGTTCGCAAATTTCGTAGATCTTCGATTTTTTTTATTTTGAAAAATAAAGAAATTATCACGATTCTGGCAGTGAATTTTTCATTACGAAATAAATTCTTTGTCAATTTCGATTATTTGACACAAAAATCCTTCTTTTTTTTTACTATCGAAAGCACGAAATATCGATTCGCGATTTATTGTCTGATGCTCGAATTTATTCGGGCGATGTACGCACGTTGCACAGAGTGCAATTTAATACAGACAGCGAAGGAATGCAACAAGAAAAGTGAAGGAGAGCCTTGATCACTGACCTCGCTCACGTCTTTACTCTTTTATCTTTCTCTCTCGCTGCATTTCCCTTTCTCTCTTTTTGTGTATATTTCTACGGTGAACCACGAGAAAGAGCTCACACGAACGGAAAAGACGTCACGCCCACTCCGCTTTGGTGTCTCTCGTCTCGAGCTTCGCGGACATTTTCCTTCTTTTCCGTCATTCCGTTCGTACGTACACACACACTCAAGTACACATGTACTTATAATACCGCTATACATATATCCATAAATTTCAAAGTGCTCTGATCGTTTTCTCGAACGTCAACGAGGCGAGTCTAAAAACTAAATGACGCGTGTATATCCTCTCCTCTCTTCGCCTTATACAAAACACGAATATATCCAAATCCGTATAGTATGCATCAATACAGACGATCCTTTGTGAATACGTGCTCGGATTTTTGTGCAGACGGTGCAGCACCAGGTTGCGTACGAGAGTCGCTCGTCACTTCCGGATTTCGCGCATATACTCACTGGATACAAATCGTGATTTGACTGATTCATAAATTCGCGTTCAAGTTTTCTTGCCAGTAGAAAGAGTAGTCGTGTGGCCAGACGTGAATAATTTTTTACGGCCTTAAAAATATTTCGTGCTGATGCGTCAGGAATGAAATTTCGAATTTCCTTCTTTTCGAACGCGTCACGAAATTTATTCTATCGCTAGAATAAGAGAAATTTTAGTCCCTTCGACCAAAGCAAAATTGAACATCGCGTTTTATCGTTTTCCGACCTCGCTTTCCTCGATTCGTCAAATAGTTCGTTGGCACTGAAACGATGATATGCATCCCGCCGGTTTTTGCAGAGCAAGGGAGCAACCTCGATGTCGAATAAAAAGGACTTTTTTTTTCCTCGAGGTTTCCGAGTGTCGGTTTCGGGGTTAAAGATAGCGAGAGCTCCAGGCAGTAGGGTAACATAAGAGGAAGATTCTTAATGCAATGATGATACGGAGAGGATTATACAGACGAGTGTAGGTTCGTGTGTACGTTGGGAGAGAAGGCAACTCGAGGAACGAAAGTGAGAACGTTGGACGAGAATGAAAAGACTCGTTGGTTTCTAGAGCCGGAATAAACGAGAGAATGAGAGATATAATGCAAGATAGAGAATAACGAGGAAGGAGAGAGGACGCGCTCGTGTGTAGAGAGGGCGCTACGGGGGAAAAGGAGAAGAGCAGGGGTCGGGGGACCGCGACTGAGGAAGAGAAGAAGGAGGAAAGAGGATTGACGAGGTGCACGACTCTGTCGGAGGACGAAGGCTCCGCAAGAGTCCAGGCTGCTGCGAAAGCGGGATAGCGAGAAAATAAGCCAGTCCGCGTGAAACAGAAAACGAGAGAGAAACCGAGAGGGAGACAGAAACGA
This sequence comes from Hyposoter didymator, assembly GCA_037952995.1. NCBI lineage: Eukaryota > Metazoa > Arthropoda > Insecta > Hymenoptera > Ichneumonidae > Hyposoter > Hyposoter didymator. The sequence goes on along the minus strand of JBAJMU010000006.1, from coordinate 6,973,352 downwards.
TTATCGCCGAGCGGCAAGAGCGAGAAAGATAAACACTCTGAGAACCCCCGACGTTCCGAGTTAGTCGTCTTCTCCCTCCCGTATGGGCCATTTCACGAAAAATATCGAAATCCACCAATTTAAACCTCTTGCAATTTTCTCCCCTATCGTTTCCCTCCAATCGCCTCAATTTCAACTTTTATTCATCGCATAAACAATTTCCCCACAAATTTAAATCAAACCCATAAAAAAAAAAAAAAATGCCAAACTTACAAACGATGAGAACGCAAAATTCTAAAAAAGTAGAATCACGTTTTTCTTTTTACCCAACATTTTCGAAAAGTACAGAAATAACAAAAATATTCCAACTTTTAATTCCGTGATAAAAAAACGACCAAATTTACACAGTTTGAAAAAATCTTCCAACAAATCAATTCCGAACAGATTTGCTCGAAACAGAATTTTTTCCGAATTATTGAAAAGTGAGGAAATTTTGAAAAATATTTAATTTTCGTAAAGGCGACGAATTTTCGCACGAAAGTGCCCGTACGAGTAGCTATAATTCGTCTGTATACATTTATTAATGCGTATGTGTGAGAATGGGAGTTGGTATGAGTTTGTCTGTGGGACGGTGCATCGGACTAGCCAGTTGCGAATGGCGCGGCTGCGGCGCGCATCGGTTTGGACGAGAAACGCAGTGGGGAGAGGGGGGAGAAGGATAGAGCAGTTAAGTTAGTCTGTCGGTCAGTGACTGCCTGACTTTCCCGGCGCAGCTGAAGGTCAACTCTCCCCTTCTACCGCGAGCCCCTTCATCTTCTCCTTCTCTTCGTCTTCATCTTGAGTTTCTTTTCGTCTTCTTCCTCGTCGTTTTCGTCGGCTATTTCGCTCTCGCTCTTTCCTCGTTCTGCCCTGCTCTCTATGCAGTGCAATTCGAGGAGCGCGATGCTTCGCAGACTCCTTATCTCTATCTCTTACTTTCGATCTCACTGTTGAATCCTCTGCGCGCCAGATTCGCCTGCAGTTTCGGAAGCATCCACAACTGTCTATGCGATGGAGTTTCCATCATTTTTCAACACACACACAAATTGCAAACAAAAATATAGGCGCTTGAAAAAACACGCTGAGAGCCCTGAATTCCTGTTCGTGCGGTGTCAACTAATTCGGCTGCCGCTAGAGCTCGAAAACTTGAAGAGAAAACGTTATTTTGTCTAGAGACACGGATGAACCGCATTAGCGTACGAAAACGCGTTATAACCTAAAAAAAAGGCAACAAAAGAGAGACTTGTACAAGGAATAGAGATAAATAAGATAATTGAGGGGATTCGAAGCTCGAGAGAATTTAAATCGAGCGTCGGAGGGCGAGCTTACGACTTCCCGAGCAATTATCTCTGGCGCATATCTGCAAATATATATTTATGTGTAAATATACGCAGCGATGATTGCACGTACACGTGTGTGTGTGTGTTGGTGGCGATGCATATATCGAAGAATGTATAGTCTTTTTATCTTTATCCTCTTGCGATTTCCGTTTCGCTTCATCTGTGCGCTGCGAATGTATAACAGGGCCTCGTCTATGCCTTACTTTCGAAGCGTAATGTGCTGCTCTTCCTATACGTATTTCTTTGTGTTGTTATTATTTTTTGAATTCCAAGCTCGTTTACTCGGTTGGTCCATTGGCACGCCACCAGGGGCGCAACAGCAACAGAACGAGGCACATAACCTCCAATTTCTTCTCGTTTACGGTGGCGGTGGCGCGCGAACGTCAACCATTACCGCGCCGCATGTCCCTGGGATCCCTACTCTTCCGCTCTCCCTCCGGTATACTTCATTTGCTCCTCTCTGATTTTCGTCAATTTCCCCTTCCCTTCGCGCTATACTTGTACTTCCGGCCGCGAGTAGCTAGAGCTAAATTCTCACTAAATAAACTCGAGCGAGCGGGAGGAAAGTTTCTTGCCTCCTCGGAGCTTTGCTTCGTCGTATACTCAGCGCCCCTTGGCCACCACCCCGTCAAGCCGTTCCTCTCTATTTTTATCGCGAATCCTCGTCGCGGCGACGCGGATTCAGCAACAGCTACCGCTAAGTGTACGAATAAGATCCCCCCCCCCTCCTCCGCTCCTTTTCGCCATCGTCGTTATGCGAATTCTCGCCTAAACTTCCTGTCTCCCGAACGAATATACTGCACGCGCACTTTGCATCAATTTCAATCTAGATATGCCTCAGTGTCCTAAACGCCATGTCCAATTACGACCGAAACTCTGTACAATTTCACACACTCGAGTTTTATTATGACATTCGAAACACCTTTTTACGCTTTTACCGCGCGCGAAAAACATTCGATTCCAAAATTGTGCGAAATTTTCAATTTATTCGTAAAGGATAAAATTTAAAGAGGTTAGGAAGCATTTTGGGAAAAAAATATTTACAACCTCATTGCGGGATCTTCGTAAAAAAAAATGATCTGGAAAATAATGCCATCGGTACGTTCTCGTAAGTGAATAAATGAAAATTCATGTTTGGGGATTATTTTATTAATATTTACATAATGTATACGATATGAGTAAATATGACGGGATCCTGAAAATACGAGAACGAGCAAGTCGTTCAATGGCAGCTGTCTCGCTCCCTCGGTGTCTCACGCCACTCTACCACACGTTCCGTGGTATAGGTCAGTGAAGCTCTCGCAAAGTTTTTTCCTCGCTTCTGCCCCCTCTCTCCGCGCGTTGCCGAATGACGCGAAGAAGTGTATAGCGCGGCGAGAGGGTTATATGGCGCGCATCACGCTTACCAGAGAGACGGGGGCATATCAGAAACGGCATTACGAACTAGCCACTAGGCGCTCCTAGACAAACTGTGACGCGTGGGGTTAATGGGAGGGGGAAAGCTCTACGATTGACTCATCTAGCTCGTAAGCCGGCAGTCGCGTACGGCTTGTTCACTAGTCCGCGGGCTAACGTCCTCTCTCGGTCTCTCGATATCCTACGTACGAATCTAAACATACGGTTTTTTGTCCCCGCATGGCGAAACTCTTGACGCGATTACGTTACTTCCGTTGATAACCATTTTTTTCGCCTTATTCGTCGAAAAACTACGCGGGAGCCGTTTGCTAACTTCGCGTAGGCCTCTTTGGGAGATACTCTGACCGGGAGACGACACTGGCAACGAAAGAGCAAGACGCGCAATAGTAGTTTATATAGCAAATGTGCGAAGAGAACGTTTATTATTAGCCAGCACGCTGTGCCGAAGCGCAGCGCCTTGCAAATTCGACGGAAATTCCTCGCAAGCGTCCCCCTGCGAGAACACGAGCGCTCACTACATATTCCCGCATCTTTCTTTTTCTCTCTCTCTCTCTCTCTCTCTGCTTCCACACTGTGTATAATTCTAGATGCTACAATTTTCGCCGATAACTCTCCTCGGTTTTGGCAAGACCCGATAATCGGCGCGCGAATCGAGTTATACTAATACGTGAATTCTCACTGGCTCGGACGCCAATGATGAGCCAATCAGGTTACTCGCGAGGCAATACAGGTTAAAAAACGAGCCTTTGTACAGCCATCTTGAAAAATATTCGCGGAAGCAGAAAATACTCCGAAGATGAGAGTTTTTTCCTTCGAAGCATTGAAAAAATGGAATTCTCGGTTATTTATTGGCTCTCTGAAAGCTATACATGCGCGAAACAACTCGAAAATAGGGTTATAAAAATAGACCGAGTGATCTTGCAGCTATTCTTCCCGAGAATGACTCGCTCGCTCAAAAGCGAGACTGTTTTACGTTATACACACAGATATACATCGATGAGCTCGCTGCTCTCGCGCTATTATGCACTAGAAGCTGCTGATGGCGTCACCGTGCAACCTTGGCTCGGGTCAGTCCTCTATCATACTGCAGCAGGCAGCTCACCACCGCCTTTCCCGCCACCTCTCTCACCCTCCCTCCCTCCTCGCCTTTTCATTCCTTTTCTTCTCGTCTTTCCCCCTCCCCAACCCCTTTTCCTCTTCTCTCTCTCTCTCTCTTCACCTCTTTTTATTCCCTCTTAGCTTCTTCCTTCTCCTCGATGTCGTCCGCGAGTATACGCTTCGCTTATCCTCCTCGTCTTACGACGTGTTTTCTAACCCCACCACACGTACGTACGGAGACTACTGAACCCTCGCGAGATCACCCCGCAATCCCCCTTTGCCATCTTCCATATCTTCTCTCCCAGCTAACCATATACATGTATTTTTACACATTTACGACACTCCACGAGAAAAGGACGTAACTCTGTACACTTTCAATGTCACTGCGTCCTTTACGTGGGTTTAGCTCGCAAAACGAATTCTCCGTGATTCCGACACCCCCCGCGCCTTTCGTTCGGCTCGTCCTAGAGTTTCCGTCGTTTGTAGATTTAGCAAATCCGATTCTACTATACGATTTATACGATATTTTCGTGTGTTGTTCGTTTTCTCCACGCTATTTGCACGCGACATGCTCTCTATAGCTTCGGGATCATTCTTCGTGTCTTTCGATGCCAAGCGAATGCCTTTTACCTTTTTTGCAAATGCGAGAATTTTCTACCAATCTGCGCTCGACCTCCACGAGCAGAAATCTCGAAACGTTTTCCGGCTCTGTAGTCAACACGTTTTTTTTTACAAATGGAATAATGAAAACAAATCTTCACGGGCATCGATAAATGTTTAATATTCTTTCCATACACGTGTGGCATTCTGAATCCACTTCAAAACTATTTATTGCATGCAAAAATATCCTCTCGCTCGCACTCGCAAATTGTGCTCGCTCGTATTATGATCCGTGCTCCCAGAAGCGCAACGCAATATGTTAATCCCCCGGCGTTGTACGAATACGAAAACATAACCTCGTCGTCGTCGTCGTCGATGCACCTGTTGACAGAATCCATTCCTGCGACCGAGATCAAGTCTTTCCTACGACCGACATTAAGTCTTTATGCTTGTGTTACGCGTAGGAAGTGTACGCGGACAGTTCAATAAAAAAAATAACAGCTTCCTCTTGAGTTACGAGGACCGACTGAGCGAAACTGCGGAAAACTTTGGTCGAGTACTCGCGGCTATTTTCACTGAGTTTCCGCTGGTAGATGGTGTAGAACACCATCACAAACTCAGTGAAAACTGCCTCCCGATCAGTGATTGATACACCAGCCGGAACGTGGCTAAGCGGTCACCCAACCAAGTAGTGACCGCAGTCAATTCTGCTTGTTTGACCGCCGGAGCCACGCACCGACCGCGTACCTATCACTCTCGGTGTAGAATAATAATAATTTTTTTCTTTTCTGCGGAAATAAAGACGGAGAAAGATTCTCCCAAATTCTTTGAGACACCGCACTGGCAATGAAATTTTGTTAAAAAACATCGATATTTCGTTGACTACGGTAAACTAAATATTTTTCGATAATTTCAAAATTTTCGTTATTTCGGCAATATATTTGGTTTCTAACGGAATTGTCAGCGAATTTTACGAGTGAAACGACAAAAATTTGTTTCCGATGAGAATTTTTAGAATTCTTCAAAAAAAAAAATTAGTCGAACGTATCGAACAAAATATCGCGTCTTTTTCAACAAAATTTTGTTTTCAGTGCGCGAGAGGATTCAAAGAAAACGACAGTTTTCCACGTATGTGGTAAAATCGAGTATCACGCATAAATATGATCGCCAGTTCCTTATCTTAATATCACAGATTAAAAAACGCTTTTCACGTCCCTCGAGGTTGTCCCTCTCATTATACCCACACGCTCGCTGGTACCCATCACTGCTCAACACGAGAGATTCTCGGAGCCTATGTTGAAACAAGACTTTCACACTTGTTTCGTATCGCCTACTTTACAGTCAAACGTTCCGACATTCAAACACGTTATATATAAACATATCGATTGATAAAATATAGTGACGTGTATTTATGGCTTAGCCGTGTGGTTGACCAGCAACGGATGAGTAAGCTGATTGCTTACGTCCTAGATTCGTCTGGCAAAATGCACCACGAAATCTGACGTTTCTAACACGTCACGTTCGTATCCCGCGATTTTTCTACTCCGGCGACGCTGCACCGCCATCTGTTGAGTCAATTTTTAATTTCGTGGCTCAAACTCGGTCGGTAAACATATCGCTCGCGCAATATGGTCGTGTAGGAATCTTTCAGAAATTGTTACCGAAGCCGACAGGCCACATAAATAATAAAGATAAAGGATAAAAAATGGTAGAAAAAGTGTTGAATGAAATATTTGTTTTGTTTTTGTGATTGCAGTATCTGAAAGTTACAACAGTTACGTAAATTCGATGTACGGCGGTGGAGGGGGTCAGTTCGCGACAGCGTGCACGCCAAGTCCGCCACGAGGGGGTCCCGGTGGAGTACCGACGAGTGTGATACAAGCAGCAACGAGTTCGGTGTCGGACGATCTGTATCTTTTGGAACTGGGCTTTCCACCGAGACCGAAGAAGAACAAATTGAAGAAACCTCGGCAGGGAGAAGGGGCTGCGGTGAAAAGAAAATCGCGGGAAGGCTCGACTACCTATCTGTGGGAATTTTTGCTCAAACTGTTGCAGGATCGTGAATATTGTCCGCGATATATCAAGTGGACGAATCGTGAGAGGGGTGTGTTTAAACTGGTCGACAGCAAGGCTGTATCGAGACTTTGGGGCTTGCACAAAAACAAGCCTGACATGAATTACGAGACGATGGGACGGGCTCTGAGATATTATTATCAGCGTGGTATATTGGCCAAAGTAGATGGACAAAGATTGGTTTATCAGTTTGTTGACGTGCCGAAGGACATTGTGGAGATCGATTGTACGGGGGCGTGAGATAAGGCCTGCCCTTCGTCCAGGGAGCTCGGAATACACGCTACAAAGTCAACGAGTTTTAATAACGATAGTAGTTACGAATACGATTACGATTATGATAATTACTCAAAGGGGAACAAAAACAAAACTCTCTCATATTCAATGTCGTCCTCGTCCCCGACTTTGCCCTTGAAACGAGAGAGGTCATTGTCATCCAACTCTTCCTACAATCAACAACAGCAGCAGCAACATCATTACGAACAGCAACGATTGCCAACGTGGCACATCCCTCAAACGATTCATCGCCCTCTCTGACTCCGTTGTTCCTTGTAAAATACACGAAATAAATCGAAAACAACACACACACACACACACACACAAAAAATGTATGACTGGAAAAATATTTTTGTTTTTTCGACGAAACGCAGAGAAAGAGAGCTCTCGACGATGCACTTATACGTATAAATATTTCGTCCTCGTTGTCTATAATAATAATATATACGCGAGAATCGTTCTCGTCCTTTCGACCTTCAATTTGTACATTGTCCTTGTTGTTTTCTCTAATTGTTTATTTTTTAACTAATCATAACTTTCTCATAGCGTTCGAACAACACTGACGAAAATTGTTATTTCGAGAAACAAACGATAAATTTCAATCTCGGAGAATCTACGGACAAATTACTTAAAATTAGCGAACGAGAGAAACGACAAAAGTTTTCATTCTCTCTCTCTCTCTCTCTCTGACACACACTCTCTCTCTCTTTCTCGAAGATTATGAAGGCGATAAGAATTGTAAATTCGGAAATCTAAATAAATTATTTATTGTACATTTGACGATGAATGTGAGATTCGAAGGAAAAGACTAAAACGTTTATAAAAGAAATAGAGGAAAAACGACGCGAGGGAGTGGGTGCGAAAACCAAATTGTTGAAAGTTCTGGAAAGGTGAGAGTTTAGCGAAAGAAAAAGTAGGAGAAGAAAAAAAAAAAAAAAAAACNGGAGAAGAAAAAAAAAAAAAAACAAGAAACAAACGAATCGAAATGTGGGCTGTGAAAATGAGTTTGGAGGAAAAAAGCGCTTAAGAATAAAAACAAAAACACACACACAAAATAACGGAAATGGACAGCGGAAAGTGATCTCAAAGTTGGCTCTTCGACTGGGCAAGGAGACAAAAAGCTACGCGAGAATCGGGGCTCGGAGAGGGCTCGAAATATTTTTTTAAAATACAAACGAGTGTCAAAAAACTATATTTCATTTCGTTTGTCTTTCGTGTCTTTGAATTCAGCTAAAAATGGGCTTTTCAACGATTTTTTAAAGGTGCTGGCTATCACACACGAGGTCCAAGAATGTTATTTAGCGAAGAGACGAAAAGATTATTCATTTAACAAACAAAATGGAAGAAAATATAAAAAATACGAAAAAAAAAACACATGAAAAAAATTATAAATAAGATTAAAACTTAGCGTTACGATGGTTCATAGATATTATTCAGACAGACATTATCTATATATCTCTGTATATATTATATGATAAAATATAACTTTAGCATATAAATATATTATTATTATTATTATTATTATTAATATTATTGAATATTATATATATATATTATATAAATATATATTGTATGTTATGTAGTAAATGGCGCGTGTTAATGTGTCTCTGTGAGATTTTGCGTCACGTCGGTGCTACTTGAGCACGAAAAAAGGATGGAAAATATTTGTCACATTCTCTGCGACTTCTTCGATGTGAAAATAAAGAGAAAAAAAAAACTGAATAAATAATAGACATTTTTTTATACGAAAGGTAGCAAAGTGAATGATCGATCCGCTGGGATCATATTTCTATTTGTACAATCTCATTAAAACGCGATCCAACTGCTCATAAGGATTGTGTTTGATATAATCGTCCGAAAACTTTGATCGTCGTTGATAAAAAAGAAAGAAAAAAAAAACAAGATCAAGAAAAGCAACGCGAAGCATTGAAACAGATATTTGTATGGATTTGTATATTTATATATATTTAATCACAAACGCACACTTTGATATGCTTCCCGATGAGAAATAACACGCAAGTCGAAGATGTCGCGAGGGTGGAAAAAAATGAGACCATCTTCGATCGTCGAACGAGAGCCCGGGGTCGTGTAATAATTATCGATACCTTAGAATAATATTTTATTTATTTACGCCCTGGGAGGCCGACGTGAGAGTGAAAAATAATAAATAATAAACAAGTTAATAAAGTAATGAGAAAATTAATGGTTACAATGAGACGGCGGTCGTTGGCCGAGAAACAATGTGTCCCTTAGATTATCATTTTGTATATAGATATTCGCTTAATTCAACAGAATTACTTATGTCAGAAAAACCATTGGTTGGATGGAAATAACGAAGAATGAAGAAAAAATTACGAAAACAAGAAGATACAACTAAACACACCACGGAAACATACACGATACCTTTTTTCGTACGTAATAAGCGAGTGAGAACGTTGAAAAACCATAAATACACACACACACATCCACACTGCATATAAATTAGTTACTTTTTAGGAATTAAGGCTCTCTGACACACACGGCCCTTCGAAGATGACAGCCTTTAAATCGTTTTTCTTTTCGTTCCTTTTTTCGGAGTCTAAACGAAATACAGTAAGCCAAGAACAACAAGTTTCGACCAACAATAGAGGAAATGAAAAAATATCATAAATGATACAGTGATCCAGTGCTGCCAATGAATGCCTGAAACTGTCCTTTGCATTTGCCAGACAAACACACACACACGCGATTACAAATGAAGACAAAATATACGAAAATATTTACCGAAAAAAAAAAAAAAAAACAAAGCTGTTGATATTGATACGAGAAATTTAAATAAATATTAAATAGTAAACGAATGATGACGAAAAAATAATAATGAAACATTCATAATAATGTTGTGGGACGCCAAACATACCGATGATACAAAACAAATTGCCTTTACGTATTAAACAAACGTTGCCTTCTTAACGAGAGAAAAAAAAATACAAATAATAGAGAGAAACCAAGAAACAAAGATTAATACAAACAAAGAAAACTGAATTTTCACGATTTTTCAAGTAAAGTACTGTCTCACACAAACACACATTATCTTTCCCAGTACTTAAAGAAAAATCATTACAAATGTATAAAGAAAATGGAGCAAAAATGGAATAAACACTTTGAAAAATTCCATCGTTTCGAAAATAGATTTTTTTAAGTCGTGTTTTTTGGTACATTTAGCAAAAATACAAATACAAAAGAAAATCGTATTTCTATGTCGCATCTGTGAGGAACGTTATTTATAAAATATATAAACGATACAAAATATTGAGGAGGAGGAGAGAAAAATTATGAAACATTGATACAACAAATATAACTTGGAAACAGTACAATCGAGGAAAAAAACGAGTACCTATACAAAAAGAAATTATAACACTTCTATACACACCAGCAACAGACGAATTATAGTTACGAAAATACACACATCATTGGAAATAAATGGAAAACACGAAAGAAATGATTATAAACAAACGATTAATCGATACTATCAACAACAACAACAACAACAACAACAAACATACCTATTTTTAGGTCATTTAAATTTACATATACATAACATTTGATTACACGCTACGAAATATTTTAAAGCGTAAGACTTAACTGTAATAGAGTTAAAGAATAATAAAAACATTAAATGAAAAATACAATTCGTATGATGATTTTACTTGTATAAAAAATATATGAGATACGATGGATTGACGTAAGGAACTCTAATGTAACGTTCTGTGATTCGTTGTTTGTAGGTGAAATTTAATAAAAAGAATACTGTATCATATAACCACGTGCGACTCCATCATTTCTAACACCTCCATCATAAACAAAAGAAAAAGAGCGAAAATCATCGAATTTTTCCGTCACCTCAAAGTTGTCCTATAGACTCTACGAAATCAGAGAATCCTGATTTTATTTTATACCTAGACGGAGAAATTTCTATTTTACTCGTACGACCAATTTCCGGCATTAAAAATGAGCACATCTAAATATAAGAACGTGGATATCGTCAAGTCTGCGTTATTGATTTTGAAATTTTTTACGAAATTGATAAGCGCGGTCATTGTGCTTTTTAATTACATTTTTATTGCTGTCGAAGGAAAAATTTAATGGGATTCTGAGTTTGAAGAATCTATTGCGTGCGCGGCTGCGACCTGCGTTGTTTCTCTTTTTTTTTCCGGTCAAGACACTGCGCTACCAGCAAGTAGTGTTAGCGACAAAGTGAATTTCGCTGTAAGAAAACATTGCCCAGCGTCCTTAATATTTGGGCACGATGATAAAAGTTTGGTGGGTTTGACGTAACGGCTAAATATAGAACGGATGAGAGAAGGCATTTAAAGAGTGCGGTACTCTCCCTAATTGAGAACAGCGCCATCGTAATGCCGCCGGAAAAGGGCGCGGGGAGAGGTGTGCGGGAGGATTTTACAACGCTCTCGCGTTGCGCAGAGCTGCGCGGATAACAGTAGTACAGTAGTGTACTGTACAGCGCCGGTGTCGAACGACATTTGTCAAATCGAACGAATACAAACGTGAGTAAAACTCTCAATTTCCAGTGTCAAAAACAAGTCAAAAAAGCCAACGATCATTGTTTCAAAGTGAAGAAAATCCCAGGAATTTATTGGATTACAGGAAAAAGTGGTGCACAGTACGCCGAACCAAAAACGAACTATTGATCGACCCAAGTCCATTCCCGTTTGCCACACCCGTCGGCCATTTTGACCCACTCGAACGCGAGTTGACAACTCGGCGTTCGCAGTAATTATCAGTTCTATCAAATCCATTCCATATCATGGATCAAATAACACCCAAAGAAGTTAAGATCCTCGAGAATCCTGAAGATATTCAGGAACGTCGTGAACAAGTGCTCACTCGTTACGCCAACTTTAAAGCGGAGGCTCATCACAAACGAGAGAAACTCGAGGATTCCCGTCGCTTTCAGGTATGTCGATGATATCATTCTTTTTTTTTTTCGACAGCTCACTATAATCGCGATGACGACAGTGTTATCAATGCCAACAACTACAAGGTCGTGTATCATTAATTATACTTGAGCAAACGTATGAAATAATCGGTGAAATAATTCTCGAACATTCGCGATCCTCTCGTAATGTCATTCGGTTTTCTTTTCCTATAAACAAAAAACATTTTTTTCACCGTTCATTCCCATTCTTAAATCGTTTCGCCATTAATTTGAACTCTTTGTTTTTATAAACCTAAAGATGCTTTTTCCTGGTTCAAACTTTCGAATTTGTATTTGGAAATAGTCATCAAATGAAATTCGTTATTTTGTCCATTATTTTTGTCGATTATCGAAATTGGAAAAAGTCGTTTGATCATTTTCTTATGGTTGTCGTTAACTTTTTCTTGCATTGTCACTTGGGTAGTATTTCAAACGCGATGCAAACGAGCTCGAAGGATGGATTTATGAGAAGCTCCAAGCAGCTTCGGACGAGAACTACAAAGACCCGACGAATCTTCAAGCCAAGATACAGAAGCATCAGGCTTTCGAGGCTGAGGTGGCGGCCCATTCCAACGCAATAGTCTTACTGGACAATACGGGCCAAGAGATGATAGCGCAGTATCATTTTTCTAGCGACATGATTCGCAAGCGTCTGGAGGAGCTTCACCGGCTCTGGGAATTGTTGTTGTCGCGTTTAGCGGACAAAGGTTTGAAGTTGCAGCAAGCGTTGGTGTTGGTGCAGTTTTTGCGCCACTGCGACGAGGTAATGTTCTGGATAAACGACAAAGAGGCTTTTGTGACGACGGACGAGTTTGGCCACGATCTCGAGCACGTAGAAGTGCTGCAGCGGAAATTCGACGAGTTCCAAAAAGACATGGCCAGCCAGGAGTATCGTGTGACGGAGGTTAACGAACTCGCGGACAAGCTCCTCCTCGACGGGCATCCCGAGCGTGATCAGATTCTCGGACGCAAAGAAGAGCTCAACGAATCTTGGCAGCGATTGAAACAATTGGCAATTTTGCGCCAAGAGAAATTGTTCGGAGCTCATGAGATCCAGAGATTCAATCGTGACGCGGACGAGACTATGGCGTGGATCGCGGAGAAGGACGTTGTTCTGTCGTCGGACGACTTTGGGCGGGACCTCGCGAGCGTACAAACGTTGCAACGGAAACACGAGGGCATCGAGCGCGATCTCGCTGCTCTGGAGGACAAAGTTGCGACTCTTGGGGCGGAAGCTGATCGTCTCGCGGCAATCCATCAAGCCGATCATTCCCAACAGATTCAAGCGAAAAGAGCCGAGATTTTACAGTCCTGGGAGAGTCTGACCGCCAAGGCGAAAGAACGTCGCTTCAAGCTCGATGAATCTTATTACCTGCATCGTTTTCTCGCCGATTATCGGGACCTCGTCTCCTGGATGAATGACATGCGAGCTATTATCTCGGCCGACGAGTTGGCCAAGGACGTAGCCGGTGCGGAAGCTCTGGACGAACGGCATCGCGAACATCGGGGCGAAATCGACGCCCGAGCCGATAGTTTCGATTCTACCACCCTCGCCGGCAACAAACTCCTCGAGAGAAAACATTACGCCGCCGAGGAAGTTGCCAGAAAGCTCGACTCACTCGCCGAGGACAAATCCTCGCTCCTCGAGCTCTGGGAGACCCGACGCATTCTCTACGAACAATGCATGGACCTCCAATTGTTTTATCGCGATACCGAGCAAGCGGACGCGTCGATGGCGAAGCAAGAAGCTTTTCTGGCCAACGAGGACCTCGGTGACTCTCTGGACAGCGTCGAGGCTCTGATCAAGAAGCACGAGGACTTTGACAAATCGCTTGCGGCTCAAGAAGAAAAAATCAAGGCTCTCGACGAATTCGCCGGGAAACTGTGCGAAGGTGGACATTACGCCGGTGACGACGTCGCCGATTGTCGTCGCATGCTTCTCAAGCGTCGAGCGATTCTTCTCGAAAAGTCAGCCCAACGTCGTCGTCGTCTCGAGGACGCTTACAAGCTCCAACAGTTTGAGCGCGACTGCGACGAGACGAAGGGATGGGTCAACGAGAAGTTGAAGTTTGCGACCGACGACAGTTACCTCGATCCTACCAATCTCAACGGCAAAGTACAGAAACATCAGAATTTCGAGCAAGAATTAAACGCGAACAAGACGCGAATGGAGGAGATGGTATCGACGGGCCAGGAGTTGATCGAGGCTGAACATTACGCGAGCGATCGTATCCGCGCCGGTATCGACGAGATCGTAACTCTGTGGGAGAGTTTGACTCGGGCGACGGAGAAGAAAGGCGCCAAATTGCAGGAAGCCTCGCAGCAGCAACAATTCAATCGCACAGTCGAAGACATCGAGCTCTGGCTCTCCGAAGTCGAGGGTCAATTGATGTCCGAAGATTACGGTAAAGATCTTACCAGCGTTCAGAATCTTCAGAAAAAACACGCCCTCTTGGAAGCTGACGTTGGCTCGCACGCCGATCGTATCGAAAGCATAACTCAGGCTGCCGAACAATTCGTTAACAACGGTCACTTCGATGCCGACAACATTAGAGCCAAACAGGAACAAATGCAATCTCGTTACTCGGCCCTCCAGCGGCCGATGAGCATCCGCAAACAGCGACTTCTCGATTCTCTTCAAGTTCAACAACTCTTCCGGGACATCGAGGACGAGGAAGCCTGGATCCGGGAAAAGGAGCCCGTCGCCGCGAGTACCAATCGCGGTCGAGACCTCATCGGCGTACAAAATCTCCAGAAGAAACATCAGGCTGTTTTGGCGGAAATAAACAACCACGAGCCGAGAGTCGCTGCCGTTTGTCAAGCCGGTTCGAGAATGTTACAGGACGAGCATTTCGCTGCGGAGGAGATAAGCCAGCGGCTCGCCGCGCTGGACGAACACTGGGGACAGCTGAAAGAAAAAGCTCGTCAGAGAAAAACCGACCTCGACGATTCGCTCCAGGCTCATCAATATTTCGCGGATGCCAACGAGGCCGAGTCGTGGATGAAGGAAAAACGTCCGATCGTGATGAACGCCGATTACGGCAAAGACGAGGACAGCTCCGAGGCACTCTTGAAAAAGCACGAAGCGTTGGTCAGCGATCTCGAAGCGTTTGCCAGCACGATCGCTGCCCTCGGAGAACAAGCGGCAGCTTGTCGTCAACAAGAAACCCCGACCATAGACATCGCCGGCAAGGAATGTGTCGTTGCTCTTTACGACTACGCGGAAAAGTCACCGCGCGAAGTTTCAATGAAGAAGGGCGACACTTTGACGCTCTTGAACTCTAACAACAAGGACTGGTGGAAGGTCGAGGTCAACGATCGCCAAGGCTTCGTGCCAGCTGCTTATGTAAAGCGGGTCGAACCCGAGGCCGGATTGAGCGCTTCGCAACAGAACTTGGCCCGAGAACAAAGCTCCATCGCTGCGAGGCAAGCACAGATCCAAGCCCAATACGACGATCTTATTCATTTGGCACGCGAGCGTCAGAACAAACTCAACGAGACCGCGAAAGCTTACGTCCTCGTACGCGAAGCAGCCGAATTGGCCACCTGGATCAAGGACAAAGAAAATCACGCGCAGGTTCAAGACGTCGGTGAAGATCTCGAACAGGTGGAGGTAATGCAAAAGAAATTCGACGATTTCCAGGCTGATCTCAAAGCCAACGAGGTCCGTCTTGCTGAGATGAATGAAATCGCTGTACAGCTGATGAGCCTCGGACAAACCGAAGCTGCTCTTAAGATACAAACGCAAATACAAGATTTGAACGAAAAGTGGAGCAGCTTGCAAACTCTCACCGCTGAGAGAGCCAGCCAATTGGGATCTGCCCACGAAGTTCAACGTTTCCATCGTGACGTCGACGAGACGAAAGATTGGATCCGTGAGAAAGATGCCGCCCTCAACAACGATGACCTTGGCAAAGATTTGCGCAGCGTACAAGCTTTGCAAAGAAAACACGAAGGTCTCGAGCGCGATCTCGCTGCACTCGGCGACAAAATCAAACAACTTGACGAAACCGCCAATCGCCTCATGCAATCACATCCCGACACCGCTGAACAGACTTACGCCAAACAAAAAGAAATCAACGAGGAATGGACTCAACTCACCGCCAAAGCCAACTCGAGGAAAGAGAAACTTTTGGATTCCTATGACCTTCAACGCTTCCTCAGCGATTATCGCGATCTCATGGCCTGGATCAACTCTATGATGGGCCTCGTTGCGTCTGAAGAACTTGCATCCGACGTCACCGGAGCGGAAGCTCTCCTCGAACGCCATCAGGTACCATTTTTATTTCACATTCCAAATAAATTCTTCTCACACGGTCCCAGTAATCCTGTTCTATCGATTTCCCGATGTTTGGTAAATTCATGAGACACACTAAACGACCTTCAGCATCCGATATTCGACGCGTGTCGATGATAAATTATCAAAATATTTCCCAACGAACAAACATTTCTGACAACTAATCCACTGAGAACCTCTAATCAGTTGGATCGTTTTAATTTTGTTGCTCGACATATCCTTTTAATTAAAGAGAAATGTGTAAGATGGAATAACGCCAGCAAGCGATTTCAATTGTAGAATCACAGAGCAGAGATAGATGCGCGATATGGAATACGTCCAGAGGTATCGTCCGAGCATGCCACGGTTTCATAAATTTTCACTCTTCATTTTCTACACATTAAAAAAAAAAAAAAAAAAAAAAAAGCAGCATCTCTGACACTCTTTTGAAGAATACTATGCGTTGAGCAGTGTCTGATTTTTGGCAGTGTTGACCCATTAACAGCATCAGACTTTCCAGGAACTTAATTTAATTGTAAATTTGGTGATATTGTTAAAGTAGAGAGAGGGGAGAATTTGTTATTTTTGAAAGTTTTGTTTGTTGGTTGAATAATTCGTTTTACGTAGGAATTAGAAATTTCTAACAACACTGTTTGCAGTGAAAATGAATTCGATTGCGATGATTCCCATCGATGCGTTATCGTTTTTGCCGAATTTTAACCATGAACCATGAGCATGTATGTAGTGGAGTTTTACATGCATACCCTTGGCGGGTTTGTACATGGTGTGCTTCCCGTACCCCTTCTTTCATCCCGTTCCACCCTTTTTCTCTCATCCCTTTTCCACCATTCACACTTCCCCATTCGTCTCCTCTCCACTACGCACACATGGACCTACTATTTTCCGTGGGTTCCGAACCACAGAGAGTACAGCTTGGGACACTTAGAAAAATCCATTGGTGTCGGCGGGAATCGAACCCGGGGCCCACTGTGTGAGAGCCGGGCTCGTTACCACTGAGCCACTGCCTCTCTCTCATGAACCATGAGCATTTATTGTTTGTTTTGATTTCGATTTGATTGGTTTAATGAAAATGTGTGAATGACAGGAGCATCGGATGGAAATAGATGCGAGGGCAGGAACCTTCCAAGCTTTCGAACTGTTCGGTCAGCAGCTGTTGCAATCCAGTCACTACGCGAGCGTAGAGATACAGGAAAAATTAGAGTCAATGGCAGAGGCGCGTCAAGAGTTGGAAAAGGCGTGGATCCAGCGGAGAATGCAGTTGGATCAGAATTTGGAGTTGCAATTGTTCTGTCGAGATTGCGAGCAAGCGGAGAATTGGATGAGCGCGCGAGAGGCTTTCCTGAGCAGCGCGGACGCGGTTGACAGTAGCGACAACGTCGAGGCGTTGATAAAGAAGCACGAGGACTTTGACAAGGCGATAAACGCGCACGAGGAAAAAATCGCAGCGTTGCAAACGTTGGCTGATCAATTGATAGCGGCGGAACATTACGCAGCGAAACCGATCGACGAGCGACGCTGTCAAGTGTTGGATCGTTGGCGCCACCTGAAAGACGCTCTCATCGAGAAAAGATCACGTTTGGGCGAGTCCCAAACGCTACAGCAGTTCTCACGCGATGCCGACGAGATGGAGAATTGGATCGCTGAAAAATTACAACTCGCAACCGAAGAGAATTACAAAGATCCGGCGAATATTCAATCGAAGCACCAGAAACATCAAGCATTCGAGGCCGAATTAGCCGCGAATGCCGATAGGATCCAATCGGTTCTGGCGATGGGGGGAAATTTGATAGAAAAACATCAGTGCGCCGGCTCCGAGGACGCCGTACAAAAGCGTTTAGCTTCGATCGCCGATCAGTGGGAATACTTGACGCAAAAAACGACGGAAAAATCAATGAAGCTGAAAGAAGCGAACAAGCAGCGGACTTATATCGCGGCTGTAAAAGATCTCGATTTTTGGTTGGGCGAAGTCGAGAGTCTCCTCACCTCCGAGGACGCTGGTAAGGATCTCGCTTCTGTACAAAATCTCATGAAAAAGCATCAACTCGTCGAGGCTGATATACAGGCCCACGAGGAGCGAATAAAGGACATGAACGCGCAAGCCGATTCCCTGATCGGTAGCGGACAGTTCGATGCGGCTGGCATACAAGAGAAACGTCAAAGTATCAACGTGCGTTACGAGAGAATCAGGAATCTCGCGGCTCACCGACAAGCTCGTCTCAACGAGGCCAATACTCTCCATCAATTCTTCCGTGACATCGCGGATGAGGAGTCTTGGATAAAGGAGAAAAAACTGCTCGTCGGCTCGGACGATTACGGACGTGACTTGACGGGGGTTCAGAATCTAAAGAAAAAGCACAAGCGTCTCGAAGCCGAACTCGGCAGTCACGAGCCTGCGATTCAAGCTGTTCAAGAAGCTGGTGAAAAATTGATGGACGTCTCGAACTTGGGTGTACCGGAGATCGAGCAACGTTTGAAACTTCTCAATCAAGCCTGGGCCGAGTTGAAACAATTGGCTGCTAATCGTGGACAAAAGCTCGACGAGTCGCTTACTTATCAACAATTTTTGGCCAAGGTCGAAGAGGAGGAAGCTTGGATCACGGAGAAACAACAACTTCTCTCCGTCGAGGATTACGGCGACACGATGGCCGCGGTGCAGGGATTGCTGAAGAAACACGACGCTTTCGAGACCGATTTCGCAGCGCACGGTGAACGTTGCGTTGACATTTGCGACGCTGGCGAGAATCTCATAAAAGCGGGTAATCATCGTGCCGATGCGATAGGCCAACGTTGCACTCAGTTGCGCAACAAGCTCGAGCAGCTCGGGGCTTTAGCCGCGAGAAGGAAAACTCGTCTCAACGACAACTCGGCTTATCTCCAATTCATGTGGAAAGCCGATGTCGTCGAGTCATGGATCGCTGACAAAGAGACTCACGTTCGTTCCGAGGAGTTTGGCCGAGATTTGTCGACCGTCCAGACTCTCTTGACGAAGCAGGAAACCTTCGACGCCGGTCTCCACGCGTTTGAGCACGAGGGAATTCAAAACATTACCTCGCTCAAGGAAATGCTCGTTGATTCCGGACACGACCAAACTGCGAGCATCCAGAAACGACACGCTGACGTCATAACGCGCTGGCAAAAGTTGCTCGCCGATTCGGACTCGAGGAAACAACGATTGTTGCGCATGCAAGATCAGTTCCGTCAGATCGAAGAATTGTATTTGACCTTTGCTAAAAAAGCTTCCGCCTTCAACTCCTGGTTCGAGAACGCCGAAGAAGATCTCACCGATCCCGTCCGTTGCAACAGCATCGAAGAGATTCGAGCATTGCGCGAAGCCCACGCACAATTCCAAGCTAGCTTGTCCTCCGCCGAAGCCGATTTCCAAGCACTCGCTGCACTCGATCGTCAAATAAAAAGCTTCAACGTTGGACCCAATCCTTACACCTGGTTCACCATGGAAGCTCTCGAAGACACGTGGCGCAACTTGCAGAAAATCATCAAAGAACGCGATGTCGAACTCGCCAAGGAGGCCCAACGACAAGAAGAAAACGATAAACTCAGAAAAGAATTCGCCAAACACGCCAATGCTTTCCACCAATGGCTCGCAGAAACAAGGTTCGTTCCAAATATCCGTTCAATGTACATTTCCTTTTAGTAAAAACTGACCCGCCACCGTTGTAACCGCTAAAAAAAAAAAATTCTACTTTTTGCTCGTAGAACGTCCATGATGGAAGGTTCCGGCTCCCTGGAACAACAATTGGAAGCAACGAAACGTAAGACCCAAGAAGTTCGAGCACGACGTCAGGATTTGAAAAAAATTGAAGATCTCGGAGCCATCCTCGAGGAACACTTGATCCTGGACAATCGTTATACCGAACATAGTACCGTTGGTCTCGCCCAGCAGTGGGATCAATTGGATCAACTCGGTATGCGAATGCAGCACAATTTGGAGCAACAGATACAAGCGAGAAATCAATCTGGTGTTTCCGAGGACGCTCTCAAGGAATTCTCCATGATGTTCAAGCACTTTGACAAGGACAAGAGCGGCCGTTTGAATCACCAAGAATTCAAATCTTGCCTTCGAGCTCTTGGCTACGACTTGCCGATGGTCGAGGAAGGACAACCTGATCCGGAATTCGAAAACATTCTCGGTAAGTTGACGTTAGCAAAACGATTATTCTCATTCAATGTTCCAGCAGCAGCATCTTCATTCACAAAATCCTTATAAACAAAAAATTCTTTTTCAATTTAAAAAAATCGAAATATTGCTCACTTTCCAGATATCGTCGATCGAAATCGCGATGGATATGTTTCGTTGCAAGAGTACATGGCTTTCATGATCAGCAAGGAGACCGAAAACGTGCAAAGCTCCGAGGAAATCGAAAACGCTTTCCGAGCGATTACAGCTGCCGATCGACCCTACGTAACGAAAGAGGAACTTTACGCGGTAACTAGAATTTTCATTCCTGGCCATTGGAGCAAAAATCGCCGAGATTTTGACGAAATTCCAACGGTTTTTAAAATCTTTTGTCGTTTTTTCTATTTTCAGAACCTTACAAAGGAGATGGCCGATTATTGCACCGCTCGAATGAAACCGTACGTGGATCCAAAGACCGAGAGACCGATAACCGCCGCCTTGGATTACATAGACTTCACTCGCACTCTTTTCCAAAACTAACAGGTTACTTGTCGAGCATAAACAAATACATATATATATTACTTTTAATTATTTATATGGTTCGTCGAAAAAAACAAACAAACAAACAAAAAATGATCAAAAAACACGAACAACGATACTCGAATTGCAAAATTGTTGTTGAGTAAAAAACCGTAATTCCATTCAGTCGAATCTCCAATTAATCAACGCCTTGCATGATTCGCATGTTTTTTCCTTCAAACTTTCTGTATTACAATTTTTACGACGATCGAGAGTACGAAATACACGATAGATCGAGAGTGCTCGTATATGAATATCAGAATTATCCAAATTTCCAACCATTTTAGAGCTTCTATGGAATCGCTTACACGTTGCATATATTTGTAGCTTGTTATCTGAATATAAATATATAAAGGAACACTGGAAAAAAAATGCCAATTTATTGTGTTTATTCACGAAAAACAAAAAAAAAACTCGACTCCCTTCCTCTGTATTTTTTTTTATTTTCATTCTTGTTAAAAACTCAAGCTCCTACAGGTCATTCGGTTCTATGAAAGTTCATGTCTTTGCGCAACAGTTTACGAAGTCCATGGCTCATGTAGAAAGGCTTGGTCAAGCCGTCGTGACGCTCGCAATCTTCCAGGAAGCACAGGAACAACGTATCGACCGCGACCTCGTAAACACCGAAAAATACGTTCGCCACCAAATACGCTGCGATAGTGACCAAGACTACGGGAACCCACCAGAGCTCGACTTGGTATTTCGTGCCTGTATAAATCCACCATGTCGCGCCACCGATTGCCGCGGCAATGGCGACTTTTCCAAGGAACAGTAACCACGAAACGATCTACAAAAAAAATTCATCAATTTTTGCACTTGGTAAATCGATCTCGCAGAGCGCGATATAAATTTGGCAAATCACAGTTCGCAACTCACGTTATTCAGAACAATTACGCGGACCACGTTCCTCAGCAAAAGGCCCAAAGCATCGCCAGCCGAGCTGCACAAGCCTTTGCCGTAAACAGCGCAAACGATGTACGCGTTACGATTCATGAATTTCAAAAACTTTTCCACCATCGCCATGAACGCTTGGGCACAGCAAATCCATAGTCGACTGCATAAGTAATAGACGCAGCCTCCCTCTGTGCTCGCTGAATATTTTATAGCTTCCAGAACATATCGTATGCAACGACATATCGTTATGAGCAGAGAACCAAATGCAACAGTTCCCAAATGGTACCTTCAATAATTATGCAAACAATCAATTAATTGCATCAAATGGAAATTATCGAAATTGAAAAAAAAAGAAAAACCACTCGCGATTGGTTATCGGAACTACAAAAAAAAAAGTTGAACCTCATCGTTCTCCAGGCTCCAGTGGCAAGTGTGAAAAATGGAACATCGCGTTTCTTGAACGTCCAATACCAAGTTGCAAATGTCGATGCCAGTATCATTTCACCGAGAGCCGTAATAAAACAATAGAACCAGATAAAGCCAATTATATGGACCGCGAAGAACGTCCTTTCTTTCCAGGTTTCCTCAAGTTTCATCGACCACAAAAACAAACCGATTACTATGACATAAACGAGCGATCCCAAATGCCACATTGCAGGGAATATTGGAAACAAAAGAGTCGATAATATTGATGAAACTGCCCTGAAAAAAATCAATGATTCCGTCATGAGCAATTTATTCTTCGTCAACAACTGAGCAAAAAATAAATAAATCGATCATGGAGCAAAAAAAAAAATTATTCACTACATTTGGGTAAAAATATACATTTCGAAAAAAACTGTTAAATTTTGTTCGGCTCAAATTTTCTCTTTTTTATATAGAAAAACTTGGATAACTCACTTGCTGGCTTCCTTTATGAGCTGGCATGCCAAACGAATTCTGCTCACTACACAGAGTACGATTAGCAAAATTAAACCTGCGATGACAGCGGATACAATTGTCAATGTCAAATACAGCCATCCACCGTTGGTCTCGTAGAGATGATAAAAAAAGTAAGCTAAACCCAAGAAGGCAGCACAAAGCACTGCAATGGAGAGAAAAACGAAGGGAAATGCCAGCCATCTCAATAGAAATATGTAAATCATACAGACTGCTGCACCACCAACGACGAGTCCCAAGACTAAACCTCTGAAAAGAGTCACCGAAGATTAGCAGAATAAATCAATAAATAGATTAGTTTATAATCGAACAACGAGATTCAAAATTTATTCATTTTACTCGATTGTATTTTTTTCCAACTGGATAAAAAGATGAATTTGTAGATGCAGACCTTGTTTGTATAATCGTATCGACGATTTTTTCACCATACGCCAGAGCTTTAACGATATTCTGAATTTCCTCTCCTCCGGTATTAGTCAAATTGAGTAACCCAATGGGTATGTTATTAGGAAGACATCGTTTAACAAAAGATGTGCTGTTTAAATACCATTCGGCACACTTTTTCTTTTCTATCAATTCTACCAATTCGATTGCATTTTTGTCCGAGACGTCGACACCGCTTTCGCAAATCATGTGTTTCCGTGAGTACTCCAATGAGGTATTATAAATAAGAACGGAGAACCAATTTGACGAAGGGCATTCACTCCGACAAACTTGTGGCGTTTCACATTTGCGATGGAGATTGACACATTCTCGCAAATCGAAGAAAACCAAATACGGCTGGTTCGCAACTTCTGCGTCGAAGCCACATTTCCTACCGTGACTATCTACCGGTGCCATTAATCGTTCTATGTCGCCATGAATCACAGCTATTAAAAAAACCGAGGCAATCGAAAAATTATTGTGTGAATCATTGAGTTGTAAATTAAAGAAAAATGTGAGGAAATTTACCGTAACTTCCTATGGCAATCCAAACAGCCATAAACGCTACAAATATTATGAGACAAGGCCAATCTGTACAGGAACGATTCTTCAGTGGCCCCTTAAAGTTTTCGGAATACTCGTATCTTCTTCCCACTAGTTTTCATTGTCGAAAGTGAAAAAACATTTTATATCAGTCGATTTTTTTCTTCATTTAATATAGAAAACCTTTTGCCCAAACAAGAACACTTTTTCTTTATTTTTCCATAAAAAGAATCGTTCTCAATTTTTGATTGTTGCATATCTTCAAAGATTCGGATAAAATAACGTTGAAATGAATGATTCAACTGTGCATCTGATCAAAGCACTGATCACTGTAGCAAAATTTTAATCAATTCTCACGAAATAATTGCCAAAAATATTATTATCGGAAAATGTCGAAATTTCACTAAAATCGGGACGAATCTTCGATAGAGAACGACACGTTTTTGCAAACACTTGTGGAATGACAATGCCAATTTCTGATACGAACCATCGATCGCCATTTTTCCGAATTTTCACAAGATCAAGGCAATGAAATTGAGCGAGGAACACTTGACACAATGTACTTGATAAAGAAAATCACGGCATTATAAAAGTTTGCAAGGATCTGACACCAATTTCAACGGCGATGACAATTCTCAACCAACCTCCAGGTTGGTCTGATTTAACTTATCGTAGATCGTCGACAAACTGGAATAAAAAGTAAGTCTGTGGTCTATCTTATCTCTTGGTACGTAGATACCACCGATGGACAGGATCGCGTGTAGAGATTAATCGAGATTGCTAAACGTATGACGTAGAGATTGTTTATTCGGATATGCTAAGCTCCGTTGGAAAAATTAATCATAGACCGAGTCTTTCAGCGCACAGACGGACGGTTTGCTTTTCTCCGAATTTTTTCCTCTGTTTGTACTGATTTGAGAAAATTCTCCGAATCCCTCGAGCCTTGACATGTTATTCTTGCTGAAATGACATTTTTCACATTTCTGGAGTTCTAACTTTCGATTAACCGTTGAGATGTTGAGATTCAACAACCGGAAGTGAAAAAATTACAATTTTCTTTTGCGGATTCCTAAAGTTTCAATATGAAATATTATTTTCGTTAAAAATATCATTTCGAAGAATAAAGCACCAACGATTGACGCTCCATGATTAATATCTCTACTGATGATTTCTCAGGAACCTTTGCAATCATTTATTGTTGGAAATGATAATCGATCGAGAGATACAGAGATATATATATATAGTTATAAGTCAAACAATTGGCTGATTCTTATCTACATTAATCATTTTTTCTTTTTCGGTAAAAATCTATCAAGTACGCCGTACTTCTCGGCGTTAATTTCTTTGCGATTCTGTTCCTCGGCGGCCTGAACCGCGCGCCTTTTCTCAGCCGCTTCCTGTAAGCGATTAAAAAACTCGTTATCGTCGCAATCAATGAATCTTCGGTCTTATCGTAAAATTAATTGAAAAAATAGTTAAATGGAGCGCAAGTTCAGATAAAACGATTGGATGAGTAATTGGCCGTGGAAATTGTTGTTGAAAAAATTTTGCCATCGATCAATTCCTAATCCGAACCTTTTTTCAAAACATTATTTTTACGTGGTTTTCATTGATTTTGGAACGTACCTTTCTACTAATTTCTTTGAGGATCTTTTTCGTTCGTATGACCTTGGCGGTACCTCCTTTGCCCTTGGCTTTCGTCTTTCGAGGTTTGAAATCGATGGCCTTTGGCTTGATGTACTGTTTACACAAAATAATGTAAATTTGAGAGAAATTCGCGAGGATGATTTAACGTCGAAAAATCGTGATAAGAAAAGATAGAGTACCAGAAGCTTCTTCTTCGCCTCGACTCTTTCTTTGAGGGTCGGGACATCGACTTCGGCAACAGCGGAAGGATCCAGAGTGATAAACTCTGGTTGTATTTTGTCGAGAAGCGCTTTCACTTCGGCTTCTCGTCGCTGAGTCTTCGTCTGGAATGGATTCGCTTCAAGGGCGTCAAAGTTGGCCTCAGCGCTGCCTGGCACTAACAGTGACGTGAAGCCTTTGGCCGTTGTTATTCCCAATACGTCCTCGTATGGACAAAACTGCATCCCCGACACCGGCCAGTTGGACTTGTAACCCATGTAGCGTTTTATCGAATCGTTGTGTGAGTCTCTGGATGAAGGAAAAAAAAAATACTTTAGTTGGAAGGAACAAAGTGATGGCAACTGGCGCAACGATACAGAACATAATTGTCGAGGATTTACCGATAAACTTCCACGATGTTTCCCATCGAAACAGAAACAAGTCCCGTTTGGCTGTACGAGATATTGTGAGCCGGGGCTCTCAGAACTGCTGAACTAACAGGCCCGGCCAGTTGCCGAACGTCCCAAATTTTCAGGGAACGACCACAACTGGCAGTTGCCATGTATGTACCGTAAGGATGAACGTTGCATGCTGTTATCGCCTCGTGATGACACAACATTTTCGCAAGCGGTTGACGACTGTTCGGGGACCACATTGAAACCACTCCTTTCGAATTTCCCACGCAAAGAACCGCGTTGCTAGGATTTTGCGTCATTACCTGCGAAATTGGAAAAAAAAAATGTAGTCGTTATTCAAAATTATGCTTTAATTATCATGGTGATGCAAGAAAATGTTTTTTTTTGTATAACAAAGCTAAAAATGTATGTCAAACATTTTCCCATGGTAATGGGAGTTTTTTCTTGCAGAGATAAAAGTTTCAGTGCCATCATGATTTTTTTCACTTACATTGATTCTGCCGAGTTTTGAATCGAATCTGGATATAATTTTTCCGACGGATACGTCCAGCCAGGCCAGATAGCCCTCGGTAGACGAGCTGGCAAGTAAGAAGTGATAAGGCAAAAATTCGAGTTTGGTAACGCTGTTGAGTCTCTTAAGGCAGTGGAGCTCGATACCCGTATTGTCGTAAATATAAGTCCAATCTTTTTGTGCAACGGCGAACATGGTTTCGACATGTAGCCAAGCAACGTCGTGAATGGCTTCCATGACGTTAAGTTCGCAGGCAAGTTTCTTGGTGACCCAGTCAAAGGCGGCGAGATGGCCGACTTTTCCGCCGACTAGCAAATGTCTGCCGTTTCTCGTGTATCTCATGGAATACGGGCCAAAATCCATTTTCAAATCGAAATGTTTAGCTGCGCTAGTGATATCAACATTCTCCGCAATTTCTCTTTGTTTAAACTGGGTCGTGGTTTCGCCCGCTTCAGTTTCCAGAAAGCCCTGTTCTTCGGTAAGCAGAAGCTCCGTTCTTGCAGCTTGTTCGACAGCTTTCTCAATCGCTCGTTCTTTTATCCGCAATCTTTGCCTCTGAATTTTCGTTTGTATTCTACTACTGCCAGCCCGCAAATCCAAACCTGCGCCTCTGCCATGCTTTGCTAGTCTCTCTTTACTGACAGGCGCTTTTCCCGGGTACTTAACCTGCTTCGCACCTGCAAATTAAAGCGAAAAAAAAAATGCAATTTCTAAAAGTTACTTATATTTGAATATTCTCTACGTACTGGATTTTTTCATTATGGATTTTTCGTAGTCAATTAATCAAGAGAACAACAGAAGTAACAATTATTTTATTGTTTTGGTACTGCGGGGCTAAATTTACACGTGCATCGTGCGCGCGGCCATTTTAAACCGCGTAAGTCGTTCATCCAAAGATTACTCCAAACTACCGCCCCGCAATTCATAGATGACACTACGCGTATAGTCTTCCCCCAGAAAAGAACGAGACAAGTTCGCGCTTTTCGGAGTTGGACATTTGCGTTCGACGTGATCCAAAAAACTGTTGCGTTCAAAGTTAACAATAGTCGTAATACAAACAATTTTTAACAATCGTGAATCAGTGACAAATGGTTAAAACTTGTTAACACGAAATAATCATGCAAATTGCATCTGATCCGAAGGACGTACAGGTACGTTATCTTTAAAGGTCCATTGACGATTTTCCGTTACGAAAAGTGCCGGTCCAGGTTAAACACCGTTCGGTAGAAATATGATATTGAAAATTGAGAACGACCAGGAGACAATTCAAACGTAACGAAATAAAAAAACAATTTCAACATCCGAACGAATGGCCATGGACCAAATTACGCTTCAGCTAACGTTAATCTGTACAATTCCGTTTATTTCCAATCTAAAACCATAACAATGATGATTTTCGTGCCGCAGGACCTCCAATTTAAACAATGGAGTACGCGCCAAATATTGGATGGCTTCACAACAATCCCAACGGCATGTAATCTCATTGCAACAGATACAAAAAGAGGACTGCTGTATGTCGGCCATGATAATAAAATAACTGTTCTGAGATGCAATGCCGCAGCCGCCGGAGACTGGAAGTTCGAACACGAGCTTCCGCAAACGATATCCCGCGTAGCTCTGAGCTGCGACAACGAATATGTCTCGATTACTTTTCAGAAAGCAAGAGCAAGGATTTACAGCGCGGCCTCGTTGACGACTAACGTAAGTTTTCACAGTTTGTGCCTATTGCGCGAAATGAAAAATTACCTTCATAGACACTGATGTTTTTTCTTCTCTACACAAGAAAAAAAAAAATCCTCGTCAGAAACGCCATTTATTCATTTTGTTGCTCCCAACTCGTGTGGGCCTGTTTCCGGTCTCGTTGAGAAATTGATAGATCTGATCAACGACAAACGGCGACGGCCCGATTGTAAAAAAAGGGATTGGGCTTTTCCAGAATCCAGAGATGCTGCAGGAGATTCAACTGTCGCCATCGAGCGACGACGTCTTTGCGTACGACTTGAAATGGAACCCTGCAGTGCCGGGTATGTTTTGCACGGTATCGAGCGACCACACAATAGGGAGTTTCGTAGTGAAGACGGAGCAGAAAGCTACGGTGGGATTGGTAGCGATGGAGAAGATCGCGGGTCTGGAGATGCTGTGTGTGGCGTGGAGTCCGAAGGGGAAGCAAATAGTAGTGGGTTGCAAGAACGGCAACATTGTGCAGTTGAAGCAAGACTTGAAGTTGGCGAGAACGATCGTGGGTCCGTCACCGAGCGTGGGAGGAGTGATAGCAATATTGTGGATCAGTAATTACCAATTTTGCGCGACGTACCAAGATGTGAGTGACCGTTCGATAAAGGTTCTCATAGTGGATGCGCCAAAGGGAGCGGTGAGTGGAAAATTCACATGTTACGACGACATAACGTACGGGACTCCGGAGGCCGAATCGGAAGCTTCGTACTCGCGTTATTATTTGGACCATATTGCGGAATGGGGATTAATTATAGCGGCGAGTAGCAGCAGTTCGGAGGTGGCTGTTTTGGGCTGCCACGAGAATGGGAGTGTGTGGGAGCAGTGGCAATTGGTGGACAGCGGGAGAGCGCAACTTCCGTTAATCCGAACAACCGAGAGTTATCCGGTGGGCATAACGATCGACAGATCCTCCGACTCCAAGTTGGCCCTGAGTCCGGAAGTTACGCTACCGCATCCGGTGCCGGTGCTCCACATATTCGGTACTTCCGGTCAACTTATAAGTTTCCACATAGTCAATTTTAAACCCAATTGTCCCGCAATTTGTACACCACCGACCGAGATCGTCACGTCGATTCAAAATCCAACGTCACGACAAAGTCTTTTGCCTTCGGAAATATCGTTCAATTTAAAGAGCGGAGTGACTAGTACGCCGTTGCCCAAGCAGAGCGAATTTCCAGGAATAGAAAGACCGAAAGCGTTACCGTCTGCTATTTTGTTCAATGAACCTGCAAACGCAAGTTTATCCCTGCAACCACAACAACAACAGCAGCAGCAGCAGCAGCATCAGCAGCAACAACAACAACAACAACAACAACAACAACAACAACAACAACAACAACAGATGGAACATCAACAGCAGCAACAGTTGCAACAGCAACAACAACAAATGCAACAACAGCACCAAATGCAACAACAAATACAACAGCAACAACAACAAATGCAACAGCAACAACAACAAATGCAGCAGCAACAACAATTGAAGCAGCATCAGCAACAACAGCAACAACAATTGAAGCAGCATCAACAGCAACTTCAACAACAACTACAACAACATCAACAACAAGTGGAATTGAAGATTCCTAAACCGCGGGTCGAAAAAGTTGAAAGTGCTCCGCCGAAAGAAACCAGATCGTCGCCCGTCAAAGAAGCAACTCCCGAAAAAATAGCGGTCGACGAAGGTTTATGTATGCGAGCTTATCGCGACGAACAAGTGGTATTTGAAAAAGAGTTGCGCGCGAAATTGGAAACACAGAGTTGGGAATGCGGCACGGAAGAAGAACAAAAACGACTGGTTACTCAGTCGTCGATAATTGACGAGTTTCTTCGTGATTTGAGGGAAACTACCAACAGCCTATCGAGCGATATCGCTTATCTAAAAGCTCTGCTTTTACAATCTTTCGCCTGGCTCGAAGAAACGAAATCGAAAAACTCAGCCAATTCCACCGACAATCCTCGCGATCGCGGGGATCGACACAAAATTAAAGAGCTTCAGAGATTGTTCTTTTACGTTCAATCCCAGTTGGTTCAGGCGACCAAAACTCTCGACTTGGAGTGGGTCGAGCTCGAAAATCGGGAGAAATCGAAAATGAAAATTCCCAGCTTGGAATTCATTTATCAGAGCCTGAAAAAACACGCTGAAATAATCGCCAGGGAGAAAAATATCGTAGAGACGCAGCTGAGGAAATGGAAAGTTCTGACTCGTGGCAACAAAGCCTCGGGACTCGACAGGTCCATGTCCCAACTGAATATCTCCTCGATGTCTTCGACAGGAAAGAACAACGACGTCGGCGCTATTGAATTGAGATGCAAAGCTATCGAGAGCAACACTCGGAGCTTCAGCATAGAAAAACAAATGAAACTCCGGGAACTCCTTCTCGAGACAACGCCTCGAGTTATCAAAGCCATAAACCCTTCACCGGTCCAGGATCGTTTGGAAGCAACACTCTCTTCGTTAGCCTCGCTCACACCGGTTTCCAATGTCGTCAAAGCCAAGCCCAATCGGATTTCTACTCCGGTTGCTAAGGACCAAACCATACCCAAGATTTCGGCTCAAGAGAGTCCCTTGGGTTCGCTCAACAGCATCGTTGCGAAACTCGGATCACCGAGTACCGACTCTATGCTAAATAAAAACTCTCCCAAGGGATTATCCATGGGCAATGCTGCTCCGTTTTTCGGTTGGAACGAGCCGCAGACCGACAAAAAACAAACCGTCTCTCCTCTCGCTCAATCCAAACCCAAACAGAATATAACCATCACGTTGAGTCAACTCAACTCGTCGTCTCCATTGCCCTCGTATCCACGTTCTCAGGCACAATCCGAGGTGAAAACTATAACTTTTGGCAGCAGCGAAGCAAAAGCTCCGGAACAGGCGACGATTGCGTCGAACGATATTTTCTCAAAGGCCACGAAACCGCCAGCACCGAAAGACTTTTCAATCGCGGGATCATCCTTTTTTCAAGATTCAAAGCCGCCGTCACTCGTTTTCTCGGCGATAGCTCCGACGAAAACCGAAACGAGCGTACCGACCACCGCGGATTCGAGCTTCTCAGGATTGTCGCAACAACCGGCCGCGGCTCCGGAAACCGTGCGTGAGTCGGTATCGAGCGCTTTTAGCTTCACAGCTGCGAATCAACCGCCGAAAAGCTCCAATGAGCCTGTGACGTCAACACCGAGTATACAAACCTTTTCATTCGCTTCGAAACCCATCGATCCTCCGGCCTTTTCGTTTGCATCTAAAGACTCTGTACCAGCGACTCAGACCACTCCTCAGTCTGCGTCCGATCTTTCAGTAGGCTTTGATAATCCCATCATCGACTTCAACTCGTTGGGATTGTCCAAGTATTCGGATTCGGGGCTAAACTTTTCCGAGGCAACAGCCGCGGTTCCTAGTGGCACTTCCGTTTCGGTAATTGCGTCGCAGCCACCACCACGCCCGCAAGAAACTTTAGCTACATCGTCAGCGGGCAATATTTTTGGCGGTACTCCAAAAAATCCACCGGCAAGTTCCATGAGCTCAGAAAAAGTAGCAACAGGTACACCGAACGCTTCGATTTTCGGTGGATCAACGGGCAAAGCGAGTATGTTCAGTGGTTCCGGCTTGACGGCTCCAGTTTTTGGTGCCTCAAACGCCGC
Source organism: Hyposoter didymator (assembly GCA_037952995.1). Classification (NCBI taxonomy): domain Eukaryota; kingdom Metazoa; phylum Arthropoda; class Insecta; order Hymenoptera; family Ichneumonidae; genus Hyposoter; species Hyposoter didymator. Next base: position 6,941,613 of record JBAJMU010000006.1, on the reverse strand, counting down.
ACAACAGAATGCTCCGTTGTCTTCGGGCTTTGGGGTGGCTCAGAAAGCTCCAACGACCACGAGCAGCGAAACCCCAACGTCCGGGGCTTCAACGATCTTTGGCATTTCCGGGGCGACGCCTGCAGCCCCGAAAACCTCCGCTGAATCCAGTGCGACGACGACTTTCGGTAAATCGTCGATTAACTTCTCGAGCTCCGGGTTCGGCGGAATGTTGGGAAATTCTTCGACGACGCTGAACTTTGGAACCGCAGTTTCTAACACGACGAGCCCTCCGGCTTTTGAGAAAACGCCGGAAATGGCAACCGCTGGAGTTTTCAGCCAAACTCCGGTTGTTTCTGCGACCAACCCGGCCGCGGCCAAGTCTCCGGTGTCTCCCGCATCTAGCATCTTCGGTGGCACCACAGGCGCCTCCTCCAACAATTCTGTCTTTGGAAACGTGCCCGTTCCAGCCTCGTCCACGATCTTCGGCGGTGGAAATTCTAATCAAGCAACAGCCTCCGTTTTTGAAACTAATGCCGCTCCCAGCTCACCCTTCGGAAACCCATCCTCTACTACAATCTTCGGCGGAGGTGTACAAAAGTCACCATCTTCCATTTTTGGTGGTAACACCGCAACTCCCATTGCTTCACCTTTCGGGGCTGCGACTACTCCCGCTGCTACTCTGACTCCTACCGGATCGCCCCAAGCCACCCCCGCTTTCGGACAAAGTGCGACTTTCGGTGCTAAGCCCGTCTTCGGGGCTCAACCTTCAATTTTCGGGGCCGCGAAACCAGAATTTTCTAATCCGTTCGGAGGCACGACTTTCGGAGCGAGCGCAACTCCTTCAGGTAAATTTTCTCACTAAATCAGGTCCTCAATATCCTCATAGAATTATTAAGAAAAACTTTGATTCATGAAATAAAATATTAAACAGGATTCAGCGGTCCTCCTGCGATAGGAGGAAGTCCGCCTCCTCTGAGCACAGCATCGATGCAAAAAGTCTTTAATAGTCCAGGAGGTCCGAGCAGCTTCGAGGCCCTGGCAGGCCAGAACGGTGGACTAACTTTCGGCACCTTGGCGCAAAAAACCCCAGAAGCCCCAGCAGCTCCGTCATTCTCAGGGTAAATGAAAAATCATGCAAATAAATTTCCAAATTTTTCCACAGAAATACTCACAAAATCGTCGTGTACGTTTTTTAAGGGGAAGTTCTTTTTCTAGTTGGCGGTAGGAGCGATTCCGAGGCAATCATTGGCAAACTTGAGTCGCTGTCGACATCGCGAAGCATGCAGATTATTCACGATCGTTTCTTTTTACAGAATTCCATATTTTTAAAAACTGTGTATTTAAGCAATCCATTTTTATTTTATTTTTTATCAATTCCTCGATAGTAGTTGACAAAGAAAAACTGTACAGTGTCGTAGTCAAAAATTGGAATAAAGTTGGAGATGTTTCTCACTTATGAATCCACTGTCAAACCATTTCATTTCATTGAGTCTCTCAGTTAAAAGAAAAAGAAACTACGGAGATTGGGGAGAAAAATGTGTCACGGAGGAGTAAATTGTTTCTAAATGCCTCGTTTGATTGGTTTGGGTGCGATGGAAACCTTTGTCGGTTTGCTCAAGTCGATAACGCAAGGATCATCGGTCGGCGAATGATTGGTGGACGGTACCAAAAGTGCGATCGATATTTCAACGTTGCAGGCTTCCATCCAAACCTGGTGAGACAAAAGTACGGTCGTTCTGAGTCTGTAGTCCATTGCTTCGGGATTCAATGGTCGAAGATCGGATTTCCGTGGCAACAAAAGTTGCACTTGTTGGTCCGGGTGCCTAATTTTAATGCGAAGAGTTTCAGAATCACGAAGATTCAAAATTTTGGCCGTCAGTGGAATCCCGAGTAAGAGTCCTCCGGTGAATTTGAGGGCAGCGTCCGCGTCGCCCCGAGGTTCTTCGATAATCGCTCGACACAGACGCGTCGAAGCGGACGGTCTCGGAAGTCTTTCTTCTCCGGCTTGTGGAATTGTTGTCAAAAGTGGCAACAACAGACGCGACAATGCTCCCGGTTTAGCTTCCCCGAGGGCAGGGATTTGAAGCAGAGCTCGGGAAAACGGCGGCAAGTTCGACGTATCCTCCGGAAGTGCATCCGCTTCCGCAAGGAAATGCCTCGCCAATGGTAGCGCACTTCCGGTTGCGCTTCTCGTGATCCTGATCAATTCGACGGCCAATGCCTTCAGCCAGACATCGGTCGCTAACGCTATCTCTGTCTCGTCCAACCCGATGAATAAACGTTGCAATCTGTAAAAAAACAACAAAAAGTACATGAAACTACGTTTTTTTTGTTCTTCGAATAAGCTCGTTTTTTGAATATTTTCTTACTTTTGAGCGTGTCTGAGGAGAACGGCGATGTTGCTGGTAGAGTTGGGTGAGAAGCTGGATATGGAGGAACTCGCCTGGTTCTCAGAAATTTCTTTGATTACGTTTTTGAGTAAGAGAAGGCAACGAATGTAAAGAGCAGTGAAATGAGCAGCCCCTTCCATGCTCCGGTCCATTTCGGCAAGGCGATCGAGATCGACAGCGGCAGCTTCCAAAAGTTGTGTATGAACGCGACCACCGGGTCTGGCAGTTTCGACGCCAGCGACCATTCGTTCGAGAAATTCACGGCCCCGTCGATCTCGCGTTTCTTCGTCTTCGTCTTTTTCCTTTCTTGTGTCAAGGCCATTATTGGCCAGCGCGGGTCTGAGCCGAGGGACTAAATGGGGCATCGTGTCTCTCAGATAGTGATAATGCTTGGCAGCATGTTCCGAGAAGAGTGCGTGCATGCTGGGACAGTGAAGAGCGGCGTTGAAGATGAGGACGAGAACGCTGGCGTACGAAGGCTCGTCGACGTCGGGCTCTGGCGTGTCGAAAAAGGGATGACGTCCTAGCAGCTGCGGCACGAGGGGTAACGTCAAATATGGATGCGAAGCTCCCAACGCAGCTAAACAACCTCTTATGCTATCCTTGTCCTGTGGATATCGTGTCAAATTGTCAATCAGACGATTAACACACATGTGTAAACAATTCCTCGTGGCCAAACGACTGGCTGCCAAAGTCGCGTGCAGGCCTTCTCTGACGCTGTCGGAAAAATCCTCGAGAGCGCAGAGAATCGTCTCGAGCTGATCTTCCTGCAGAGTCACACTTGCAGACATTTTTCGCAATGATTCAATGGCACGTATGCGGACGTCCTGTATCTCATCGTTGAACATATCAACCATGAATTCCAGAGATATTCTGGCAATACCGGGTTGCTCGAGAGACAATCTGCACAGAGCCTCGACCGCGGCGGTTCTCACCTCCAGGAATTCATCCTCGAGACCGTGAATAAAAGCTCCGCACGAACCACTACGTTCCTCGATCTCCGAGCCTTCGTCCTCCACTCGCTTTTGTTTCTTGTCCAATGCTTGCTCGATGTATCTACGCGATACTCCCTTCATCTCGCCCAACAACGACATCACCGAGGCACGCACGCGAGGCGAAAGATCTCCCATCAAGCCACACATTTTGGAAAATGCGCAATCTATCATTCTCACATCTTCTCCATCCTCCCCGACGATTATATTGTCCGGATACTCCGTACCCAATATCCATATCAAACGCAACACTGCTCTTCTTACGATCTCGTAATCGTCGCGCACCGCACTACAAGCCTCGGAAAAAAAATTCGGCGGAAGTCTGCAGCCTCGTTGTGTATGCAACTCGGCCATTGTCTCGAACGCACTCGCCCGCACACGAGGATCTTGCGATCGTGCGTAATTTCCTACCAATATTAATGTTTCCTCTGCTGCGGTCGATGACAAATATCGACCAATTATCGATAAACAACGCGTCTGAACACCGTGCCACGTGTCTGGCAAATGCTCTCGTGCTATTTTCACCACTGCCGTTCTAAAAAGTAACAATTTTCAATATAAACCATTTTTTGTTTGTTTGTTTGTTTATCAACAAATCACCAAATATTAAAACTGCAATTTTAATGTCTCGCTCACCTGTTGTGATTTCCCAATTTGAGCAGAGTCGCCAAACCCTGACTTTTCACTCTGTGAGATTCTTCGTTTCTTAACAATCTAGCAGTCTCGTCTACGATTCTTGTTTTCTCAAGAGAATCGTCAGTTATTTCACCGAGCTCCGCCAGAACCCAAAGAATTTTAGCTCTGACCGCCGCTTCCGATTCCATGGAAAATCTCTCTACCAGTTTGGTCACTGCGACTGAAACGTCTTCGGTTGCCATACGAGCGACGGTGTCCGAAATCCTGACGAGCAGTTGAAGGGAGTCGTTGCCGCCTTTGCATTTTTCCAGGCACTCGATGAATGCCAAGGCCGAACTGCCGTCGCTCCCGGCTCCATTTCTGCTACCGCCACTTGACGCGAGTCGTAATAAACGCTGCCTCTTTATGGGAGGTTCACCCAACACCTTAACCAACAGAAAAAATACAAATTCCAACTCCAAACGTGAAATTATACACAACTCAATTTTTGACTTCAATCGAAGGATTGACATCGTGACATTCGTTTTAAAAACCGCTGAAGGCGTCAATTTACAAATGTTTATTATTGTTTATACACGATTATGTTCGATCGACCTACCTGTGTTTGACTGAATTCCGCCAACACTCTTTTTTTAATGAGTGCCATTATTACGCGATGATGTTGGAGCGGTTTCCGCGATACAGCAGACTGATGAATATTTTGTTTCAATGTAAAATCTCATTGAACGAAAAACGTCTGATTTACGTCGAAAAAGTTATAAAGAAGTTTAGAGGTTATGCGTGGATCCAACCGGCACGTCGTCACTGCTCAATCTTCGGAACAATTTTGTTGTACTCCGAAATAATAAAAACAACGGTTCAGACATGCGAAAACATTTTAATGAAAATAATTCATTCATATGGAATACCCCTAAAGCTAAATTAAATTAATTATTGTTATCCGCCATTACTGCCGTTTTGATCAGCATCCTGCGCCACCTTCTGGTAGGAGTTTCGGTAAATTCTAGCAGCAGCAGGTCATTTTCCGGCACTATTTGAACCGGTTATTTAACCATGAAAATCCTTCGACGGAACAACATATCGTGAAAAAAAATCCATAGGCGACAATGAAAATCTCTCGAATTTAATGAGAAAATTTCATTTTTGCATCAAATCTAATGACTCTCGTTGTATAAACAAATGTGAACAGTTGGGAAAATTTTCACGAAATACAAATGTCTGAGGAATGACGGGACACGCGTAGTAATTCGTAGTAATTCGGTCTGACGCCAACGGTACAGCGAGAGACGCGACTTTCACTGTCAAAATCAGCTGACCCTTGACAAAAAATTGACAAGTTCGAAACTCAGTGGAAATGGTTTCAACAGTGTTGAAGTCGGCAAGGATCAAAGGGATATTGAGTTTCAACATACAACGTTGAATATAACAAGATAACGCGAAAACGTTCTAATCATTGACAATTGACAAAATCGCGTTTACACCGAAACTTGTGTAAAACATAACGCCAATATGGCCGCTGGGATCGATAAAAGAGTGTCGGAATGTCGTTTATTACGGAGACACGAGAGTACCGTGTCGGAAATACGGCACAATGTTCGACATTATTGCGGTTCGACAGTTGCATTTCTGTGAAAAAAAAATATCACATGCACCCGCAATGTTGAATGATTTTTTAAGGGTTGTTGTATAATTAAATGCTGACATATCGTCGCGCGCGAGGGCTGGATTAGAAAACGAGGAAATTTAGTATAATAAATCGAATCTAACTGGAAAATTTTCCATGAACCGAAAAAATGTGGCAGCTTTTTTATGACTTTTCGTGATACATGGGCAAAGGTTCCTAATAATTTTTCTTTCCCATTGCTACGCGATCGAACTACACTTTTACGATTCGTCAACTCGTTTTATTCCTTTTATTATTTTGCAAGTAATTCGTATTGCTCGTAACTAATAAGAGGCAAGAGTTTTCTAGAAAATAAAAAGGAAACAGGAAACGGAGGCAAAGTTTCCTCCTGTCGCTGCGTCTTTTAATATGGACTTTTTTGCGACTCTCTTTCTGGCTGTGATTACCTTCGCGTGTGGTATAATATGCTCTCTCGCCGTTGAATTGTACATACTGAAAAAGTATTTGGAAGCTGCACCGGAGGCAAGTCCTCCGGACAAACCCATACCTCATGGAAAAGCTGTTTTGCCAGAAGAGTTGCTGGCCAAACTCAAAGATGAAAAATCAGGCAGCCCTATGCGACAAAACTTGGCTCAAGGCAATGAAAATTTGGCCATCAATTTGACCCTCCAGTTTCTTTTTAACGAACTCAGGAACGCCGAAAGAGTGCGATTATGGCTGTACAGGAAATTAAACAACGAGTTCAAAGAACTTTTGACTCAAACTACGACCGGCCGCTTATTCGACAGCGTGCAGGTAACCACCGCATGAAACAATTTCAATAAAATATTATCAATGGAAATGGAGCCTCTTAGGAATTCATTCAAATGGAAAAGGAATAAAGTTGCTTGATAATGCATTTTTTCAGCTCCGAGACTTGCATCTTGGGACTCAATTCCCAACGATAAAAGGTCTGGAAGTTGCAGATTCGAAAATCGATCCTGACACAGGATTACTAGAGAGCCTTGACCTCTCCCTGGATCTCCACTATTCCGGCAACTTTCAAATGTCCATAGACGTTAAAATGTTACTGGGAAAAACAGCCTATTTGGCTCTGCAAGGTGAATTTTCAAGTTTTTTCAAACACACAATAAACTGCAATGTAACGAGCAATTAATTCACGGATCGCTCTTTATTTTTTGCCAGTGAAACGAGTTACAGGAAGAGCAAGACTCCAGTTTACTCGTGTCCCGTATACTCATTGGTCCCTCAGTTTTTATTCCGAGCCGATCCTTGAACTGGAAGTACAGTCGCAGTTTCAGGGAAGACAACTTCAGCCTCAAATTGTATCTTTAATAACTGGACAAATAAGACGCGCTGTGAGACGGAAGCACACTCTACCACGTTATAAAATGCGTTACAAGCCATTCTTTCGACGTCTCAATGACGAGGATATCGATTTATCCGAAGTGAGTTTATTCCTCTATCCAGAAACCTTTTTAATCTTGTTGTTGCAACTTTCAAAGCTATTGACTACAATCGAAATGTTTCCGGGTCAGAAAATAATATTTTCGTTTTTTTATTTGGTTTCGACAATGAAAAAAATATTGCGATTCTTTCAGGTCGCTTCGTCCCAACTGACTCCTGGATTGTTGGAAGTAATAATCGTAGAAGTGAGTCGTTTGAATCTCGGACAAAGCGGACTTGCCCTGGAGGATCTTTCCCAAATCGAGATTTATTGTACAGTGAGTGTGGACGCAACGCCATGGGTGTATTTGACGCAATACGGTGGAGTACCTTACATGGTATTGGACTTGATAATAAGTAAAACGAGTTCGCATCAATTAGGAGTTGTGTTCAAGCAAGAAATCGTCCCGGAAGTTGGTCAGAACTGCGTGCTCGTGGAGACGATAGTGAGCGGTAGTCCAGCAGCGATTGCGGAAATGCGAAAAGGCGACATATTGTCGGCGGTGGATGGGAAGAGAGTATCGAACATGAGCCAAGTTGCTAAGCTGGTGAAAAGCGCAGCACAGCGACGCTTCATCATAAGGGTTGAGAGAAAATATTCCAAGAGCGAGACGGAGAGACAAAACTCGATAAAGCCCGAGATTGAAAAATCAGTGATGGAGAAATTATTCGAGAGAAAAACTGGGAGAAGCGATTCGACGGTGGGTCGCGGAGAGCCAGGCATTTTCGAGGAAAATACAAAATCCAAATTCGAGGGACAAATCAAATTTTCCGATTTGAGAGACTCCGAGTGCGAAACTCTCGAGAAACCGGACATTGGAATGAGACTTTTCAGGAGACGTAAAAGCAGCATCCACGTTGGCGGCGATGCCGATTATTCTCAGACCCCCGATACACCCTCCAGAAGAATTTCCATCGCCTCCAATCACTCCACCGCCTCCAGCAATGCTACTTCTTACTATACCGAGGACAATTGTCCAACTTGCATCTCCGATTTGTACACGACAACCCGCGATAAAGCCTACGCCTCTCTCGTCACTTTTGAGGAAACTAAAAACTTTCATATCGACTCCGAACTCCAATATCTCAACATCGGAGTGTGGGCGCGTATCAAAGGTGGCGAAGTACCACAAAAAATTATTGGATATATAAATGCACCCATGAAACTCGTCCTCGCTCAATGCTCGACATCCACCACTGGTCATTATCTCAAATTGCATCCACTACTGCCTCCCGATACTGGTAAAAATCACTATTTTTTACATTCTCCATTATAAATTTCTGACAATCATGGAAAACGAAATTCACGCATTGCGAGCTGCGCAATTCCAGCTTAAATAGAAAAAAAAAAAAAAACATTTTTTTTCACCGATTCATTGAGCGAAGCTTATCGTAAATATGCAAAATCCCATTTCAAGACTGTACTTTTGAAATGTACATTTTTTTTCTCAGCTTCCCACACCGCATCAAACTCCAAACTGCAAGGTTACTCCGGATTCGATCCGATGCTCTGTTACGGTGATATCCTGTTGTCATACGGCTGGATCTCGAATCGTCCCAGCCCGCGTCATACAGGGGATTCAGGAAAAAAGGAAAACACCGAAGCAACGAGAGCCCAACCGGCGATCAGTACAGAAAATTCTGACAAAAAGATGCACGATTTTATTAGAACGCACTTCCACAGAGCTACGCATTGCGACTTTTGCTCAAAAAAAGTAAGTTTCGGATTTCCACTAATTTTTCATCGACACGGACAATATTTTCAAAACTTTTAATATTCAATTATGGAAAATTCGAATGTTTGGAAAAAGAGGAACATTTGGATTTTTTAGCGAAATATTTGCAACTTTTCTTACAGCCGAATTGTTTATTTTTGGCAGATTTGGTTAAAGGATGCGGTGCAGTGTAGAGACTGCGGAATGGTGTGTCACAAAAAGTGTGAGGCGCGTTGTCAGTCCTCGGGAAGTTGCGGTGCAGAGACGTTGACTACAATGGCATACGAAGCCGACGAGATAGAAGCGAACGTAATGGCGGGTGAGATGGGTCCAGAGATATCCCTGACGGGTTGCGAAGAGAACGTTCAGGTACTGAAGACGTAGTACAAGCTTCCAATAATTCATCCAAGTAATCTAGAAAACAAAGGCAACAAAATAATCAATCGTAATTGTACTAATCGAATGAAAAAACAACAAAACCAAAAATAGCAAGCAAAGAAAAAGCTCGTGAGACCTTCGTCGAGTCCGAACCCGACGAAGCAATTTCTTGCGTGAAATTAAAAAACTACGCAAAAAAGCTTTGCAGCCGACAGTTGCTCACAAGTTTTTGTCCGATAAAATTCCTGAAAGCATGCGCTTTGCCAGTGTCTTAAACATTAATGCAATAACAGTTCTACGAGAGTGAGAGAAACTAGAATGACTCTGTTTGTTTGTTTGTTTGTTTTTTGTTTTTTTTTTTTTCGTACTCGCATATTCTTGTGAATTTCTAGTCATTCATTTACCTCGAACGAGCAAATAGAAAGTCATTTTACAAAGTAGATGATATTTATATGAATATTAAACAAACACACACACACACACATACACACATATCGGTGGAAAAGTGTCTGGTGATAATTTTACCATGGAAATATGATCAATATCGTTGTCAAGGGGAAACTCGATAATCGAAGTTAAATAAATAGAATAAATGAGATGGTAAAAATAGGAATAAATCATGGAAAGAAAAGTTTGATCGACTTGTAAATAAATGAAGGAATAAACAAAGAAGAACAAATTGTTAAGCACGAATGACGATGTTATTAAAAATAAATGAGACATGAACGTTCGCACTCGGGACGGTGAAAAGGTTTATTCGTAGGTTTGCACCTCGTATCCTTCGATCGATTGTCTAATCATCTAAACCAGTGTGCGTGGATTATTAATTAACGAATGTTTGTATACGAACGTGAAACTTGGAATTGTGATGGTTAACGGAAAAGAAAATGAAACAACAATAACGAAACTAATAAATAAATATAGCAACGAAATCAATAGAAATTAATCGAATTGGAATGCGTTGATCGATCCAATTAGGGTATGATGGCCGTGAAGGCTAGTATAGCTAACACGCTCCTGGGTCTCAAGAAAGCCGGAAGTACAAGTTGCCTCGCACCCCCAACGTCCGGTGGTGGTTTGGCCTCCAGAAGTCTACCCCCAAGTCCCTGCGCATCCCGCAAGGTACAAATTATTGTCGTTATTTTTATTGCAACACGATGAATTTTACCAAACAACCAATTTTTCTTCAAACATTTTTTCTTGAAAAAGTTTAAAATTTTCTTTCTCATCGAGTCCGCGTGACGCTTTCCATGGAATTCAATGAACCAGTCAAATAAACAAATTGATTGAATGTTTTGCAATATCAACGACGAAAGTCTTCGCTTTGTTTTTTTTTTTAATTTCTTTTCATTTTCATTAAATTTATTTCTACGAAATAAAAATGATCGATTACGTGTTGACCATTATTTGACGAATCACCATTAACATTATTCTCACCATCAGATCGATATGCACTGTGAAATTTTTCCACTATTTTTTTTTCAATTATAATCTGCATCGTATAATTTTCCCGTTGGGACCAATGTACCAATCACCAATCACTCTGCACCCTCATTTTTCTTGTACTCACGAAATTGTGTGTGAATTGAAGAGGAAAAAAAATTATTAGAAAAAAAAAATGGATACATGTGCGACTGATCGGTGATTGCGAATGAATTCACGATCCATTGGAATATTTATTTGAAGCATTATTACCATTATGTGGCTTGCAATGTGCTTGGCTTGCGACACCGAACGAAATCGAAGGAGAAATAAAAAGATTTACGCTTGGCTAATGAACCTAAAAAATCGCCTCACTCTCACGCAGCTCATTATTTTCTCGCTGAGAAAATGAACAAACGAGAACGATTTTTTTTTTCCAAGTTGATTCATACGTGCTCCCAAAAATCCCAAAAATAAATCAAGTCGTTAGTGAACGACGAGCTTAACAAAAACAAAATGAAATCGATGCTTGGTAAGTGAGGCTTTTTGTAACATTTTTTCATAGGATTCGCAATATCGTAACCAACTAATTGTCAATAAATTATTTTATTTATATCGGCATGCCTCGAGGATCGCTGTCAGTGAAATGCTATTTGTCTGATTCATTAAATTCTGTCCTAATCGTTGTTCATTGGACAATTTCCGTAAATTTCTCATTGGAATTATATAAAACATGAGATATTTATTTAAAAAACAAATTCACAATCGTCCACGTAGAATTCCCTGGTCGGCGGATTGGGAATAAGTCCAGAATTACTCGAAGGGACAGAGCCTAGTGTCGCGGCTCCTTTACTCGCCGGTGACTTGGACGATGGCTTGATGTCGAGAGCAAAGGAAACTGGCAAATTTTTGTACAAACATTTGGAGCCACAGGAACGAGTCGACAAAATAAATTCTATGGTAATTTTTGCATTTTTTTTCAAAATTTTCAACACAAAAGTCGGATTTACACATTTGTTTTTTTTTTTCTTAATACTAAGAAAATGTTAACGGAGCTCAATGAATTTTGTGGAAACGAGTTAATTGAATGTTTTTTTTCCAGATGACGAAACTAAAGGCATCGCTGGATGGCGAAACTACCTCAAGACTAGAATTATCGCAGGGTGGTGAACACGACAGTGTTAAGTTGATAGCCCAAAGTGATCTTCGTGTACAAGCACTGAGCGTTTTGTTGCTGCATTATTGTGCGGGTTTGCAACACGCCCAAGAAGCCTTGGAACGGCCTAAATCCACTCAAGACTCGTAACTTAATATCCAGAAAAAAAAAGAATATTTAAGGGGAAAAAAAAAACACCCACGATTTTTCGACGATTTTGACAGAATTTTCTGCAATTTGTTCCATCGATTTTCGCTACGATATAGTCAATATTAATGGGATTTTGGAAACTTAGATACACGCAGTATCGAAATACGTACACGTACGTAATCATGACTTAGAGATCGAAGAAATTATTCTCAACGATTCTGGTAACAAAAGAAACCCCCAAAAAAAAGTCACAATTCAATACGTAAATGCTGGAAATTTCAATAATTCGTCAAATAATACTCAAAACTCGTTAGTCATCGGTTAATCGGAAAACACCAAATACAATTTTGATCAAATACATATTATATATCGATAGATTGTTTATTTGTAGGGAGAAAAAAGTAAAACGTTCGTGTGTCTAGTGGAAAAATATTGATATTGTGAAAATGAATATCGAAATAATTGAAATTCAGTGTTTTTGCTTGGAACTTTGTGTGGTACTTAATTTATAAAATTTAGATGATCGGTCTAACTTTTGCGAGATACTTTTCTGGGACGAGCAGTCTCTGACGTCTTTGCAACAAGTTTTGCAAGAAAAATGTAACAGAAATCGTAGAAAAGCACATACCAACTGCAATTTTTGCACAATTGACGTACAATTCGTCGACGAGATTTTGGCACGTTGATTTCGCAGTGGACATCTTTCTGCATGCGATGGACTAACGTTTATTATGAATTTTCAAATTAATTGGCACACGTCAAAATGAGGAGAAAAAAAATGTAAGGACGGTTGAATGTTTCGACGATCCAAGGATTTCAACGAATGTATCAACAATGTTTAATTGTTATGAAATTTCAAATATATATATATATATATATATATGCGCGGCGTCTCAAGTGTTGTATTTTTCTTTTGACCTAATAATTTCCTACTTTGATGTTGACCTTTGCCAAATTCTGCAATAAAATCGTTGGACGAAATTCTGCGACAAACACCCGACCTTGAATAAATGATCGAAGGTTTGTTTTCTTATAAATAGCAAAATCGTCAATTTTTCGATCGGAAGTGAAAGAAATTGTGTGAATAAATTGACAAGAAATAATAAATAATGATTCGCACATTTTTTATTCCGTTTCATCGCGTGCGTAAAATCCATTTCTTTCTTCTTTTCGCCAACGTAAATCACCGTTTCCTGGAAAATATTCTAAAATACACGCCCGTTCGTTGAAGAGAATTGGAAACGCAAAAACGTGTCTCATACAAAGAAGTTATCCATCTGCAGACGTTGAGTCTCTCTCTCTCTCTCTCTCTCGTGCGAACACACACACATTTTTCTCGATGTCGTCGCACCAGCCAAGGTTTCCCGATTTCTTTGCGGAAATTTGTGACAAATACACACATTTACGTATTTAACGATTCATGTCTGTTTGTGTACCTTCTACTTTATGCCAACTCTAACTACGTCACGCTTTCCGAAATTCTGCTTCGCAATTGCGTATTATCAATTTTTCGATCGAACAATTAATTTCCTTAAATTAGACGCTTCTCCGTTATTTTATGAGGACGATGGCGCTCGTTATGTTAAGGAAATGTATTGACATTCGTTCATACAAAGATCCAAAAATTTGAGTGGAAAAAAGTCTTCACGATGAATTCAGTTTACCTTTTCAAAAAATTCGTGCGCATATGCAATTCTTTTTTTCTCCGCTTTCTCCTCTGCCTCGTTGTTCGTGACCTTCAAAAAGATGGACGGAAAATAAAAACGGTTTTTGAAAAGCTTCGAGGGACGCAAAAAGTGGGAGATGTTTTGGAGGAAAATTGGAGAATCAAACAATCGTCTGTGACATCTGCGAGCGTGAGAAACTCATTTGACTGAGACGATCTCATTTATCAAGATATATACATTGATCCCCAGCATCTCTTTACACGTATATCGGAGACTTGCGTTTTACTTTATCGTCAGAAAGCTTCAAAAGCCAAAATGATGAAGAGGAAAAAAAGAAGATTAAGAAGTCATGGGGGATTTTGGTCGCCGTTCTATTTTCGTACTGAAAATGCACGCGCAGTATTCTCTGGCCAGAGGCCAAGCGTATACTGAACTCTCTCTCTCTCTCTCTCTCTGTGTATAAACATTTTGTCCCTGTTCGGAAAGAAGATGCGGATTTTCAGTCTCTCTGTTTTGCTAACTCGCCCAGAAACTTGCTTTCTTCATTGCGCTTCCTCGGACACTCACGTGATCTCCGAGAGTGAAACGATTTTTCAAGGTCATTGCAACTAAACAATTAAACATGAAATTCTCTATCGACGTAATGACAAAATTTCACTAAATTGTAATTTTTTCGAAAAATCGATCGATTAGTTTCGATTTTCGTTTCTAATATGAAAAACTGAAAAATTGAATGTCGTAGATTTTTGTTATTTGTAATTTCACTAAATTGTAATTTTTTCGAAAAATCGATCGATTAGTTTCGATTTTCGTTTCTAATATGAAAAACTGAAAAATTGAATGTCGTAGATTTTTGTTATTTGTAAAATAATTCCGTACATTTGAAAAATGTTTTTTTTCAACAATTCAATTTTTCTTACAATTTTTTTTTCTTCGTTCGTTTTGGGTCGGCGTTCGCTGCGATCATACAACTTTCGTTGTTGTCCGGCTGATGAGCAGAAAGTTACCAAGGCGAGTGTTGATGTTTTTTTCGAACGAGTGGAGACACGAGGACTAAACTGAGCGTTTTCTTTCTCAAAAACATCGCGAACGTTTGTGAGCTTGGGATTTGTGTGTCCGTGTATATTTTCATGAGTTTCGTCTCATGACCTTAGAGGCGCGAGCTTTCTGCGCAACTGCGTAACCGGGCAAACGCTCTCGACTTTGAATTTCTTTGTCAGGAACGTCAAGAGACGGCGAAAAATTTCTTTGTGTCGCAGGAGGGACAAGGAAGGGGCGATTTTTGGCAATTTTGCAAAATATTCCAGTGTGGAATATTGCGAACGACTCGGTTTGTGTGGGTACTCGAACGAGAGGCCTCATTGAGAAAGACAGAGAAAGACGGATAAACGTAACTACCCGAAAAAACCAACTCGACTCACGCATTCACTTCTCGGTTTTTGGCATTTCGTCTTAAGAAACCTCGTGACGCCTTTCCTTCATTTTATTTCTTCGGTGGAAATTTCCACCGAATACGCGCACATACTGATGAAAACTAACGTGGAAAGACGTTTTAAGAAATTGACTTATTTTCCGAGATCATCTCCATTTTCGAGTCTCTCAACAAACCAACTTTTCTTAACCCTTACTTGCCACCTTGGGGTACGAAACTACCCATAGGCCATAAACATCGTAACGTTAGGGAATCCAACGAAAAATATCAATTTCTATTAAAGATTTGTTTAATATTCAAAATCATCATAATTTTTCGAGCGAATATACTTTTTGGGTCGCCATACAAAAAATATAATTTCGTTGGGTTCCAGCGATGCAAACTTCAACGTTATCCCAGGCCAATTAAGGAAAATACTCGTTCTTCCACTTTCAAATATATTTTTTGGCTATGGAAAGTCCGACAATCTTACAAAAAAAGCTTTCAATATTTTCTACGTCGAAATATTCGGTAGTTCATTTTTTATAACAATTTTTGTCAGTGGGGTACAAATCTACCCCATGGTGGCAAATACGTAATTCTTCGGAGGTGTGGCAAGTAAGGGTTAATGAATATCGAACATTTTGGTCGACTTTGTCAATTAGTGTTGCTACATTTCCGATTTTGGGCAATTAATTATGAAATTTTCGAATTCTTAACTTTGAACATTTAAAAAAAAAATACTTCCTTTGACGAAAAGCACAAAAATTCGAGAAACCTCGAATCTCAGCAAATTGCTACGATACAGTGTGTAAATTTTCATGAAAATAGCAAAATAATTCTAGCATACCTACAAAGTTTCTTTTCAATGTTTGTAAATATATTTTTGTTATCAAAAAAATTATTACAAATGAAAAAAAGATTTTTTTCTAAGGGTGTCATTTTTTTCAATGCGTAATAATTGAAGCTCCCAAAAACGTTCCTTTTTTTTTATTTCAATGAAAAACTCGACTCTGTGTTCCACCAATAATGTAAAACTGTTGCTAGTCGATGAAAATCGAACGTTACAAGATCCGCTCGTGGTTGATAAAACTATGATTGCGAGGTGCTGTAACGAGGAGAAAAAAAAGGCAACGGAACGTTCGCGTTACAGCAAAGTGTAGCCGAAACACGGAAAAGAATTAATTGCGTTTGCGAGTGGTAAGGCGTGGACATGATGGGAGTGAGCCACGCTTCGTCCGTGTGCATATAAAAATATTTTCTACGATATTCCCTCGTACGAGTTTTGCAACACTGCTACGAGTGCTGCTTCGCAAAAATATCGAGTCTTTTGAGCTGACGTAATTGTCGTGCCGGAGCAGTCCGGTAGCGAGTCGATTTACCTCGCAAAATTTTGCGTATTGACCCTCGAAAGCTCGTGAAATTTGCGAGGGAAAAAAAACTGACTGCCTGACTAAATCGCGGCTTTTCCACTTACGCTCCCAAATTCAGTGGCTGGAGAAAACTTGCAGATACGAAGGAACGATCATAAAAAGAACTCAATCAATGTCCATTAATTAACTTATTACGACGAAAGAATAATCAATCGTTTCATCGATTAATAACGAAAGCTTTGTAATCCTGAGACGCGAGCATCGAAAACTAAATCGCAAGATTTCCTATAAGACCTATAAAATGATCGACGGTGTCAAAATTCGTCAGAATAACAAAAATGAAGCTAAAAAGGTCGCAACATCGGAGTCCAACGAAAAATATTGATTTTTCGTTTTACATTCGTAATTACATTCTGCATTTGAATAATAAGCTTCGTCGCCACAGAAACATTAGAATTTCGTTGCATTCCCAACGATGCGAACTTCAACGTCATGAATAAAACAAAATCACTCAATATTACAAATTTGAAACGATAACAAACGAGCGTTATGAAAAGAAATAAAAAAATAATAACGTAAAAATAATGAAACGGCGAGAATCTTGAAACGATTCTCGACTCCCGAGAACAGCGAGCTAAATATCTGAAGTGTGGAAACGATCAGCTGTGCCGAAAGGAACAAAAGCACGTGGCGAGTACGAAGATACAGCAGCAGCGCGGTGTATCGGTCGATCCACTTGCGCATTGCACACGTTCGAGCTGCTGCTCTCTGGTGATCTACGATTCTTTTCAAACAAAGAGAGACAGCAGGCAGTGCGGTGGTGGTGGTGGTGGTGGTGCTGGTGGGGAGGGACACAGATCTCTGTGTGGAGAAACGGAAGAAACGCGATGGGAAATCTCGCACGAGCAGAAACATGCACGGCAAGAGAGAGACGGAGAGAGGGAAGCAACAAAGTCAGCTGATCACAGAGATGAATCTTAACGATCGAGTATCTATATAGATCGCGAAGCGCGTTGGATGCATCGATGTATTCATGACGTAGAGTCTTTATACGCGATGAGAGAATCGTGTATGTAGAGTGAGGATAAAATCGAGTTGGAGAGAGAAGAGAGAAGGGAAGTTGGAAAGAAACTTTCTGGGGGTTGAAGGAG